>BSBN01000228.1:11966805-12622407 GCA_027924645.1 Cunninghamia lanceolata
TGTATGAAAGACTCGAATAGTGTTATTCAAGTTTGAAAGCAATAAAGAAATGTTTTGAATGTGTGTTCAACTTGATTTCATTTGTTGTTATTGGTATTCGTATGTTTAATCAATAATGATCGTATGCTTTCCTTTCAAAGTTGCATTGTGAGAAAGATATTTTGCATCAAGTTTTGGTATCTCTACTTGGATGCATGGAACTTAAATTCATAAGTTTAACTCTTATTTCATCATTAGTGTTTGTTATTTCTTTGTTTTTGTTCTTATAATTCCAAAAAATCTAAATACCCCTATCATACGAGGGAGCTGCCCCTCTTAAACGCAGAGAGGAATTGACAAGACCTGCGATTCTTCAACTGTTGTGAGCAGGTTGTTGCTAATAAAAAGGGCAAATAGAGTTACTCAAGAAGATTATTTTCAAGCAACAAATCTGTTTACCAAGAAAGATGAACCACGAGCTCAACACATGAACAAGGACCTCAACATGTACAAGGAACCATTCCCTCACCATGGTCCGCATCCTACTCAAGATAAAGGTAAAGGTGTCAATCATGCTTCCACTTCCTTTGACTCCATTGTAGGTCATTTTGAAGAGAGTTGAGTGTCTACCCTCACAATCAAAGGCAACTCTACGGATTGCGCTATTACAACTCATCATGGTCGTGTCACCATTCGTGGTCCTACACCTAGTCTCCCAACTCAATCTAATTATAATCTTGTCGAACACCTAGGGAAGACACCAGCACATATCTCTATCTTGGACCTTCTACGATGGTCACCCGCACACAAAGTGGTGCTAGAAAAAGCCCTCCAAGAGTCTTCGGTTCCTAACAACATAGCGGTCGCAAATTTTAGAGCTATAGTAGGTAACATTGCTTCGCCCTACAATGTGGTCTTCTATGAGAAAGACCTCCCTTCCCATGATCCGTGTCATAATGATGCCCTTCATATTGAAGTTCTCATCCATAAGCACAAAATCAAATGTATACTCATAGATGGTGGTGCTGGTCTCAACATCTGTTCTTTAAAGTTACTTAAGCAATTGGGATACTTTGAGGATCATGTCAACATTGATCAAAGTATTACAATCAAGGGATATGATGATGCTGAATGCCACTCAGAAGGTGTTATCCACTTGCCTATACAACTAGGCCTCGTCATGCTGGAAACTAGGTACCAAGTCCTTGACATTGAGCTTCCTTACAACATTATCCTAGGCTGACCATGGATCCATGCAATGAAAGATGTTCCCTCAACATACCATCAGTCTCTAAAGTTCTCATTCAATGGTACGAAGATCACTATCCTAGGAGACCCCAATCCTTTTGAATTCTGTCATGTCTTGCAAGGTAGCTATAAGAATTGCAACCAAGTGCCTAAAAATGACAAAGCCCTTGAATCCCCACTATATGTTGATCTTGAAACTCTGACACAAGCCTCTACAAGTAACCCTAATCCTCTGCCTGAAATCAAAGCTCACATCTGTGATATAGGCTTTGGAACTTATGATATCTCAAAATCTTGATGTGTAGGGCGGATGCCTTTATTCCCCAAATCTTATGGCCAACCGCCCATTGCCAAAGTAACTAAAAAAGCAGCTATTCCTCCCCCGGCATTTCTAACCCAATTCTAGTAAAGGACAATTATTAGAAGAGGAAACTATTGAGGACATTTCTTCTTGGCTCTATAAAGAGAAAGAACCAGTCACAATACCAGTCAAACAATATGGCAACAACTTAAGGATAGTAAAAAACATGGGCTATAAAGGCAAAGGCGGCCTTGGGAAATAGAATCAAGGAACTATGGAACCCATTATTGTGACAAAGAAGCTAGACAAGAAGGGTTTAGGATTTGGACATTGAGGGTATTCTCGACAAGGTGCCTGAAACTTCTCTCATAGCTTCGACATCTAATGAGGATATCTTCGATGACTCTTCCCTCCATATGACTGACCTATTCACCGAATCCTCCATCTTTATGCTATCATCCGTATCCTTAACCTCCACCACAAACACCCAGAATGTAACACTTGTCTACCCTGAACTTATCGATTGGGACCAACAAGGGTCCCTCGTTATAGATGTATTTTAGAATGACTAAGCTCTAGCTGAGTTCATGGGACTCCGGGATGGTATCCCTTTGGGCAATCATAAAGAAGGTTTTGTAATGGAACTAGAGCTAACTACTTATTTTGATGAGAATGCCAAATCCTCCAGTCACAAAAGTAAAAATAAAGAAAGATCTCTAGGTGAAAACCACACTGTGGCACCTCCTAATCACAAAATAGTAAAAACAAAGGACATATCCAAAGGTGAAAACCCAACTATGGCACTTGAGGATAGAGGATTTGACCTTCCCCTACCATCTAAGTATCAAGAGAGGTCAACTCTCCTAATGGAAGATTCTACAGAGATAAACTTTGGCATAGAGAAAAATCCAAAGACCACATTCCTAGCAACATCATTATCAGAAATAGAGCACAAGAATCTTAACAAATTCTTCCTATAGCGAACCATCAACTTTGAATGGACCTATGCTGATATGCCAGGGTTAGACCCTAAGCTAGTTGTTCACTATCTCACAGTTGATCCAAAAGTTAAACCAGTCAAGTAAAAGTTGAGGAAGATGCACCCACGAATAGCTCTCTTGGTAAAAGTGGAAATACAGAAGTTAGATGAAAAATTCATAAGACCTATTGACTATTCAGATTGGGTCTCCAACATTGTACCTGTGTCTAAACCCAATGGGCGCATCCGCATGTGTAATGACTTTAGAGATCTAAACAAAGCGTGTCCCAAAGATGACTTTCCATTACCGAACATTGACCTCATAGTAGACTTGACAGCAGGTCATGAAATGCTTTCTCTTATGGATGGATTCTCCAGCTATAATCAGATAAGGATAGTAGAAGAAGATCAACATAAAACAACTTTTACTTGTCTGTGGGGTAATTATTGTTGGTGTGCCATACTGTTTGGTCTAAACAATGCCGGGGCAACTTATCAAAGAGCAATGATAGTGATATTCCACAATCTCTTTCATCATATCATGGAGGACTATGTGGATGGCATACTAGCTAAATCTTCTAGGGTAGAACACATACAAGTTCTAGGACAGATCTTTGACAGGCTCGAGAAATACCAAGTAAGACTCAATCCAAAGAAGTGTGTCTTCGGTGTAACATCAGGGAGGCTATTAGCATACATTGTATCTCATAGAGGCATCGAAGTAGATCCCAAAAAAGTAAAATCTATAGTAGAGATGCCTCCACCAAAGAACCTTAAAGCATTAAGGAGCCTTTAGGGAAGGTTGCAGCCCATTAGGCATTTCATCTCACAGCTAGCAGATAAATCTCAACCATTTCAACACTTGCTCTGAAAGGATGTCTCATTTCAATGGGATTATAAGTGTCAAGCAGCATTTGATCAGCTCAAAGAGTATTTGGCTACACCTCCTATATTGGTTCCACCAGTGGCCGATAAACCTTTGATATTATACATCTCAACTACAACTTCAACCCTCAGGGCTCTTCTAGCACAAAATGATGAATCAGGAAAAAAGCATGCAATTTATTATATTAGTAGAACCTTGGTGGGATATGTACTCAATTATTCACCAATGGAAAGAGCTTGTTTAGTAGTAGTGTTCGCTTCCCAAAAGTTGCAGCATTACATGTTGAACCAACACACAAATCTTATAGCCAAAATTGATCCCTTGAAGTATCTACTAGCAAAAGTAGCTCTTATAGGCAGACTAGCTAAATGGGTCATGATCCTTAGTGAGTTTGACATTGAGTCCATGGATCATAAAGCAATCAAAGGACAAGCCCTAGCAGATCAACTAGCAGAAGCACCCATGACAGATACACACCCTATGGTAGCAAACTTTTTGGATGAGAGTCTCTTCACTCTTTCCAACTCAATAATGTGGAAGTTGTACTTTGATGGTTCCTACACACAACATGGATCAGGGGCCGACATCTTATTTATCACACCTCAAAATGACTATATTCCAAAGTCATATCAGCTTGCATTCCCTTGCACCAACAACATTGCCAAGTATGAAGCACTCCTCATAGGTCTCAATATAGCAGTTCAATGGGACATCACAGAATTACAGGTATATGGAGACTCACAACTAGTCATTCGCCAAGTCACAGATGAGTACCAAACAAAGGATGAAAAGTTGGTCCCCTACAAGCAACTAGTGGATGCCTACAAACCACATTTTTCTAGCATCACATTTGAGCAAATTCCATGAGAGCATAACAAAGCTACAGATTCTATGGCATCTGTAGGGTCACTTATAGACATGCCTGCAAATACATAGAAATGTGAATTCTTGATCGAGTAATTGTTGATACCAGCCATCGATGTTCCCATTACTAAAATCATCTGCAAACTTGTTGGTCCCAATTCCCCATGGTACGAAGATATCTATGAATACCTTAAACATAGTACCTTCCCCTCCGACCTATCATCCACCCAATGCAAAACCTTTATCCGTCAATCCTCTCGTTACATCATTCTGGGTGATACACTATATCGTCAGAGTCTCGATGGTATCCTCTTACAATGTCTTAATGCGGAAGAAGCCGAAGCTACCTTACAAGACATACACGAAGGTGTCTATGGCACAAATTCTACCGGTCCTAATCTCACTAAGAAGATACTCAAAACAGGATGCTAAGAAGTGTCTACAATAGAACAAGATGCTGCATAGTTTGCTAAGAAGTGTCTACAATGCTAGCAACATGGAGATTTAATTCACACACCAGCTCATGAACTACAGCCGGTGACTACTCCATAGCTTTTTTCTCAATGGGGTCTTGACCTTGTAGGAAAAATCCACCCATCCTCATCCAATGGCCATAAGTTCATCATTACTACCACTGAGCATTTCACGAAGTGGTTTGAATCCATTCCCATGACCTATATCACTGGTATGCAAATAGCCAAGTTTATCCTAAACTACCTCATATGCCGGTATGGTATCCCCCAAGCCATTATCACTGATAATGGGAGACCATTCAAGAATCAAGATGTCCATGCCTTATGCACTCAATACAATATCCAACATTGCTTTTCAACTCCCTACTATCTGTAGAGTAATGACCAAGCTAAGGCTTCCAATAAAGCCATTCTCAAGATCCTCAAGAAAATAGTCAATGAAGCTGGTCGTGATTGGCACTTGCAACTCAATCTTGCCCTATGGGCTACCGCACTAGTATCAGAACACCAACTGGTGCCACACCATATGCCTTGGTCTATGGCTCTGAAGCCATCCTACCTATAGAGGTTGAGATCCCATCCCTCAGAGTATCCATGCAGAACCTGATTGCTAGAGAGGAGTATCGCACTTCCAGATTAGCTGACCTCGAACTACTAGATGACAGGCACCTTGCCATGCTTAATCATCTCCATGTCTATCAAAACTGCCTCTGGCATAATTACAACAAAAAGATCAAAGAAAGATAGTTTCAAGTTGGTGATCTTGTACTCAAAGAAAATCAAAGAAATTAAACAGATTGAGAAAAGAAGGGCAAGTTTGAACCTAATTGGTTAGGTCCCTTTATTGTCATAGCAGCATATGGATTAGGATCTTATACTTTAGCTACACCTGATGGCATTCCTCTAGATGAGCCACTTAACAGTGTCCATCTCAAGAAGTTTTATGCCTAATCCTCAGAGTATTCCAAAAAAAAATTAAAAAAATCCATCCTATGGTGAAAACTTGGTAAACAGGTGCCTTGGATAAGTACCATAGTGAAAACCTGGCAAATAGGCGCTATGTGTAGAGTCAGCATCCATCGTCCATCGAGTCTTGTTTATTCCATTTCATAACAAACTTCATCCATCCATGCATAATAAAACCATTGACCTTGTTTGCATTTCCATCTCCCTATCTAGTATAGCTTAGAAATTTGTCAATGTCCGTCGTCGTCATCCCATGTCTTGATCTGTGTCAACAGTTATCACTGTCTTGTCCTAGGTCATGCTTTCTGTGTCAGTCACCCATGCAAATTCCTCTACCGAAATGAGGGAAACTCTTTCCTTAACCTAGGTCTAGGAATGGATCCTTGTTCGTAGTTCACAACATGCTCTTCAATCCTTTCTCCTTTTTGTAGATAACACCCTTTAACGGACACATTGCTCCTACGATAAGGTTGTTATCTTCCCAACACTTTTCCTACATCATCACACCAACTAGAACTACATATCATCTCATTTCAGTCTTAAGGTACCTTGATCCCATGGATATGGGTATGTAGGTAGTCTAGAATACGAAGGAAGTTTCTAGTACTCAGGTACATAAGACCTCATCATTTCCTCTTCCCCAGCTCAAACACCTTGACCCATCTCATCACTCTATCCAAAACTACATATTATCATTTTTCATCTTTCCTCGTAATGTGCCTTGATCCTGTGGATACAGGGTATGTAGGCAGTCTGGAATATGAAGGATGTATCCAGTACTCAGGCACATACGATTCATTATTCTCCACCCATCTCAACCCATTAAACACTATCATCCTTCTAGTCTTCCACGTATCAAAATCCATTCACCTCGACTTGACTAACTCAAGAAGCAAAAATGGGTATCCTTTCAAAGCAAAATTTCTTAGCAAACCTAAAGCAAAGTAGTTTTCTTCTAGAGTCAACTACTGTCCTGCTATTCCAATTGCCAACATTAGCTAACTCTAGCTTAACCAAAGCACTAGATCAACAAGCTTGTCTTCTACAAAGTTTTCCATTGTTGAGACCAACACATGTGTCTCCTACGAAATTTAGAATTTCCTACAACAAGACACTGTCTTTTTAGGTAGATAGCCCCCTTTAATGGACACAGAGTTCCTACGATAAGGCTGTTATCTTTCCTATCCAATCTATCCTGAGCAACCTCTTTGGCAAGAGAATATGTTGGCTGTATGTTTACTTTGTAAGTTAGTCAATTTGCTTTTTGGTTTATCTTTTGTTCCTTTTCCATTACCTATGCAAGGCTACCTTGATTTATCTATAATCTTGGTATGTTGCGATGCAGTACGGATTGGGGGCATAGTCATTGTTTTTGTGGGCCATGTTTGAGGAATGATCTTTAGTATCTTTCTTAGCATCATATTTATCTTGTGTGTGTTACAACCTAACATCTTACATATTAATATTCTTCTTGCATTTACTTGTACTGGAGTTTATTTTATGTTCAAGACTATGGCTCATTCACATATACCAACAAGGTTCTATCATGTCTAAGGGATCTACATTCAAACCGCTTGCTTGCAGAGTCAACATCTATACACTCAGATATCACTGTACCTTGGTCTTTTATACCTTGGTGGCAAACTATCGACGTGCTATATCAAAAATAAGGATTGCTCTTTATATACAATTGTGAAACCAATGCAACAAGCTCATCATTCATCCATTCACACAACCCTTATATCATTTTCATTGCAATGATCGATCAACAGTCTCTATCTTCCATCTCCTCTTTTCTTCTCTCTGGTGCATATCTGCAAAACCCACATGTTAGATATCACAAGTCATACATCTATATCATCATACATCTACAAGCACCATGACATCTTGAAGCATCATATAAGCAATATATGTCATCACATAAATCCATAATCATACATACATATCATCACATCCATGTCATCAAGAAGTGCATACACAAAAGCATGAACATCAGTGAGCATAATAAGTCATCATATATCCCATGTGAAGGTCATCATATATACAAAATGTTTGTGTCTATATCAATAGTCCACATGTATACATCCAAATATACATCAATATAGTACATCAAGGCTATCAAGGGCCCGCAAAATATACATCAGGATGCATGCAGGCATCAGTCCAAAATGATACAATATACACATGTGCATGCTCTAGTGGGTAGAGCTACCCTCCTGCTATAGCCCCTGTCCTCCACCTGTGCTCGGTGCAGGTCCCCCTACTGGTCCTCCTCCCCTTGGTGGCACACCTAGTCCTCTCACTGAGGACAATGACTGCCCTATCCTGCGAGACCTGGATGCTCTGAATCTACTCCTATCTTTGTAGCTTGGTGCCTGCTGAGCTGCTAGCACTGTACCAGCATAAAGCCCCTTGTAGTACTTAGCCTCTCTACCTACTGACACTAGCTCTCCCTGCACCTAGACAAGCTCACTATATAATGTCCTCTGATCGACACCCAGTGCACAGCGTACCTCATGTCTCTCCCACCTCACTCTCTGTAGTGTGGCCTCTGCTGTCAGCCATAGTTGTGCCTCTCCATCTCTCTCCCTCATCACCTGGGCTAGCTTCCCGTCATCCACTGCTGGTGCAGCTTGTATTGGTACCTATACCTAGACCTGTGCCTGTGCCTGTGCTAGGGCTACCTGTGCCGCTGTGGCTATCTGTGTCTACACCTATGTGAGGGCCTCAGCATGTCTCACCTTTGCCCTTGCTGCATCCCTGTCTCTCCTAACCCACACCATCTGGAGCTCTAATCGAGTCCTCCAGGCTATCTCCTCCTGTAACAGCCACTCGGCCTACTGTAAATCAGTCTCTATGACTGGGTCCTCCACCTCCACATCTCTACATCTACCTATGAGCCTCTGGCCCCTACACCTACCTACTATCAAGCCTCTCTCGCCTATTGCCTCATCCTTGTCTCAATATCTAGAACCAGTACCTCCCCTACTACCCCTACCACACCTGGTGTCATCAGTCTCACTGGCCTGTGTGTCTGCCAGTACCTATCATACTCTGGCAGTGTCCCTGGATCTGCCAATCCTATATCCCAATCCCATCTGACTGGTATCAGTCCCCATACCTCAACCAATGCTGTTGCCACTAGAATCTCTACATCCCAGTCTCCAACCTCCCATCATGTCCACACATGTGTTGCCTCTCTAGATGGTAACCCCTATGGTAGCCCAAACTATCTGAGTACTTGCTCTGGCAGGTTTTTCTCTATGGTATCTGTCCACCTCCCAAATAGATATTAAGCCTGATGGCAGTACATAAGCTACTCATGCTCATCCTCTCACTCCTCGTACAATAACCACAGCCTCCAAACAAATATGTCCATCTCATCGATCTATCGCCTCTAGTGGCTCACAGATCCGAACCTTCGGTGTGTGATAACTCCCTCATCCAAAAATGTGTACGGCTCTCCCCTCTCTCGACAGTGTTGTGCCATGGGTCTAATCATAGGGATTGCTCCCATGCCCACACCTGTAGTAAAGTCACCCCAGTTAAGAGACTCCGACCTCTCCTGTAGACGCAGGCATGCATGTCTCGATATATCTACCCTAATACACAAGGGCCCCATACATACTGTGTACCATGTGTAAACGTCCCAGATAGTACTATGCCCCATCCCATAGATAATCCTCTCGATCACCTCTCTGGGCATAGGAAGCTGGCAATCAATGAAGACACTATCCATCTGATCCTGTCATAGAGTTGCGGGACCTCTGCCCACCAAATCTCATCGTCATCTATCCTCAGGTCATTTGTGTAGAATACCTCTACCAAGCCTGCCTTGTCCCGTGCTAGGTCAAAGTCCACTCTCTCTCCATCAATCCAGATCCTGAGGATGTGATACACATGCTCCAGCGTCACTATCACCTCCCCTATCAGAAAGTGAAACGAGAATGTCTCACTGTGAAATCTCTCTACAACTGCTATCACTAGGGTGAGATTTGTCCTAGTGTGTGTTAGGTGTGCCACGTGCCATAATCCCATGTGCTCTAGGAATGCATCTTCCTCCCATGTCAGCTATACCACCTCGTGTGCTATGGGGTGGTGCCACTCTCTCGACATCAATGGAGGCATAATCCTCTGCATTCACACCAAACCACTTGTCAGACATTTTCACCCATTTCTCCATAGTCCTACCGTAGTCTACTTTCTACTGCGCACCCTAAGACCAACTCTCCCCTTGCTCTAACCTAGGTGGTCACCTCCATGGCCAACCCTAACTAGACTCCTCTTCTCACCTAACCAAAAGTGCCTTGTTTCTGTAAAAGTGTTGTACTTTTGTACTAAATGCACCTCACTACCTATGCAGAAGTGCTTCACTATCTCATACCAAAGGCAACCTATTTTCCAAATGCACTTCACTTTACTTCCAACCGCATTGTACTGCTCTACCAAGAGCACTCCGCAACCCTACCAACCATGCTGCGGCACAGCTGCCAAAACCATATGCACTGTGGCTTTGCTAAAAATGCTGAATCACCCTACCAGACGCGCTGCGGTGTGCCAAATGCACCTAACTCGACTACCAATAGCGCCATTCTATCCTACAGTTCTTTTGGCTGACCTAAAAGACCTACCTAGATCTATCCCTAAACCATCCTAAAATGTCAACTTCAAATGAGGTTTTTGAACACTTACCATTGCTAGAGCTCTTGTTGGCCTCCCATATGTCCGCACTAGCTCCTCCTGATGCCTGTGCACTAGAATCGACATCTCTCCTCGCTGTCAGCTCCTTCCACTCAACTCTCTCACCCTAAGTTTGGAGGCTTCACTCTCTAAATTTAGAAGCTCTTAGGGTGCAAATGAGGAGTGTGGTCCCCTTAGGACCTATTTATAGTGTCCCTCCCACATTTTTTCTTCCCAACCCATTCTACTTTTCCTTCTACCTTCTCACGCACTCGTCTAGTCGAGCGTCAATCCAGTCCTTCTGTCGCTTCCCTATCTTTCCACTCGAGGGGGCACACGCTGGGGCAACTACCTACATTGAGGCATCAAAAATTGTATCATATCTTCAACAATCATTTTCTTTGACGCAACGCTATAAACTGCATTGCATCAAAGAGGGGCAAAATGTAGACACCCAAAAATGACCAAGTCATCGCACTACTTGTATTTCATCAAATTTGTCTAATCACCTACATTTCAAACATTAATTAAATAATCTAATTATTTAATTAATTTTACCAAAATCACCAAATTCTTTTAAATCACATAATTGTGACAATAATTGAATAAATTCACTTTATTTAATTAATTAAATTAAATTCCTCTATTATTCTTCCACAATTAAATAATTTCAATTATTTAATTAAATCATTGTCCTCTTTCGAAATTCAAATTCACATTAATTAAACAAATCCAATTATTTAATTAATTCATCCAAAATCCTCTTATCTATAATTAAATAATTTACCTTATTTAATTAAATCAATTATTCTTCTAAATTTAAATAAATCATGCAAATTTATTTAAATTGTCTTTTTCCTCTAAAAATAAATAAAATCAAATATTTTATTTATAATCTTTTGTTCCTCAATCATGCACAATTAAATAAATAAATTTATTTATTTAATTTCAGTTATCTTCCAATTCCTCTTAAAATATCTTGTTAACTCATGTGCACAATCAATCTTATTTTTAGAACTCTAAAAAAGGCAAAATTACAAGTTAAGTTATTTCTTCAATCAACCTTGTTTTCATCATATTTTACTAAAAATATCCTTATGGATTGACACATGTTGTGTGCACATTGATCATGGTTATTTGATTTATCTCCTCCATTGATTCTTCTAAATTATTTGGACTGTTGATCAATCTCTATTGAAACCTATATAAACCCCCCTCATCTCCTTTACAAAGCCTCTTCGATCACTTATTCTCAGGCATCCTTTAATAGTACTTTGAGCATGCATCGCATCGATTGAGCAACTTCACGATCTTTTGACATTGATCTTTGAGCACTTTACTTGCTTGTTGCAAACATGGTTTCGTAGCACTATTGAGCAATCTACATTCATCCAAAGGGAACAATACAAATCTTGGTAAAAGATTTCATATTTCATTGATTTATTGCTAATGGCTTTTATTTAGATTGGTTCTCTTTATGTTATTGGGTTTTTGATTTGTTAGTTTTAATTTAATCGATTTTCCTCATACACAGTTAGCATTACGTTCATCAACCATTGAAACAATCTCCAAGGCCTGCATTACAAATATTTACAAAATAGGTCTTGACCTAATACAAAAATTTAGCTAAGGAAGTATAGTAAAGATGTATGCAGATCACGCCATGCCTTAGCTAGGGCTCAAACACGATCTTCTACACCACAACATGCTTTTGCAATCATCAAGATATCTCCGCAGTTACTTGAATTATCCAAGTCGGCTAAGACTGGTTACACGCTACCTTGTCTCAAAACAATCTTCATCTTTGATCCAAAATACTCCTTGAGGACCAATGCAAATGTAGGAACATGATCAGGAGGCATCCATAAGAACATTGTAATCATCAGGAGCAAACACACAAATTCTAACCACCTTATCCATGCGATTCTTCACACCAGAGCATATGAACTTTACTATCTTTGACTATCATAAAAGAAAGATTTCTTGTGGACCACCAAATCATGAACCATTAGAGTTTTAGGCACTTATCATCATCCCAGACTTCCCTGTAGAACCACAAAGAAAAATACTTCAATGCAGAGGAATGCGGAGCAAACTACTTTCTCCTTGTCACTAGTGAATAATCAGAAAAAAGTAAATTTTACTCTGGTGATAGTAACTCACTCAATTCTTCATACCAGAGGCTCAAACTCAAGATTTAGCATTTTTGAACATGCCTCTAAATAACTTCCAATCCATAGAGAAAGATCTTCAATATACAAGAAATGTGGAGCAATCTTCTGGACTATTCTTTAGTATGCAATACACTATCTTCACTGTAATTCACTACAACTCTCTATTCCTTCTAGAGGAGAAAACTTTCTCAATATTCTCAACATGCAAAGCTTCTAGACTAATAGAAAGATAGGATACAGTTGACACCAATGAAAAAAAATATATGTTGACATCAATGACAACACCGATTAGGCACATACTTGCAACATCTTCAATATCTAATGCTTGATCTATTGTCAAGATTGGTAGTGACTCATCCAAATCACTATCAACCCATACTAGATTCTCCATCTCTAACAAGGGTTGTACTAGTGGGTATAAAGTCAACTATTTTGTGTGCTCTCCATTTGAAATGACCATGTTTACTGACCGACAATTGATGAATGCATCTATAACCGCTAACCAAGATCATCCCAAGATTAAGTGGTATCCCCCAAGCTTAATTTTTGGCTGCAAAATCATAATGTCAGTTGGCTTCCACGAATCAATAGAAAGAACTAAATATTCATTCATACCTTCTGGTTTGACCAATGATCAGTCTGCCATTTGGAGAACTATGGGAGTAGGTCTAAGTCCCTTAAGTGATAATTTTTCCTTTGTTTCATTTGTCATAACATTAATTGTAGCACCTGAATCAACAAGTGTATTAGGAATAATAACATTATTGATACACACCTTGATGACAAGACTCCCTAGATCTGAATACTTAGGAATGGTTAGATTCCCAAGAACTAGGTTTTCTATTTGTCAAATGAAACGGATAGTCTTTGGATCTTTCTTTTTCTTTTACTTTCAAGTACATAGATCCTAAACTATTTTTGTATATACAGGGATATCCTTGATGGCCTGCAACAAAGGAATCTTAATGTTAACATTACATAAGTCATTGACAAAATCAAGTTCAGGTTGGGAGACTCCCTTTTGTACTAGTTCTAAATGAAATTGGTTGGGAAATGGAAGTTCCTTTAATGGGTCCTCTTCAGGTTCATTAATTTAGATAATAGTGGGTCCCTGGAGAGCCTTTCTTGACCCTAATTGTACCCCATCTATTTCTACAATATTAACAGGATAAGTAGGATAACCTGTCATCTCATTATTATACATGGGTTGTGTTGCCTTATTGTTGGGATTTGGATTTGGTTGAGATGGAATTGGTGTAGGCTTTGGTGGTTGTGTTGTATTGGTTGGCTAGGCGGATGATGGTGGTATGGGTGGAAGGAATTATTGTGGCTACTGATATGGGTTAATCAAGGGAGGAGGTGCAAATTCTGATTGTGGTGGGTATGGCTATTGGTATGGTGAAGGTTGTGGTGATTTTGGCCTCCATGCTTGTTGCAATGGCTATGAAGCATATTGGTATGGATGCATCCATTGAGGGTATTGTGGAGATTGTTGCCGACCCCTGTACCATCCAGGTTGATTGGAAAAGTAATTTGATTGCCTAGGTCTAGGAGAAAAATAATCATTCATCATCCCTGGATGCATTACGTGAGGTGGAAAAGGTTGCCTTGGGGCCATGTAGTATATAGGATCATCAGAATATTCAATATCAGTTATACCTATAGGAAGAGGCCTTAAGATGGAACTCTTGCTAACTTCTTCTAAAGATGAAATATTTGTCCTATTATAGGGGTAATCCTCACTACTATGTCTCTTACAATAGGTCAAACAAAATACAACCAAGGCCTTTTCAGCTTCCTCTTGCTTCTTACGAGTATATAGAGTATCAATCTGCTTGCCCATATGATTTAAGATATTAGTTTTAAGGTCCTGAAGTAAATTAACTATTTCATGCTTTGTTATACTTGTGGCATTACCTGAAGAAGAAAGCTTACTTGAATAAGTCCTCCCCGACCGTTGAGACCTTGAGTAATTCTTGCAAATGTCACAAATTTCATCAAAGTTCAATTTAGAAACATTACCTTTACCTATTAAATTCAATGCATCCATAGTATCATCTCTTATTCCCCTAAGAAACAATATTTTAATAGTATCAAGAGTTAGCCCTTGTTGTCTTGCATTGTAGGTTGAACAGGAAGTGTTCGAGGTAATCTTCCATGACTTCATCTTCTTTCTATGTCATATGGAAAATCTAGTCCCAAACCTCTTTTATTTTACAATACTCCTGGTATTTTGTCAAAGATATTTCCATCATGTTGTCCCATGTTGTAATGTTTCTAAGGTTCACGAACCAACATAAGGCTACATGTTTCAACATGGCTGCAAATAACTTGAGCTTCTGTGCATCTCTTTCATAGTCATAACTATGACACAACACATCAAACTCAAATAAGAACATGTCAGGATCCTCAACAGAAAGACCATGAAAAAAAGGCAAGGTGGAATAGGGAATAATATGCATAGGGGCATGCTCTTCAGGATGTGCAATTGGAAACTCAAAAGTGACCAGATTATTGTGGGCTAATGCCCTCTCATCATTATTTTTGTTGTTTTTGTTGTTGTTGTTGAGGTCAGCCATAATTTTGAGCACCCAAGGGGTGTAGAAAGTTTTAAATGGCTTTTGATTTCTTAAGGATGGACTAGCGCAAAGGTCATAAGATTCTTGGAATAAATTTGCAACCCTTTTATGCAATTCTTTAGAAGACTATGGATGAATACCAGAAAGGGGTCTCAACAATAGTAGACTCAATAACACACTTTTCGATATCTGGTTTGACTAACTCTTTCTCAGGTGATGTGTGTACAACTAATGGTTGTAGTTTATTTTTCAATTTTTCTTATTGTGAGAATCTTTCCTCAATGGATGGTTTTGATTTGTTTTTGAATTTTTTAGGTTGTGAACTACTTCTGTTCTCCTTTTTAACAAATCTCCCTCTACTATCTCTACTACGATTCATGCACCTATGTGACTTATAACAGCACAAATCAGGAGTATTAACCTTAACAAAGTCGATAGTTGTGTAGGCTTTCCTCTTGACGTATTGGTCCTAAATCAACTTACTATGGTTTCAAGCCTTTAGTACCTTTCCTCGACAACGATGCCAAAAATGTAGGGAAAAACGGTGGATTACAAATGGGGTAAATTTTATCTCTATCATCTTTTTGAATAGTTTGATGAATCCTATTGGTATGACTTTTCCTCAGTTTATTCCTGTATGTCAATCTGGGGAATGTAAACTGGCGAAAGGTATTGGGGCTATTTGGCTAAGGGCTAAAGACAATAAGTTGAGAAAGTATGATATGCACTCTATGAAAAATAAGTATTCAACTTTCACACTTACTAGAAATTGTTCTAACTTTTGTTCTCTAAACAACTCATGATCTGGTAAGAATACTACCAAAATAAGATAGCATAATCATACTTGAATTAAATGCAAAAGACTAATCAAACACTCTTAATTAATTAAATGATAAGAAGTTGTAGTGTGACAGGAAGTTTCCATGCGATAGGAAGTTGTAGTGCGACAGTAAGTTCATAGGACAAAATACAGAGTAGTCTTGGGAAATCGTAAATATGACTGAACAATGAGAAAACTACTGAGGGAAATGAACTTCTTGTAATTCAAATAATAATTTTAT
Source organism: Cunninghamia lanceolata (assembly GCA_027924645.1). Taxonomy (NCBI): domain Eukaryota; kingdom Viridiplantae; phylum Streptophyta; class Pinopsida; order Cupressales; family Cupressaceae; genus Cunninghamia; species Cunninghamia lanceolata. The sequence continues at coordinate 11,982,996 of BSBN01000228.1, forward strand.
TTAATAGAAATTTGATCACACTGATTGTAACAATAAACCAATTACATAAGTTGAACATTAAAACATCCCAAGCTTAAAAGGAAATCAAATCACAAACACTTCATACTGTAAAATGCATGCAACATAAATCAAATTACACTAAATGTAAATTCTACTTAATCAAAACACAAAAAAATGTCACCAAGTATTCCAAGAGGGGGCCCTTCCTCTAGTTCACAAGGCAAGTGGAAAGAAGATGATTACGCTAACTCAATACTATGAACATCCAATTCTATTCATCCAGTTTGTAGCAACAACAAAATGTATTTTTGCTTTCTATCTTCTCTTTGTCTATCCTTTATAGTCTAAATCATACCACATATATAGATGTAATCAATACATCAAATACTATAAACTACAATTAAAAGAGGTTATGGTTTGTTATGGCCAATGGCCAACAAACCGGATATCAATAGTCTTTGGTTTGGCCATAGGCCACAGGCCACAAACCCAAGACAATATTGAAAATAGTTCTAAAATGTAATGCAAAAATGGAAACAAGTAGTTTCACAACACATTCGGCTCATCCCTTGCCATTCCTTGTATTCTTTGATCTTCAAGGGTTGTCTTTCACATATTCAGTTTCTTCAACATGATCAGTTTCTATAGAAAGTCAATCAAATCATGTCATTATCTCAACGATTTGGCATTTTGGAAGCATTCCTTCATCCTTTAAAAATGTATTAAATATTCTTTATTTTCATAATAATTAATAGCAAAAGGACTTAAAAATGGCAAAAAGGTAGTGGAATGAAACACAAAAGGCATAGGAATTAGACATGTTTTGTACTCATCAGTAATCGGTTGCACCTTTGATGTTGGGTTCTTTTGTACATATTTCTATTTTGTTGCTATAGGCTACACTATAAGCTTCTTCTTTTCATGTATAGTCTTCTATGAAACAATATTGTTGCTCTGTCTCACATCCTCCTTTCTCTTCTTTCCATCATCTAATGTTTCCTATCTGGACTTAGCAATAGGAGAGTTCTGCATAGGCACTTACTTGTTCCTTAACTGATAGCTACCTTGAACTTGCATCTTATGGAAGCATCAGTGAGAGCTTTTACATCCTTCTCAAAAGGTCTAGATTGTTTCTACTTCCTTTGCATGAGATCCCTGAAGAGACCAAAATCATGAGTGGGCAGGTGATATCTCTTTTGACCTTCATCATGATCATATTGGAAAATATGATCACCATCCTCATAGCTGTCATAATTTATATCATGACCTCAAACCCCTGGGTGTCAAATTGATTAATCTCCTCCTCATAATATTTAGCTCCACCCTCTTCATTAGGAAATTCCTCATCTTTACCCATTGAATCAGTGACTTCATAGTTTGCTAGATCATGGGGAAGGAAATACACTTGGCACCGAAGAGTATCATCTTGAAAATTTGATTGATCCTTACTCAATGGATCAAGGGTATCCCTCTTAGGCTATTTGAAGCTAACATGCCTAGGAGCAACTTGTCTATTATTTTGTTGTGGTCTCTTAGACCAATCTGTATTGTAAGGTTTGTTATGTAGTCTTTGACATTCATTGAAATGTGTTGGAGCACCTTGAGGTGGCAGACCTTTGGAATTTTGAGCAACTTTGTAAGATAGGTCTTTCATAGCCCCCATAAGCTTATGCAACTTGTCTTTAGTAGTGAGGGGCTTGTTAGGAGCTTCCCTATCAGGTTGAGGAATCTTTATATCAAATATCTTAACATGTTTACCTGAGGCCCTCATGTTACTTTCAATATTTATGGCCACAACATAGGCCTCCCTTAGTGTTTAAGGACTCTTATCCCTCAAACAATAACCAATCTTACAATCAAAGGCACCACAGTATAAAACTAAACACATGGATTCATTAGGTTTCATATGAGGTGGCACTTTTCTCATTGTCATAATGAATCTACCATTGAAGTCAGCAACAGTTTCATTGATTCCCTTCTTGATTGTTGTGAGCTCATGGATGGTAAATTTAGGGTCAATCCTATCCCCATACTACAATCTGAAAGCTCTCATGAACTCTTCCCATGAGTCAATGCTATTATCAGGGAGTACCTTTTACCATTCTTTGGCACTTTCTTCTAATGAATACACAAATAGCTTCATCATCACATATTCATCCTCAATCTCATACTCATTTGTGATATTGATGAAGTGTCTCAGGTGTTCCTCACCAGTGACTGCATTATTACCTTGAAACCTAGGACATTTCCCTCTAATCTTAGTTGGAATGGGATTAGGAAAAACTAGGTATGCCAATAAAGTCAAGTTTTTTGTACCTTTCATCTCCCAATAGTTGCCTCTGTGGAAGAAACCTTTGTGCTTGTCTCCTGAATGGAGGCCTAACATTCTAAATATTGCCATGCTGCTGATTCATTTGATTCTACAGGGGCTGATTTTGCATACCTTGAAGATGGGCATTAGTCACACCCTGTTGTCCCATTTTTTGCTATCTAGGATTGGCCTAAAAGTTAGGGTCCTACTGATTATGTTAGTGATGATGTTGTCTTTGTTACTATTGTTGAGATATATGACCTTGGTGCTGAATATTTTGATCTACCTGGGTCTACTGAGCAAGTTGAGCTTGTTGTTGGTCAATCAACCTCTACACCTCTCTCTGCATATTCTTGATATGATCAAGCAAATCCAGCTCATCCTAGATTCTCTTTTGTCTTTCCTCATCATCAAGTTACTACTATTGCTCACCATCATTTGGGACAGTATAATGTTGTCTTTCAATTGTCCTTTTGGGAGAACTAGGATATTTGATATTTTGATATGTTTCTTCATTATTACAGGGCATCCCAAATGTCCTCATGTAGGGCTCATTAGATCTATACCTTCTCCCTCTACCAATAAAATTTTCATTTCTCTGGACATCATATCCATCAATATTCATTCTCCTACTCATTCTGAGTATATTATTGGCAGAGTCCTCAGAAGTATACTGATATTGACTTATGAGGCCAACAAATGCATTATATTGGGTATTCCTTGAGGGTACCATACCAGGTCTTCTTTCCCTGTATCTATCCCTTCTATTTCCTGTACTGCTAGAGGACTCCCCATGTCCATGTTATCCCTGGTTTTTTCCTCTATCCATTTCAATATTCTTGAAAATTAATTTTCTAGGTTTCTTACTTGATGGAGTCACCACTTCCCTAATGGGAAGAACTTTTTCTTAGTGACTATTGCAAAGGATTTTCAAATATTTTAATTTGTCCCCAACAATGGCACTGAAAAGAGTGTTGACTCTCAAAATAACTACAACCCTAAACCCTAAAACATTCCCAAATCACCTAGGTTGGGGATAGTCGATCTAGATGATTGGAAGATGTTTATCAACAAATTCAACGTGATTTTGGGAAACCTATAGGAGTGGGTTAACTCCTCTATACTTCAGGTTCAACTTAAACCAAAGAGGGATATTCCAAGGGGTATACCTGAATAGGTATTAGTTTTAAACTAGGTGAACAACTAAAAATAGTAGGACAACCAAACCTAAACTACCTTCTAGGCCCCAAAGACTATCACTGGACCTAAAACAACTGGTTGTCATTAATAACCCCTATATATATGATAAAAGGACACTCCCATTAACAATGGAAGGTGTTGGTATGCTTGTTTGTAAGACATACAAACTAATTACTTACTTCACACATGATAAGTTTGTTCCAATTTTTTAGAGTGTGGGTGATCATGGAAACCATCAAACTGGTACCTAATGTATATTGGGTTATGGAGTCCACAGTCCAATATAAGGAAGAAAACAACAAGAGAAATGAAACATGCACTTTCTGGATATTCAGATGCAAGAAAAATGATAATCAATGGAGAATATACTTATTAATCCTTCATCAATATACAATCAATCGTCTATAACTATAAAAGAGATCAACACATAACATGTAATGTTTTAAGAATATGTTCATTCGTCTGATCAACGGTTATAGTCATACCACAAAGTGTGGCAAGAGGAAACCCTAAAAGAAACTTAGAATTTCCTTGAAAGATTACATAAGAAGAAGGAGAAGCTCATACATTGATAGCTATAATCAATATGATAAACCTTTCATAACTTGTGTTTTCACTACTGGAAAACTAGAACTTTTATGCTATTTGAAGCCCTAAAGAGCTCTTCACTTGTCTACCTGAAAAATACCCAAAAGACCAACCTTTTTTACATCTGATTCTAATTGACCTAATTAGGTTACAACAAATTTCCCCTAAGGGCCATGTCAAAAAATATCTCACCCAAAAGGGACGTTTATCTACCAAAAATAACTACAAAAATATCTAGGGTCCAGAGGCATATGGAAGATATTTTTTGTCTTAATGCACACAACTAGTTTGTTGATCTGCAACCATAAATGCAATAAATATCTAAGAAAGTAGGGGTAGCTGAAAGGTATAGTACCTACATTGATGGTGTATGAGACACATACCTTTAAACTCACCAAGAAAAGCCTTTACAACACTTTAAATTTCAAACCCCTGATTCTCTATGTCCTCATTGGCTCTAAATCCTTCAAAATATTGGCCTCGACAATGTCGCCTGGCCAAATTCGTACATCTTCCTACCTTCAGGATGTCTGAAAGTCCCTTTTGAATATTAGCCATAGATGAGTCTACTTTTAAAATCAATGACCATCACTTTTCTCTTTTTTATTATTTCATATTTCTGGGCCAAAGATTTTGCTTACATGGTAATATATTGTAGTTGCATAGTAGGAAGTGGGCAATCTCTTTTAGGGTCTACACAAATGTCCTAAAGCCTCTCCATGGATCCCCTTTACACAGGATTTATTTCTCCTTTGAAAACCAACCACATGCCGTGATCTCATGGAAACGTAGAGGATCTTTCCCTTTGCCAAGATTCTTCTGCGGGCTTACACTACCATCGGATCTTGTAATACCTGCAACTTACTTCTTCACCCAACACCTAGCAGCACTTGCTTTATTGATTCAAAATCCTTGATCTTATGGCTGTAAGTCCAAGCTTCCTTGACATCTATCATTATTCTATAGCCACATGGAAGATCTCTCCTGCAAACAGGATTCCCCTGTGACACTGCACTACCATCTGATCCTTATCTGTCCCACTTCTTCACTTTATCCTTTGACACATGGTGCATCTGCTTTAGTCAACTAGGTCACAAACCATATGGCCAAAGGTCACAACATACTTTACAGTTATCGGTATTTCATAGCCCCATGGGAGGAACATGACATCACCTTAAATGTTGTGCAGGCTTGTGATATTTCACCATGTGGCACCACCGGACCCTACAAAGGCTTTAAACTTAGACTTAGATGGTAACATTAGGTAAAAGAGGTTGGTCACTTCGTGACTTATAAGGGTCAAGGTTATAACTTAAATAATTGGTGACCTAGGATAGAAAGTAAACAATAGATTATAAGATAAATTAAATGATGACTATAAGTTCTAGGGCGTACATGGGGAAATAAGGAAAATAGGAACCTTGGGAAACTTAGGAGTCAGCCAATTTTTGGGCATTTCCACCTTGCATTTCAAATGGTAAAGACATGAAAACCTATGAAATATGTCTCTGATTAGTTATAAGCTATAGGTTCAAGTGGGAATATGAATAAGACATGGGGGAAAATAGGCCATTTTGGGGACTAATTTTTTAGGTGTCAACAACTTCTTCACCCCTTACTATCCATAAAGTAATGGCTAGGATGAGGCTTCCAATAAAACCATAATGAAAATCCTTAAGAAAACACTCAATGAAGCTGATCGTGATTGGCATTTGCAAGTCAATTTTACCTTATGGGCATACCAGACTAGTATCAAAACCCCAATTGGTGCTACCCCATATGCTTTAGTTTATGGTACCGAAGCCATTTTACCTATCGAGGTCAAGTTCACATCTCTTAAATAGTCTTCCTACATCTCATTAATAAAGAAGAGTACAGAGTTGCTAGATCAAATGAGCTAGAGTTACTGGATAAGAGGCTCCTTACAACATTAAATCACCTTCAAGTCTATCAAAACCACCTTCCTCGTAGTTACAATAAGAATATAAGAGAAAGACAGTTTCAAGTAGGTGATCTTTTCCTAAGGAAAAATTAGAGGAACTAGCAAGATCAAGATAAAAAAGGTAAGTTTGAGCTAAATTTGTTGGGATCCTTTGTTGTTATAGTAGTTTGTGGATTAGGAGCTTATCTATTGTCAACACCTAAAGGTATTCCTTTAGATGAACCCATCAATAGTGCTCATCTTAAGAAGTTCTATGCCTTATCCTCAGAGTATCCCTAGTAGAAAAATCCAAAAAAATCAAAAATAGAAAATTAAAAAAATACAAAAATGAAATAATTCATCTTCTAGTGAAAACCTAGTAAACAAGTGCCTTGGATAAGTACCATGGTGAAAATATCACAAACAAGAGCTCTGTGTAAGAGTTAACATTCACCATTTATTTAGTCTCCATCCATATCACTTCATCCCATTCCATAATAGAACCCCATCCATCCATAATAAAGTTATTGATCTTTTCTTTTGCACATACCCATCTATCATGGCTTTGAAATTGCCAGTTGTTATCCATTAGTACCATCATTCATAATCAATTAACCCATCCACCATTCTCCATAATAAATCTTGTACTTGACTAGGGCCATATTTCCTTAACCTAGGTCTAGGAATGAATCCTTGTTTGGTCTCGAGAGGAATAGTCACACTTTCGCTTATCTTCCGTCAACATTATTCATCCATCACAACTCATAAATAAATCTAAAATTTCACTTCATCCATCTACCACAATCCATTCTACTCACCTATCACCATGACTTGACTAACTCAAGCAAACAATGAACTATGCATCCTTTTGAAAGCCCAAGTACTTATCAAATTAGAAGCAAAATACTACTCATGAAGCAATATGCTTGCTTGCATACTGATTGCCACATCTACTATATCCATTTACCCAAAATCAAAGTCATTAACAGATATATCTTTACTACAATAAAGCCCAATCTACTATGAGCACCCTCTTTGGCAAGAGAATATGATGGCTGTGTATTTGTTTTGTCAGTTAGTCGATTTCTTTTTTGGTTTATCTTTTGTCACTTTCTAATGCCTTGTCAAGACTACATTGATCTATCTATATCTTGGTATGTTGTGATATAGTATGGATTGGGGCATAGTCATTGTTGTTGTATGTTGTGTTTGTGGGATGTTCTTATTATCTTACTAGGGCTAATATTTATCTTGTTTGTGTTGGAATTAGCATCTTGCATATCAATATCTTTTGCATCTAAGGACCTAAAAAGGCCTTATGTGTATTAAGATCATTTTATGCTAAGACTATTTTCCATTCACATATCCAACAAGGTTCTATTATGTCTAGTAGAAATAAATTTAGATTGCTTGTTTGTAGAGTCAACATCCTATGCATTGGATACATCACCACCTTCATCCTATATACCCTGGTGCATAATAACCATATGCTATATCAAAATAAGGATTGCTCTTTACATATTTTTATAAAGTATAACCAAAGAAAAATCCATATATCCATCCATATATCCCAAATAAAAATCATATCTCTCATGAAGATCGATCAATCATCATTTCTCTATTCTAGGCATCATTCCTTCTATCCATGCTAACATCATCTTCGTCTTTTAGTCCCAAATCTACATAGGAGTCCGAAGACAAAATCATATATGTTAGTTATCACACTTATAAGCATCATATATATCATCATATAGACATCTATCATCCATAACATTAATAACCATGTCATCATCATAAATCCATGATGTTAAAACATCTGTAACATCTATAAGCATGTCATCACATAAATCCATGATCCTACTATATGTCTAATATCCATAAACATCTATAAGAATGTCAACATATAAAAGCATCAAAATATTCATAACATTATTTAACACCATATATGTCATAATATCATAGCATCATAGGTCTCATACATAACATCTCATATAGCTCATCAAATCGTGTCATCTCATATATATCAATGTAATCTCTGAAAATGTCCCTTTGGGGGCTTTTCCCTCATAAGGTTTAGCTCCCGAGTCTTTAGTATGCATTTAGAACATTTTAGTTCATATTTTGACATCCCGATGGAATGAGACCTAGGTTCCATGGAAAATTGGACCTAGGTGGACCCCTTGAGCTATACCCTGCCCAAAATAGGGGGGGAGGACTTGGGCACCCGTGCCCTAGTCCTACCCTATTTTGGGGCAGCCCTAATTTCTAGGTGTTGGTTTGTGACCATTATTTGGTCCTTATGCTGACACAGTAAGTTTTGATTTTTAAAATCTTGGTAGGAATGCTTGTAGTTGCATATATAATCATGTTGAGGCATTCATTTGTAAACTAGATGCCAATTGTGATGTTCAAGTGTTCTCAAGGTGATTCAAGGCTTTCTATTGTGTTGCAAGAGCAGATTTGTGTGTTTTGCATGTTGATATTTGCATATTTGAGCATCAATTTCCTCATGGCATGAAGAGTCTCTTTCTCCATGAGAGCTTCACTACAAAGTGACATAATATTGTATTTTTATCATTGATTCCTTTGGTTTTTGCCTCTACCTCACAAGGGCACGCACTCTTTATCTAACAACAGTGTTCGGAGACTTAAGTGTCCTTTGGGGCTTGACTGAGGCAAGCCTCTAAACACCACAACCCCCAAACCAAGTCTTGTGATTACAGGTTACAGGTGTTGCATTTGGGAAAAGTGGAGTTGCAGGAAGGATTGGTAGGCATCAAGGATTTGGGATCTGAAGAAAAGCAGAACAAAGGACCACTTCCAGGACTAGGGCGCTCGCTCTAGTGTGGTCTGCATCTGAGTTTTAGGAAACAAAAGTTACAAGGCTAATCAGTGTCAGAAGGAGGTCCAACTCTCGCAAAGAAATTAGTACCTTGGACTTGGGCACCTACTCCAGTGTCCTTGACAATTTTGCTTCGGAACCCTGAAAATAGGTATTCTGTGATTTGGTATTTTATTCCTGTCTGCAAGAGCTTTTTTCGTCTTTTGTCAATTTGTTGTTGTATTTGCATAATTAGGGTTTTAATGGTTAATTAGACATAAGAGAAGGAAAATTAATAATTAAATTCCCTAATCCAAGTTTCCCTACATCTGTAAGTGACCTAGGGTATGATAGTGCTCGCCACTCGACCCTAGATCCTTAATGTATAGTGGAGAGGCAGATTTAAACATCTAAAATCTAAAACATTAACAAATCCAATTTTCCACTAAACATTTTGGTGAACCCATGTTTTTGGACTTAAATTGAAACTTGTTGAGTGTTTGTCTTCAGATTTGTATTGATTTCATTCATTCATTTGGTCATTTATTTTATTGCATTGAGAAAAATTCAAAAAAAAAGAAAATTGGAAAAATACAAAAAAATTGCATTGTTTGGCTTACTAAATTGCATCAATTCTTTCTAAATTTTCCTAATTCATGATTTTTACATCATATCTAATATAAAATATAGAAAAATACAAAAATTCAAAATATTGCATTACATTTTCATCATTTAATTGCTAGGGTTTTGTGGCAATATTGACAATTTTATATAGCCTAGTAATTCCAAAATCTAGGGTTAGTAGGCAAAATCTTTTTCTTAGATTTTTATAATTATTTTAGAGGCTCATTAAAATTTTAATTTGGCTTTAGTCTTAAATTTTAGTGTGAATTTGCATTTATATTTAAAATATTTGCATTTTTGCATAGAAAATTTTAACAAAAACTAGCAATTTTGAGGCATTTTCATTAAATTTGCATGGGCATTTTGCATGTTCAAGATTGAAAATAATTTTCAAATATGAGAGTAAGTCATTTTCATCATAAATTAGACTTCAAAGCATTCACATATCATTTTGTCTCAAGATCTCAAACCTAGGGCTTCAAAAACAACGATTTTCACTAAATTTGGCCTTATTGACTCTATGAACTTGCACCATAGGTGTGTTGTGAAATTTTTTTTTGCATTAATTTTATTTTATCAGAGTAATAATTTTCTACCCCTCCTAAAAAGCTTCACAACACCCTTTTATTAGGCTCTTGTAGTGAAAATTTGGCAAAAAACTACACATTTTAAACATTTTTGCCCTAGGGTTTGACCTAGTTTGTACTCCAAGCATGTTGTGATCAATTTTATGGATTGAGGTGACTGATATTATTTTTTGTACCTCCTAAAATTCTTTACAACACCTCCTGTTCTAGGTCTTGGAATTGAAAAACCGTGAAAATTTGCATATTTTGCTATATTTTCACTAGGTTTTTACCGTAAGTGGCACTAAAAGCATGTTGTGTTGGATATCTTAGAACCAAGTGGCTGTTATTACTCATATTATTTTCTATCCATCATCATTTTCCTCACAACACCCTTTGTTATGTGCTTTTGCATCGAGTTTTGGTGAAAAAAGTGCCTATTTTGACATATTTTCACTATATTTTGACTTGGCATTATCTTGGACTTGCATCAAGAGTGTGTTGAGAGTTATTATATTATTTTTTTGGACTGATATCAGACATACAACTTTCTTCCCTTGACTCAAATCCTTACAACATCCTTTGTTTCATCCATTTTCATTGAAAAGTATCAAAAAATCAAGCATTCTTGCGTATATTTGGCATTCATGGATTCTCCTAAAGGTACATCTTTAGAAGACTTATATGAGTAAATTGTGAACTATGATAATTTTTACAAATTCACTAACAAATATCCTCAATTCTTGCATTGAATCACATACATCTATGGCATTGACATAACCAGTAGTACTACATGTGATATTCTTCGATCAATAGCCTACTTTGATAACTTTCCTGATACTATGGGCATTTTTCCTTCAATCATGGAGAACCTCAAAAATTTTATAGCTAAATAAAATCATGGGGAAAGTAGTGATGATAACTTTACTCCCACTCCCCCTTTGTTTCATGATGATATAATGCAAATCCTCTCTGAGACCTATGAGAATGACATAATAATGGGTGATTTATCAAACAAAGAGACTTGTCCCAACATAACCCCACTTGGTGAGGATATATTAGCACAAGAAAAAGGCATCATTGATACATTTCTCCACACTACTCTGCCATCCCTTCCCGCTCTCCCTAAACAAGATGAAGCTTTGGATGATGTAGATTCTCTTTGTGACCATTTGCTTGAATCTAATGATAACTTGCCATCTGATGTTCAAGAACTTCTCAATTATATTCTAAATAAGAAAATTGATTATGAACCATCACATATTTTGGAAAGCAATGAAATCCTACAGGATGTGGAAGAAAAATCTATCCCTCTGATTCAAGCCATTCCAACACCCTATATAGGGACTAAAATGGGTATCTTTCGGATGCCTCCACAAGCTCATTTAAATGGCATTTCAAATGCTCCTATAGCTAACATAGACAATAGCAACATCCCCTCTCAACCATCATTAAGAGAAACCATTCCTACAGGGTTACCATTGGAAACTCATGAACATAGGGAAGAGAGAAGAAGTGATAATGCCTTAACCATTAAGATAAAGATCAAGATTCATGATACCCGCTAGCCTACCAGGGCCCTACAGGTAAGTATCTCTAACCCTTTATCTCTCTCGTGATGTGCTTCCCTTGTGATGTGTTAGGTGTTTTTTAGGCCTCCTGGGATGACCTCTGATTCTCCCGTAAGGTTCGGGATACCAGGAGACCACTTATGTTGTGACCTTCTTCTATTTATATCATCATTCTTCTATATTGCCTCTCTCTCTCTCTCTCTGATTTCATTGTTGTGTGTTGTGTCTTACAAACATAGAATTGTGGTTGGTGACTTGGGGGCACCCTCCTATGTGACTATCCCTAAGACACTTGTTTTCTCCTCTCTTATTTATTTTTTCCCTTCCTGTAGTGTTTCCACCTAGCGAGCAGATGGTGATAAAAGTTTATACTGATGTGGACCTAGTGTCCCTTTCGAGAGCAATAAAAAAATGGACTTAGTTCCTAATATGACAATGGGGTTGTATATTTTATCTGATGCTTGGCTAGTGGAAGCACTTGTGCTTTCTACGTAGTGAATTTCATGATGTTTCTATCGCATTTACAACCGTTAACAATACTACTGCTCTATGCACCTTTGTTTGCCTTTGAATCTAGCCTTGGTGGAACTCGATTCAGAGAGATTCATGATATAACCCTACGGTTATCCTCAAACTCTAGATTTGTTGTATAACCTTGGCACTTTGTGTGGTTAATCATATGCATTGATGTTGTTATTTATCATGACGTTGTAGACACTAACATGTTTCTTGCAGAGATGTGTTTGTGGTGACATTTGGTGATCATAAAGTACATGTCACCTCCTGGGGGCATGGGCTTTGCGAAAGTCAATGTTCCCTTGTGTGTTTTATTCCTACCCTAATGTGCTTGACATCGATAACTGATATCAACCACCTTAAGGTGGGGGCATATATAAGGTAAGTTGTTTGTTATAGATGTTAACAAGGTGTTTGACCTTAGATGCAAAGACTTGCACCCCAGGGTAGTGCATCGTGCATCCTGAGTTTGTTTGCAATTAATAAATCAATTATGTAAGCCCTCTATGGAGGTAAGATATCAAGCATATCCTTTTTCTTAATCCCTTTACAGAGGCGAGGATGGTGCATTTCTCAGAGCCGATTGCATCATCCTGTCATTTTTCAAAAGTCCTCTGCGGAGGCGGGGAGTAGTTCTGTGACTAACTCAACCCTTAAACGTGTCTTTGGTGATTGTTGTGGTGAAGCCCAATCATTAGTGTGTTCCTATAATGTACTTGAGATGGTGTTGGACCTAGAAATAGGTACACTCCATCTCTTGTCTGTCATGTTTTCTCTGTGTCTTCAAGTGTGTGTGTTTTGGTCTTCTTGTTTTGTGTGGTGTGTTTGTTGCCCCATATACATAGACTAGCACCCTCGGGTAGTGCTTCTTGCATTTTTGGGAGGTTTTGTGTGTCTTGCATGTGTGTTGTCCCATATATATAGAGACTTGCACCCTAGGGTAGTCCATCCTGTATTATGGGAGGTTTGTTTACTTTCCAGTACTTGCATTTGCATTTCATATATATGAGAAAAAGAAAAGAAAAGATATCATTTCTGTCTTCCATGCACTAATGTGTCTTCTATGTATTGATTATCTTTGTCATGTTCTGCATGACTCTAACTATCTTCTCCATGTTTTGTGTGCCTATTACTATTTTCTATGTGATTGGCGTGTCTTCTTCGTGCTTGATGTGTTTTCTGTGTTTATGACCTTACTTTAATGCATGTATTGGCCTTGCATTTATACATACATTAAAGTGGGGGCCAAATGTAACATCAAAAAATGTCCCCTTGGGGGCTTTTCCCTCATAAGGTTTAGCCCCTGGGTCTTTAGTATGCATTTAGTACATTTTAGTTCATATTTTGGCATCCTGATGGTTCCATGGCAAATTGGACCTAGGTGGACCCCTTGAGCTGTACCCTACCCAAAATAGGGGGAAGAACTTAGGTGCCCGCGCCCTAGTCCTGCCCTATTTTAGGGCAGCCCTAATTTCTGGGTGTCGGTTTGTGACTGTTATTTGGTCCTTTTGCCGACACAGTAAGTTTTGATTTTTAAAATCTTGGTGAGAATGCTTATAGTTGCATATATAAGCATGTTTAGGCATTCATTTGTAAACTAGATGGCAATTGTGATGTTCAAGTGTTCTCAAGGTGATTCAAGGCTTTCTACTGTGTTGCAAGAGTAGACTTGTGTGTTTTGCATGTTGATATTTGTAGATTTGAGCATCAATTTCCTCATGGCATGAAGAGTCTCTTCCTCCATGACAACTTCACTACAAGGTGACATAATATTGTGTTTTTATCATTGATTCCTTTAGTTTTTGCTTCTGCCTCACAAGGGCATGCACTCTTTATCTGACAACAATGTTCGGAGACTTAAGTGTCCTTTGGTGCTTGAATGAGGCAAGCCTCTAAAAACCACAACCCCCAAACCAGGTCTTGTGATTGTAGGTTACAGGTGTCACATTTGGAAAAAGTGGAGTTGCAGGAAGGATTGGCAGGCATCAAGGATTCAGGATCTGAAGAAAAGAAGGACAAAGGAGCACTTCCAAGACTAGGGGTGCTCACTCTAGTGTCCTCCGCATCAGAGTTTCAAGAAATAGAAGTTACAGGGTTGATCAGTGTTGGAAGGAGGTCCAAATCTCGCAAAGAAACTGGTACCTTGGACTTGGATGCCCACTCTAGTGTCCCTGACTATTCCGCTTTGAAACCTAGAAAATAGGTATTCTATGATTTGGTATTTTATTCCTATCTGCAAGAGCTTTTTCTGTCTTTCATCAATTTGTTACCATATTTGCATAATTAAGGTTTTAATGGTTAATTAGACATAAGAGAAGGAAAATTAATAATTAAATTCCCTAATCCAAGTTTCTCTACATCTACAAGTGACCTAGGGTATGATAGTGCTTGCCACTCGACTAAATCCTTCAAGGTATAGTGGAGAGATAGATTTAAACATCTAAAATCTAAAACATTAATAAATCCAATTTTCTACTAAACAATCAAAAATGAATAAAGTGTCATATAATGGGCTACCAAGAGCCATGAAATATATACAAAAATCTTGTAGGCTTCATAAGTCTCAATAGACATAAATATCATGACAACTATGTCTAAGGGTGAATATATGTCAAACTCCCTACTGAAGGCTCATCCCTAGCCCCTAATGGTGATGATCCTAATGGTGGTCCTTCTAGAGGTGGTCATGGTGGTGGTGGTCCCATGACTGAACCTTCAGATCTCCTACAGGATGTTGCCCCTAATCTATTCCTCTTTTGAAAGTTGGTCTACCTCTACTCTAGTAGAACAACACTCTGATATAAACCCCTATAATACTCAACCTCTCAAATCAATCACTTCAGCTCATATTAAACTCAAGTCAACTCTGTCACCAAAGTCATTGTAGGTTGGTCTGTGCCAATCATCACCCTAGAAGTATCTCTCTCCAAGGTCATCCTCTGAAGGGATGATTCAACCCACAATATCATTGCTATAGCTCCATCTCGCTCTGCTATGATCCAAACTAACTCCACTATATTTGGCACCTGTGGTGGTGCCTGTGCCTATCCCTGAGAAGTTTCTCTATCTTGGCTCACCTCTACCCTTGTTGTATCCCTCTTCTATCGGAGCCTAATCAACAATAGCTTTTCTCAAGTCCTCCTAAGGGTCTCTGCCTATAGGAGAAATTGTAGTCTCTCTATCTCTACCACTAGGGCATCCTACTATCCTACCTCCACCATCTCCACATCTTTTTTTCTAAGACTCCCCTGCACATCCTATTATCCTACCTTTGGCTACCCTGCCTCCTCAATCACTACTGTGTATGAGGAAAATTGATTAAATTAAAACTAACAAATCAAAAACCCAATAACATAAAGAGAACTAATCTAAATAAAAGCCATTACCAATAAATCAATGAAATATGAAAACTTTTACCAAGATTTGTATTGTTCCCTTTGGATGAATGTGGATTGCTCAATAGTGCTGCAAAACCATGTTTGCAACAAGCAAGTGTAGGTGCTCAAAGATCAATGTCAAAAGATCATGCTCAATCAATGCGATGTATGCTCAAAGAACTATAAAGGATGCCTGAGAATAAGTGATCGAAGAGGAGTTTGTGAAGGAGATGAGGGGGCTTTATATAGGTTTCAACAAAGATCAATCAACGGTCCAGATAATTCAAAAGAATCAATGGAGGAGATAAATCAAATAACCATGATGAATGTGCACATGACATGTGTCAATCCACAAGGATATTTTTAGTAAAATATGATGAAAACAAGATTGATTGAATAGATAATTCAACTTGTGATTTTGCCTTTTTTAGAGTTCTAAAAATAAGACTGATTATGCACATGAGTTAACAAGATATTTTAAGAGGAATTGGAAGATAACTGAAATTAAATAAATAAATGTATTTAATTGTTTGTGCATGATTGAGGAACAGAAGATTATAAATAAAATATTTGATTTTATTTATTTTTAGAGGATTGAGATAATTTAAATAAATTTACATGATTTATTTAAATTTAGAAGAACAAGTGATTTAATTAAATAATGTGGAATTATTTAATTATAGATAAGATAGAATTGGATGAATTAATTAAATAATTGGATTAATTTAATTAATGTGAATTTGAATTTCAAAAGAGGACAGTGATTTAATTAAATAATTAAAATTATTTAATTGTGGCATAAAATAGAGGAATTTAATTTAATTAATTAAATAAAGAGAATTTATTCAATTAATGTCATAATTATGTGATTTAGAAGAATTTGGTGATATTGGTGAAATTAATTAAATAATTAGATTATTTAATTAACATTTGAAATGTAGGTGATTAGATAGATTTGATGAAATACAAGTAGTGCGACGACTTGGTCATTTTACGGTGTCTACAACTACTGCTACTCTCTGCCTCCTGGCCTTATGGGGTCTGGCCTCCAATCCCCTACCTCCAAGCTTCCTCACCTATCTATCCTATCCCCAAACTGCTCCTGGGATGGTCAGTTGCATTAGCCTATGTGTAAGCCAATAATCATCACACTTTGATGTGGTCCCTAGATCTGCTCCTCCACCTACTAGATTGCATGCCACTAGGGAAAGCACTTCAAACTCTATTAAAGATGTCACTACCACCACCTTTGGCCCCAAGTTAAGTAAATCCCACTATGTCCATTCAAAAATAGCCTCTCATATTGGAATAGGTTGAGGGTGTCCAAACTATCGTAGAACCCCCTCTGGTAAAAATATCTTAGTAATATATAAATTCCTTCCAAAAAGATATCAAGCCTACCTGCATTAGGTCAACTGCTCTGCATCATCCTCCCAGATCTCACAGTCTCTTGAGGGGTTCTAGATAATGGTGTCCAGCTAATCGTATGTCCATCCCTAATAGGTCAGCTCCCCAAGCCACCTCTATGTCACTACACCATCATAAAGGTGGATGAATGGTTGTCTTGTCTCTCCTCGCTATGGTGAAATCAACCTAGTAACTACTATCTGCTCCCACACTGGCACATGCAAGAGTGTCACACTAGTTTCCAAACTAGAACAAAACCTATAGACCTCCTGGTGCATATCATGATAAATTTTCTGAAGCATGCAAGGTCCCCATGGATATCTGATGCCATGAGTAAACATGTCATCTAGGACTGGGTCCCATCCAATTGAAAAATCCATGTGATCATCTTTCAAGAACTAGAAATTCACCAATCAAACCAGTAACTACCAATTGTATCCTATCAAATAGTCTATGAATGTGCCTAGAACCTATTTAGTGGAAAAGAGTGATCTAGCCTAAAGAGCTAAACTATTTCAAACCCTCTTCTACAAACATTAGGACACAAACTAAGCTAGGCTTCTACCCAAGAAGGAGATCCAAACTACAGGAGTTCTGCCCTTTTGTTGCATATAGATGGATCAACCAAGTTCAACCAAAGAAAAGAAAAAAAGATAATACATGTGATTTAACCCTAAAATGATGAAGAATAGATTGTAAATGACTGTCATGAATGAATCTTAGTAAACAGAAAGTATAGCATATGCTACAAAAGGATTCAAAACCTGGACTTTGTAGCATAAAATGCCTAGTACCAGGGCACTCAGGCACCCTACACCTTTTCTAGGGTTTCATAGAAAATTAGATATCACCAAACCCGCACTTGTCTACCTTGCCTTCTTCCCAGGAATCAACTCCCTAACCTATTCCTTTGACCTACACACATGAAGAGAGGAAAAGGTTGTGCTATGTTTAAGGGTTTTCCTTAGTCAAACCCCATGTTGTTGTTCCCACCTCCACTACAACAAATGATTAGATCCAAGAGTGCATTTCCTAGGAGGGTAGAGGCCATATCTACAATAATATGATAGATAAATAATGATAATGATGATGATAACCATAAGAGAGATAACCTTAGTTGATGAAGATGACTCAAGATCCTACACCAACAAAGGAGAGTGATAAACAAGGCTTGAAATCTCCTTTAGACCTATAAACAAACTTCAATAGCATCCACAAGTAGATAACAATCAAAGCATGAACAAAACTATAGCATCAAGCACAATATGAGAGAAAACTTGGCACTTAATCTTCTAGGTGTAAAATGAACTACAACACACACTAAAATATTCATTCCTACTCACTCATGACAAATAAAACATATTTAGGCTGACAAATACAAACTTAAAAATTGTCCTAGGCCAACACCACAAAGTGGGGCTAGAGTTCCCAAGTAGGACCTGTTGTAAGTATGTGCCTAATCGGTGTTGTCATTGATGTCAACATATCTTTATTGTCATTGGTGTCAACTATATCCTCTTTTGTTATTTGTTTAGAAGATTTATATGTTGAAGATATTGAGAAAATTTGTTCCTCCAGAAGAAACAGTGAGTTACAGTAGATTGTAGAGAAGACAGTGTGTTACTAACAAAAGAATAGTGGAGAAGATTGCTCTGCATTTCTTGTAAATTAGAGATCTTGGTCTATGTATTGGAATTTATTTAGAGGTATCTCTAAAGATGCTAAACCTTGAGTTTGAGCCTTTGGTATGAAGAATTGAGTGAGTTACATTCACCAGAGTAAAACCTGCTTTTTCTAATTATTCACTAGTGACAGGGAGAAAGTATTTTGCTCCGCATTCCTCCGCATTGAAGTATTTTGGTCTGCAGTTCTAGAGAGAATTTTGGGATAATGATAAGTGCTTACAACTACAATGATTCATGATTTGGCAGTCTACAAGCTACCTTTCTTTCATGGCAATAGAAGATAGTGAAGTTCATGTGCTCCAGTATGAAGAATCTCATGGATAAAGTGGTTAGATTTTGTGTAGTTGCCCCAGATGATTACAACATGCTTATGGATGCCTCATGATCATGTTCCTACCTTTGCATTGGTCCACAAGGAGTATTTTAGATTAAAGTTGAAGATTGATCCCAGATAACGTAGTGTGTAACCAGTCTTAGCTGACATGGTTAAATCCATTAATTGTGGAGATCTCTTGAAGATTGCAGAAGTGTGTTGTGGCATGGAAGATCATGTTTGAGTCCTTGCTAAGGCATGATGTGATCTTCACATAATTTTATGTCTTCTCCTTAGCATAATTTTGTATTAGGTCAAAACCTATTTTTGTATCTTTGTAATATCATTATTTGAGAGTGGCCCAATGTTTGATAAATGTAATGTGGTTGTAATGCCGACTTTGATGAACATTCCAAAATCGATGAATGATATATATACTTGTAATTGAGTCAAGGAAAATATGTCCTTGTGTGAAAATGTGAAAATAAGAGAGGAAGAGAAAAGATAGAGCAGAGCAGAAGAGTTATGATTGTGCTTGAATGGAACTATAATTAGGCATGGAATAGATGTTGTTATAGTAATTCACCCCTTGGTAGTGAGCCACCCTTTGGGAGTGAGCCACCCAATGGTAGTGAGCCTTCTTATGAGCAGTGAGCTCTGGGCAGTGAGCCTTCTAATTTTTGGTATTGTGGTTTACATATATATCTTGTGGGTTAATCCCCACCATCATTTTTCCCTTAACAGGGTTTTCCACGTAAAAATCTCGTGTCTCTTGTGATTGATCTTGCAACCATGTTTAAGTTTATAATTTCATGCTTTCATGGTAAATAATCATAATATTAGTGGACAAGTAATAAATGTTTTAAAGTACAAAAGTAGTTAAGATTTTGGGGCAACTGATTCACCCCCCTCTCAGTTGTCTGGTGCATTTCAACAATTGGTATCAGAGCTAGGTTCTTCAGAAGAAAGCTTGACTACTTGAGGTTGATCCAGGATGTCGTATAAGAAGGAAAGTCCATGATTCGATGGAACAAACTACTCTATTTGAAAGATCCACGTGAAAACCCATCTCCTCTCCTTTGGTTATAGTGTTTGGAAAATAACCAAAGATAAGTATGAAATACCAAAGAATGGTCCACAAATTGAAGATGAGATGAAGAAATTTGAGTTAAACATAAAAGCCAAAGATGCCTTAGTAAGCACCTTATCCGACACCAAAGTAACAAAGATCATGGAGCTAGAAATTGCTTATGAAATTTGGAATAAGCTGAAGAATCTATATGAAGGGGATGAATTTGTAAAGAGCACCAAATTGTAGAGTTTGAAGGCAAAATATGAATGTTTGAAGATGAGAAAAGATGACAACATAACATCCTTCATGCAAAAGATCGATGAACTTGTGAGTAGCATTAGAAGTGTGGGAGAAAAAATTGAGGATATTGAAGTTGTGAACAAAATTCTTAGATCACTGCCTAAATCATATAGTCCTAAGGTGGCCACAATTGAAGAAATAATGACAGTGACAAAGATTACAAAAGATCAACTACTCGGAAGCTGACAGTCTTCAAAATGAGAGAACTTGGTGATTCACTTATGAAGATAGAAACTGCTTTCAAGGCTAGCACTTTAGAAATAACCCCCAGATCTGACAAGTACAAGGTGGAACCAGATTATGAGCTTGAAGAACTTGAAGCCAACTTTGTTAATAGTCTACCCAAAGGTACTAGTAAGTTCAAAGGCAAATTACCTTTCAAATGTTTCAATTGTAGTAAAGCTAGTCATTATGCTCCTAGATGCCCCATAAGACTTCCTAAGCCAATACTTGATAGACCTAGGATCCCAAAGAAATGTTATTATGTTGAAGATCTTGATGATGATGAAGGAATATTAGATGGTGAACCAGATAATGCTATTACCTCTAGTAATGAATGCTTGTTTATTGCTATTAAAGAACCCATGTCTACAATCCTGCTAGCTATGTGAAGGAAGAAAAACCAGTGGAAAGTGCCTTGGTTACTCAGGTGGTTGAAGACAAAGATGAATGGGTTATTAATATTGGATGCTCTCATGACATGACTAGTGACAAAAGTAAGTTTATAAGTTTGAAAAAATATGATGGAGGACTGGTTAGGTTTTATGATGACACAATTGGTAAGATTTGTGGAAAAGGATCCATTTCTTTTGATGGCAAGCATAACACTAATGATGTCTTATATGTGAAGGGATTAAAGCACAATGTCTTGAGTGTTGGTCAGATGTGTGCTAAAGGTTATGATCTCAGATTCAAGGACAATGGATGTAAGATCTTGGAAAGCTTTGGAATAGTGATTGCAATTGGTAAGAAGGTAAGAGGTAACATTTATCACTTGAAAGGGACTAATGAATATTGTTTATTATCTCAGAATGATGAAAGTTGGTTGTGACATAGAAGGTTGTGTCATATCAATTTTGACAACATTGTGAAGATAAGCTCCTCTTAGGCTACAAGAGATCTACCCAAGCTTGTGAAGCTTGTTGATACTTTGTGCAAAGAGTGAAAATTTGGAAACTAGATAAAAACAAGTTTCAAGAGAAAGGACCAATTAATTGATGGAGTACTGAAATTAGTACATACATATCTATGTGGACCTACTAGAGTAAGAAGTCTACAAGGAGACAAGTATTTCATGTTGTTGATTGATGATTATTCTAGAATGACTTGGGTTACCTTCTTGAAAGGAAAGGTAGAAGCCCTAGAAAAGTTCAAAGCATTCAAGGAAATGGTTGAGAATGCGATAGATTTGAAGATAAAATGCTTGAGGTGTGATAGAGGTGGAGAGTTTACATAAAAGAAGTTTAACTTCTTCTGTGAGGAACAAGGGATAAAGAGACAATTATCTGCACCTAGGACTCCACAACAAAATGCAATAGTTGAAATGAAAAATAGGACAGTTCAAGAAGCTGCCAGAACAATGATGAAGGAGGCTGACCTACCAGAAGTATATTGGAGAGAGGCAATTCACACTCTTGTATATATCCTAAACAGAGTCCAAGTCAAAGGTAACAGTTCTAAGACTCCTATGAATTATGGTACAATAAAGTTCCTACTGTGAAATATTTCAAAGTCTTTGGCAGCAAGTGTTATATCAGAAGAGATGGAGATCTAGGTAAGTGTTATCACCCAGATTTGCACCCTTGCTGCAGTTGTGAAACCTTAGCAACCTGGGGTAACATTGGAATGATCTCGAAGTGTGGGACCTTGCAATTTTGAGATCAAACCTCCAAAGAAGGCTGGTTCCTTCCTCTAAGCCTATTACTTAAAGTGGTGATACTAAACCTAGTGTTAAAAGCTTGTAGAGGAAAGAGCTAGAAGGAAAACTAGAGGGGAAAAGAGGTGATACACCAGATTTAGCGAGCGATGGTAGTCAAAGTGTGGACACAACAATGATTCTTTTGCTGCTGAGGGGAGATTCACATAGATTTAAGGCTGGTTTGAGGTTTCAACATGAAAGCTAAACCTACAGAGGGGCTATTTTACCCACAGAATAGACTATAACTCCAATTGAAAACACAGAAATTCAAACATAAAAGAGGCAAGAAATTAGCATCTATTAACCATGAAGGCCCAAAAAACCATTACAATATAGAAATATTTCAAAGCAGAGTTGCACCAACATAGCTAATTACACTCATTGGTGGATAAAAGGAAGACAGCAGAGGCCAAATTCAGGCACAGTGAGTCACATTCCCATACCCTTGCAATTACACTAAGAGGTCCGACTACAAAATTTCAGTAGCATAACAGCCCTAAAAATACCATCCCCCCTTTTTGCAAAAGAGCTTTACATGTCTTTTATAAGCCAGGCTCTTGCCAGAAGGGCGTGGAGTCTCTGATTCACAGAAACGAGGCCATAAATGCTAGCAGTAGGAAAGTATGGGTAGAGGCATGGTGAAGGGACAGGGGCCATGCTGCTGCTATGCCAAAATACGGGAAGATCTCGGCCAAGACACAAGAAAGGATGGGGCATGGAGAAAGAGCCCCAAAGTTGCCGCTCCTCGTGTAGGAAAGGGGCCTGAAAGGCAGAGAGCCCATACGCCATGAATGCACCTATAAAGCTCCACCAACCCGAGCCACCGTGTAGGGAAAAACCCCTCAAAACTTTAAGGCAGCTGCTGAAACATCCAATCAACCAAAAATGCAAAGCCAGATCTAAAAAATGGAAACTAGAAAATTCCCCTAAAAACTTGCCCAAATGAAAGAGGCGGCAAAAACAAGCACTTTTGCCTCTTACAGCATGTCGAAACTCGCTGAAATGGGGAAGATATAGGCGGTCAAAGCTCTGGTCAAATGCCTGTATATATCACTTTTGCATCTATGTATATATTAGCCACTAAAAATACCTCTGAGTCTATTTCTGCATGTACAAAACACTTTGCATGTATCTCTGCTTTTGGCGCCAAAAGGCCTCTACAATCGCTTTCAGGATATACATTTGAAACTGTTGTTGTATATGCAAGAGCCCTTGTGTATTTGCCTACCACTACCATGTGGCACCACCTGATTTGTTGTTGAGTTGGTCTGAGAAGTGGTGCCAAAAAACTACACTTTCCTTTTGTATATCGCAATATGCAAGCACAATTGTATATGCAAGCCGCGGACTTCAAATTTCATGAAATAGCCTAAAAAGACATTGAAATCTGGCTTGTATATCTCCTTCCTTGTATATTTCCTTGTATGTGTGCAAATATACAAACATTTATACATACAAACTAGACCTGAAGCCTGAATATGCCATAAACTGTTATCAATTTGAAATCCGGCTTGCATATCGCTAATGTATATTTGCTTGTATATGCGCAATATACAAGCCACTGTTCCTGTGATTCTTTGCATGTCGAAACATACAATCAGCCTTGTATGTGCTCGGTCCCCACCACTTGTATACTCACTTTAGCAGATGTATATTTCCTTGTATGCGTGGTCATTGTATGCTTAATATGCAAAACACAACATACAAACTCACCCCTACATACAAACAGGGAATCTTGACGGAATATGCTTGCGATGTATCTTTTCATTGTATATTTCCTCTTGTATGTGTGAAAATATATAAAATAATATACAAGCCTATGACATGAAAGTGTGGAATATTCTGAAGAATCTTCAATGCATATTTGCCTTGTATGTTTCCCTTGCATCTTTGCTTGTATATCGTAATATACAAATCGGGAATATCCCCGGGAATCTGTGAAAGATTCCCAAAATGTATATGCATTTCCTTGGCCCGATATACATTCAGAAAATGTATATAACTTACCTTTTTCAACATTTTCTAAAGCCGATAGAGATTTTCAAGCCTGCGAAATGCACATTTGAATTGTATGTTTGACCAAAACTTTGACCATGAATAACTTCTTTGTTTGGTCAAATTTCAGGGTGATGCAAAAAGAAAACCTGCCTATTTTTTCAAGCTCTTTCGAATGGTAAGGCTTTCTAGGCAATTTGGCACCTTTCATTTTTAGGGAACATTTTCCAAAGGATTTCCAAGGAAAAACCAAGTTGACTATTTAGCTCTGAGCAGAGGAAAATAGGATAATAGTAAGTTTGATGCAAGATGTGATGAAGGTATCTTCCTTGGATACTCCACCAAGAGCAAGGCCTACCAGTGTTACAATAATAGGTTGAAGAAGATCATTGAGAGTGTAAATGTCAAAGTTGATGAAAGCAATAAAAAGGTGTCAAGTGGATATGAATTTGATGAACAGTATGTTCCTGCAA
Source organism: Cunninghamia lanceolata (assembly GCA_027924645.1). NCBI lineage: Eukaryota > Viridiplantae > Streptophyta > Pinopsida > Cupressales > Cupressaceae > Cunninghamia > Cunninghamia lanceolata. The sequence goes on from BSBN01000228.1 coordinate 12,007,654, forward strand.
CCCAGGTAGTAGTGCAACAAGAAAACTCTAAGGAAGAAGAAGAACAAGCTCTGGAAATCATTACTAAGACACTTAGGTATGTGAAGTTAAATCACTCTGAAGATCAAATCATAGGAGATAAAAGTAAGGGAGTTTAGACCAAAAGAAGGACTGCTAATGAACAGGCTAATTATTGTTTGATTTCTCAAGTGGAACCTAAAATTGTAAATGAAGCATGTAGTGATAAAAACTGGGTAAATGCCATGAAAGAAGAGTTGATGTAGATAGAAAAAAATTAGACTTGGGATCTTGTCCCTAGACTAGCAGACAAGAATGTGATTGGTACCAAATGGGTCTTTAGGAACAAGATGAATGAGAATGGTGAAGTAGTAAGAAAAAAAGCAAGGTTGGTATGCAATGGATACTCTCAAGTTGAAGGAATAGATTTTGAGGAAACATTTGCACCTATGGCAAGGATTGAAGCAATAAGAATGTTCTTAGCATTTGCAGCCTACAAAGATTTCAAGGTATATCAAATGGATGTGAAGTCTACATTCTTGAATGGAGAATTGGAAGAAGAAGTCGATATTGAACAACCAGAAGGATTCCAGTCATCAAATCACAATGACATGGTGTGCACATTGAAGAAGGCTTTGTATGGACTAAAACAAGCCCCTAGGGCTTGGTATGCAAGATTGGATAAATATCTGATATAGTTAGGATTCAGTAAGGGTACTACCAACAACAATCTCTATTTCAATATCAATGATGAATAAATCCTAATTGTTCTAGTCTTTGTTGATGACATTATCTATGGAGCCAATGAAGGAATGTACATGGTTTTTTCTGGGGAAGTGCAAAATGAATTTGAAATGCCAATGTTTGGTGAGATGAATTTCTTTTTGGGTCTACAAATTAATCAATCAAACAAAGATATCTTCATTTCTCAATCTAAGCATGTGAAAGAGTTGTTAAATAAGTTTGGGATGGAGGACTCTAAACTGGTAAGCACTCCCATGGTAACTGGTTGAAAGTTGAGAAAAAATGATGCCTCACCCATGGTAGATCAGAAAACGTATAGATCTATGATTGAAGGATTACTTTATCTGACCCAAACTAAACCTGACATAATTCTTGTAGTTTGTCTTGTGGCAAAATTTCAAGTAGAACCTAAAGAGTCACATGTGATGGAAGTCAAGAGAATACTGAGATATTTGAAAGGTACAATGTATTATAGTTTGTGGTATCCAAAAGATAATGATTTCACTCTTAATGCATACACTGATGTAGATTGGGCCGGAGATGTGGATGATAGGAAAAGTACAAGTGGAGGTGGATTCTTCTTGGGAAAAAGGATGGTATCCTGGTTAAGCAAGAAACAAAACTCAATATCTCTATCTCCTGCAAAAGTAGAATATATTGTAGTAGCATGTAGTTGCACTCAAGTGTTATGGATGAAGCAGACATTGAAGGACATCAGAGTTGTATATGAAGATCCAATTGCAATTTTTTGTGACAATACAAGTGCCATAAACATATCAAAGAATCTAGTAATGCATTCAAGGGCAAAGCATATATCCATAAGATCACTTTCTAAGAGCAAAAGTAACAGAGAATGAAGTCAAGTTGGAGTATGTATCTACAAAAGATCAGATTGTAGACATTTTTACCAAGCCTCTGCCTAAGGATACTTTTAAGTATATCAAAGAAAAGTTAGGGGTTATTAGCCCTCCTACTCTAAACTAAGATGCACAAGATTGCATCAGTCCAATGTTGCTTAGAGTTCTACCTCTAGACCCAGATTGATGCTTGTAAGGGCTACTTCTCAGGGACAGTAGTCAGATGAAGAGAATTCATAAGAGAGATTGGATTAGAGTAGCAAAGTGCAAGTATGTGCCCTTTGCCATTGATGTCAAAGGGGGAGAGAAATCATGTGAAAAAAACTCATAGGAGAAGGAATGTAGATGTGTCAAGAGATAGGGGGAGAATCTTGTCATGATGACTATTACAGGTTTTCACATCATATGTTGCCATCAAATACAAAGGGGGAGATTATTTCCAGTATGTGCCTAATCGGTGTTGTCATTGATGTAAACATATCTTTGTTGTCATTGGTGTCAACTATATCCTATTTTGTTATTTGTTTAGAAGCTTTATATGTTGAGGATATTGAGAAAATTTGCTCCTCCAGAAGAAACAGTGAGTTGCAGTAGATTGTAGAGAAGATAGTGTGTTACTGACAAAAGAACAGTGCAAAAGATTGCTTTGCATTTCTTGTAAATTAGAGATCTTGGTCTGTAAATTGGAAGTTATTTAGAGGCATGTTTGAAGATGCTAAATCCTGAGTTTGAGCCTTCAGTATGAATAATTGAGCGAGTTACATTCTCCAGAGTAAAACTTGCTTTTTTTGATTATTCACTAGTGACAGGGAGAAAGTATTTTTCTCTACATTTCTTTGAATTGAAGTATTTTTCTCTACAGTTCTAGAGGGAAGTCTGGGATGATGATAAGTGTCTACAAATACAATGGTTCATGATTTGGTGGTATGTAAGCTACCTTTCTTTCATGGCAGTATAAGATAGTGAAGTTCATGTGCTCCAGTATGAAGAATCTCATGGATAAAGTGTTTAGCGTTTGTACAGTTGCCCCTAATAATTACAACATTCTTGTGGCCTCCTGATAATGTTCCTACCTTTGCATTGGTCCGCGAGGAGTATTTTGGATTGAAGTTGAAGATTGTTCCTACATAGTGTAGTGTGTAACTAGTCTTAGCTGACATGGTTAAATCTAGTGATTGCAGAGATCTCTTGAAGATTGTAGAAGCGTGTTGTGGCATGGAAGATTGTGTTTGAGTCCTTCCTAAGGCATGATGTGATCTGCTCATAATTTTATGTCTTCTCCTTAGCATAATTTTGTATTAGGTCAAGAACTATTTTTGTATGTTTGTAATATTATTATTGGAGAGTGGCCCAATGTTTGATAAATGTAATGTGGTTGTAATGTTGACTTTGATGAACATTCCAAAGTTGATGAATGATATATATACTTGTAATTGAGTTAAGAAAAATATTTCCTTGTGTGAAAATGTGAAAATAAGAGAGGAATAGAAAAGGTAGAGTAGAGTAGAAGAGTTGTGATTACACTTCAATGGAACTGTAATTAGGCATGGTATAGATGTTATTATAGTAGTTCACCCCTTGGTAGTGAGACACTCTTTAGCAGTAAGCCACCCATTGGTAGTGAGCCTTCTTATGAGAAGTGAGCTCTAGGCAATGAGCCCTAAAGGCAGTGAGCCTTCTAATTTTTGATATTGTGCTTTACATATATATCTTGTGGGTTAATCCTCACTGTGGTTTTCCCCTTAACAAGGTTTTCCACATAAAAATTTGGTGTCTGTTGTGTTTGATCTTGCAACTATGTTTAAGTTTCTAATTTCACGCTTTCATGCTTTAATCAAAATATCAGTGGACAAGTGCTAAATGTTTTAAAGTGTAGAAGTAGTTAAGATTTTGGGACAACTGATTCACCCTCCCTCTTAGTTGTCTGGTGCATTTCAATAGGACATGTTGACCTATTTTTCCCCTTTGGCCAAATATGCCATCCATGAAATCTCTAAGTGTTTTCCTTTGGTTCCCCTTTAAGCCCTAGGTATTTTCCTATCATCCACTTCTAAAATTTTTGCAATTATCATCAATACTACATCCTTGTGGGTATACCAGATAAACCCTTGTAGGGTTGTACGAGCTAGGGTATAACATAATGCTTATTGCAACCCCACAATAGTCTCTATGAAGCATGGTGGGAGCATGGTAGGAAAAAAGAAGTGGTCGGAACCACTTACCGCATCCTTGTAGTAGTCAACAAAAGGGTCGGCGGGCTTACGGTAATGATTTAAAGGAAAACACATAATGTTACTGTGTTGCCATGAAAGTCAACAAAAATGTCTGTGGGATGGCGATAAGAATTACCATGTTTACCATGCTACCACAACAGTCTCAAAAGTGAGTTGCAGGCTGGTGGTACAAACTCGAGTGACATATAATGTGTCACCGCAGTCTTGTGATAGGAAAGATGATGATCGGTGGTAATGTGATAAGAAGGAGCCAAGGTAATGTGTTCACTATGCCCCTGCGATAGTTTCAAGAAAGGTCTATGAGCATGTGGTATAAGAGATTTCAAGCAATGTAAAGTGTTTACTGCATTACCGTGACAGTCAACAAGGAAGCCTGCGGGATGGAAGTAAGCCTTCCAACAGAGCCATATTCACCACGCTACCACAATGCTTTGTGAAGAGGCCTACAAGATTGCAGTAAAGGGATAAAAGAGGCATCTAGTGGTCACTGCGCCTCTACAACCATTAGTTGAAAACCTTGCAGTCGTGTAGTGTCAAGAGGTGAAGTGATGGCGCCATGTGGTGAGGGAAACCCCATCAAAGGTCCAAACTCAAAGGAGGTTATTAGGCAGTCTCAGAGGTAGGAAATCTTTCCGTTTAGAAATTTGTAGACTCAACCAATAGGGAAATTTAGAAGACAATTATTCAAAGGACTTAGAATCGATAGGGCACGTGATCAAATGGTTCAAAGATTAAAGTGTTGTAAAACCTTTGAAAGGATTTATCTCATATACCATCAAAGACATTCGATCTTCTCAGCAGTCATTTATTATATATTTGTAGCATTTATGGTTGCAAGTGACAAATCAATTATTCGCATTAAAGGGGAAATATCTTTTATCTACCCAAGTCTCTAGATATTTTCTATAGTTATTTCTTACAGATAGACATCCTCTCAGACATAGATATTTTCTGATAAATCCCATGGGGCAATTTATTGTAACCTAATTAGGTCAAATGAAATCATATACTATATATGCATGACTATAAGATGTAAAAAAGGTTGGAAAATAGTTAGTTTTATGTTTATGTATTCCAAATAGAGCACCCCTCCACTATAATCATGCCTTCTAATTAAATACATGCTAGTTATTTTACCTCTTCATGCTAATTTTGACTCTATGTGACCAAAGAATGATGTGTTTGTGAATTTTTAATTCCTTCTAATCGTTTCTTACTCCTTGCCTCTGTTAAAATTAGTTGATCTATGTATGTTTATTAGTTGTATCTAGTTATTTTGTACATCTTCTCAATTTTGTGAGAGCTCTTATATTCAAACTTGGTATATCACCCCCTTTCGTTCTCAGTTTATCCTTCTTATCCCTTTTCCCTTGTAGTATTAGCACTAGGTTTAGTTGTTTTCTCTGAGCTTTAGGCTTAGAATGAGGAACCAACCTTCTCTAGAGGTCTGATCTCAATTTGCAAGGTCCCACACCTCAAGATCATTTCCATTGTGTCATTAGAATGCTTGGATTCACTCTAAGCTAGGTACAATTCTATGTGATAACAGTTTTTGGCACGCCCAGTGGGACTCTCTACTCTGAGTGAGAGCTGGACTAAGGATTTTGGTGCTATTCTTGGTTTATTTTCTATTGTGAAAGCATTCAATAGGCACCTAGCGACTCTACTGATCCAATTCCTACACAACAATTCAAAATTTCATGCCTGGAGTGCAGACAAGGTCTTCTTCTAGAGGTAATTTCCAATTTATTGAACTCTCATTCACTAAAAGAAGAAGAACAAGACTGGTGCAGGAGCACCTACCTGACAGCTGGCCTTCATGAGGCAGTTAGTTAGTTTGAGTCTTGTTTATGTTTTCAAGAAGGTCTGATAAGACCAAATGCATGTAATAAGGTCAAGCCGATCATATTAAGATCATGCTGACCATGCTTTTGCTATTTTTAGTTAGTTTGTTAGACAGCTGTCATGTTGTATGGTCGGTGGGATCTCCCAGCCGCTTGGAGAGTTCCCAGCCGCTTGGAGTCGGGTCAGTAGTACTCGTAGGAAAATCTATTTAAGCATGAGGATCGGTTGATATTGCATAGACAGAGAGATATCATCGATCGATAGTATAGTATTGTATTGCGCAGAGGAGCTAGAGTGTGCTGTGTGAGGAACATCATATTGTATTGCATCTTTGAAATCAATAAAGATCCTGTTTTCATTTTCCTGTTTGATCCCCTTTGTGTAATTGATTTGCTGGTTTGGGTGGTTTCATGGATTTACTGATCCATTCCACCGGTTGATCCGTCTGATCGGTGGAATGGCGATGTACAGTAGGGTAGATGTTAGTTTGTTTGTTTGCATGCAGGTGTGCAGGATCGCCGTCGAGAGATGTTGAAGACCCTAGCATGGGTATGTGCTAGGCCGAGCTGATAAAGTGTGGAAGATCACCCTGGAAGTGGATCGAGTCCTCCCAGGAGGTTCAGCGGATCAGAACAGTGAAAATCTGCTAAGGTTGGAAGTTCGTTAAGACGGCATCATCAGGATATTTCTACAAATATCCTGCAGTCAGTTCAGACATCGTCATTAGGATATTTCAGAGCGGCAGGATATTAAGAAGCTGCGGGTGACGTCATCATCATCAGGACATACGTCATCAGGATATCAGGTGACGCAAGCATCGAGGGGAAGGTGCGAGGAGTTAAGGTTTGTCATCATCAAGATAAATGGAAGGAACCGGATGTTCTTTATCCTGTTGATTATCATGATGTTGAATATCATGATGCTGAAGGTAGTGAAGGTCGAAGTTGTCGGTGAGATGAACAATGGACGTCAGGAGGATGTTCGCGCTGGTCGAACATGATGATGCTGTCGATAAACGAATATGATGATGCTGTTGACAGGTGAAAGTGCGAAGGCTTGTCTGCAGGAGGAGATCGGTCGGCGACAGTAAATATGATGATGAGGATGAATATGATGATGATGATGGGCTGCAGACATCCATGCTGTATGTTCAGGTTATAGTGTGGATGCCTCTGCATCATAGTGGTATCAGAGCTCAGCAAAAGGTCTGGGCTGTTGTGTGTTGATTCTGTCACCGAAAGGGCAGAGGTCGAGTTGATTGTGTGTTGTGTGTTGATTGAGCGGTTGACAAAAATGCCTCCAAAAGGTAATGGTACTGCAAGGGAATTGCAGGAAATGAAGGAAAAACATGCCAGAGAGATGAGGAAGATGAAGGAGCTTGCTGAAGCACTTCAAGCTAGGCTTGTAGCCCTGGAAAAGAACAAAAAGAGAGAAGTGGCAGACAGTGAGTCTGAAGAAGATGAAGATACTATTGAAGAGTATGAAGAGGTAGCTAAAGAACTGGATGCTGAAGACCAGAAATTTGCAAAACTGTTAAAGGCAGTGCAGGGTGATAAACCTAAGGTAAAGGTTGATGTTTCCAAGTATACTGGAAGTTTGAATGAAGATGAGTTACTGGATTGGATTGCTGCACTTGATAATCACTTTGAATGTGAAGATGTTGTTGAGGATCAGAAGGTAAAGATTGCAAAGACCAAGTTAGGAGGTCATGCTTTGGTATGGTGGGATTATGTACAATCTGAGAGAAGGAAGCAAGGGAAGTCAAAGATCACTTCATGGGATAAAATGGTAGCAAGGATCAAAGGTAAATTCTTGCCAAGGGATTATGAAATCCAGATGTTTAAGAAGCTGCAATTTTTAAGGCAGAAGGAAATGGATGTGAAGGCCTATACTAAGGAGTTTTATAAGTTGAGTATGAGATCTGGTCATCATGAGAATGAGGTAGAAAAGGTGGCTAGGTACTTGGCTGGTTTGAGGTTGAACATACAGGATGAGTTAGTTTTAGCTAACCCTAAGAATGTGGAGGATTGTTATCAAATGGCAATCAGGATTGAAGAAAAGATGAATAGGAGACAAGATAAGTCCATAAGAGGAAGGGGAAATAGTATGAGGGGAAGAGGAACAGCCCCTACACAAAAGCAAACCAATGAGGGTCAAGAAGACACTGGTAAAGGACAGGGACAGTCTGATTTCAGAGGTGGATGGAAAGGTAATAGAGGAAGATTTGGAGGTGGTAGAGGTTCTACTACATTTTCAGGAAAGTGTTACACCTGTGGTGAGTTTGGTCATCCATCTTTCAAATGTCCAGAAAACAAAGGTTCATCATCCAGAAATGATAGAACTAATGACAAGAGAGTACAACTTGTGCAAGAAGAGGAAGTAGAGCAAAGTGCGCAGAGTTCAAACACTTATCAAAAGGATAAGGAGCCTGATAATTATGGATACCCAGAAAGTGGAGAATCATTAATGCTAAGGAGAATTAGTTTACAGGCATCAAAGGATATGATGCAAAGAAGAGCTCTTTTCAGGACCACATGCAAGAGTAAAGGTAAAGTATGTAAGGTTGTCATTGATACTGGTTCAACAGACAACATGGTATCCCAGGAAATGGTGGATAAACTGCATTTGGAAAGGATTCCACATCAACACCCTTACAAGGCATCTTGGGTGAGTGATAGTCAATCACTTTGGGTATATGAACAGGCATATGTGGATTTTCAGATTGGAGCATATCATGATAGAATTTTGTGTGATATTTTGCCCATGGAATGTTGTCACCTACTGTTGGGTAGACCATGGCAATTTGATAGGAGGGTACTATATGATGGGTATGCTAATACCTACACCATCAAGAAGGATGGGAAGACTATTAAGTTGATGCCATTGCAGGCAAATGCTGCAGTACAGAAGGCAGCCCAAATCATTTTAATGGGAAAGAAGGAGTTTGTGCAGAAGCCTATAGGAGCCGGCATAAAGACAGTTGAGGACACTGCAGAGAAGGACAACAAGCTGAAGAAAGTTTCAGTTGTGACTGACAGAGGTCAGCAGCAGGTGCAGAAACAGGGGTGCAAACAGCAACCAGTTCAGAAGAATGACAAGGATGTTGTCATAGTTGGGACTATTGTTTGTCCTATAAAGGTTGACAGGAAGATAGGATTGAACATTTCAGAAGTTCAAGAGGCAGTTCAGACAGAGGTTCTGGTCAGACAACCTGAGAAAGGCCTCCATTGACAGGCATGAGGATTTACTTGCTAGACAGCAAGTTACAGTTCAGCAGACTTGGAGCAGCCCAGAGACAGCAGCAGACAAAGCTGGAACCGGGCAGAACACTGCAAAGGCAAAGTGTAAAGGTGGAGGACTTCCACATACTAAACTCATGGGACATGAGTTCTTTTCTGTTGGGGAGTATGGTGCAGGAGCACCTACCTGACAGCTAGCCTTCATGAGGCAGTTAGTTAGTTTGAGTCTTGTTTATGTTTTCAAGAAGGTCTGATAAGACCAAATGCATGTAATAAGGTCAAGCTGATCATATTAAGATCATGCTAACCATGCTTTTGCTATTTTTAGTTAGTTTGTTAGACAGCTGTCATGCTGTATGGTTGGTGGGATCTCCCAGCCGCTTGGAGAGTTCCCAGCCGCTTGGAGTCGGGTCAGTAGTACTCGTAGAAAAATCTATTTAAGCATGAGGATCGGTTGATATTGCATAGACAGAGAGATATCATCGATCGATAGTATAGTATTGTATTGCGTAGAGGAGCTAGAGTGTGCTGTGTGAGGAACATCATATTGTATTGCATCTTTGAAATCAATAAAGATCCTGTTTTCATTTTCCTGTTTGATCCCCTTTGTGTAATCGATTTGCTGGTTTGGGTGGTTTCATGGATTTACTGATCCATTCCACCGGTTGATCCGTCTGATCGGTGGAATGGCGATGTACAGTAGGGTAGATGTTAGTTTGTTTGTTTGCATGCAGGTGTGCAGGATCGCCGTCGAGAGATGTTGAAGACCCTAGCATGGGTATGTGCTAGGCCGAGCTGATAAAGTGTGGAAGATCACCCTGGAAGTGGATCGAGTCCTCCCAGGAGGTTCGGCGGATCAGAACAGTGAAAATCCGCTAAGGTTGGAAGTTCGTTAAGATGGCATCATCAGGATATTTCTACAAATATCCTGCAGTCAGTTCGGACATCGTCATCAGGATATTTCAGAGCGGCAGGATATTGAGAAGCTACGGGTGACGTCATCGTCATCAGGATATACGTCATCAGGATATCGGGTGACGCAAGCATCGAGGGGAAGGTGCGAGGAGTTAAGGTTTGTCATCATCAGGATAAATGGAAGGAACCGGATGTTCTTTATCCTGTTGATTATCATGATGTTGAATATCATGATGCTGAAGGTAGTGAAGGTCGAAGTTGTCGGTGAGATGAACAGTGGACGTCAGGAGGATGTTCGCGCTGGTCGAACATGATGATGCTGTCGATAAACGAATATGATGATGCTGTTGACAGGTGAAAGTGCGAAGGCTTGTCTGCAGGAGGAGATCGGTCGGCGACAGTAAATATGATGATGATGAGGATGAATATGATGATGATGATGGGCTGCAGACATCCATGCTGTATGTTCAGGTTATAGTGTGGATGCCTCTGCATCATAGTGGTATCAGAGCTCAGCAAAAGGTCTGGGCTGTTGTGTGTTGATTCCGTCACCGAAAGGGCAGAGGTCGAGTTGATTGTGTGTTGTGTGTTGATTGAGCGGTTGACAAAAATGCCTCCAAAAGGTAATGGTACTGCAAGGGAATTGCAGGAAATGAAGGAAAAACATGCCAGAGAGATGAGGAAGATGAAGGAGCTTGCTGAAGCACTTCAAGCTAGGCTTGTAGCCCTGGAAAAGAACAAAAAGAGAGAAGTGGCAGACAGTGAGTCTGAAGAAGATGAAGATACTGTTGAAGAGTATGAAGAGGTAGCTGAAGAACTGGATGCTGAAGACCAGAAATTTGCAAAACTGTTAAAGGCAGTGCAGGGTGATAAACCTAAGGTAAAGGTTGATGTTTCCAAGTATACTGGAAGTTTGAATGAAGATGAGTTACTGGATTGGATTGCTGCACTTGATAATCACTTTGAATGTGAAGATGTTGCTGAGGATCAGAAGGTAAAGATTGCAAAGACCAAGTTAGGAGGTCATGCTTTGGTATGGTGGGATTATGTACAATCCGAGAGAAGGAAGCAAGGGAAGTCAAAGATCACTTCATGGGATAAAATGGTAGCAAGGATCAAAGGTAAATTCTTGCCAAGGGATTATGAAATCCAGATGTTTAAGAAGCTGCAATTTTTAAGGCAGAAGGAAATGGATGTGAAGGCCTATATTGAGGAGTTTTATAAGTTGAGTATGAGATCTGGTCATCATGAGAATGAGGTAGAAAAGGTGGCTAGGTACTTGGCTGGTTTGAGGTAGTGGTCATCATTAATATGAGTGAGAGCTGGACTAAGGATTTTGGTGCTATTCTTGGTTTATTTTCTGTTGTGAAAGCATTCAATAGGCACCTAGCGACTCTACTGATCCAATTCCTACACAACAATTCAAAATTTCATGCCTGGAGTGCAGACAAGGTCTTCTTCTAGAGATAATTTCCAATTTATTGAACTCTCATTCACTAAAAGAAGAAGAACAAGACTATCTAGGTCCCTTGTGATTGAAAATAGAAATAATATTTTAGTGCATATAAGAGCTCGGTCTACTCTTCCATTGAATTTTCAAGTTAGGTATCAACATTCAATTAGAACCCTACATATACCTATAGACCGAGCATAGTATGATGACATCCCCATTGTGATAGGTAAAAAATTAGGTTAATAAGATCAAGCATAGCCATGAAAACCTAACCCTACCATCATCAAAGAATCTAATCCAAATGAAATCAAAAGCATGCAATTCAAGAACAATATCGCCTAGATTGTATGATTCCTTGTTTATGATGTGGATTACTTCTTCAACAATGAACAAATATGAATATAAAAGCCGCCATGATGGATGGATGATAATGCTAATAAGTTTAATGGATGCTAAAATGCTCAATATGCTTAGGATGATAATGTAGATGCTATATGAATGATGGATAGATCTAGTATGGAATGAGAGGGTGTTTATATAGAACTCAACCAAAATCAATCAACAATGGAGATTTGGTGGCTATGTGAATGGCTAGGATTAAAAGATGATAATAGGTGAATGTGTAGATGACAAGTGGAGGGAAGATAAGGCTTATGTGTGACCGTGTACATAAAAAGGTACTACATGTGAAAGATATTAAATAAAAGATGTAGTACCATTTATCTTTCTTTAAATGAAAGAGGCACACATGTCGGCTTATGAGATAAATGATAAGAGGAATTAATTAAATAAATAAGATTTATTTAATTAAAATAGATAGAAAGAAGATAATTAAATAATTAAAGATTGTTTAATTATAGCTTAGAGGAAATAGCTAATGAATTAATTAAATAAATATAAATTTATTTAATTAATAGAAGAAATAGGTGATAGGAGTATTGCTCAAGTGTGTTAGACAAATGTAGATGGTAGCTAATGCAATATTTTAATGCTAATGATAATTAGGTCAATTTTGGGTGTGTACATTTTGCCCCTCTTTGATAAAATGTTCATTAGAGCATTGTGTCAAAGAAGATACGATAATTCACTTGATAAACAAGGTGATGCCCCAGTGTAACTAGTAGGTGATGCCCCCTCAAGAGGTAAGCCAGGCTAACTAGAAAGGGTTGGATTGGCTCGCGATAGGATGAAAGGCTAGAAAATAAGGTTGACATGAAGAAAATGGGGGTTGGGTGGGATGAATGGGATGATTCAGAAGAAAATCAGCTTGGGCATAGAAGAATTAGTGTTTGGACATGGGATATATATTATAGAGTGCTATTTGCCTGAGAGGGTTTTGAGACAGTTCAGGTTGCCACAGGTAGTACCAATTGGTGATGCCATTTTTGGGAGGACTCGACAGGAGGTGTTTGATTGGGGGCTAGAGGTAGTGGTTGACATGGCTTTGGTGGAGAGAGAGGGGCTACATCTAGTAGTATGGCAGTGGGGACAGGGTCCTACAGATCTAGGCATGCTACCAAATTACGATGCATACTAGGTGACAGGGAGACTGACGCAGCTGACGTGGGTTGGAGAGATAGGAGAGATAGGTATGGAGAGACTAGTCAGGAGGAGGTGATGACGAACTCCACCAGCATAGGTTGTTGTGCCTATAGCTCCAAGGATACAGGTTTAGGGACAGGTGCAAGGGCAGCCTCAGATACTTGCACAGTCTCAGGGTCAGATAGTAGGAGGTGATGATGTTTGGATTCAGCAGCTACGGAGGAGGATTAGAGAGGAGAGGAGATGGAGGCAGCGGGCTTAGATGAGGTTGAGGAGAGTGGAGCTAGACAGGCATCAGGTGGTGATTGGGTTACAATATGCTAGAGCTCAGGCTTAGACATACCAGGCATAGTTACAAGCTAGAGTACAAGCTGGTGATGGGCAGGATGACAGTGCACTTGCTAGAGTGATAGGGGAGAGAGATGTAGTAAGACAAAGTGAGCAGATGATGAGATTAGAGCGAGATACTGCTATACAACAGATGCAGGCGATAAGGGCTGAGAGAGATGGTATGCGGATAGAGAGGGATACAGCTATCCAATAGCTATAGGCAATGACTGGCGAGCATGATAGAGCAGTGACTACATTGGGTACAGATGGAGCTACGATGTATTTGGCCACATAGTTGACATAGGTACAGGGAGAGTTGTGGAGAGTATAGGTTGAGGCGGAGTATTATAGAGGCTTATACTATGGGGCTGTACCAGCAGAGCAGAGGTAGCCTAGCTTCAGGAGCATATTAGGAGCTTTGGGTTCACGGAGGACAGGTGCATCTTGATCTATAGCATTAGTGATGGGGCCACAAAGAGATAGGGTGACAGGTGTAGGACCCAGTGGTGGCAGTCAGGGTAAGGGAGCTGCCAGTAGTCACTAGGGCTACCTTATTTATGTATATTAGGGTGTATCATGATAAGGCCTAGAGCTAATTATACATACATTCTTGATGGTTCAACTTGCATATGTAGACACTTGTATATTGACACATGTATGTATATATTATGATGGCATGTTGGTTATCTACATGATGTTGTAATGAGGCTGGATGTATTTATGGTATTATGATGGTTATGCATGTTGTATTTGTATTTTTCATGGATTATGTAAGGATTTTTATGCAAATGATATGAATATGCAAATGGAAATAATGGAAATGTATTATAATGCAAATATGTAAATGGAAATAATGGAAATGTATTATGATAATGCAAATGTGTAAATGGTAAAAATATGATATGGACTTATACGTATGGATAAATAGTAATGATATGAAAAGTGATGGGCCTATGTATATAGATAAATGGTAATGATATGATATGTGATGGACCTATGTATGCCTAACACACTTGTTTTGTAGGATAAGAGATGTGGAAAAATATGATGGAGGGAGATGATTGATCTTGGGTGAGGACTATATAGGCAAATAATGAGATGAATAGATGGTGTGATGGGAAGCTTTAAAAGTACTTGCTCAAGAATGAAAAGAAATGCAATCCTTATGTTTGATATAGCATGTGGATGTTATGGACCAGGGTATAGAAGACCAAGGTGTCGAGATATCCAATGCAAAACTAGCATACTACAATCTTGTTTGAACATATGAGGTCAAGATGTTGAGCCAACATACACAAGATATGAATAGAAACTAGTGTTTTGAGATGGACTTTGACACTACAAGCAATGGTTTGAGCTTACCTCCACTACACATAGTGACACCTTGTTGGTTATATGTATGGAGCTAGTTTTGACATAGAATAGTCTAATGTGCATAAGAGACTGTTTAGCTTCTTAGATGCTAGAGATATTGATATGTAAGATGCTAATCCCAAGACATACAGGATACCAATATGCATAGGAAGAGAATAAGATCATCTTGCAGACACGGCATACGAAAGCAATATGACCATGCCCCATTCCTTACTTCATCGCAATGTACCAAGATATGATAGATCAAGACAGTCTTGATTAGGCATAGAAAAAGGACAAAAAAAATAAATCAAAAGATTAAAAAAAAAGATATTTTCATCACATTCTCTTGCCAAATTTAGGTGCTCTTAGATGGATTTAAGCTGGGGCCTTGTTGAGAGGAAAGGTGCATCCTGTTGAAGGCTAAAGATGTTGATAAAATGCTATAGCAAATGTTAGCTTAAGGCATATGGACAAATAGCTTCTGGCTTATCATTGATTGGTTAAAGTGCTTGAGCTTTCACTAGTACACATAGTCTACTTCCTGCTTGAGCTAATCAAAGAGAAGAAGATGGAAAATGAAAGAAGATGAAGAATGGGGTGCATCATCTTTGCTTGAGTACTGAAAACTTCCTTCATATTCCAGACTACCTACATACCCTGTATCCACAAGATCAAAGCACATTTACGATGATGATAAGACATGATGAATATGTAGTTCTGGGTTTATTGATAATGTAAGTGATGAAAAATAGAAGAAAGGGAGATGAAAGATTGGAGGATGATTAGAAGAATGATGAAAGATGGATGATGAAAAGAGAGGCTATCATCTTTGCCTGAATCAGAGTAATTCCTTCACATCTCATATTACCTACATACCCTGTATCCACGGGATCAAGGCTTTAATGATAGAGACGGTGATGTAGTTCTTGCTTATTACACTAGTGGTTGATGTTGAAAGAATCAACTTTATTGCTTGGATTTTGGCTTTGGCAATGTTTTGATGTTGTTTGAGCTTGAACTGATTGTGAAGATACAAATCCTTGTTGCAAATGTTTGCCATGTTTTTGACGTTGGATGCACGCTATGGTTGAAGTTGAAAGTTTGTTGTGTTATGAGATTAGGTGTTTGTTGTGTTGTAAGCTAGATCTGGTGGTATCTACTTCCAAATAAGGCTTAACATATGCCCCCAATGTGGGATGAGGTTTATTGTGGAGAAGCAACAATGGATGGTGTGTGCAGACAAGATGCTAAGGTGCCAAATGATATAGTTATCGCAACAATGTCCAAAGTATGATAGCTAGCATTGATAGAGGGGAAGATGTTAAAGTTGTTTATTATGGGGAAATAGGTTATGATATTTGTACAAGGTGAAATGTGGATTATGCTATGGATTATGTAGGATAAGATGGAAAAGTATGCCAGGAAGAGTGGTGATCAACAAAACTAAGAAGATAATGGGAGCTGGTCACTACACATAGTGCCTGTTTGCTAGGTTTTCACTATGGTACTTATCCAAGGTGTCTGTTTACCAGGTTTTCACTAGAGGATGGATTACTTATCTGGTACTATTATTTTTTTGTTATCCAAAGCACCACAAAGTGGTTTTCACTATAGGATAGATTTTTTTTTAATTGGGATAGGTGGACAATTAACATGGCGCTTGTTTGCCAGGTTTTCACCATGGTAATAGATAGGAGGGACTCAAGTGTCTAGTGTTATGAATGTTGGTAGTCCCATTAGAGATGGATACCATTGCATGGACCATGTCTTTATGCTCATAGATGTTGGTAGGGGATCACATGGATGGGTGATGAAGTAGGTGGATAGTGGATTAGGATGTGGATCATGAAAGGAAGATAATGGATTATGTAGGACTTATGCAAAAGCATGGACTATAGGAAGGTGATGGGAAGATATGTAGGATAATGGATGAAGGATGGGGAGATGGAGGTATGTGGGAATGTTACAGAATGGAAGGGAATCATGACAAATGGTTGCACACACCATACTAAACATTGAAGCTTTTGATGGGATGGCGGTGTAGGAAGGAATGGAGATGGTTACTTATGAGATGGGTGACAAAATGATTTTGCGACCCACATAGACTTAGTATTTTTATAATTTTTGTTTTTCTTGTGGGATTTTTGGATGGAGTGAGATAGAAATGGAAGAAAATAGGTGGGATTCTTAAAAGATGGATAAAGATACCTCAATCGGCTTGCTTGCTTGTTTGCTTAGGGACCCAAACCATTTTGGGCATGGGCTCTCCTTGTGAAGTTATGGGCTTGGATAGCTTTTTGAATGGACTTGTCTTTGATTATTTGCTTTGGTGCTCTAAGGTATTAAGATTTTTAGGACTTTTAGTAGGATTTTTGGCTTTAGAGGTAGAGGCATCCAAATTTTTATTTTTGAATCCCATGGACATGATGGAAGTAGGGTTGATGAAATGGGTGGAAGATTTATGTTTAGACAATGTGTGCAGTTGTTGGTCACAATTAGGGATGTAATGATGTGGATGGATAAAGGAATAAGTAGGCATTGGTAGTAATGGAGATGAGGAAAATGGAGGGATATGTAGAGTTGGAAGTAGTGGAGGTATATTGGATGGAAGAAGATGTACTATCACATGCATTTGCAAGTTATAGGATGGTGGAAGTGGAAGATATGGATGTAAAGTTGATGGTGGGAGTTTAGGAGTTGGAAGAGGTGGAAGTAGATTGGATAGTGAAAGGTGCATGGTGACATGCTTGTGGAGTTGAAGATGAGATTTGTGATGGGAAATGGTGGACATAGGATGGATGGAGGAATTACCAACATCTTTAGCTTGGGATGGCTTACGGTTGACATTAGGACTAGGAATGTTTGGAGAACTAGACTTGAGTTCATCACTAAATGGAGATGAAGGGGTGGTAGAAACCATGAAGATGGAGTATCCCAGAAAAAGATTGGTGATATGAAAGGTGGAGTCATCAACAGTATCTGAATTAGAAGTCTCTCCTACCGAGGAGGGTTCATCTTCCATATCAGAAATAGGTGCGGATGAAGCTTCTTGCAACATGTATAAACCCGGACCATGTTCGGTGTACTTGATATGGAGATTGGAAGCAGCTTTGCTAGATGATGGCTTGAGTAGGGCAGAGGGATCAACATATGAGGATGATGGATATTCTTCGGTGTTGATAGGAATGCGGTTTGGACTCTGGTATTTAGCTTGAAAGGCATGACAAAATTCAAATCGACTGGGATCAGCATGGATAGTAATCTCAACACCATTATGTGGAAATTTAAGTCATTGATGGTATGTAGAAGGAACTGCTTTGAGGGCATGTATCCATGGATGGCCAAGGATGATGTTATAAGGAACATCAATATTAAGAACTTGACAATGAGTTTCAGTAGTGACCGGCCCAACTTGGATAGGCAAGTAAATAATCCCTTCAGTATCTCTCTTGGTATCATCATATGCTCTAATAGTAATGACCTTGGAGATGTCATCTTTCTCATAATATCCTAATTGTTTTATTAATTTCAAGGAACATATATTAAGACTAGCTCCATCATCCACTAAGATTCATTTGATACAGCGTTGTTTGACAAACACTTCAATGTGGAGGGCTTCATTGTGTGAATGATGAATGGAGGGATGAAGATCTTTGTTGGAAAAGGTTAAATGACAAGGGGCTATAATGCTAGCGATCATAGATTAGAATTGTGTGATATCAATATCGTTGGGTACCGAAGATTCTTGTAAAGCTTTGTCAAGGATAGCTTTGTGAGCAGGGGACATGTGAAGCAACTCATGAATGGAAATGTGTGTAGGTGTTTTGCCAAGGTGATCAAGGATATTATAGATAGAGGATAGTTAAGGAGGATGGACAGGTTCTCCTTGAATGGTAACATGACCTCTTGGAGTAGTTACAGCACAGTCGATTGCTTTGCCTTGGATGGTAATGGTAGAAATTTGAGCATGGTCAATATGGCCAATAGTAGATGATTCATAGTTGTACTAAATGGCATTCCCAGCATGAGGGTTAGTTGGTTTGTCATGAGCTGGAAGTGGATTCTTGAAAGCATCTAGATCATAATTCGATGTTGGTTGTTGTGCACATTGAGTTGTTGAAGGGGTAATTTTGATTAAACCTTGATCAATGCAATCTTGGATAACATGCTTTAAGCACATACAACCATTTGTTTTGTGTCCTTTAACTCTATGGTAATTGCAATACTCATTTTCTTTATACCAAGGATCTTTGAAGAGCAGTTCACCATTGGGTGGTGCATCTAGTAACATAGTATCGCCTGCTTGGAGAAGCTTTTGAAAGACAACTTCCATAGGTTATACTAATGGTGTAAATTATTAGCGAGGATTTGAAGTTTGTCATTGTCAAGCTCGTTGAAACGGTTGAGTTGTTGTAGAAGAAACTTGAATGTTGATAGGAGATTTCATAGTTTGTATGTTCTTTGTGTCCACAACACTGTCATTGATGACATTCTTGTTTTTGTTCCAAAAGCGAGACTTATTGTTGGAATTTTGAGGATAGTCTTTGTTAACGCGAAAAATCTTGATAGTGCCTTTAACAATTAAAGCTTGTTCAATGATGGTTCCTTTGGAAACAAGTTCATCAAAGGTGCTAGCACTTTGTAATTGTAGTTGGAATGATAGCTTAGGATGGAGATTTTGAACAAAGATATCAAGTTGTTGCTTTTTAGGTATTTCCCATGATAGTTTGCTAGCCATGTTACGCCATCATTGAGTAAATGAAGAGAAGGCCTCACCATTGCATTGTTTATTGTTGACAAGGTCATTCATGTTCACTTCATGTTCAATGTTAAAAGCAAAGTGTGATTGAAACTTATTTGCTAACTCCACCAAAGACTTAATTCCCAGAGGTAAATGAGAGAACCATTCAAGAGCTTGTCCTGCTAAGCTTTGGGGAAATAGTCTTAGAAGATACGTATCACCATGAGCAACATCGAGACATGCCACAAAGAATGCTCTAAGATGGTCTTCCTGATTTCCTTTTCCTTTGTATTCGTCAAACTATAGAATTTCAAAGTGTGGTAGAAAAGGTGTCATATGGAGTGATTTGTCAAATAGATAAGCGCATATGTTTGCTAAAGAAAATGTCTTCTTGCTTTGTCCTACCGCTTGAATAATCATTTGTTGCACATCCGCTGGAGATAATTGTTGTTGTAAAGGGGGTGGTTGGTTGGGAGGTGGAGCATGGTATGAGGTTGCTGTTGTGGAATATATGACGCTATGACCATTTGTTGAGGTTGCGTACTCACAATGTATGTCAAAGGATTGGTATGTGACACATATGTGGTTGAAGATTGCTGTCCTTGAGACACAAGCGGTGGTTGGGTATATTGTGATGAATTAGCACCAAGATTTTGCATCACATGAGAAGTGGAAGATGGATTGGAGTTAGTTAATGGTTGTGAATTTGGAGTTCGATTTGTGACATGGTAAGTGATGGAAGGATTGGTGGATGTGGAAGAAGGATGGACATTTGGGTTTGTATTTTGGACAACATGAGGATTGGTATATGTCATGTGTTGGGTGACAATAGGCAAACCTTGGGTAGTATAAGATAGATTGATGGTTTGTGAAGGATTATAAGAAGATGGTGGAACGGATGTAAGTTGATCAACATATGAGAAACAATAGGCGGATCACTCATGTCAATAAGGCTAACATTGGGATTGTATGATGTAGTGGATGGATTAGTCGAGATAGTGGAGATCATATTAGCAGCGGTACGAATATGGGATGTGGTGTCCATATGTAATGCAATGGGGGTAGTGGATTGTGACATTTGTGAAGCTTGGACCATTGGTGTTGTTTGGATAGCTTGGGAAGCTTGTGGAATATGGGATATGGGGATAGATTGTGATGTTTGAGGAGTTTGCACTTGGGAAACATGGATAGCTTGCATTAAGTGAGGCATAGAAATAGTCATGGTGGGAGAAGGAGTATGTTGGGAAACATGGAAAGGTGGAATATTCAGATTTTGTGAAAGGAAAGGGAGTACATTGGTTGGAGTTATCAAAGGTTCTAAAGTGTACTCTGAGCATGGTGGATTAAATGAGGTAACAATAGGCAATGAAAGAGATGGGTTGGAAGATGGAGTTTGTAATATGGTATGGGATGGTGTGACTATAGTGGATGGTCCTTTTGCAACAACAGCGGGAGTGTTTGGATCATGCTCTCTAATAGCAGATATGTCAAAATCTCTTGGTAATTTAGCTCCCATGTGGGCAAGTTGCAAGAAGTAATAGTTAGAATCGGATAAAACAAGTATCTTGAATTGATCCCATACATGTGTATCTCTAAATTTTGATAAATCTTCTTGGGATTGTTCTTCATAAGTCTCTGAAAATGTTTGAGGTTGCACTTGTTGTGAAGATGACTCTCCAATGGTGTGCCCCTAGGGCACAAACATGTGAGGAGGCATACTAGTCGTAAATTGAGTCGCGTCTCTAACAGGGGTTGAGCTAGATTGTTGCATCTTAGTTTCCATCTTAGCTCATAATTTGGCTTCCATTTTAGCTCTATATTGACTCCTAGTTTGAGGCATGATTGTTGATGTTGAAAAATTGAAATTTAGCTTGTCAAGGTTTTGAGACCCAAAAGATGATGGTTTGTTGATTGTTTGGTTGCTAGTTGTTGATTGTTGGTTTGTTGTTTTGCTTTGTTGTTGGGTTTCTTGGTTGCTTTGTTTTTGGTTAGACTTCCCTAGAGAATAGCTCACACACTCAAGGGAAAAAAAATGTTTGCTAAAATTGTTTTTTTGCTGATGTTGCTAAAGCTAAAGCCAAAAGATGAAGTTTTGGTGATTGATCAGGTTGATTGATTTGATGTTTGGTTTGCTGGTTTGGGATCTCAAAAAGTCCAATTGTTTGGTAAGTTCAAAGAAGGAGATAAAGTCTAGGTATCCACTAATGATTAGAGACAGGTCTGAAAGCTAATGTTGAGGCTAAGCAAGCTGGAAGTGTGACTGATTCAACTAGGTCATTAAGATTTGTGTTGGCAAGAGACACTGTGTTTCTTCATGGGTGTTGTCATTGATGGCAACAAAGACTATTCTACAGATCCACAGGACATGGTGTGTCTTTACCGGAAGTCAGATTGAAGAATACTTTGGTCTAGTAAGCAAGAACAGAACATGCAACAAGGTCTGACAGTCAGGTCCGGATCTCTTAGAGGAAGCATCTTTGTAAAGTACAGACTTGGGGAAGTAAAGAGGAACACCTTTACTAATAGATTTCAGGGATTGAGCCTCTGGTGATGAAAGAGTGAAGAGATATCAATATCCTAGTTTTGGGTTCTTGTTTGGCAGAATAGTCAAAGGAAGAACTTACCGACAGAGCATCAGACCTTAATCCGGATGAGTTATTGATGGTGATCAAGGTTCCTAAGGTATCATTCATGATTTACCAACTTGATTGATGACCTCTATAACTATCTCTTTGATATGCATCACTTGGTAAGCAAGGATTCAGTAGACAGACTAGAGTTTGGGAAAATATTGACTATTCTGGATGTTGATTAGAAAGATGATGAAATCCTTGGTGCGGATTGGTGCAGGAGCACCAAGACATCAAGGTTTTGGTTAGATTTGCAAGTAGTTTGTTTGGTTAAATAAGGTCTATAAGACCATCTTCAATGTTTTCATAGGCTTGAATGCCATTCTAGTAATGGACTATGTCCAAATAGCTAGATTCTACTATTGTCATGTAGTAAGTCCTAGTTAAGACAGTCTTATAGTCATAGGTGGTTTGAAAGAGTCATTTAAATTTCTATAGGTTAGTCATTAAATTCTCATGTGTATAAGCCTTTTAAGGCATGTCTTAGGTTAGGAAGAATGTCAACACCTTGTCAAATATTAAACCACATACTAAAAAGATTGTTATTAAACTCAAAAAACACTGGTGCAGTCCAAGAATGGATAGTTTCCTAAAACAGTCTTGTTACTGCAGTTATAAAATCATGAGGAAGCCCGATGGTCTAGCAGTTGTTGATCGACCCATGCATGGTATGGGGATTGTTTTAAGCCAAGGAAGGAGGTATTGTATGGATTCATCCAGAGGAACTCAAGAAAATATCAAAAAGACTATTGTTTTCTACCTTTTTATTGCTTTTTCTGAGTTTCTCTACCTTTTTTACCATACTGTACTCTTGTACGGATCTGTGTTAACCCATTAGCATATTGGATGGAAAGTATGAAGTGTTATCTTTGATTTGAGCAAGGTTGGAGATCTTGATGATAAATCAGATGAAAGATATCTTTTGTTCTTCACAAACTGTCCAATAGAAATTACTGTCTCCATTTGTAATTCACTATTTTCCTGAGCATACCGTACTTGTACAGCCTGGATGTGACTGATGCTCATGTTGGCCAACTAAAGGAGTGAAATGTCTTTGCTTTGAGTCTATTTTGAGGATTTGACAGTAAGGAAAGTAGAAGAAATCACTAGTCTTCTCTTGACTTTCCAAAAACCTAAGATAGGGTTTCTTTTTGACAGTCCAATGGATATTTCTCCATTCCACTGATCTATCCTATCTGTGATTAGTGGAATGGAAGGTAGAATGGTTAGGTTAGAAGGTTGTGAAGGTTGCAGGGGGCAGGAAATAGTATAGAGTGAGGTTTGCCATGTAAATGGTCCACCATATAAGTCATGTATTGGATGTTGGAGTAGAGGACAGTAGCATTTGGGAGAAGTGCACCGACTATGGAATGGAAAGTTTGTGAAAATGCAGTCTTTGCTAAGGATGTATGATGCCCTAGACTTGATCAGGGATCCAAGACAAGGAGTAGGGAGAGGTTTCCCTAAGAAAACTATCCACTCTATCTTTCACTGTCTCTGACAGTCCTCCAAGGAGACAGCCAACCCAAGGAAGGTAATGGATTTGTTAGTCATATTATTGGTTTGCAAGAAAGGCATTAGATGCTTAGTGAGTTATTGATTTTGTATGTTATAAGCTAGGCAAGAGTTTTCCTTAAAAGAGACCACTTATGAAGGTTATTGTGACTGTCAAGTCATGTTATGACTATCTCAAGAAAGCATAGTTGTGACTGCTATCCTGCAGAACCTGTTTGGTGGGTTAGAGGGAGTCTTGTTTGGAATTAGACATCTTGGAAGGTGTAGATTGAAGTTATTGGGTCAGAGACCATGTGTTGGTCATGTTGTGTTATGCAAAATGCTAGTATGAAGTTGATTTGTTCAAGTTATGACCGTCTATGAATACTGCTGTCTTGCTGTCCTTGATGCTCTGCATCATTTTTGGTATTAGAGCTAGCAAGTAGATCCTTGAGAGTGTTGTGGATCTTGTGAAGAAGATAAAGGTCTATGAGAGTTTGTGAAGATGCCTCCTAAAAACTAGATGGCAAGAGAGAATGCTGAGTTGAGAGAAACCTTAGAGGCAAGAGAGAAAGAGCTGAGGGACAGAAGAGAACAGGATGCTATCAGAGACAGAGAGTTGAGGCAAGTGAGAAGAGAAAATGCAACAATCTTGGCTAGATTGGAAGCATTGGAGAAGAAACCTAGAGGGGATGAACAAGATGGTTTAGAAGGAGATGAGAATGTTGATGAGAATCCTCCTGAGGATGAGTTAGATGCTGAAGAAAAGAAGTTTGTAAGATTGTTGAAGGTAGTCCAAGGAAGTGGAACTAAGGCACATATTGAGTTACCTATCTATCAGGGGAAGATGGATAGTGAAGAGGTGTTAGGGTGGACAGATGCCCTAGAAAAATTTTTTGAGTATGAGGAGATGAGTGATGAGAAAAAGATCAAATTTGCAAAGACAAAACTGAGAGGAACAACACTTACCTGGTGGAGTAGTGTGCAGACAGAGAGACTAGCTAGAGGTGCAGCAAAAATCACTTCTTGGAGTAGGATGAAAGATATGATGAAAGACCAATTCCTTCCATCTGATTACTCCATCCAAACAAAGAGGATGAGATAGAATCTGAAGCAGAAGGACATGGATGTTATGTCCTATACTGAGCAATTTCATAAGCTTAGTATCAGAGGTGGATTGGAAGATGAAGAAGAGAAAGTGGCAAGGTACCTTAATGGGCTTAGGTATAACTTGCAGGATGAGATTGGGTTAGCAGTACCAAAAACACTTGGAGAGTGTTTTCAGTTAGCCATTAGGGCTGAAGAGAGGGTGAAGAGGAAGCAAGAAAGGCAAGGAGGTTATGGAAGAGGAAACAGAGGTAGGGCAGACCTACTAATGAAGTTCAGAACAAAAATGAGAAGGGTAAGGAGTTGTCTACAGAACAGAGAGGTGGATATAGAGGTGGAGGTAGATTTGGATCAGGTAGAGGAGTGTTCATAGGTAGATGTTATCACTGCAATGAGGTGGGACAGACATCTTTCAACTGTCCTAAGAAGGATGGTGCTGATAAGAGCAAAGATAGAAGAGTTCACTTGGCACAAGAGGAGAAGAAGCCAGAAGAAGCAGAAATGTCGTCAGCTTCTCCAATGATGGATGGAGAAATGCTCATGGTGGAAAGAGGCCAATTGTAGCCACCACCATAGGTATCTATTTTCAGAACTAATTGTTTGAGCCATGGCAAGATATGCAAGTTGATTGTAGATTCAGGTTCTCATGATAACTTAGTTTCTTGGGAAATGGTGAATAAGTTGGGATTGAAAACTTTTGATCATCCTAGTCCTTACAATGTCACTTGGGTGAGTTAAGAGCAGTAGGTAATGGTCACTAAGAAGGCTTATGTTGATTTCACAATTGGTCCATATCAGGACTATGTTTTGTGTGATGTTATTCCTATGACATGTGGGCATGTAATCTTGGGTAGACCATGGCAGTATTTGAGGAAGACTATTCATGATGGGTATACTAATACCTATGTAGTGCACAAAGATGGTAAGAAGTTCAAACTAATACCTTTACCTTGTGAAAAGAAGAAGGAACATGTCACTATTTTTTTTGGAGAGAAACTACAATTGAATGTACAGGTTAAGGATGATTGCAAGCAGCAGGAACAGTTGCAACAACAGAAGGTGGATGATAGTCCTAGAGAGTAGCAGGCTTGGGACTTAAGTTATGTCAGAGTTGGAGACCTTGAGTACCCTATAAAGAGGTAGAAGATGGAAGACAAACATTAGATGGTACAGGGAGGAATGAATCAGAACCTCCAATTGAGAAGAGTTGCAGCATTACAGCAGCAAGGTCCTAGGCAAGTACATCAAAACTAGTTTTATGGTCCTACCACTATTTACAGGAGCCATGCAGGTTGGAGAAGGAAGATAACTATTGGAGAGTTCATGTTCCCTAGTCAAAGGAACATACTAACAAGATGGAAGACTGGATGGAGTAGATCCCCTAACTCTTGGGACAAGAGTTTTCATCATGCTAGGGAGTATGGTGCAGGAGCACCAAGACATCAGGGTTTTGGTTAGATTTGCAAGTAGTTTGTTTGGTTAAATAAGGTCTATAAGACCATCTTCAATGTTTTCTTAGGCTTGAATACCATTCTGGTAATGGACTATGTCCAAATAGCTAGATTCTACTATTGTCATGTAGTAAGTCCTAGTTAGGACAGTCTTGTAGTCATAGGTGGTTTGAAAGAGTCATTTAAATTTCTATAGGTTAGTCATTAAATTCTCATGTTTATAAGCCTTTTAAGGCATGTCTTGGGTTAGGAAGAATGTCTACACCTTGTCAAAGATTAAACCACATACTAAAAAGCTTGTTATTAAACTCAAAAAACACCGGTGCAGTCCAAGAATGGACAGTTTCCTAAAACAGTCTTATTACTGCAGTTATAAAATCATGAGGAAGTCCGATGGTCTGGCAGTTGTTGATCGACCCATGCATGGTATGGGGATTGTTTTAAGCCAAGGAAGGAGGGATTATATGGATTCATTTAGAGGAACTCAAGAAAATGTCAAAAAGACTATTGTTTTCTGCCTTTTTCTGCCGTACTATACTCTTGTACGGATTTGTGTTAACCCATTAGCATATTGGATGGAAAGTATGAAGTGTTAGCTTTGATTTGAGCAAGGTTGGAGATCTTGATGATAAATCAGATGAAAGATATCTTTTGTTCTTCACAAACTGTCCAATAGAAATTGTTGTCTCCATTTGTAATTCGCTATTTTCTTGAGCATACCATATCTGTACGGCCTGGATGTGACTGATGCTCATGTTGGCTAACTAAAGGAGTGAAGTGTCTTTGCTTTGAGTCTATTTTGAGGATTTGACAGTAAGGAAAGAAGAAGAAATCACTAGTCTTCTCTTGACTGTCCAAAAACCTAGGATAGGGTTTCTTTTTGACAATCCAATGGATATTTCTCCATTCCACTGATCTATCCTATCTATGATCAGTGGAATGGAAGGTAGAATGGTTAGGTTAGAAGTTTGTGAAGGTTGCAGGGGGTAGAAAATAGTATAGAGTGAGGTTTGCCATGTAAATGGTCCACCATATAAGTCATGTATTGGATGTTGGAGTAGAGGACAACAGCATTTGGGAGAAGTCCACTGACTGTGGAATGGAAAGTTTGTGAAAATGCAGTCTTTGCTAAGGATGTATGATTCCATAGACTTGATCAGGGATCCAAGACAAGGAGTAGGGAGAGGTTTCCCTAAGACAACTGTCCACTCTGTCTTTCACTTTCTTTGACAGTCCTCCAAGGAGACAGCCAACCCAAGGAAGGTAATGGATTTGTTAGTCATATTATTGGTTTGCCAAGAAAGGCATTAGATGCTTAGTGAGTTATTGATTTTGTATGTTATAAGCCAGGCAAGAGCTTTTCTTAAAAGAGACCACTTATGAAGGTTATTGTGACTGTCAAGTCATGTTATGACTGTCTCAAGAAAGCATAGCTGTGACTGCTGTCCTGCAGACCCTGTTTGGTGGGTTAGAGGGAGTCTTGTTTGGAATTAGACATCTTGGAAGGTGTAGATTGAAGTTATTGGGTCAAAGACCATGTGTTGGTCATGTTGTGTTATGCAAAATGCTAGTATGAAGTTGATTTGTTCAAGTTATGACAGTCTATAAATATTGCTGCCCCACTGTCCTTGATGCTCTGCATCACGGATATATATACCAAATGGATTTTGATGAGAAGGTAAGTGTTGAGTGTTGTGTTGTATGAAGAATAGTAGAGAGAAGTGCAGTAGTAGAAAGAAAAGTCTGGTATGTGATAGAACAACAGTCTAAGACAAAGGGAGAATGAAGTGCAGCAGATTAGTTTATTGAGCGTAACCAGAATTGAACCTTAGCATATGTGGATGCTTCTCATCAGTTCAATCACTTGGTTACTTTCATTATAACTTGTAGATAGTGAGTCTCTTGTAGGTAGTGAGCCTCTTGTGAGCAATGTGCTCGGGCAATGAGCCCTAATTAGCAAGTGCCATTTTTGTACATCTATTCTTTTAATAGAGAATACACTCTTGGGTTAGTCACCCCGTGGTTTTTCCCTTAATAGGGCTTTCCACATAAAAATCCTTATGTTATGTGTGTTGATTTCATTTCTACATTTATGTTCATTTATGCTTACAAGTTTTGATACTGCACTAATTGTAAAGAAGAAAAGAAAGTTAAATAATTAAGATAACTGATTCACCCCCCCTCTCAGTTATCAACAATTTGTATCAGAGCCAAGTTCCTCCAAACAAAGCCTAACAGCTTGAGGAAGATCTGGGAATCTCAATGGATATGTATGGGATGAGGGAGCAACTTCAGTATGCCCTAGACAACCTTGAGTAATCTCATTCTAAAGTCAATCCCCTGAAGGAAAGACTCAAACAAGCTGATGATTTCATAATTGAACTCAGAGAAAAATTGAGTATCTCTGTGAAAAAGAGAAAGGAACTACTTCAACAATTAGCAAATCAAATTGAATTCAATGATACTAATGAAGAATTGAATGAGAAAAAAAAAGTTATGTGAGAAACTATCAATAGAAGTCATTATGGTGAGACATGAAATGGAATCAGGAGTTATAAAATTCACCCAAGAAATTGAAGAGAAAAGAAAAATTGAAGATAATCTAAATCAATCTCTCAAGGAGAAGTCAGAAGACTACCACAAAATTAATAGAATAATTAGGTATCTAGAATCTGATCTTGAAGATGCTAGAGATAATGAAGAAAAACTTGAGGATCAAATAGACACTCTTAAAAAGGATCTTCAAACATCAAATGAATACAAAGAAAAATTCAAGATAAGCTCTATTCATCTTGAAGTTCTTCTTGAAAGTCAAAAGAGGGTAGATGACAAGCATGGCTTGGGATATGAGAAAGGTGAAAGCTCTGGATCCGGTTAGAAGAATTTTGGATCAGGAAATCAAAGAAACCAGTCTAGAAGACCTCCAATAAGGCAACCTAATGCTCAAAGATATCCATCCTTCAATGGATACTGCCACAACTGCAATAACTTTGGTCATAAAGCAAATCAATGCAAGAAGAGAATGAATCAGATTAATTCATCCTTCTCCGGACAGTGTTTCAATTGCAAAAGGTATGGTCACAAATCTCATGAATGTAGAAATATGCAAATGAACAACTCATTCAATGGTAGATGCTTTGCATGCAATAGAATGGGACATATGGCTAATCAATGTAGATCAAGAGGATATCAATCAAAAATGCAAAGAAATGTTGTTTTCCATAATTGCAATAGATCCAATCATGTTATCAAATTCTGCAGAAGCAAGAATAAAGATAAAAGGGGTCCGGTGCATCATAATCAGAATCAAGACAAAGGAAAAGGAAAAGTGAATGAAGATGAAGTTAAGAGGGAGATGAATAAGATTTGGATGAAGAGGAGTACAAAAAATGTTGGAGATGGATCCGCACCAGAATCTAGTGCTAATATTCCTTCCAGAAATTAAATGGTGAGCTCTAGCTTAGGGGGAGACACAAGGAAAAATATTTTCCCCCAGCTAGTTAATTGGTGCCTGAAATTGGCACAAGGAAAGTTGCAGATTAAAGGGTTCATAGAGGAACATCTAAATAAGCTTTGGTAAAGAGATGGAAGATCCGCAAGAAGTTTTGAATAGGTTAATCTTCCAAGACTAATCTGGTTCAACAGTCATCCGGTAAGAAGTAGGTTTTTCACAATTAGATTTGATATGATTCAAACTGAGGAATCTTGATCTACGGATAGATGAAATGTTTGGAGAAAGGAAGATAGATTCTCAATCATCACCAAGAACAACTCTAAATGCTTCTCAGTAATCCGGAAAAGATTTTTCTTAGAACAAAGAGAACAAGGCAAACCAGAATGACTTAAGTTACGCATTTATTGCAATATGAAATTAGGGTTTACAGAGAAATATAAGGGTTCTCTTATTGAATATTTGCTCATTTTACATTCAAGAAGAAGAGAACAGGAGCTCTGCAACAAATTGCCTCAAGCCCATCAAAGATCAATTGTAGAAGTTGATTCATCCAACAATCTGATCCGGTTCATATCGTGAACCCTAGAAGCGTAAAAGGTATTTTTCGCTCTTAAAAACCTCTCTGTGAATCTTTAGATGGCTACTCTGAATGTGGTGATAATCATTGATAGGCCACACCCTAAATTTAGAAAATATCCCTAGAAGTTGATCCCCTAGGTGCATTTTCTAGCATTCCACATGGAATTCTACATGTAGAAGACGTTAGGGTTTACATTCACGCAAACATTGAAGAATTTGGTGAATCCAAGATGATGGATATCTACCACAAGGAACTGATAGATGAATCATTTGAACTAAAACCTCAGTATAAGGCCATCTAAGATAAACATTTTGGATAGTGCATTCACTTCCCCTATTTTGCTGAAGATGATTGGGTCCAGTATGTTTTGAGCAGAATGCATGACAACTTTATGTGGTTGATGAGGCCATTCAAGATAACCAAGGAAGCAATTAGGGAAATAACCGGATTGCACTCATCCGGTGGGTTACCTACTCTAAAATTAGTCAAAAACCAAACTGTGAGTGAGGCTACTAGATCTAAATTTGATAAAAGAGCAATGACAGTTGAGGATGTCACAGATCCAGACATCAAGTTTGCCTCCATGATTGTTGGCTACATGATATATCACTCCAGCAGAGAAAATTCTATATCCAGAACATCAATCTACACTGCTTATGAAATGTTGAGAAAGAATACAGATTATGATCTTTGTGAACTCCTTCTGAGCCAACTGATGGAAAACCTACAAAAGATCAAGAAGGACAAGAAGAACTCTTTCAAGTATGGTGGGCTAATACTGTGTTTGTTCTTCTACTTTATGAATGAGTTGCCTGGATCTAGTGGTTGGGTATGATAGAATGACAGACCTGTTGCAATTCAAATCAGAGATTACTTACATGGGCTTGGTGATGCCAAGGCACAAAACATGGCACTATGGGGCTACTTCAAAAACTTCCAAAGCATGATGCAAGCTAGAGAGAGAATTCTCCAATCTTTAGTTGAGAAGTACAAAGATATAGTGTGCTTCATGGTAGACACTGATCAATACCTAATGGAGGCAGTAGAGCCAAGGACAGTTTTGATCATACCAATGGGGTATGAAGTTGCTGAGAAAATTCTAGAGCTGCATATTCAATACATGCTAAGTCAACCCAAGGATCTTAAGGCAAAAAGGTTTGGTACCTACCAAGAGCTAAGTGTAAAAGTTTGTGTTGCACTTAGATAGCCTAAGATCAAGAGAAAAGTAAGAAGGGAAGTAGAAGATTTTGCCAAGAGGCATGGAATTTCAAAAGAGTCACTTGATGCCAACAGAGAGAAGATGGAAAGGGCAGAGAAAGAAAAGGAAGAAGTAAGAAAAGAAAGTGCTCTGGTAGAAGCTCCCTCCCGGACCAGATCCTCTAAGAGCTCTACACCTGCCACTGCTAAGAGCTCAAAGGCATCAAAACTGAAAGCAAAATCATCCAGAAAAAGAGAAAAGAGAACAAAGACAAAGGCTACCAGATCATACACAAGCCTCAAGGATGATGAAGAGACAGAAACAGATGAGGAAGTAAAGAAAATGAAGAAGAAAAAGAAAACATCTGGTGAACCCTCTACCAATCAAGACAAGGAAGAGAAGGCAGAAGAATTTGTTGAAAGGCCCACTCTGTCCATTGATGATGTAGTCAAATCAATCACTATGGATTGGAACTTAAAACCAATGACTAAATTCTATGATGATTACAATGAAGCTGACTAGAAGATCTTGCAAGAAGCTATAGTCAGGTATCTGAATATCTATAATAAGGCATTTATTGAAATCATATCTCTAATTCCTAAGAGCCTTGAGAAGGAACTAGAAATAAAGAAAAACACTGCTAAGGCAAAGGACCTTGAGATCTAGGAACAGATAGCTATTCAGCTCTATCTTTTAATCACTCAGAAACAAATGAATATGATTTTCAAATATTGCAAGGATGAGTTCCTGAGCAAAGCTAGAATGAATCAGCTTATGCTTGGAGAGACGGATAAAGTGGCCAAAGAGATTGAAGATATCCTTCAGAACACCTATAAAAGATTTAATCTTCCTATTATAGAGGACTTAGATGATGAAACCTCTGCCATGGATGACAAAGAAGAATCTACTGAGATAGTAGCAGAAGAGGCAAAGGAGACTAGTGAAGAGAAAGATAAGGACTTAGATTCCTCTATTCTGGAAGAGGAAGTCCAAGAACAAGTAAATATCTCTCATCCGGATTCCCCTGCAGACTCTAGATCTAAAGGAGAAGAAAGAATAGAGGAGAAAACCAGTCAAGGAGAAGAAGAAAAAGAAAAAGAAAAAGGCCAAACAGAAAAGACTCTAGGAGACAGTTCTGAGACTGCAGAAGGGAAGAAAACTCTGTTTTCGACAAGAGACACTATAGAAACTATCAAAGATTTCTTGACCAAAGAGATGATGGAATTTGATGAACTGTAATTGCTTCAAGGACCGTTTAATTTTGATTCACTCTCTCCGGTCCAAACCATGAAGCTAGCATCCTTCACTCAAGCAGAGGCAAAAGAAA
Source organism: Cunninghamia lanceolata (assembly GCA_027924645.1). Classification (NCBI taxonomy): domain Eukaryota; kingdom Viridiplantae; phylum Streptophyta; class Pinopsida; order Cupressales; family Cupressaceae; genus Cunninghamia; species Cunninghamia lanceolata. Next base: position 12,040,148 of record BSBN01000228.1, read on the forward strand.
AACTTCTGAAGTCTCACATGGAAGACTGTGAGCTCATAGAAACTACATCTAGTGTATTGGAGAAGATCATGCCATCCTTTCAAAAGGATCTCTTAGCCTCCTCATCCGGTAACTTAAAATCTCTTGTCAAATCAATTAGTACACATTTTAATTCTTTGGAGAAGTCAGCTGAAGATAAAGTTTGGCAAGAATTTTTGGGAAAGAGATTCTCTGAGGTACAGGTGTTGGCAAGAGGCACTATATGCATTCATGATTGTTGTCATTGATGACAACAAAGTTCATCCCACACATCCGCAGGACATGGTGTGTCTCTACCGGAAGTCAGAATGAAGATTGTTGAGGTCCAATAAACAAGAACAGAGCTTGTGGCAAGGTCTGACAGACAGGTCCGGATCTCTCAGAGGAAGTATCTTGGTGAAGTGCAGATTTGGGAAAGTCAAGAGGACTACCTTGAGTAATAGATTCCAAGGATTTAGCTTCTGGTGATGGACAAAGAAAAAGATATGAATAGTTGAGTACCGGATTCCTGAGTGACAGTGTGAACAGAGGAAGAACTGACTGATAGAACATCAGACTACTTTCCAGATGTGTTACTGATGGTGTTAAAGGTTATGAAGGCATGAATCATGTTTGGCCAACATGATTAATGATTTTTACAAGTATATGCTTGATCCGCATTATTTGATGTACAAGGATTCAGCCGACAGAACAGAGTTTGTGAGAAGATTGACTGTTCTGGGTGCCGACTAGAAAGGTGATGAAATTACTTGTGCAGATATATATACATGATGGATTTAGTTGTGAGAAGTAGTGTGGTGATAGGTGATATGCGAATAAAAGCAGAGCAGAGCAGAAGCAGTAAGGAAGGTCCAGTATGTGAAAGGAAAGCAGCATAAGAGAAGAGGAAAGATGAAGTGCAGCAGATCAGTGTACTAAGCCTAACTGGAACTGAACTCTAGCATATGTGGATGCTTCCAATCAGTTCAAGTATTGTATAACATTCTTTTGTAGACAGTGTGTCTCCTTGTAGGTAGTGTGCCTCCTTTGTGAGCAGTGTGCTCAGGCAGTGAGCCCTAATTGGCAAGTGCCATTTTGTAATTCCTTATTCTTCTAACAGAGAATAATCTTTGGGTTAATCACCCCGTGGTTTTCTCCCTTAACAGGGTTTCCACGTCAAAAATACTGTGTCATGTGTTTTTCCATTTCATGGTAATGTTTGCTTGTTTGAATTAATACTACATTGATTAATAAGAAAGTTCAGAAAGAAGAAATAATTAGGATAACTGATTCACCCCCCTCTCAGTTATCAACAATTGGTATCAGAGCTAAGTTCCTCCTAATAGAGTCTAACATCTCGAGGAAGATCTGGGAGTCCAAATGGATGCATATGGTTTAAGGGAGCAACTCAAGACTGCCTTTGAGGATGTTGAACAGTCAAACTTTGAAGTCAATGAATTAAAGGAAAGACTCAAACAGGCTGATGATTTCATGAGAGAACTAAAAGACAAATTAAGTCTCTCTATGAAAAAGAGAAAGGAGCTACTTCAGCAATTGGCAAGACAAGGTGAAGAAAATAATGCAAATGAAGAGCTGACTGAGAAAACCAAGTTATGTGAAACGTTATCAAAAGAAATCATTATGGTAAGACATGAAATGGAATCAAGAGTTATAAAGTTTACCCAAGAAGTTGAAGAGAAAAGAAAAACTGAAGATAATCTAAGACAATCTCTCAAGGAGAAATTAGAAGATTGCCACCAGATAGATAGAATTATTAGACATCTTGAATCTGATCTTGAAGATGCTAAAGATAATGAAGAAAAACTTAAGGATCAAATTGTCTCTCTAAAAAGAGATCTTCAAACAACAAACGAGTATAAAGAGAAATTCAAGATAAGTTCTGCTCAACTTGAAGTTCTTCTTGGAAGTCAAAAGAAGGTAGATGACAAATGTGGTTTGGGATATGAGAAAGGAGAAAGCTCTGGATCTGATCAAAAGAATTATGGATCAGAAAATCTAAGGAACAGGCCTAGAAGACCTCCGGTAAGACAGCCCAATGCTCAAAGATATCCATCCTTTAATGGATATTGCCACAACTACAATCACTTTGGTCACAAAGCTAATCAGTGCAGAAAGAGAATGAATCAAACTAATTCATCCTTCTCCGGATAGTGTTTGAACTACAAAAGGTATGGTCACAAGTCTCATGAATGCAGAAATATGCAAATGAACAAATCATTCAATGGTAGATGCTTTGCATGCAATAGAGTAGGTCATATGGCTAATCAATGCAGATCAAGAGGATATCAGTCAAATATGCAAAGAAATGTTGTGTGCCAAATCTGTAATAGGTCCAGTCATAATGCAAAAGTCTGTAGAAGCAAGAATCAGGACAAAAGAGGTCCAGTATATAATTAGAATCAAGATAAGGGTAAACAAAAGATGAATACAGATGAAGTTAAAAATGAGATGAGCAAGATTTGGGTGAAGAAAAGTACTAAGAATGTAGAGGTTGGATCCGCACCAGACTCTGGTGCTGATATTCCTTCCAGAAACTAAAAAGTGAGCTCTGGCTCAGGGGGAGACACAAAGAAAACCTTGTTCCCCTAGCCAGTCAATTGGTACCGAAACTGGCACAAGAAGAGTTGTGGATTGAAGGAGTCATAAGGGATATATTCAAACAAACTATGGTTAAGATTTGGAAGATCCACAAGATGTTTATAGATCAGGATTGATTCGGTTCTTCAAATCACCCGAATAAGGCAAACTAGAATAATGTAGGTCGAGCATTTATTACAGTCTGATATTAGGGCTTGTGGAGCAATATAAGGGTTTTTCATTAATCACTCATTCATTCTGCACTCAAGAGGAAATGAAAAGTGGAGCTCTGCAATGAAATTCCTCAAGTTCATTGAAGATCACTTGCAGAAGTCATTACTTCCAGAGATCAATCCAACCAACTCTGTGAAGCCGATAGGCGCAAAAGGTATTTTCTATTTTCAAATATCTCACGACAAATCTTTTGATAATGGGTACTCTGAATATTGTAAAGATTTCTGATAGACCTCGCCCTAGATTTAAGAAACATCCATACAAATCCTTGGAGGTAGACCCCCTAGGTGCATTTTCCAGTGTTCCACATGGTGTTTTGCACACCAAAGATATTAGGGTTTATATACATGCAAATGTTGAAGAGTTTGGGGAATTCAAACTAAGAGATATCTATCACAAACAACTGTTAGATGATTCATTTGAGCTCAAACCCCAATACATAGGCCTCCGGAACAAGCACTTTGCACAATACATACATTTCCCCTGTTTTATAGAGGATGAATGGGTCAGGTACATTTTGAGCAGAATACATGACAATTTCATGTGGTTAATGGACCATTCAAGATCACTAAAGATGCCATCAGGGCAGTTACCAGACTACACTCATCCAGTGGGATTCCTGTTCTTAAATCTGTAAAGAACCAAACTGTGAGTGATGCTACCAGATCTAAGTTTGACAAAAGAGCAATGACAGTAGATGACATCACTGATCTGGATGTCAAGTTTGCTTCTATGATCATTGGATATAAGATATATCATTCTAGCAGAGAAAATTCTATACCTAGAACTACCATCTATACCGCTTATGAAATGTTAAGAAAGGATATAGACTATGATCTTTGTTAGCTTCTCTTGAACCAACTCTTGGAGAATCTGCAGAAAATAAAGAAAGATAAAAAGAATTCATTCAAGTATGGTGGATTGATATTGTGCTTATTCTTCTACTTTATGAATGAGCTTCCTAGATCTAATGGCTGGGTATGGGAGAATGATAGACCGGTAGCTATCCAAATAAGAGATTATTTGCATAGACTTGGTGACAACAAAGCACAAAATACAGCTTTGTGGGGATACTTCAAGAACTTTCAGAGCATGATGCAAGCAAGAGAAAGAATTCCTCAGTCTCTTGTTGAAAAATACAAAGATAGTATGCTTTATGGTAGAGATAGATCAATGCCTAATGGAGGCAGTAGAACCAAGGATAGTCTGGATCATGCCCATGGGGTATGAAGTTGATGAATAGATTATGGAGCTACATGTTCAACACATGCTAAGCTAGCCTAAAGATCCAAAAGTAGAAAGGTTTGGAACCTTTGAGGAGCTGAGTATAAAAATCCATGTTGAACTCAGAGAACCAAAGATCAAAAGGAAGGTGAGAAAAGAAGTAGAAAATATTGCTCAAGGCCTTGGCATCTCAAAGGAGGCACTTGATGCCCACAAGAAAAGGATGGAAAGACCTGAGGAAGAGAAGAAAGAGGCAGAAAAGAAAAGCAAGGAAAGTGCTCTAGTAGAAACCTCCACCTAGACTAGATCATCAAAAAGATCTGCACCTGTCATAGCAAAAAGCTCAAAACTGGAAGTCCAGGCATCTGGTAAAAGAGAGAAGATCAAAAACAAAAGCCACAAGGGCTTATGCAAGTTAAAAGGATGAAGAGGAAACAGAATTAGATGAGGAGATCAGGAAACTAAAGAAGAAGAAGAAATCATCTGGTCAAGGAGAAGAAGAGAAGGAAGAGGAATTTGTTGAAAAACCTACTCTCTCCTTAGATGATGTAGTAAAAGCAATCACTGTGGATGGCAACCTACAACCCTTAACAGAATTCTATGATGACTATAATGAAGCAGATAAAAAGATTCTGGAGGAAGCCACAGTTAAGTTTTTGAACATTTACAATAAAGCTTTTATTGAAATTATCTCTCTAATTCCTAAGAGTCTAGAGAAGGAGTTAGAAATAAGAAAGACCAATGCCATGGCAAAAGACCTTAAGATTCGGGAATAGATAGCTATTCAGCTATATCCTTCAATTGATCCCAAGACAATGAACATGGTATTCAAAGACTGCAAGGATGAATTCAGGAGCAAAGCAAGGATGAATCAGCTTATGCTTGGTGAGACTGACAAGGTAGCCAAGGACACTGAAGAGATTCTCTGGAAAACCTTCAAAAGATTTAATCTCCCTATCATAGAGGACTTGGGTACTGATCCCTCCACCACAAATGTTGCAGAAGAAACTCCTGAGAAAATGTCAGAAGAGGTGGGCCCCGAACAAACTAACATTTCCCCTCCAGTTTCCCCTACAGTCTCCAGATCTAAAGGAGAAGAAAAATCATAGGAGAAAGAAGCAGAGGTAAAAGAAAAAGAAGATGACAATGCGAAGACCTCAATAGAAAAGACCACAACTGCTAGTGGTAAGAATGTAGGAGAGAAAGCTCCAAGGGACAGCGCTAAGACTGCAGAAGAAAAGAAAAATCTGTCTCCGGCAAGAGACACTACACAAACTGTCCAAGAATTTTTGAACAAAGAAACAATGGAGATTGATGAATCGGAGCTTCTACAAGGTCCATTCAATTTTAATTCTCTTTCTCCAGTATAGACAATGAAGATAGCTTCATTTGCAAATGCTAAGGCTAATGAAAAACTCCTAAAGTCTCATATGGAAGACTATGAGTTGATAGAAGCTACTTCTGGAGTGCTTGAAAAGATTATGCCATCGGTTCAAAAAGATCCCATAGCCTCCTCTTCTGGTAATCTCAAAACCTTAGTCAGTAGTGTTAGTACACATTTTGATTCTCTAGAAAAATTAGCTGAAGAAAAGGTCGGGAAGGAGTTTTTGGATAAAAGATTCTCTGAGGTACAGGGTTTGATTATTAATGATAGAAGAAACATGACTATTGGAATAAAGAGCCTAGAAAACACTCTTAAAGATGGAGGAGAAATGTATAAATTTTGTTTATCATGGTCCAAAGTAACACTGGACATTGAGAAGAAAATAAAAGAATAGGAGGATAAACTATCAAACCTATCAAAGAATTTTGATCCTCTCTTCCTCTATAACAAATCAAGAATGTCAAACTATTGCAGTCTTGAGTGAAATCAAGAAATTGGAGAAGGAAAGGAAAAATAGAATAAGCAGGTTAAGTGAGCTCAGGGGGTTAATTGTCCCTAAGCTAGAGGCCATGCATGAGGCCATAACAAAAGCTCAAATCATAGCCCAGACAAATGATCTGACAGATCTAAAAAGGGGAGATGCGTTTGCATTCCTGTTGAGTGGGCATATCTCAATTTTGGACAGGATGAAGCAGAGTTGGGTGACAGAAGTTGTATAGTTGAAGAACACTTTTGCAGACATACTTAAGTATATGTAAGTACAACTTGTATATATATACTTATGTGGCTAAATATAGTTAAATTTTTAAAAATTTTGGTATGCAGACCCTACTCTTTGCCATTGATGTCAAAGGGGGAGTGAAGAGCAGTGAAAAATGAGGAATTCAACTAAGGGGGAGCTCCAGAAAATATATATAAAGACAGAGCATCAACGAAGGGGGAGCCTAGTGTAAACACTTAGTCATTTTTCACTAAGTGTTGCCATCAATGCCAAAGGGGGAGATTGTTGGCAAGAGACACTATATGGATTCGTGATTATTGTCATTGATGGCAACAAAGTTCATCCCACACATCCGCAGGACATGGTATGTCTCTATCGAAAGTCAGAATGAAGATTGTTGAGGTCCAGTAAACAAGAACAAAGCTTGTGGCAAGGTCTGACAGACAGGTCCAGATCTCTCAGAGGAAGTATCTTGGTGAAGTGTGGATTTGGGAAAGTCAAGAGGACTACCTTGAGTAATAGATTCCAAGGATTTAGCTTCCGGTGATGGACAAAGAAAAAGATATGAATAGTTGAGTACCGGATTCCTGAGTGACAGTGTGAACAGAGGAAGAACTAACTAACAGAACATCAGACTACTTTCCGGATGTGTTACTGATGGTGTTAAAGGTTATGAAGGCATGAATCATGTTTGGCCAACATGATTAATGATTTCTACAAGTATATGCTTGATTCGCATTACTTGATGTGCAAGGATTCAGCCGACAGAACAGAGTTTGTGAGAAGATTGACTGTTCCGAGTGCCAACTAGAAAGGTGATGAAATTACTTGTGTAGATATATATACTAGATAGATTTAGTTGTGAGAAGTAGTGTGGTGATAGGTGATATGCGAATGAAAGCAGAGCATAGCAGAAGCAGTAAGGAAGGTCTGGTATGTGAAAGGAAAGCAGCATAAGAGAAGAGGAAAGATGAAGTGCAGCAGATCAGTGTACTGAGCCTAACCGGAACTGAACTCCAACATATGTGGATGCTTCCAATCAGTTCAAGTATTGTATAACATTCTTTTGTAGACAGTGTGTCTCCTTATAGGCAGTGTGCCTCGTTTGTGAGCAGTGTGCTCGGGCAGTGAGCCCTAATTGGCAAGTGCCATTTTGTAATTCCTTATTCTTCTAATAGAGAATAATCTTTGGGTTAATCACCCTGTGGTTTTCTCCCTTAACAGGGTTTCACGTCAAAAATAATGTGTCATGTGTTTTTCCATTTCATGGTAATGTTTGCTTGTTTGAATTAATGCTGCATTGATTAATAAGAAAGTTCAGAAAGAAGAAATAATTAGGATAACTGATTCACCCCCCCTCTCAGTTATCAACAATAGGGTCTAATATTAAATGATAGGAGAGTTATGGATATTGGGATAAAGAGATTAGAAAATGCTCTCAAACATGGCAGAGATATATAAAAATTTTGTTTATCTTGGCCTAAAGTGACCAAGGATATTGAGAAGAAAGCAAAAGAGTAAGAGGATAAATTGTTAAGTTTATCCCAAAGTTTTGATCCTCTCTCCTCTTCCATAGTAAATCAAGAGTGTCAGACTACTGTAGTCACAAATGAAATAAAGAAGCTTGAGAAGGAGAAGAAAAATACAATAAACAGCTTGAGTAAACTTAGCGGGATAATTATCCCTAAGTTAGAAGCCATGCATGAGGCTCTACGTGATGCTTAGACCATAGCCCAGACCAGTGAACAGACAGATCTGAAAAGGGCAGAAGCTTTTGCATTCCTATTGAGTGGTCACATCTCAATTTTGGATAGGATAAAGAAGAGTTGGGTGACAGAAGTGGTATAGTTGAAAACCACTTTTACAGATATAATTTAGTATATGTAAGTAAAACATGTATATATGTTTTATGCGGCCAAGTATAGATTGTTTTTAAAAATTTTGATGTACGGACCCTACTCTTTTCCATTGATTTCAAAGGGGGAGTGAGAAGTAGTGAAAAATGTGGAATCCAGCTAAGGGGGAGCTCCGGTAAAATGTACATTAGAAAAGAGCATCAACCAAGGGGGAGTGTAGTGTGACACTTAGTCGTTTTTCACTAAGTGTTGCCATCAATGCCAAAGGGGGAGATTGTTGGCAAGAGACACTGTGTTTCTTCATGGGTGTTGTCATTGATGGCAACAAAGACCATTCCATAGATCTGCAGGACATGGTGTATCTTTGCCAAAAGTCAGATTGAAGAATACTTTGGTCCGGTAAGCAAGAACAGAGCATGCAGCAAGGTCCGACAGTCAGGTCTGGATCTCTTAGAGGAAGCATCTTTGTAAAGTACAGACTTGGGGAAGTAAAGAGGAACACCTTTACTAATAGATTCCAGGGATTGAGCCTCCGGTGATGAAAGAGTGAAGAGATATGAATATTTGAGTTTTGGGTTCCTGTTTGGCAGAATAGTCAAAGGAAGAACTTACCAGCAGAGCATCAAACCTTAATCCGGATGAGTTATTAATGGTGATCAAGGTTCCTAAGGTATCATTCATGATTGGCCAACTTGATTGATGACCTCTATAACTATCTCTTTGATACGCATCACTTGGTAAGCAAGGATTCAGCTGACAGACTAGAGTTTGAGAAAATATTGACTATTCCAGATGCCAACTAGAAAGATGATGAAATCCTTGGAGCGGATATATATACCAAATGGATTTAAATGAGAAGGTAAATGTTGAGTGTTGTGTTGTGCAAATAATAGCAGAGAGTAGTGCAGTAGCAAAAAGAAAAGTCCGGTATGTGATAGAACAACAGTCTAAGACAAAGGAAGAATGAAGTGCAGCAGATCAGTTTATTGAGCCTAACCAGAATTGAACCTCAGCATATGTGGATGCTTCTCATCAATTCAATCACTCAGTTACTTTCATTATAACTTGTAGATAGTGAGTCTCTTGCAGGCAGTGAGCCTCTTGTGAGCAGTGTGCTTGGGCAGTGAGCCCTAATTGGCAAGTGCCATTTTTTTACATCTATTCTTTTAATAGAGAATACACTCTTGGGTTAGTCACCCCGTGGTTTTTCCCTTAAAAGGGCTTTCCACATAAAAATCCTTATGTTATGTGTGTTGACTTCATTTCAGCATTCATGTTCATTTATGCTTACAAGTTTTGATACTGCACTAATTGTAAAGAAGAGAAGAAAGTTAAATAATTAAGATAACTGATTCGCCCCCTCCCCTCTTAGTTATCAACAATTTGTTGGTAATTGATCACAGGTGACAAGTAATAGCTCATATGTGACTTAGAAAAAGCCAAAAGTGACTGGTAATAGCTTATATGTGATCTGGTTTTGGTTCAGGTAACAAGCTACAGTGTTAACCAGAGGCAAGCCAATTTACAACAGGCGATCAATATTGACTCAGAAGTGATTTACTGTTGACAAAGGTGATGTAGTTTAGACCATAGGCGACCAACTATTGTTTAAAAGTGATCCAGTTTAGGCAAAAGATGACTGATTGTTGTTTAAAAGTAATCTAGTTGTCTTTATGCAGGTAGTATAAGCTCAAAGGTGACTGTGTCTGTTAGAGAAATATGTCTGAATTGTGTTTTTGGCAAGAAAACAGTAATTTCGGTCACTCACACTCACAAAATCACAAACTTGTACAACCTAGGCTAGGAAAGGATTGTATTTGTTGAGTCCCCTAGCTGTGCTTATCCAAAGTGGATAGCTTCAAGATCTTGGTAGCACTGGCTCCTCTCCACGACACACACTTCTCACGCATACCAAGATCTAGGTTTCCCAAGACTTGGCCCCCCACCAAACCTTAGGATTGTCCCTGCTATCTCTTCTAAGAACCACGTGAATCAGGGCAGCTTCAAAGGTCCCACGTTTTACATCAACAAATAGAAGGTTTTTGGCTACTACACAAAGTTTTTAATAAGGACATCCGTTCAGGTGGCTATACGTGCGGTAGCACTACTCTCCGTTATGGAGTCTCCCAGCCTTCAAAGGTTATGCCTTGGAGGGTTTTGGGGGAGGTTGGCTATTGGTATAACACAACAACACTTGTTGTTTGTGGCTTTTGACACAAACACTTTTCTTATATAGCAGTTCAGAAGGACTTGGCTTTAGCCCGTTACTGCTTGGGTCATACCCCTTCTCACATTGGGAAGGCAGGCCCTCTAAAGATAATAACAAGTTCTTATACACCCAAGATCAATTTGATAGGCAAGGGGATAGGATACTTTTTCTATTAAATTTGGGTTAGAATCAAGCACATGTAAGCAATCAAGAAAGATAAATCAAGCATGGAGCAAACAATAATTTTTTTAAGCACCAAGCCCAAATCTTCCTAAATTAGTGAAAAACCACAAGTCTTGGACCGATCAAAGCTGCAATAGATATGTTAGTAGTTTAATAACCTCCTTTTCTTGGACAATCAATAACATGTTGCACAAATACCCAATTAGTAGCCAAGAAAACCAAACTGCAAATGATAAGGATTGAAAATGACACAGTTTACCAGAGGCGATCAATTATTGATCACAAGCAAACTGTATTCTACTGCAAGTGAAATATTACAAATAAGAAGCGATGCCAGTAATGCTAGATGTGGAATGATAAAGCTCATAAGTGATGTGAAAAAGCAACAGGGGACTGGTTATGGGTCATAAGCGACTCGGATCTATAAAAAAATTAGAATATAACAAAAACCCTAGTTTTGCAGAAAGTGATCCAGATAGCTAAAGGCGATCATTGTTAGGTTAAAAGTGATTCAAATAAAGGCATAAGAGACCATTGTTAGCTTGTAAGCAGTGCCAAATAGGCAATAAGTAACTACTGTTTACTCAAAAGCAGTCCTAGGAATGCTAAAAGTGGCAAGTTTTAGCTCAGAAGCGATGCATATACTAGGACAATGATTGGTTTTCACTCAGAAGCAACTGGAACTTGCCGTAAGCACTCAAAAAATCTGATCTTCACAAAAACAACTTCAAATAGCAAAGTTAATCAAGGACGTGGGTCCCACCGAGCATGCTAGAATGTGATAGGTAAAAAATAAGGTTAATAAGATCAAGCATAGCCATGAAAACCTAACCCTACCATCATCAAATAATCTAATCCAAATGAAATAAAAAACATGCAATTCAAGAATAATATCATCTAAATTGTATGATTCCTTGTTTATGATGTCGATTGCTTCTTCAACAATGAACAAATATGAAGATAAAAGCTGCCATGATGGATGGATGATAATGATAATAAACTCAATGGATGCTCAAATGCTCAATATGCTCATGATGATAATGTAGACGCTATATGAATGCTAGATAGATCTAGTATGGAATGAGAGGGTGTTTATATAGAACTCAACCAAAATCAATCAACGGTGGAAATTTGGTGGCTATGTGAATGGCTAGGATTAAAAGATGATAATAGGTGAATGTGTAGATGACAAGTGGAGGGAAGATAAGGCTTATGTGTGACAGTGTACATAAAAAGGTACTACATGTGAAAGATATTAAATAAAAGATGTAGTACCATTTATCTTTTTTTAAATGAAAGAGGTACACATGTTGGCTTATGAGATAAATGATAAGAGGAATTAATTAAATAAATAAAATTTATTTAATTAATTAGAAAGTGGGTTTATGAATGGAATTTTAATTAAATAAATAAGATTTATTTAATTAAAATAGATAGAAAGAAGATAATTAAATAATTAAAGATTGTTTAATTATAGCTTAGAGGAAATAGCTAATGAATTAATTAAATAAATATAAATTTATTTAATTAATAGAAGAAATAGATGATAGGGATATTGCTCAAGTGTGTTAGACAAATGCATATGGTAGCTATTGCAATATTTGAATGCTAATGATAATTAGGTTAATTTTGGGTGTTTACACCCACATCAGCCTTAAAGGCTATACCATTTTTCAATGGTGAAAACTCAACTAGTCCTATTGAACACATACAAGATGTTGCAAGTATTTTCTTAATCCACCATGTCATTGCTGACGACATGGCTATAAGATTGTTGGCTTCTTCTTTCAAGGGTAAAGCCCTATAGTGGTGTAGAGGTCTGCAACCTAATTCAATTCATAATTGGGATGATTTAGGCACTAATTTATGCCAACACTTTGAGGACAAGAGTGATCATTTGTCACTCATGGAACAATTAGCTACAATTAAGAGAGCATCTCACGAGTATATGGTAGACTTCAACTACTGTTTCCAAAATACATGGGACAGGATACCTCTATTGATCAAGCCTTCTGCAAACACAACATCTATCTACTACCTAAGGTCTTTGAATCCAAATATTGTTGTCATGATTTAGTCCATGGGTGGGACTATATTACCTGATGCCTATGATACAACCATAAGAATAGAAAATTGTTTAACCTAGGCAGGTAAGATAGCTCCAAGACCACCAATGCCTTTGTTTCTGGAGGTTTCATCCATACAACCTGCTACCATGGCTCCAATTCCCACTATAGTTAACCCTGCCCCTTCTCTAATTTCACTTACACTTGAACAATTGGAAGAGAAGGATGATCGGATTAGCAAGTCAAGCAATGATTTGATATTGGCAAGAAGATAGAATACACAGTCAAATAGGCCATATCAGCATCCTAATTAGCCCTATCAATCATATAATTAGACATACCTAAACAAGCCTCCATACCAAGGTAATATGCAAAGACGAGGGCAACCTAGTTATATCAGACCATTAAATGTTGTTAACCCTAATGCTACTAGCACTTTAAGGCCTCTTGTGCCAATCCAAAATAACCTAGCTCACGACAGTGACTGGTGTTGTCCTTACAATCAACCACAAGACCAAAACTTATGCCAAGGAGGACAGTTCAATCATGCTTTGAGAGTGCAAGAGCAGCCATGAAATTTAGAATAACAGGCCAACATTAATCAGGGAGTGGTTAGAAGCCAAGAGTAGATATAGAACAATGAAACCTTAATGAATTGGACTCATGATGATTACTATGGCATTAATCAGGGTGATGGTCTAGTTGTATTCAATACAAGATCAAGGAAGAGAGCTATTAAGGACACATCAGTGCTAGTAATCAACCATGCACATATCCCTAATGTAGTTCCACTCATATCAGCAAGGGGAAAGGTACCTGATGTTCCTTCTAAGAAAGAAGATCAGGCTTGTTCCAAGGTTGATTCAGTCCTAATAGTCAAACCAAGTTTAGAACAACAAAAGAAAAGTGACCCCAGTCACTAAAATGTCTCAAAAAGGGGGCCAAATACCTTTCAACATAGTGGATCAGATGAAGAAAACAAATTTCAATGTTAGCATGTGGGATGCATTATTAATCTCAACCTAAAGGAATCTTCTTCAAGAGGCCCTAATAGAATTCAATCAACTTGATGTGGAGTTGGCAAGTGAAAAGATAGCTACCCCAAACAACCTATGTCAACCTAAGGATGAAGCAAATACAAAGAAAACCAATAAGACTCCTCTATTTGATGTTTCCTTGATCATATGTGATAAATTATTACATAATTGTATGATAGATTTTGGGGCAAGTACTTCTGTGATACAGGGGCATCTTGTCTCCTCCAAATTTTGGTTTTATTTGTTTTAATCTTTTGGTTTTCTTTTTGAATAAAGAAGGTATCTTTTTTGCAATTTTGGTGTGTTTGGTAGTTCCTGTCGTCTATGTGATAGAATATTTTCTAGGCTTTTCTATTTGTCTTTGTCGACCGTCTCTTTGGCATTTTATCTCTGCTATTTGTGGGTAGGTCGTGGCTAGCAGTTGCCATCAGTTAGAAAGAATTAAAAAGCCTCAAATCATGCAAATGAAAGGTGGACTAGCTGGCAAATCAATTAAAAGATTCTTTATGCTCTTTCCTTTTTACTTGGTGAATCGACCAAATTAGAAATAGCATTAAATCTTGTAAAAAATCCTGCTCCTTGGCTTAAATGTTTTTGATTCTGCATGGTCGTTGATAGTCATTCCAGTGATTGGTGATTTGCATCAATTGCTCCACTCTAGAGATTTCTAGAGGTCGTGGGCAAGCTGGGCATTATGGAGGTGGTGGAATCGGCCTATCTTTGGGCCAACGACATTTAGGAAACATTTATATTTTGTTGCAGAATTCTAATGGGAGAATATTCATCGAAAAAGATAGAAGCATCGATGGCTCCATTCACAGTTGGAATAGAGAGGTCGACAGCTGAGAGAAGTAGGAGGGAGGTCAAATTTAAAAAGGGAAGGCGACAGTTCTTCGGAGCTGATTTTGAACAGAAGTTATTTTGGGTTTTCATCCATTTTTCTTTGCATTGGAGGCCGATTAGATGGGTGAATATTTTGAATATGTAATATTGTTTTGAAACAGAAATATCAACTGATGAAGTATATCTTTTTCTAAGCATTTTTTTGTTGTAAGATCGATGTCTTTTGTATTGGAATTGTGACTTGTCAAGACTGAAGCTTGACTAACCTCCTGTCCTTTTTGCATTTCTTACTGTGTTTGATTTCTGAATGTTTGTTTGTGAACGTGACTAGCAAGGTGTGCCATCAGTTTTGTATCAGAGCAAGGTTGAGATTGGGTATTGGTAAGTGGTCAAATTGCCTCCATGAAGGATGGATAGTGTAGACACCCAAAATTGACTCATTATCACTACCATTCAAACATCGCATTGCATACCACCTGCATTTGTCTAACACACTTGAGCAATATCCCTAACACATATATTTCTTCTATTAATTAAATAAATTTATATTTATTTAATTAATTCATTAGCTGTTTCTTCTAAACAATAATTAAACAATCTTCAATTATTTAATTATCTTCACTCTATCTATTTTTAATTAAATAAATCTTATTTATTTAATTAAAAATTCCTTTTATAAGCCCACTTTCCAATTAATTAAATAAATTTTATTTATTTAATTTATTTATCTTATCATTTATCTCATGAGCCGACATGTGTGCCCCTTTCATTTAAAAAGATAAGTGGTACTATATCCTTTTATTTAATATCTTTCACATGTAGTACTTTTTATGTACACGGTCACACATAAGCCCTATCTTCTCTCCACTTGTCATTTTCACATTCACCTATGCCTATCCTTCAAACTTAGCCATTCACATAGCCACTAAATCTCCACCGTTGATTGATTTTGGTTGAGTTCTATATAAACACCCTCTCATTCCATACTACCTATCTAGCATTCATATAGTGTCTACATTATCATCCTGAGCATACTGAGCATTTGAGCATTCATAGCATCAATTGAGCTTTCATCATTATCATCCATCCATCATGGCAGCTTTTATCTTCATAATTATTCATTGTTGAAGAAGAAATCCACATCATAAACAAGGAATCACACAATCTAGGTGACATTGTGCTTGAATTGCATACTTTTTGGTTTCATTTGGATTAGATTCTTTGTTGATGGTAGGGTTAGGTTTTCATGGCTATGCTTGATCTTATTAACCTAATTTTTTACCTATCACATTTTGGCACGCCCAATGGGACTCACGTCCTTGATTAACTTTACTGTTTGAAGTTGTTTTTATGAAGATCAAATTTTCTGAGCACTTACAGCAAGTTCCAGTCGCTTTTGAGCAAAAAAACTACCACTTCTCGCATATTTGTGTCACTTTTGCATTGAAATCTGCCACCTGTAGCATTTTCTGGATCACTTTTATACTAACAGTGATCACTTTTTGTTTATTCTGGATCACTTTTATCCTAACAGTGGTCGCTTTTGCATTTAATTGAATCACCTTTGATCTGACAGTGATCACTTTTAGCTGATTGCATTGCTTATTACAGAACTAGGGTTTTTGATGTATATTGTTTCTTTCGCAGATCCAGGTCACTTATGAGCTGAAACCAACCGCTTCATGCTTTTTTGCATCACTTCTGAGCCTAAACAATTCGTATTTGGAGCTTGTGACATCGCTTATGATCTACAAGATTTCACCTCTGATAAAATAGAGATTACTTTTGACAGATAGTGAATTGCCCTTGGTAAACTATGTCGCTTTCAATTTGTATAAATTGCAGTCTATTTTCTTGGCTACTAATTAGGTATTTGTGCAGCATTTTATTGATTTGTCCAAGAAAAGGAGGTTATCAAACTACTAACATATCTGTTGCAGCTCTGATCAGTCCAAGACTTGTGGTTTTTCACTAAATTAGGAACATTTGGGCTTGGTACTTAAAATAAATCATTGCTTGCTCCATGCTTGATTTATCTTTTTTGATTGCTTGCATGTGATTGATTGTAACCCAAATTTAATAACAAAAGTATCCTCTCCCCTTGCCTATCAAATGGATCTTGGGTGTATGAGAACTTGTTATTATCTTTAGAAGGCTTGCCTTCTTGGTGTGAGAAGGGATACGAACCAAGCAGTAACAGGCTAAATCTAAGTCCTTCCGAACCACTATATAAGAAAAGTGTTTGTGTCGAAAGCCACAAACAACAGGTGTTGTTGCATCATACCGACAACCAACCTCTCCCAAAACCCTCCAAGGGGTAACCCTTGAAGGCTGGAAGACTTCACAATGGAGAGTAGCGTTGCCACATGTATAGCCACTCGAATGGATGCCCTTATTAGTAACTTTGTGTAGTAGCTAAAAACCCTCTATTTGTTGACGCAAAAGGTGGGACCTTTGAAGCTGCCCTAATTCATGTGGTTTTTAGAAGAGATAACAGGGACAATCCTAAGGTTTGGTGAAGGACAGGCCTTACAGGAAACCTGGATCTTGGTATACATGAGGGGAGATGGTGCTACCAAGATACTAAAGCTATCCGCTTTGAATAAGCATGGCCAGGGGATTCAACAAATATAGTCCTTTCCTAGCCTAGGTTGTACAAGTTTGTGATTGTTGTGAGTGTGAGTGACTGCACTTACTATTTTCTTGTCAAAAAATCACAAATCAGACATCTTTCCTGACAGACACAGTCTCTTTTAAGCCTAAACTACCCACATACAGACAACAGAATCACTTTTGAACCACAGTTAGCTACTGTTTGCCTAAACAGAATCACTTTTGAACATCACAATTAGCCACTTTTTGCCTAAATAGAGTCGCATCTAAACAATAGTTAGTTACCTCTTATCTGAATCAGGTTGCCTTTAAACAACAGTCTGTCACCTTTACTCTAATCTGAATCACTTCCAGTTAGCAGTAAGCACTTTTGAGCCAATAGTTATCACCTGTGAACAATCGGATTGCCTTTGGTTAACATTGTACCCTACTGTCAGAACCTAAACTAGTTCACATTTGAGCTATTACCAGTCGCCTTTGGTCTTTTCTAAGTCACATATGAGCTATCACTTGTCACCTATGGTCTAATACTAGCAAATCTTAGTGACTCAGCTAAATTAGCCACAAATCCATCTTGCTCTGCTTTAGCATTAGCTTTCAAACCTGTCTCTGATCATTAGCAGATACCTAAACTTTGTCTCCTATTTTGTGCTTACCAATCAATCGCATTTCATGAGCTTTTCATCCTTTTGAGATCCCAAACCAGCAAACCAAACATCAAATCAATCGTTTTGATCCATCAACAAAACATCAGTAACATAGCAACCTTTAGTAAACAACTTTTCCCTTGAGTGTGTGAGCTATTCTCTAGGGAAAACCATCCAACAACAAATCAACAAACCAAGCAAAACAACACATAAACCAAAGAAAACCAACCAAACAAATCAACAACCAAGCAAACCAACAAAGCAACCAACCAAACAATTCAGTAACCAAGCAAAGCAACAAAGCAACCAACCAACTGATCAGCAAACTATCATCTTTTGGGTCTCAAAACTTTGACAAGCTAAACTTTAGTTTTCAACATCAATGTCATGCCTCAAACTAGGAGTCAATATAGAGCTGAAATGGAAGGCAAATTGCAAGCTGAGATGCAACAACTTAGATCAACACCTCTTAAGGACGCAACTCAATTCATGACTGGTATGCCTCTGCATATGTTTACGCCGCATGGGTATACCATTGGAGAGTCATCTTCACAACAAGTGCAACCTCCAACAGCTTTCGATACTTTTGAAGAACAATACCAAGAAGACTTATCATAATTTTAGGACACCCATGTGTGGGATCAAGTTGAGAGACTTATTTTATTTGAGCCTAATCACTACTTCTTGCAACTTGCTCGCATGGGCGTTAAATTACCAAGAGATTTTGACATATCTGCTATTAGAGAGAATGATCCAAATACTCCCGTTGTTGTTGCAAAGGGACCATCCACTATAGTCACACCATCCCCCACCATATCACAAGCTCCATCTTCTATCACATCTCTTTCATTGCCTATTGTTACTTCATTTGATCTACCACGCTTGGATCACACTTTAGAACCTTTGCTAATGCCAACCAATGTGCTCCCTCTCATGTCACAAAATTTGAACATTCCACCTTTCCATGTTCCTCAACATACACCTCCTCCTACCATGACCATTTCCATGCCTCAAGTAACACAAGTTGTCCATGTGGCCCAAGCGCAAATGCTCCAAACATCACAAGCTATCCCCATATCCCATAGTGTGCAAGCCTCCCAAATTATACCAACAACACCAATAGTCCAATCTTCACGACCATCACAACCTACCATATCCCATATGAATACCATATCCCATATACCAACTGCTAATACTCTTTCCACCATCTCTACTAATCCATCCATTACACCATATAATCCCAATGTTAGTCTTATTGATAATAGTGACCCTCCTAGCATTTCTCAAGCCAATCCTAGCTCTACGGTCACTTATGTTGAACAACTTACATCCATTCCATCATATTCCTCCAATCCTTCACACACCATCAATCCATCTTATGCTACTCAAGGCTTGCCTATTATCACCCAACACATGACACATACCAATCTTCATGTTGTCCAAAATACAAACCCAAGTGTCCATCCTTCTTTCACATCTACCAATCCTTCCACCCCTTATCATGTTACAAATCCAACTCCAACTTCCCAACCATTAACTAGCATCAATCCATCTTCCACTTTGCATGTGATGCAAAATCTTGGTGCCCATTCATTACAATATACCCAACCATCACTTGTGCCTCAAGGACAGCAATCCTCAACCACATATGTGTCACATCCCAATCATTTGACAAACATTGTGAGTACGCAACCTCAACAAATGGTCATGGCTCCATATATCCCACAACAACCACCCCAATATACATCATACATGTTTCACCCCCTTTGCAACAACAACTATCTTCAGCAGATGTTCAACAAATGATTAACCAAGCAGTAGGACAAGGCAAGAAGACATTTTCTCTAGAAAACATATGTGCTTATCCCTTTGACAAGTCTCTTCATATGACACCTTTTCCACCACACTTTGAAATCCCACAATTTGACAAGTACAAAGGAAAAGGAAATCTGGAAGACCATCTTAGAGCATTCTTTGTGGCATGTCTCGATGTTTCTTATGACGATACATATCTTTTGAGACTATTTCTTCAAAGCTTAGTAGGACAAGCTCTTGAATGGTTTTCTCATTTACTTCTTGGAATTAAGTCTTTTTCAGAGTTAGCTAATAAGTTTCAATCACACTTCACTTTTAACATTGACCATGAGATAAACATGAACGACCTTGTCAACAATAAACAAAGCAATGGTGAAGCCTTTTCTTCATTTACTCAACGATGATGTAATATGGCTAGCAAAGTATCATGGGAAATTCTTGAGAAGCAACAGCTCGATATCTTTGTTCAAAATCTCCATCCTGAGCTATCATTCCAATTACAATTGCAAAGTGCTAGCACCTTTGATGAACTTGTTTCCAAAGGAACCATCATTGAACAAGCTTTAATTGCTAAAGGAACTATCAAGATCTTTTGCGATAACAAAGAGTATCCTCAAAACTCTAATGATAAGTCACTCTTTTGGAACAAAAATAAGAATGTTGTCAATGATAGTGTTGTGGATGCAAAGAGCATCCAAACTATGAAAGCTCCCATCAACATTCAAGCTGCTTCTACAACAATGCCAAACTTCCAATCTGCGTCGACAATTTACACCATTAGCAGAACCTATGGAAGTTGTCTTTCGAAAGCTTCTCCAGGTGGGTGATATTATCTTGCTAGATGCACCACCCAATGGTGAACCGCTCTTCAAAGCTCCTTGGTACAAAGAAAATGAGTATTGCAATTTCCATAGAGTTAAAGGACACAAAACAAATGGTTGTATGTGCTTAAAACATGTCATCCAAGATTGCATCGATCAAGGATTAATCAAAGTTACACCTTCAACAACTCAACCTACACAACAATCAACATAAAACTATGATCTAAAGACTTTCAAGAATCCACTTCCATCTCATGACAAAACAAGTAACCCTCATGCTGGGAATGTCATTCAGTACAACTATGAATTGTCTACCATTGGCCGCATTGAGCATGCTCGCATTTCTACCATTACTATCCAAGGTAAAGAACCTGATTGCACTGTAACCACTCACAAAGGTTGAGTCACTATTCAAGGAGCACCTGTTCATCCTCCTTGACCATTCCCTAACTATAATATCTTGGATCTCCTTGGCAAAACACCCATGCACATATCCATTCTTGAGTTGCTTCTCATATCCCCTGCTCACAAAGCTATCCTTGACAAAGCTTTACAAGAATCTTTGGTGCCCAATGATATTGACATCACACAATTCCAATCTATGGTTGCTAGCATTGCAGCCCCTTATCATTTAACATTTTTTGACAAAGATCTTCAACCCTCCATCCATCCTTCCCACAACAAAGCCCTCCATATTGAAGTGTTTGTTAAACAATTCCGTATCAAACGAATCTTGGTAGATGGTGGAGCTGGTCTTAATATATGTTCTTTGAAGTTAATAAAATAATTGGGATATTCTGAGAAGGATGTTGACACCTCCAAGGTTATTACTACCAGAGCTTATGATGATGCCGAGCGAGATACTAAAGGGATTGTTTTCTTGCCTATCCAAGTTGGGCCGATCACTACAGAAACCCGTTGTCAAGTTGTTGATATTGACCTTCCTTATAACATCATCCTTGGTCATCCATGGATACATGCCCTCAAGGTAGTTCCTTCTACATACCATCAATGTCTTAAATTTCCACACAATGGTGTTGAAGTTACTATCCAAGCTGATCCCAATCCATTTGAATTTTGTCATTCCTTCAAAGCTAAATATTAGAGTCTAAACCACATTCCTATCAACACCAAGGCATATCCATCTTCATCCTATGTAGACCCCTCTGATCTACTCAAGCCATCATCTACCAAAGCCACTTCCAACCTCCATATCAAGTACACCAAACATGGCCCTGGTGAATACACACTGCAAGACTCTTGTTGTGTGGGCACCCTTCCATTATCCCCTAAATCTTATGGTAAACCTTCTACATCCAAACTAACTTCAGCCCCCATTGTCATCAAAGCTCCACCTACAGTATTCCTTAAAGGTAGATTCCTGGATGATGAAGACATTGATGATATAGACTCTTGGATATTCTTTGATGAAAATGACCAAGTTCAAGTGGAAGTAGAGAGATACAACAATGGGTTCCGCATCATAAAGGACATGGGCTACAAAGGACATGGTGGATTGGGATCATAGGAACAAGGACCTATTGAACCCATTATTGTGTCTAAGAAGTTTAATAAACAAGGCCTTGGTTATTAGCTGGAGGTACCACGACTCAAGGACATTAAGTGTATTTTTGATACTAACGCTGGACCTTCCTCAGTAGGAGAGACTTCTAATTCGGATACTATCAATGACTCCCCCTTTCATATTACCAACCTATTCCAAGAAAACTCCATCTTCATGATTTCCGCAACCTCCTCTAGCCATAACCATTCCTCCATTTCTCTTTCACTCGTATATCCTGACCTTGTCGATTGGGACCAACAAGGGGCACCGATGTTAGATACATTTGAAAATGATGAAGCTATTGCAGAATTCATGGGCTTGTGACAAGGCATTCCATTGGGTGATCACAAAGTAGGTTTCATGATGGACTTACCTAAACTAGGATATTTTGGCAGAAGTATCAAATCCTTTAGTCGTAAAAGTGAAATAAACAAAATCAAACAAAATAGGTCACTAGGTGAAAACTGAAAGGTGCCTTTTGACCGTGAAAAAGTAAAAATAAAGGACATATCCAAAGGTGAAAACCTCTCTGAGGCACCTGAGGATGGGGGATTTGATCTTCCTGTTGTCACTGATTATCATGAGAAATCAACAGTGCTAGTTGAAAAATCACAAGACATGAACTTGGGTACAGAGCAGAATCTAAAGATCACTTTTTTGGCAGCATCATTATCAGAGCAAGAAAGAAGAAACTTCACAGCATTTTTTCTAAGAAGAGCTATAAATTTGGCATGGACTTATGTTGACATGATGGGTCTAGATCCATCACTTGTGGTACATCATCTAGCAGTATCTCCTAATGCAAAACAAAAATTGTGCAAAATGCATCCACATGTAGCTTTATTGGTCAAGGCAGAGATTCAGAAACTATTAGAAGCAAAGTTCATAAAGCCTATTGATTATCCAGAATGGGTTTCAAATTTGGTACCTGTAGCAAAACCTGATGGATGAGTTTATTATTGCACAGACTTTAGAGATCTTAACAAAGCATGTCCTAAGGATGACTTTCCATTACCAAGCATAGACAACATTGTAGATCTTACAGTTGGACATGAAATGCTATCTTTGATGGATGGATTTTTAGGGTATAATCAAATTAGAACAGCAGAAGAAGATCAAGATAAAACATCTTTTATTTATCCATGGGGCACATACTGCTAGGTTGTAATGCCTTTTGGTCTCAAGAACGCTAGAGCTACTTATCAACGAGCCACGACAGTTATCTTTCATGACCTTTTTCATATTATCATGGAGGATTATGTTGATGACATCTTGGGAAAATCTAAGACAAGAGAAGGACATCTATAGGTATTAGCACAAATCTTTGATTGATTAGAAAAGTATCAAGTCAGACTGAACCCAAAGAAATATGTATTTGGTGTAACATCTAGAAAACTGTTGGGATACATTGTTTCTCAAAGAGGAATAGAAGTGGACCCAGCGAAGGTAAAAGCTATCATGGAAATGCCTCCGCCAACAAATCTCAAGTAGCTCCATAGTCTACAAGGAAAGTTACAGTCCATCTACTAATTTATCTCACAACTAGCAGATAAATGTCACCCTTTTCAACATCTTCTTCGTAAGGGTGAACCTTTTAAGTGGGATGAAAATTGTCAATAGGCTTTTGATAAAATAAAGGAATATCTGGCAACACCTCCTATATTAGTACCTCATGTGCTTGACTGCCCATTATTGCTCTACATATCATCAACAACAGCGGCATTGGGTGCCCTTCTAGCTCAACATGATGATTCAGGAAAAGAACAAGCCATCTATTACATCAAAAGAACTCTTGTGGGATATGAACTCAATTATTCATCTATGGAAAAAGCATGTTTAGCATTAGTGTTTGCTTCCCAAAAGTTGCAACACTATATACTCAACCAAATAACCAAACTCATATCTAATGTTGATCCACTCAAATATCTTCTTTCCAAAGCCATTCTCATGGGAAGATTTACAAAATGGGTCATGATCCTAACTGAATTTGACATACAATATGTGGATCGAAAAGCCATCAAAGGACAACTTATCACTGATCAATTAGTTGCATCACCCATCACAAATATTCATCCAATGTATCTAGAATTCCTTGATGAAGGATTGTTCAATTTAACTTTCCAACATAGTGGCAACTATATTTTGATGGATCATATACACAACATGGATCAGGAGCAGGCATCTTGTTTGTCACCCCTCAAGGAGATTATATACCCAAATCATACAAAATTGCATTTCCATGTACCAATAACATAGCAGAGTATGAAGCTTTAATCACAAGATTGCACATGGTAGTACAATGGGCTATCAAACAGTTACAAGTCTTTGGTGATTCTCAGCTCGTTATCAAACAGGTCTTAGATGAATATCAAACAAAAGGTGAGAAGCTTCTTCCATACAAGCTAATGGTTGATGATTTTAAAAAGTATTTTGACAATATCACTTTTGAACAAATCCCAAGACTATAGAATAGAGCAGCAGATGCCATGGCCATGATTGGGTCTCTCCTAGACATACCATCTAATACACATAAATGTGAGTTTTTGGTCAAACAACATTTGATTCCAGCATTTGAAGTTCCACAGTCTGAGCTTATATGTGACATTGTTGGTCCCAATTCGTCATGGTACAAGGATTTATATGAGTATCTCCATAATCAAACCTTTCCACTTCAACTATCTAACACCCAATGCAAAACCTTTATCTGTCGAGCCTCTCATTACACTACTTTGGGAGATACCCTTTATTGCCGGAGTCTTGATGGTATCCTTCTTAGGTGTCTTGACTTTGAGGAAGCAAAAGTGGCCTTACGTGATGTACATGAAGGTGTCTACGGCTCACATTCTGCTAGCCTTGGCACTGTTAAGAAAATTCTACAAGGAGGATACTATTGGCCAACCATGGAAAAAGATGCACAACAATTTGCAAAGAGATGTCTATAATATCAAAAACATGGAGATTTAATACATGCATTGGCACATGAGCATCAGCCTATCACTACTCCATGCCATTTTTCACAGTGGGGACTTGATCTCATAGGTAAAATCCATCCTACTTCATCAAATGGTCATAAGTTCATTATCACCGCCACTGAATATTTCACAAACTGGGTGGAAGCCATACCAATGACTTATATCACATGAAAGCAAATATCTAAGTTTATCGTACACTATATCATTTACTGTTATGAAGTTCCTCAAGCTATTGTCATAGATAATGGTAATCCCTTCAAGAATAAAGAGGTTAGAGATCTTTAAAACAAATTTCATATCCAACATAGATTCTCTACTCTGTACTATCCTCAGAGCAATGGCCAAGCTAAAGCTTCTAATAAAACAATCATCAAAATTTTCAAAAAGATGGTCAATGAAGATGGTCAGGATTGGCATCTACAACTACATCCTATATTATGGGCATATAGAACAAGTGTCATAACTCCCACTGGAGCCACACCTTATGCTCTTGTGTATGGCACTGAAGTTATTTTACCTATTAAGGTTGAGATGCCCTCACTGCGAGTATCCTTACAACATACCATCTCAGGGGAAGCATATCGAGTATCCAGACTCCATGATCTTTAGCTTCTAAATGAATGATTTCTTACAACACTCAACCATCTCCAAGTCTATCAAAACTATCTATGTCGCAGC
Source organism: Cunninghamia lanceolata (assembly GCA_027924645.1). Lineage (NCBI taxonomy): Eukaryota > Viridiplantae > Streptophyta > Pinopsida > Cupressales > Cupressaceae > Cunninghamia > Cunninghamia lanceolata. Next base: position 12,065,610 of record BSBN01000228.1, read on the forward strand.
TACAACAAAAAATTTAGAGAACGTCGATTTGAAGTTGGAGATCTTGTCCTTAAAGAAAATCAAAAGAATCAACAACACCGCGAGAAATAGGGCAAGTTTGAACCAAATTAGCTTGGTCCTGGTGCAGGAGCTCCCGTACATGATCAGGATATAGGATAATTGTCCACATGATGACAGGATAGCATGATGACAGCATAGTCTATTTTTAGTATGTTTGACTTTATCATGTAATAAGGTCCATTGGACCGATGCTATGTATTAGTTCAGCCTAGGAGTATGTGTAGGCAGTTAGAGATCGGGATAAGGTAGTCTGAGCTGTCCTTCTCCCAGCCGCTGGGAAGTGAGTTGGTAGTACTCGAAGGACTTTGCTATATATACCTTCGATCTGTTAGGGTTTAGATATATTGAGATTACAGATGTTAAGTCAGTTGTGTTATGTATTGGTCCTGTATTATAGCTTAGTTTGCATTTGTGTTTTCTGTTTATGCATTGCATTGTTCAAGAGATCAGTTAGGAGCATGCTGTGAATCAGCCTAGCATCCTCATGTGCTAGGTATAGAAAGATAAACTGTTAGATTTTGGTTTGAAGGTGATCCAGCCCGGTCGTCATATTGTCTTTGTGTAATAGAGCGGTTCTGAGTGTTTACATGCAGCGGACGGATATACAGGAGTCTGCATGTGCGTTTCCAGTCGGAGCAAGCTGCATCGTCATCTGTGAATGTATCGCCATTAGGATCGGGTCGTGAAACTATTGAAGTTTGCATGTTGTGAGTGCATCAGGATGTTTTGAGTCGGGTATATACTCAGTGTATATATCGCCGTCAGGATCATCTCTCGGGGGTGCTCATCATCCGCATATCGCTAGCAAATGCGGGTGTGAAAGTTCCGTTTTTTTTGACTAAGTGTTGAAGAGGTCAGGATATGGTGTGACGTCATCGTCATCAGGATATGACGTCATCGTCATCAGGATATGACGTCATCGTCATCAGGATATTGAGATATCACTCTATGCATGTTGATCCTGTTGTCGCTAAGTGGTTAGATATCGGCGTAGGCAGAAAGTTGTGAAACATCATCAGGAGGTTTCAAGAGAACCAGATAAATCATATCATGATGCTGTTGCTTGTGTCGTCGGCTATCGGAGCATCGAAGGGAAGGTGCTGAAGTGGTCGTCATCAGGATATTTGGAGCAACCGGATATTTGATATCCTGCTGACGAAGGTGGTGTCGCATATCATGATGATGCCGCTAGTGTTTGGCGACCGATGAACAGTGCAACAGGAGGATGTTTGCGCCCGTTGAATATCATGATGATGATGATAGGCGACAGGCGGAGGAGGTGAATAGTAGTCGGCAGGAGGATAATTGTGCTCGACCGAAATATGATGATGCTGTTGGTATTTTTAGGAAATATGATGATGATGCTGAGCCGATAGGGATTTTTATCATGCTGTTTGTATATTTGGCTCCTCCTTCCTGTTAGTTAGCTCTCGTTGCGTTTGTCTCTGCATCATAGTGGTATCAGAGCAAAGGTTAGGATCTTCTGGAAAAGATAGGCAGGATGTCAGACGAAGAAGGAACATCTGAGGTTCCAGCAAGGATGACCAACGCTGAGTTGGCAGTTCTCGTGAAGAAACAGATTGCAGAAAGCAAGGCCGTGAAGGCTCAGAATCAGGAGTTGAAAGATGAGTTAGCAAAGTTGAGGAGCAGAGTAGGTTCTGGTAGAGAAGAAGATAGGGAAGAAGAAGAGATCCCTAATTGGAGCGAGGAGGTCATTCCTGCAGACCAGAGACCACTGTTGAACGCCCTCAAGGCCATGGAGAGGAGAACCATGGATGTGAAACTGGATTTGCCAGTGTTTACAGGTAAGATGGACCCTGATTCAGTGATGGAGTGGATAGATTGTTTGAACAATTTCTTTGTAACAGAGGAGATACCAGAACAACAGAGAGTGAAGATAGCACAGTCAAAGATGAAAGAAGCTGCCTTGACATGGTGGAATTTTGTTCAAGATGATAGAGTACAGGAAGGAAAGCGTAGAGTTGCCACATGGAAGAAGATGATGGCATTGGTAAAGGAAGCTTATATCCCATTGGATTACAGTATCCAGTTACACAAGAGGAAGCAAAACCTGAAGCAGAAGGAGCTAGATGTCAGCTCATATACAGAAGAATTCATGAAACTCTGTATGAAGACAAAGGTGAAAGAAAGTGAAGAAGAGAAGGTAGCCAGATACCTTAATGGATTGAGGTTTAATATTCAGGAAGATCTAAGTCTGCATAACCCAGATACAATGCAGAAAAGCTTTCAGTTGGCATTGAAAGTGGAAGAGAAGTTGAAGAGAAAACAAGAACAAAACAATAGAGGAAGAGGAAGACAACAAAGAGGTGGAAGAGGTCCTTTTAGAGGCAGAGGACATGGACAAGGATATCAAGGAGAATCCAGTCATGACAATAGTAAGGGCAACAATAGTCAGAATCAAAGAGAGAATTACAGTCAGCAAGGAAACTTCAGAGGTAGAAGGCCTTACAGAGGAAGATCCCAGGGCAGAGGATCCATCAAATGCTATAACTGTAACAAAGAAGGCCATATAGCCAGCAGATGTCCAGACAAGGCCACAAGCTCAGCAGGAGAAAGGAGGACAAATCTGGTCAAAGAACCTGATAATCAAAGTAGGACAAGCTCTAATGATTTTCAGAGTGTGAATGCTCCTGATAACTATGGATACCCAGAAAGTGGAGAGTCTCTAATGATGAGAAGAACAGTGACTACCATGAAGGTACCTGACAAAGAAGCCCCTCAAAGGAAGTCCCTTTTCAGAACCATTTGCAAAGCAGGAGGTAAGGCATGTAAAGTTTTGATTGATTCTGGTTCTACTGAGAATTTTGTGTCTGAAGAAATGGTGATAAAGCTTAAGCTTAGGAAATTGCCTCACCCATCCCCATATAAAGTCTCATGGCTTACCCAAGGTCAGCAGACAACTGTAGAAGAGCAGGCTTGGGTAGAATTTCAGATTGGTGCATATAAGGATAGGTTGTTGTTTGACATTACCAAGATGGATGCTTGCAACCTTTTGTTTGGTAGACCATGGCAGTATGATTTGAAGGCACAGCATGATGGTGTTAGAAACACCTATAAAATCACTAAAGATGGTAAGGCGATAGAGTTATTCCCATTGAAGGAGAAAGAGGAGAAGTCTAAAGGAAAAGAGGTGAAGGTCATGCTGATGGAAGGCAAACAGTTCATGAAAGAAGTAGCAGCAGAAGGTGCAGTTGCATATGCCCTAATCCCATGTATGAGTGTGAAGAAAGAACAGCAGCAAGAGGTCAAGAAAGAGAAGAAGCCAAGGTTGATAGACCCAGTTGTCCAAGAGCTATTGGATAAGTACAAAGGTGTCATCTCAGAGGGAATGCTCAGATCCCTACCACCTGTCAGAGATATCAGTCATTGTATAGACTTAATTCCAGGGTCAACACTTCCAAACAAAGCAGCCTATAAGCTTACTCCATAACAGAATGCAGAAGTAGCCAGACAGATTGAAGAATTGATGGATTCAGGTCTGATTGGGAAAAGTCTAAGCCCATGTGCAGTACCAGCCGTACTAGCACCAAAGAAGGAAGGCACTTGGAGGCTTTGCACAGATTCCAGAGCCATTAACAAGATCACAATCAGGTATAGGTTTCCAATCCCTAGAATAGAGGATTTACTTGATTGTTTGGGGAGTGCTAAGTACTTTACAAAAATAGATTTGAAGAGTGGATACCATCAGATCAGGATTAGACCAGGTGATGAGTGGAAGACAGCATTCAAAACAAATGAAGGGTTATATGATTGGAAGGTTATGCCTTTTGGTTTATCTAATGCACCTAGTACTTTCATGAGGTTGATGAATGAGGTTCTGAAAGAATTCATTGGTAAGTTTGTCATAGTATATTTAGATGACATTCTGATTTTCAGTAACACCAAAGAAGAACATCTCAGACATATAGATTTGGTTCTTAAGAGGTTACATGAAGAGCAGCTGATGATAAACTTAGACAAGTGCTTGTTCATGAAAAAGGAGATCACATATTTAGGTTTTGTCATTTCACAAGGAAAGTTACAAATGGATAAGGAGAAGGTGAGTGCCATATTGAATTGGCCAACTCCACAGACTATGAATGATGTCAGAAGTTTCCATGGGTTAGCAACCTTCTACAGAAAGTTTATAAGAGGGTTCAGTCATATTTGTGCACCCATGCTGGATACCATTAAAGGAGGACAGAAGTGCAGGTTTGTTTGGACTCAAGGAGCAGATGATTCCTTTGAGACATTGAAGAAGAAGGTGGCACAGCAGCCAGTCCTTGCACTTCCAGATTTTAACAAAATCTTTCAGGTAGAATGTGATGCCAGTCACATGGCTATTGGAGCAGTACTCAGCCGAGAGGGTAGACCAATTGCATTTTTCAGTGAGAAGCTCAATGATGCTAAGAAAAGGTATTCCTCATATGATCTGGAAATGTATGCTTTAGTTCAGTCCCTCAAGAAATGGAGGCATTACCTGATGCCAAAGGAATTCATAGTATTCACAGATAACCAGGCTCTGAGTTTCATAAACAGCCAGGAAAAGCTGAACCACAGACATATGAAATGGGTAGAAACCTTACAGGCTTTCACTTTTACATTGAAGCATAAGAAAGGGGTCAAGAACAAAGTTGCAGATGCTTTGAGCAGGAGAGTTCTCACAGTCAATCGGATTCAGTTAGAGAGTGTTGGCATTGACTCACTCAAGACCATGTATGAGTCTGATGAAGATTTTGGAGAAATATATCAGGTCTGTACTTCTTTTGGGGAGAAATACCATGCTGAGTTCTCTGAATTTTTTATTCAGGATGGATTGTTGTTCAAGGGTGGACAGTTGTGTATCCCAAGGTGTTCTATGAGATTAAATATAATCAAGGAGAAACATTGTGGAGCTATGGCAGGTCATTTTGGTCTAGATAAGACTCTTGATCTGGTCAGAAGGCATTACTTTTGGCCTAAGTTGCAATCAGATGTCAGAAAATTTGTAGAGACATGTGTGATATGTCAGAAAGCTAAAGGCAGGTCAACTAATGCAGGTTTATATCAGCCCTTACCCATTCCTTCCAGACCATGGGAAAGCATCAGTATGGATTTTGTCTTGGGTTTACCAAGGACAAGGAGAGGATTTGACAGTGTTTTTGTTGTAGTGGATAGATTCAGTAAATGTATTAGTTCAGCCTAGGAGTATGTGTAGGTAGTTAGAGATCGGGATAAGGTAGTCTGAGCTGTCCTTCTCCCAGCCGCTTGGAAGCTCCCAGCCGCTGGGAAGTGAGTTGGTAGTACTCGAAGGACTTTGCTATATATACCTTCGATCTGTTAGGGTTTAGATATATTGAGATTACAGATGTTAAGTCAGTTGTGTTATGTATTGGTCCTGTATTATAGCTTAGTTTGCATTTGTGTTTTCTGTTTATGCATTGCATTGTTCAAGAGATCAGTTAGGAGCATGCTGTGAATCAGCCTAGCATCCTCATGTGCTAGGTATAGAAAGATAAACTGTTAGATTTTGGTTTGAAGGTGATCCAGCCCGGTCGTCATATTGTCTTTGTGTAATAGAGCGGTTCTGAGTGTTTACATGCAGCGGACGGATATACAGGAGTCTGCATGTGCGTTTCCAGTCGGAGCAAGCCGCATCGTCATCTGTGAATGTATCGCCATCAGGATCGGGTCGTGAAACTGTTGAAGTTTGCATGTTGCGAGTGCATCAGGATGTTTTGAGTCAGGTATATACTCAGTGTATATATCGCCGTCAGGATCATCTCTCGGGGGTGCTCATCATCCGCATATCGCTAGCAGATGCGGGTGTGAAAGTTCCATTTTTTTTTGACTAAGTGTTGAAGAGGTCAGGATATGGTGTGACGTCATCGTCATCAGGATATGATGTCATCGTCATCAGGATATTGAGATATCACTCTATGCATGTTGATCCTGTTGTCGCTAAGTGGTTAGATATCGGCGTAGGCAGAAAGTTGTGAAACATCATCAGGAGGTTTCGAGAGAACCGGATAAATCATATCATGATGCTGTTGCTTGTGTCGTCGGCTATCAGAGCATCGAAGGGAAGGTACTGAAGTGGTCGTCATCAGGATATTTGGAGCAACCGGATATTTGATATCCTGCTGACGAAGGTGGTGTCGCATATCATGATGATGCCGCTAGTGTTTGGCGACCGATGAACAGTGCAACAGGAGGATGTTTGCGCCCGTTGAATATCATGATGATGATGATAGGCGACAGGCGGAGGAGGTGAACAGTAGTCGGCAGGAGGATAATTGTGCTCGACCGAAATATGATGATGCTGTTGGTGTTTTTAGGAAATATGATGATGATGCTGAGCTGATAGGGATTTTTATCATGCTGTTTGTATATTTGGCTCCTCCTTCTTGTTAGTTAGCTCCCGTTGCGTTTGTCTCTGCATCAGGTCCTTTCATCATCATAGTAGTTTATGGATTAGGTGCATACACTCTTTCAACACCTAAAGGCATTCCCTTGGATGAACCAATCAACAGCGTTCATCTCAAGAAGTTTTATCCTTAAAGCTCAGCTATGCAAAAAAAATAAAAAAAACCATCCAACAGTGAAAACCACTTTGTGGCACTTTGGATAACAAGAAATAATAGTCTAAGATAAATAATCTGTCCTCTAGTGAAAACCTGGTAAATAGGCACCTTGGATAAGTACCATAGTGAAAACCTGGCAAATAGGCGCTATGTGTAGTGACCAGCTTCCATCGTTTGCTTGGTTTGTTTGATCATCCCTCTTCCTACCATATTTCACCATCCTATCCTACATAGTCCATATCATAATCCACATATCATTACAATAAACAACCTTTCCATCTTCATCTTTGTTAATGCTACCTATCATACTTAAGACATTGTCACAATAACTATATCTTTTGGTACCTTAGCATCTTGATCGCACACCTTTTTGATCATTGCTCCTTCGTAATAAACCTCATCTCGCACTAGGGGCATTTTGTTGAGTCTTCTTTGGAAGTGGATACCGCTATCTCTAGCTCATAACACACCAAACCCTTTAGCTCACAACATAGCAAATTTTCAACTTCAACCATAGTGTTCATCCAACAACAAACGTGACAAACCAAGTTGTAACTAGGCTTCATATCTTTGCAACCAGTTCATGCTCATCTAACATCTAATAATCGTAAGACATCACTCATGCAAACATTTAATCAATCATGTCAGTCTTTCAACATCACTCACCAATGTAATAAGCAAGAACTACATCTCAACTCTATCGTTAAAGCCTTGATCCTGTGGATACAGGGTATGTAGGCAATCTAAGATGCGAAGGAAGCACTTTGGTTCAGGCTAAGACGATAGCCGCTTCTCTTCATCATCCATCTTTCATCTTTCTTCTAATCATCCCCCAATCTTTCATCTCACATTCTTCTACCTTTCATCACATACATCACCAATAAAACCCAAAACTACATATTCATCATGTCTCATCTTCATCGTAAATGTGCTTTGATCCCATGGATATAGGGTATGTAAGTAGTCTGGAATATGAAGGAAGTTTCCAGTACTCAAGCACAGATGATCCACCCCATCTTTTTCATCTTCTTTCATCTTCCATCTTCTTCTCTTTGATTAGCTCAAGCAGGAAGCAAACTATGAGTATTCTGAAAGCTCAAGCACTTCAACCAATCAAGACTAAGCCAGAATCTATTTGTCCGCATGCCTTAAGCCAACATTTGCTATAGCATTTTATCAACATCTTTAGCCTTCAACAGGATGCAGTTTTCCTCTCAACAAGGCGCCAGCTTAAATCCATCTAAGAGCACCTAAATGTGGCAAGAGAATGTGATGACACTATCTTTTGTTTTATCTTTTGTCCCTTTTCTATGCCTAATCAAGACTGCCTTGATCTATTTATATCTTGGTATGTTGCAATGAAGTAAGGAATGGGGCATGGTCTTATTGCTTTCGTATGCTGTGTTTGTGGGATAATCTTATTCTCTTCCTAAGCTTATTGGTATCTTGTATGTGTTGGGATTAGTATCTTACATATCAATATCTCTAGTATCTGAGAAGCTAAATAGTCTCTTATGCACTTGAGACTATTCTATGTTAAGACTAGCTCCATACATATAACCAGCAAGCTATCATTATGTGTAGTGGAGATAAGCTCAAACCATTTCTTGTAGTGTCAAAGTCCATCTCACAACACTAGCTATTATTCATATCTTGTGCATGTGGGCTCAACATCTTGACCTCGTGTGTTCAAACAAGATTGTAGCATGCTAGTTTCGCATTGAATATCTTGACACCTTGGTCTTCTATACCATGTGCATAATATCCACATGCTATATCAAACATAAGGATTGCATTTCTTTTCATTTTGAGCAATTACTTAAAAAGCTGCCCATCATCCCATCTATTCACCCTATTATCTGCCTATATAGTCCTCAACCAAGATCAATCATTTCCATTGTCCTTTGTCTATATCTCGTATCCTGCAAAACAAGTGTGTTAGACATTCATAAGTCCATCATATATCATCTCATTACCATATATCTATATGCATACATCCATTCATCTCATTACCATTTACATATTTGCATTAACATACATTTCCATTCATATCATTTGCATAATCATCCACACATAATCCATGAAAACAAATACAATATGCATAACCATCATAATACCCACAGTGCATCCACTACAACATCATATAGATCAGCAATACTCCATCATATATATATACATGTGTCAATATACAAGTGTCTACATATACAAGCTGAGCCATCAAGAATGTATGTACAATCAGCTCTAGGCCTCATCATGATACAATATACACATGGTAGCCCTAGTGACTACTGGAAGCTCCCTCGCCCTGACCACCATCACTAGGTCCTACACCTCACCCCCTATCTCTCGGTAGCCCTATCAATGAGGCTACTGATTGAGATCAACCTGACCTCTATGAACCTGAAGCCCCTGACCTACTCCTGAGGATAGGCTACCTCTACTTTGCTGGCACAACCCCATAGTATAAGCCTCTATAGTACTTAGCCTCACCCTATACTCTCTGCAGCTCTGCCTGTACCTATGTCAACTATGTGGCCAAGTACATCGTAGCCCCATCAGTACCCAACGCAGTCACTGCTCTATCTCACTCACTAGTCATCCCCTATAGTTGCTGCACAACCGTATCCCTCTCTACCTGCAGACCATCTCTCTCTGCTCTCATAGCCTACACCTATTGTACTGTTGTATCTCTCTCTAATCTCATCATTTGCTCAATCTATCTCGTTGCATCTCTCTCCCTTGTCACCCTAGCAAGTGTACCATCATCCTATCCATCCCCAACCTGCACTCTCAACTATCACTGAGCCTGGTATGTCTGAGCCTAAGCTCTCGCATGCTGCAAGCCAATCACCACCTGGTGCCTATCTATCTCCACCCTCCTCAATCTCATCTGTGCTTGCTGCCTCCATCTCCTCTCCTCTCTAATTTACCTCCGTAGCTGTTGAATCCCAACATCATCACCCACCAATATCTGCCCCTGACACTGTCCTAGCACCTATCCTTGCATCTGTATCCCTGGCACTACTAGTACAATAGCCTGCACTGGTGGAGTCTATCATCGGCTCCTCCTAGCCGGTCTCTCCATCCCTATCTCCCCAATCTCTCCAACTCACATCAGTTGTATCGGTCTAGCTGTCACCCAGTATGCATCATAGTCTGGTAGCATCCCTGGATCTACAGGACCCTATCCCCACTGCCATACAACTTGTTTAGTCCATCTCTCTCTGCCAAAGCCATCTCAACCACAACCTCTGGCCCCCAATCAAAATCCTCTTGTCTAGTCCTCCCAAAAATGGCATCACCAACTGGTATTGCCAATGGCAACCCAAACTATCTCAAAACCCTCTCTGGTAAATAGTGCTCTATAATGTATATGTCACATCCAAAAATATATCTCGCCTACCTAGCATAGACAAGCTCAGCATCCTCCTTATCCCATCTCTCGCATCCCAGCCATGGCCTCCATACAAAGCTATCCACCTCATCCAATCTCCTCTACCAGTACACTACTCCTCGACATTGTCGGTATGTCAGAGCTCCTCTATACATCCTAGCATATGGCTCTCCTAGAGCTCTAGCCACCCATCCCTCTGGTCTCATCACTGGAATACGCTGATAAGCCCACGCATGCAAAACTATAACTCCTACAGACATACTTGCTCTGAACATATATGCGCAATCATGCAAGTAATGATAGAGCTATCCCAGTACACACTCCGCCCATGCATATCTCATACCATAGGAGAACATCCTCTCCATCACTGTCCCCCATCCTACTAGAAAGCCTCTCACTCATCTATCTCCCACTAGCCATCTGATGATAGCCACTACAACTCGCTGCAACCTGTGACATAGCTCCTCCATCCTCACCATAGGGATCTCTAAGCCCTCTACTCCAATGTTTGGTGTCTCGAATAATCTCCTAAATGCAGCTAGACCCATATAAGGATCATAATCTACTCGGTCTCCGTCTATAGGAATCTGCAGAATCTGACACACATCCTCTAGTGTGATCGTAGCCTCCCTTATCAGCAACAAGAAATAACTATGCTTGCTCATCCATCGCTCCACCATCACCGTCATCAGTCCTGAATGTGCCTACAGTAGCTCCAATCTTGACACATGCTCTAATCTGAGGATCTCTAACACTAGCCGCTCCTCTGCATCCAGTAATCTCACCAATTGCAAATCCCTAGGATGTGGCTCCCATGATAGCAAAGGTGGTAGTATATCCTACATTATGTCATTCATCATGTTAGCCCCTTGCGCTACTTAAATGCTATAAAAATTTGACCGTTTATTGCTCTTCTAGCTTCTATCTACCATAAGTGGTTCATTTTTCCATATGCGCCTATCTATTGATCAACCGCAACCTCTTTTCCCATATGCTCTTCTATCTTTCTCATATGCGATCTATTATGTATATACGATCACTATTGGACTACACGCGAACCAAACTCTACATGCACTTATCTTTTTCGCATACGTGACCTGTATACCCTAAGCAAGCACTTATCCTTTCTAAGCAATTTGAACTCCTCTATGTGCCTACTGTTTGCCCATAAGCAACTTATTTATATCCATATGTGCATTTTACCTCTATATTGCCTAGCTGACTAAAAGCGACCTAGTTTTTCTATATGCAACCAAGCCGCACCTATAAGCGACCGGTTTTCCTACACAAGTGACCTAAACTACCTATCCTATGACCTAGTCGCTTATGGTGACGTGTGTGCATTTATGACGCTTCTAGCCTATCAAAATCATGTTTTTAGCAAAAGTTTTGATACATACCAGTACATATAATCCCTCCGGTCACCCATGTGTCCTCACTCGCTCGACACGATGATCTTTGCATGGAATCACCATCCTGATAGCTCTCCAACTCTCATAGTACACCAACTCTAAGGAGCTCTAGATCTCTATAGTTTTCTAAGCACAAATGAGCCTATTTGCCATTGTCGAACCTATTTATAGCCCTATCCAAACCCTAATTCTTCTATGGCAAAGCCTATTTTCATCTGCATCATCTCATTTTGTTCCCTCTCAACCCCTATTTTCTTCATGTCAACCTTGCGTCCTAGCTTTTCTTCTATCGTGAACCAACCCAGCCCTTCCTGGTTAGCCTAGATTACCTCTCAAGGGGGCATCACCCGCTAGTTACACTAGGGCATAACCTTGTCTTTTCGCACGCATATTGTATCTTCTTTGACACAACACTCTATTGAACATTGTATCAAAGAAGGGCAAAATGTAGACACCCAAAATTGACTCATTATCACTACCATTCAAACATCGCATTACATACCACCTGCATTTGTCTAACACACTTGAGCAATATCTCTAACACATATATTTCTTCTATTAATTAAATAAATTTATATTTATTTAATTAATTCATTAACTATTTCTTCTCAACAATAATTAAACAATCTTCAATTATTTAATTATCTTCATTCTATCTATTTTTAATTAAATAAATCTTATTTATTTAATTAAAAATTCCTTTTATAAGCCCACTTTCCAATTAATTAAATAAATTTTATTTATTTAATTAATTTATCTTATCATTTATCTCATGAGCTAACATGTGTGCCCCTTTCATTTAAAAAGATAAGTGGTACTACATCCTTTTATTTAATATCTTTCACATGTAGTACTTTTTATGTACACAGTCACACATAAGCCCTATCTTCTCTCCACTTGTCATCTTCACATTCACCTATGCATATCCTTCAATCTTAGCCATTCACATAGCCACCGAATCTCCACCGTTGATTAATTTTGGTTGACTTCTATATAAACACCCTCTCATTCCATACTATCTATCTAGCATTCATATAGCATCTACATTATCATCCTGAGCATACTGATCATTTGAGCATTCATAGCATCCATTGAGCTTTCATCATTATCATCCATCCATCATGGCAGCTTTTATCTTCATAATTGTTCATTATTGAAGAAGCAATCCACATCATAAACAAGGAATCACACAATCTAGGTGACATTGTGCTTGAATTGCATACTTTTTGGTTTCATTTGGATTAGATTCCTTGATGATGGTAGGGTTAGGTTTTCATGGCTATGCTTGATCTTATTAACCTAATTTTTTACCTATCACAGACCGAGGCTGAGGCAGAGGCCAAAGAGACCATGGTGACCCTGATTTGTTGCAAAATCTGATTGAAAGGTTGGATGCTCTTGAGAGGGCACAGAGAAGAGGAAACCCTGATATTGAAGCTTTAAGTGATGAGGAAGGAGAACCACAGAGAGAAGGAAATGAGGAAGGACAGGTAGATCCAGGAGATGAATTTGGTAAAAGACTAATAAGGTTAGTCATGAGTTTGGGTTCCAAACCTAAGATCGATGTAACAACTTATGCTGGAAGACTTAATGGTGAAGACTTGATCAATTGGATCAATGATTTGGATAAATATTTCAAGTATGAGGGTGTAGAAGAAGAGAAAAGAGTAAAGTTTGCATGCACAAGATTGAAAGGTCATGTTGCCATGTGGTGGGACTTTGTCCAAACTGAAAGAAGAAAGAAAAATAAGGAAAAGATAAACTCATGGGATAGGATGGTGGTGAAGTTGAAGGCCAAGTTTCTTCCTAGTGATTATCAAGAAAATATCTTTAAGGGATTACAAATTTTGAAGCAAAAAGATATGTCTGTGAAAGATTATACAGAGGAGTTTTACAAGCTTATAATCAAATCTGGGTATGCTGAAAAAGATGTGGAGAAGATAGCCCATTATGTGAATGGTCTAAGATACAGTCTACAAGATGAAATGAGTCTTTTGTCTCCTAGAAGCCTTGAAGAGGCTTACCAACTTGCCTTAAAGGTAAAAGAGAAGCTACAAAGGAAGCAAAGTTAGCAAGAGAAGAAGAGAGGAAGAGGATTTAGAGGAAGGGGACAACAACATCAGCAAGGAGAAGAAGTTGGAAGTTCTAGTGGAACAATCAACAATGAGAGAGGTGGTTTTCAAAATAGAGGAGGAAGATCTTATCGAAGAGATGGTTCACATGGTAGAGGAAGAGGATTTTCCAGAAAATGTTACAAGTGCGATCATTTTGGACACAAGAGTTGGGACTATACTGAATCATCACAAGGAGGACACTCAAAATTTGAAAGAAGCAATCAAGTTGTTCAGGTTGACAAATAAAGTTTGGGATCTCTAGTACATCACAAGGATGGAGCAGAATCAGTAGAGTCCTTGATGCTTAAGAGAGAATTGTTAAAGCCACAGAAGGAAAGTCAAGAGCCAATTCAAAGGAGAGCATTGTTCAGAACAAAGTGTAAGTCACATGGTAAATGTTGTAATCTCATTATAGATAGTGGTAGTACTAACAATATTGTTGCCACTGAAATGGTAGAGAAGCTGAATCTTAAAAGGATTAAACACCCAACTCCATATAAGGTAACTTGGTTACAAAAAGACCATCAAATATTGGTTAGTGAGCAAGCCTATGTTGATTTTCAGATTAGTAGTTATAAAGATTGTGTTTTGTGTGATATAATGCCCATGGATGTGTTCCATGTTTTTCTTGGAAGACTGTGACAATTTGACAGAAATTTAGTCCATGATGGAAAGGAGAATACATATACCATTATGAAGGATGGAGTGAAGCATACCTTGCTGCCCATAAAGGAGAAAGAAGAGGATAGCAGCAACAATAATCAAGTAATCATGGTAAGTGGTAAAGAATTTTTGAAAGATTTGAAGAATGAAGAAATTGGTTTTGCTTTGGTTCCTAAACCACAATGTGTAATGACTTCTACAAAGTTGGATGATTTGCCTATTGAGATACAAGATATGTTAAATGAGAATATGGATATTTTTGCAAATGATTTGCCTAATGAATGGCCTCCTATTAAAATCATAAGTCATCATATGGATTTGATTCTAGGTGATAGCCTTCCAAATAAAGCTACCTATGGATTAACACCTATGGAGAATGAAGAGATAAGGAAGCATGTGGCAAAACTTTTGGAGAAAGGATTGATAAGAGAAAGTTTAAGCCCTTGTGTTGTTCCTATAGTGTTGGTGCCAAAGAAAGGAGGAGAATGGCGTATGTGTACTGATTCAATGGCAATAAATAAAATTACAATAAGATATAGATTCCCCATACCTAGGATTGAAGATTTAATGGATTGTTTGAGTGGTTTGATGTATTTTTCTAAGATAGATTTGAAAAGTGGTTATCACCAAATTAGAATTAGACCAAGGGATGAGTGGAAGACTACTTTTAAGACTAGTGATGGGTTGTATGAGTGGCTGGTGTAGACACCCAAATTTGTCCCAACTTTGTCCATGTCCTACAACACCTTGTTAAAACATTATCTTAAACATCATAAGCCATTTTTGTCCTAAATTCCACTCTTAATCCCATTTATCCATTAGCCAATTAATTAAATAAATTTTATTTATTTAATTAAAATCTCATTCAATCCCATCCTCATCCTACTTAGCCAATTAATTAAATAAATTTTATTTATTTAATTAATTTCACATGTATAATCCCATTTATCCTATCCTCATCCCAATTAATTAAATAAATTTTATTTATTTAATTAATTTCCACATCATATCTTATCCCATCCTATTCATCTTTCAAATTAATTAAATAAATTTTATTTATTTAATTAATTTCCAACTATATCCCAACTAATTCAAATATTTTATTTGAATTAAGTCACACGATCTTTCATCACATTCCAACATTTGTCCAATCAATCATGTGTTACAACTTTTATCTTTCACATGCACAACTAATGAGATCTAATTTTAGTATTTATCTACACAAGCACACCTAAGCTTTATCTTCCCTTGCCACATGTCAATTGACTACAATTTCTTAATGTGCAAGGAAACCTAACTTAATCCTATCCATCCATTTCATCTAAAGCCCTAATTGATCCTAGCCATCCATTTGAACTAAGCCAAGCCTATAATTCAAACCCCTCACAAGCCATTAGCAATGCATTGAGCCTCAAGTATCCTTATTCTGCCAAATTTTCTATAATGCATTGATCCTCAAGTATCCACATGCTGTTGAAATATTATTAGAGCCTTTGCATCCTTATCAAAGTTATGCTGCAGAAGTGAGCACCCAACATTCTTCCAACAATAATCTTTCAAAATCTTGCATGCTCATGCGAGGTGGAGAAGAGCAATGGAGATAAATCGAGCATAGCGTGGAGATCGGTTTGTATTTACATTTGTTATTTTGATTTTCATGTTGTCTTGTGCTTCATTGTGCATTGCTAGGGTTTTTATCATTGTTGTTTATTCATTTGCCCTGATTTGCAATTTTACCCTAACTACATTTTGGTACGCCCCATGGGACTCACGTCCCTGATCAACCCTCTTGTTTGAGTTGTTTTTGTGAAGATCAGATTTGTTGGAGCATCAATCATTCATTTTTACAGGTTTATGCACTTTGATTTGTAGGTTGAAGATATTTTATATTGCTAATTTTTTTATTTAGGACCAGATTTGTTGCAGAGGGTTTTTTGTTTTACACAGGTCTTGGAAAAAAGAGATCTTAGATTCGTTGGAAAGAGGATTTTGAGAGCTTTCCGAAAAGTGGTTACATTAAAGATTTGGCTCAGTATACAAAGAGTTATGACGATTTGAATTTGACCCTGCGATTCTAATTTTTCAGAAATTTTTGACGCGCGACTTTTTGCTATTTTTTTAATTTATGACTAGATCTGTTGCAGAGGGTTTTTTGTTTTATACAGGTCCTAGAAAAAAAAGATCTTAGATTCATTGGAAAGAGGACTTCGAGAGCTTTCCAAAAAGTGGTTACATTAAAGATTTGGCTCAGTATTCAAAGAGTTATGACGATTTGAAGTTGACCCTGCGATTCTAATTTTTCAAAAATTTTCGACGCGCGACTTTTTGCTGATTTTTTTTATTTATAACCAGATCTATTGCAGAGGGTTTTTTGTTTTATATAGGTCCTGGAAAAAAAAGATCTTAGATTCGTTGGAAAGAGGATTTTGAGAGCTTTCCGAAAAGTGGTTACATTAAAGATTTGGCTCAGTATTCAAAGAGTTATGGCGATTTGAAGTTGACCCTACGATTCTAATTTTTTAGAAATTTTTGACGCGCGACTTTTAGAAAAAAAATCATATCTTCCAATCTAGCAAACCAAATCACATTTTATTTTTTGCAGTGACTTGTAAGTGAATCAAAGGAGCTGGAGCAACATTTGGATCAATCATAATAGCAACTTAGAAAATAATTTTTATGAGGTGCACTCATTCTAATCTCTCATCTCTAATCATTATTTGATCACACATTTGGATTTTAGGCATAAAACAAACAACTTGTTTGTCATCACACTTGGATTTGGGCTTTAAAATGAACAATTGTTTGCAAATTCACATCAAAAAATTGGGCTAAAATAAACCATTGTCTTCCATCACATTTGGATTTGGGTCTAAAAAGAACAAGTGCTTGAACTGTTTGTTACACATTTCAAGTTTCTAAGGGGAAATTACCAACTGCGAGTGTGAATCAAGTGACAGCTCACTTGGTTTGCTTTTGTCATACCCTTCTTAGGAGTCCTGCTTAGAGACACACCACTCCAAGGGACGACCTCAATCGAGGCTGAATCGAAAGACACCCTCATTGGGAGTTGGAATCTTGTCACTCTTGGCTAAGCCCCAAAGAACTTTATACCTTTGGGAAGTGAAGGTGAAGGGTGGGTTACCCCTTTCTCCTGGCTGTGTGGCAGGATTTCACTTTCAATTCCATAGTCAACCTTTCGCAATAGATAGCCTAAGACCTAATTGGCTATACCCACTTGACTACACATTAGGCTTGTTGATGTGTCTTCCATGTGTGCTTGCATAATCATCACATTTCATTTTCAAAGTCAACAACTTACTTATGTGTTTTGCGTGAGTGATTCATGTGTGTATATGCATAATCATTTGTTTGAATATTGCCATATCAAGCTATAAACACCCAAACACATAAACAAATCAATCTAAACACATCATCTAAACATTCCACATCATCATCCAAATCCCTAAGCAAGCACTTGTTAAAAGGACTTAAGACAAACACTTGGTGACAACATGTCTACGCTAGAAGACCCAACAATCAAATTCCAAAGATTCCTCCAAAATATTTATCAAGGATTACAACCCCTAAACCAAGATGCCATTGAAATATTACAATTCTTCATCCAAAGAGCTCAACCCCATGCAAGCCAATCACCTCAACTACAACACTTCATAGCCCAAGTCCAACACCTTTTAGCCACTAGTCAAGCTCGACAAGTACAACAATCCTTAGCCACTCCATACCAACCTAATCTACCTCATAGCCACATGTCATATCCATCCACTACATATCAGCTTAATCCACCTATCCACCAAGTCAATACCACATCAACCTATGAACATCCACCTCAAGCTTATCCAATCCCTCATACCACCATTCCAATGCACTACCAAGCCCATCCACAAAGCCATCAAGTGATATTACAAGAACATCCAGGTCCTAATGGCTCTTTGTACATAAATCAAGTAAGTCCAAATACACCTTTTCAACAAGACCACCAAGCACCATTGATAGATCTAAATCCACCTTTCCAACAAGAATCATATCCAAATCCCAATGGCCCCTTGTACATAAATCAAACAAGCCCAAGTTATCCTATGCAAGATCCAATAACTTTTGATAAGGGAGATACCAATCTAGAGTGGCCTTCATCATCTAATCACACACCAACACATGAGCCAACTAATCCTATCCCAACACCACCATGTGATCCTATTCCTAGTCCATTGGTCCATCAACCCTCCAAATCACCAAGCCCTTCATTACCTTCCTTGCCATGTCATTCTAATCGTTCACCAAAGGATGCGGCTGAGAGAGTTTTACAAAGGATGCTTGAAGCAAAACTCATTGAACTTCCTAAAGTCAAACCATGTGAAGAAAGTCCATATGATGAACATGATTATTGTGCATACCATAGGACCAAAGGCCATAATACAAATCAATGCCCAATATTTGTCTCAATTGTTTACAAGGTGTACCCACCTATAATGGGAAATCGTGCCACATCACCCCCATCTAGTCCAAATCCTAATCCATCCAATCCAATTAGCTCTCAACCTAATCCTCATCCTAATCCTAATCCAACACCATCTACCATTATCATCCATCCATTATATTTCCCATCCACCCATACACTTGCAAAGGATGTGATCCATTGGCTACTAGATAGGAATAAACAACCCCCATGTCAAACACCAATTCATGAGCCTACCAATGAACTTCCAAAGGTCATGTCCAATCCTATAATTTTATCATGTGGTTCACATATCCTTGAGCCTCTTCAAGAGCCTTCCATTAACATACCTAGCCCTTTAAGCCCATCATGTGACCTACAAGCCAACAAGCCTATTCAAAAGTCTCCAACCACAAGCCTAAGTCAAGAGCCATCGTGCCTTCATGTTGATAACTATCAAGAGCCTATCAAGTCCATTCAAGAACCTTCCACTTCCATCCAAAGTCAAGAGGTATGTCAAGAGCATAATCTTAAACATGTGGAAATATTAAACCCTAGTCTTAATCAAGATCAAAGCACCTCTAAGTTCCACCTATCCATGACCTACTTATGGGTTGCCCTTAAGCTATTAGCCATCACCATGACCTCATTCATGAGCAAATTTATCCCTTTTATAGCCCACTTAATCCTATTTTTGCTCATAATTATGATCAAGGTTCTAGCTAAAATCATGAAAACCATGATGATCCATTTGGCAAAACTTTATCTATCTCATGATCAAGATGATATCTATGATGAAGAACCTATTAAAAAGTACCTTGATCCTATCCATAATCCCATAACCATCCATGAGCGAGATATCCAAATTGCTCCTAGTCATCCTCTATCTAGCCCTATCCATAGTGAGCAAGCATCCACTTGTCATAATGAGACATGTGCCTCCCAAGAACACATAAGCATAGAAGATCAAACAAATAACTTGGATCTTAGTGAACACAATGCTAATGATCCTCCCTCCACATCTACCATCGATCCCATTTCAAGTCCACCATCATGTCCTAGTGGTCTTACCACCTTCCTCCATGAATGTTCTTCCTTAGGACAACAACAACCATTGTCCTCCATTTCATCTTCTCCATCCAATAAAGAACTCAAGTCTAGTTCCCAAAACACATCTAGTCCCATAGTCAATCGCATCCTCCAAAACATGAACTACCAATGTAAAGGCCTAGGCCTTTATGAACAAGGTATTTTGGAGCCAAACCATGTCAAAATCCCTCCATGCTCATATGGCCTTGGATACACACCCCAAGGTAAACAAGGCCAAGATGTTGGTAATCCTTTCATGCATCCTAAACCTACCACTTTCCATCACACCCCCCATCATATACCCAAAACATATGTAGCCATTCCATCTCCATCATCCTATAAATGTCAAAAGCATGTGACCATACACCTTCCGCCATCCACCTTGCCTCCACTTTTACTAACTCCAAATATCCCTCCATCCACCTTGCCACCATTGCTTCCAACACCTAACATACATATCATTCATAAGTATCCTTACATCCCTAATCATGGCCAACAAAAGCACACATCGCCTAAGCATAAAGCTTCCAATCATTCCATCCACTCCACCAACCCCACTTCCATCAAACCCATGGGATTCCAAAATAAACATTTGGATGCCTTTATCTATAAAGCCAAAAATCCAACTAAAACTCCTAAGGACCCTCATGCCTTAGGCCATCAATGTGAAAAGTCTCTAAATCATCCATCTTCTAAGCAAAGTTCCTTCAAAAAGCTATCCAAGCCCATACCTCCAAAAGCAAAGCCCAAAAGTAAAATGGTTTGGGTTCCTAAGGAGAAAGCTAGCAAAGCAAATGAGGCATCCTCATCCACATCTCAAGAGTCCCAACCACCTATCTCCATTAAAAAGCCTACTTCCATCCAAAACTTCCATTCCCTTCAACAATCCCACAAGCAAAACATCACGAAAAATACTAAATCTATGTGGGTTCCTAAATCACTTCATCAACCATCTCCTAAGCAAACATCTCCATTGCTTCCTACACCACCATCTCATCAAAAGCTTCAATGTTTATCATGGTGTGTGCAACCATTGGTCATGGTTCCCTTCCACTCTGCAGCACCTCCACACAACTACATCTCCCCATCTTCCATCCATTATCCTACATATCTCCCCAATGCTATCCCTATGGTCCATGCTTTGGCATAAACTTTTCATCCATCTTCATTCCATAAGCCTATATAAATCCACACCATAAGCCACTAGCCTACCCTACCATAATTCCACATCATCATCCACTATCTACCTAATCCATCTCCCATCCATGCAATCCCTTATCAACATCAATGAGCACACTTGACATGGTCCATGCGAAGACATCATCTATCTCTAATGGGACTACCAACATCCATTGAACTAACCACTTGAGTCCCTCCTATCCATTACGGTGGTGAAAACCTGGCAAACAGGCGCCATGTGTAATTGTCAACCCATCTAAAAGCAAAAACTTTAAAAAAAAAAAGCAAAAAAGCAAAAAAAAAAATCAAAAATCAAAAATCAAAAAATCAAAAAAGTAAAGAGAAATCCCTTTGTCCAACGGTGAAAACCTGGTAAACAGGCGCCTTGGATAAGTACCATGATGAAAACCTGGCAAACAGGCGTCATGTGTAGGTTGATCTTCTATGTCACTTACACTTGGGGGCACATTGTCTCATCCAACCTATCCATTTCCAAACTATCTATCCCATTATATCATTTACCATCCTACCATCCTTAGCCATTACATAAACAAGCCTATCCTATTGAACCCATTTATCCATTCATCCATCCTTCTACCTTTTGATTTTGATGAAGACATAGGGGCAAAATCTTGAAACATGCTTTGGATATCTCTTGGTATACCTCATACCTTCCTAATCAATCCATATTATCATTATCCACCTATCATACACCTTGTCATGTAAAACCTATCATGTCATCCCATGGTCATGAACTTTGTCATGTAAAAATCCTAAGCATTACCACCGAGAATGGGGGCAAGTTCTTCCTATGCAACATAGCCTTTGAAGATCACATCCTAGCTCCCTTATGATCCATCCACTATGGCATATCCTTATCATAAGCTTTCCATCTTATAGCTTATCCCCATCCATTTATCATGAGCTTTCCACTATAGCCTACCTATTTGTTTATCATGAGGCATGCATCCATCCCTTTTATGGCCTATCTTGTTATCCATCCATATATCATGAGCCTTCCATCCCTTGTTGCCCATCTTTTTATCCATCCAATCCCATTCATCCATATTTGCACCTAGACTTGGTTTTCCCTTGTCATTGGTATCTAGCACAACAGCTACCTAAATTGTAAATCCATTGACATCCCAAAACATTTCAAAAACTACAAAAAAAATCAAATATGTCAAAAAAAATCCAAAAAAATCAAATATCCAACAAAAAATCCAAGCAATAAGATCAATTCAATCATCATCTAAAACAATCCACTCCATCAACATTCAATCAAAATTAAATCATCATCATCATCAATTCTTCCTATCAATAACATGCATTCATCCATTTCAATCAGTCACTTCTTCCAATCATATCAATCAAATCAATCTAAGCAATGATCTTAAATCTAAGTCACACTAATCCATATCAAGCAAGCCAATCAATCAAGGAACATTATCCAATCAAATCAACAAGTTTTGATCCTAATCTTGTCATGAGTCCAATCAATCATCATCAATCATCAAGCATCCTTGTGTTGATCTGGGGATATAGCTTTCCCGGCAATGACAACACTATCTATCATCATCAAACAAACAATAAATTATTGGTTTATGACTTGACAAGGGCAATGCCTTGTTCGTTTTACATCCTTTGAGCATATTGAGAACACTTGCTTATGCGTAGATTGAGTGGACACTCTAATCATCACCCCATCACTATCATCATTCAAAATAAAGCCTATCAATCATCAGCATCAACACCAAAGCAAATCAACTCAATCACATCAACTCCAATCAAAATCAAATCAAAAGCAGCTCAATCCACCACATATCATCAATCATCAACATTTCATCAAATCAATCTTCCTTCATCATTTCATCATCCTCAAAATCATTCCAAGCAATGATCCAAGTGTAAGTCAATCCTTAAAGCTATACCAATCAAGTTAATCAATCAAGCCAAGTTATCCAAACATAATCAATGGTCTTGATCCTAGCCTTGTGTAAGCCAAATCAATCAGCCAATTAGCCAACCAACTTAGCCAACAACCTTGTGTTGATCTAGGGATATAGCTTTCCCCGCAATGACAACACTCTCAACTATCATCAATCAAACAATCAATCATTGGTTTATAGCTTGACAGGGGCAATACCTTGTTTGTTTTTGTATCATTTGTGCATGCTTGCTTGTTTGCTTGTGTGTGCTATCATTTTATCTTGCATTTGCATCATATCAGTATCATTTCTAGCTAATATTCATATCTTGTGTATGTTGGAATAGCTTTTTGCACTATCCTTTGCATGTAAGGTCATATTATACCTTTTGTGCATTAGGACTTCAATGTTCTAAGTCTACTTCCTCATACGTTAGACAAGGCTGTATTATGCTGGGGCACGAGACACATCGTCACCTTGGTCCTTATACCTTGGTGCATAACGTCTAGTGCTATATCAAACATCATGGTTGCTCACTTTCCATTACAGCATAACACATCATCATTTCTTCTATCTATCCCCTTATCTTTCATCGTCTAAGCTATTTCTTTTTGAAAGCATACCAGTGTTTGTCCAACCCAACTATCCTCTCGAGGGGGCATCACCAACCTATCATTTCCATCATCATCAGCATCCCTATCAATTATCCATACCTTAACTTCTTTGAAATGATGTTACTCGACATAAAGCTTATCATCTCGAACATCGTCTCAAAGAGGGGCAAAATGTAGACACCCAAATTTGTCCCAACTTTGTCCATGTCCTACAACACCTTGTTAAAACATTATCCTAAACATCATAAGCCATTTTTGTCTTAAATTCCACTCTTAATCCCATTTATCCATTAGCCAATTAATTAAATAAATTTTATTTATTTAATTAAAATCCCATTCAATCCCATCCTCATCCTACTTAGCCAATTAATTAAATAAATTTTATTTATTTAATTAATTTCACATGCATAATCCCATTTATCCTATCCTCATCCCAATTAATTAAATAAATTTTATTTATTTAATTAATTTCCACATCATATCTTATCCCATCCTATTCATCTTTCAAATTAATTAAATAAATTTTATTTATTTAATTAATTTCCAACTATATCCCAACTAATTCAAATATTTTATTTGAATTAAGTCACATGATCTTTCATCACATTCCAACACTTGTCCAATCAATCATGTGTTACAACTTTTATCTTTCACATGCACAACTAATGGGATCTAATTTTAGTATTTATCTACACAAGCACACCTAAGCTTTATCTTCCCTTGCCACATGTCAATTGACTACAATTTCTTAATGTGCAAGGAAACCTAACTTAATCCTATCCATCCATTTCATCTAAAGCCCTAATTGATCCTAGCCATCCATTTGAACTAAGCCAAGCCTATAATTCAAACCCCTCACAAGCCATTAGCAATGCATTGAGCCTCAAGTATCCTTATTCTGCCAAATTTTCTATAATGCATTGATCCTCAAGTATCCACATGCTGTTGAAATATTATTAGAGCCTTTGCATCCTTATCAAAGTTATGCTGCAGAAGTGAGCACCCAACATTCTTCCAACAATAATCCTTCAAAATCTTGCATGCTCATGCGAGGTGGAGAAGAGCAATGGAGATAAATCGAGCATAGCGTGGAGATCGGTTTGTATTTACATTTGTTATTTTGATTTTCATGTTGTCTTGTGCTTCATTGTGCATTGCTAGGGTTTTTATCATTGTTGTTTATTCATTTGCCTTGATTTGTAATTTTACCCTAACTACAGCTGGTTATGCCTTTTGGGTTGTTTAATGCTCCTAGTACTTTTATGCGGTTAATGAATGAGGTTTTGAAACCATTTATTGGTAAATTTGTGGTTGTATATTTGGATGACATTATGGTGTTTAGCAGGTCAAAAGAGGAGCACCTTGAGCATCTGAGGTAGGTTATGAAGAGACTACAAGAAGAAAAGTTGCAAATTAATGTGAAGAAATGTGTGTTTTTGCAGACTCAACTAGTTTACTTGGGATTTGTGGTGTCAAAGGATGGATTGAAGATGGATAAGGAGAAGGTTTAGGCTATACTTGATTGGCCATCAGCAAGGAGTATCATGGAGGTAAGAAGTTTTCATGGTCTTTCTAGTTTTTATAGAAATTTTATAAGAAATTTCAGTCATGTTGTAGTACCAATTTTAGAGACTATTAAGGGAATTAAAAGACCATTTGTGTGGACTAAAGAGGATGAAGAAAATTTTAGATTTCTCAAAAAGAAGGTGAGTGAACATCATCATCATCACCCACCAATATCTGCCCCTGATGCTGTCCTAGCACCTGTCCCTGCATCTGTATCCCTGGCACTGCTAGTACAATAGCCTGCACTGGTGGAGTCTGTCATCGGCTCCTCCTAACCGGTCTCTCCATCCCTATCTCCCCAATCTCTCCAACTCACATCAGCTGTATCAATCTAGCTGTCACCTAGTATGCATCATAGTCTGGTAGCATCCCTGGATCTACAGGACCCTGTCCCCACTGCCATACAACTTGTTTAGTCCATCTCTCTCTGCCAAAGCCATCTCAACCACAACCTCTGGCCCCCAATCAAAATCCTCTTGTCTATTCCTCCCAAAATGGCAACCCAAACTGTCTCAAAACCCTCTTTGGTAAATAGTGCTCTATAATGTATATGTCGCATCCAAAAATATATCTTGCCTACCTAGCATAGACAAGCTCACCATCCTCCTCATCCCATCTCTCGTATCCCAGCCATGGCCTCCATACAAAGCTATCCACCTCATCCAATCTCTTTTGCCAGTACACTACTCCTCGACGTTGTCGGTATGTCAAAGCTCCTCTATACATCCTAGCATATGGCTCTCCTGGAGCTCTAGCCACCCATCCCTCTGGTCTCATCACTGGAATATGCTCATAAGCCCACACATGCAAAACTATAACTCCTGCAGACATACTTGCTCTGAACATATATGTGCAATCATGCAAGTAATGATAGAGCTATCCCAGTACACACTCCGCCCATGCATATCTCATACCATAGGAGAACATCCTCTCCATCACTGTCCCCCATCCTACTAGAAAGCCTCTCGCTTGTCTATCTCCCACTAGCCATCTGATGATAGCCACTACAACTCACTGCAACCTGTGACATAGCTCCTCCATCCTCACCATAGGGATCTCTAAGCCCTCTACTCCAATGTTTGGTGTCCTGAATAATCTCCTGAATGCAGCTGGACCCATATAAGGATCATAATCTACTCGGTCTCTGTCTATAGGAATCTGCAGAATCTGACACACATCCTCTAGTGTGATCGTAGCCTCTCCTATCGGCAACAAGAAATAACTATGCTTGCTCATCCATCGCTCCACCATCACCGTCATCAGTCCTGAATGTGCCTACAATAGCTCCAATCTTGACACATGCTCTAATCTGAGGATCTCTAACACTAGCTGCTCCTCTGAATCCAGTAATCTCACCAATTGCAAATCCCTAGGATGTGGCTCTCGTGATAGCAAAGGTGGTAGTATATCCTTCATCATGTCATTCATCATGTTAGCCCCTTGCGCTACTTAAATGCTATAAAAATTTGACCGTTTATTTCCCTCCTAGCTTCTATCTACCATAAGCGGTCCATTTTTCCATATGTGCCTATCTATTGATCGACCACGACCTCTTTTCCCATATGTGCTTCTATCTTGCTCATATGCGATCTATTATGTATATGCGATCACTGTTGGACTACACATGAACCAAACTCTACATGCACTTATCTTTTTCCAATATGTGACCTGCATACCCTAAGCGAGCACTTATCCTTTCTAAGCAATTTGAAATCCTCTATGTGCCTACTATTTGCCCATAAGCAACTTATTTATATCCATATGTGCATTTTACCTCTATATTGCCTAGCTGACTAAAAGTGACCTAGTTTTTCTAAAAGCAACCAAGCCACGCCTAAAAGTGACCTAAACTACTATAAGCGACCTATTTTCCTACACAAGCGACCTGAACTACATATCCTATGACCTAGTCGCTTATGGTGATGTGTGTGCATTTATGACGCTTCTAGCCTATCAAAATCATGTTTTTAGCAAAAGTTTTGACACATACCAGTACATCTAATCCCTCTGGTCAACCATGTGTCCTCACTCGCTTGACACGATGATCTCTGCATGGAATCACCATCCTGATAGCTCTCCAACTCTCATAGTACACCAACTCTAAGGAGCTCTAGATCTCTATAGTTTTCTAAGCACAAATAAGCCTATTTACCATTGTCGAACCTATTTATAGCCCTATCCAAACCCTAATTCTTCTATGCCAAACCCTATTTTCATCTGCATCATCCCAATCTGTTCCCTCTCAACCCCTATTTTCTTCATGTCAACCTTGCGTCCTAGCTTTTCTTCTATCACGAGCCAACCCAGCCCTTCCTGGTTAGCCTAGCTTACCTCTCAAGGGGGCATCATCCACCAGTTACACTAGGGCATAACCTTGTTTTTTCAAACACATATCGTATCTTCTTTGACACAACGCTCTATCGAACATTATATCAAAGAAGGGCAAAATGTAGACACCCAAAATTGACTCATTATCACTACCATTCAAACATCGCATTACATACCACCTGCATTTGTCTAATACACTTGAGCAATATCTCTAACACATATATTTCTTCTATTAATTAAATAAATTTATATTTATTTAATTAATTCATTAACTATTTCTTCTCAACAATAATTAAACAATCTTCAATTATTTAATTATCTTCATTCTATCTATTTTTCATTAAATAAATCTTATTTAATTAATTAAAAATTCCTTTTATAAGCCCACTTTCCAATTAATTAAATAAATTTTATTTATTTAATTAATTTATCTTATCATTTATCTCATGAGCTGACATGTGTGCCCCTTTCATTTAAAAAGATAAGTGGTACTACATCCTTTTATTTAATATCTTTCACATGTAGTACTTTTTATGTACACGGTCACACATAAGCCCTATCTTCTCTTCACTTGTCATCTTCACATTCACCTATGACTATCATTCAATCTTAGCCATTCACATAGCCACCGAATCTCCACCATTAATTAATTTTGGTTGACTTCTATATAAACACCCTCTCATTGCATACTATCTATCTAGCATTCATATAGCATCTACATTATCATCCTGAGCATACTGATCATTTGAGCATTCATAGCATCCATTGAGCTTTCATCATTGTCATCCATCCATCATGGCAGCTTTTATCTTCATAATTGTTCATTATTGAAGAAGCAATCCACATCATAAACAAGGAATCACACAATCTAGGTGACATTGTGCTTGAATTGCATACTTTTTGGTTTCATTTGGATTAGATTCCTTGATGATGGTAGGGTTAGGTTTTCATGGCTATGCTTGATCTTATTAACCTAATTTTTTACGTATCACAGACAGAGGTTGAGGCAGAGGCCAAAAAGACCATGGTGACCCTGATTTGTTGTAAAATCTGATTGAAAGGTTGGATGCTCTGGAGAGGGCACAGAGAAGAGGAAACCCTGATATTGAAGATTTAAGTGATGAGGAAGAAGAACCACAGAGAGAAGTAAATGAGGAAGGACAGGTAGATCCAGGAGATGAATTTGGTAAAAGACTGATAAGGTTAGTCATGAGTTTGGGTTCCAAACCTAAGATCGATGTAACAACTTATGCTAGAAGACTTAATGGTGAAGACTTGATCGATTGGATCAATGATTTGGATAAATATTTCAATTATGAGGGTGTAGCAGAAGAGAAAAGAGTAAAGTTTGCATGCACAAGATTGAAAGGTCATGCTGCCATGTGGTGGGACTTTGTCCAAACTAAAAGAAGAAAGAGAAATAAGGAAAAGATAAACTCATGGGATAGGATGGTGGTGAAGTTGAAGGCCAAGTTTCTTCCTGGTGATTATCAAGAAAATCTCTTTAAGAGATTACAAATTTTGAAGCAAAAAGATATGTCTTTGAAAGATTATATAGAGGAGTTTTACAAGCATATAATCAAATTTGGGCATGCTGAAGAAGATGTGGAGAAGATAGCCCATTATGTGAATGGTCTAAGATACAGTCTACAAGATGAAATGAGTCTTTTGTCTCCTAGAAGCCTAGAAGAGGCTTACCAACTTGCCTTAAAGGTAAAAGAGAAGCTACAAAGGAAGTAAAGTCAGCAAGAGAAGAAGAGAGGAAGAGGATTTAGAGGAAGGGGACAACAAACAAGTAGGGGACAACAACACCATCAAGGAGAAGAAGATGGAAGTTCTAGTGGAACAATCAACAATGAGAGAGGTAGTTTTCAAAATAGAGGAGGAAGATCTTATCGAAGAGATGGTTCACATGGTAGAGGAAGAGGATTTTCCAGAAAATGTTACAAGTGCGATCATTTTGGACACAAGAGTTGGGACTATACTAAATCATCACAAGGAGGACACTCAAAATTTGAAAGAAGCAATCAAGTTGTTCAGGTTGACAAAGAAAGTTTGGGATCTCCAGTACGTCACAAGGATGGAGCAGAATTAGTAGAGTCCTTGATGCTTAAAAGAGAATTGTTAAAGCCATAGAAGGAAAGTCAAGAGCCAATTCAAAGGAGAGCGTTGTTCAGAACAAATTGTAAGTCACATGGTAAATGTTGTAATCTCATTATAGATAGTGGTAGTATTGACAATATTGTTGCCACTGAAATGGTAGAGAAGCTGAATCTTAAAAGGATTAAACACCCAACTCTATATAAGGTAACTTGGTTACAAAAAGGCCATCAAATATTGGTTAGTGAGCAAGCCTATGTTGATTTTTAGATTAGTAGTTATAAAGATTGTGTTTTGTGTGATATAATGCCCATGGATGTGTTCCATGTTTTGCTTGGACGACTGTGGCAATTTGATAGAAATTTAGTCCATGATGGAAAGGAGAATACATATACCATTATGAAGGATGGAGTGAAGCATACCTTGCTGCCCATAAAGGAGAAAGAAGAGGATAGCAGCAACAATAATCAAGTAATCATGGTAAGTGGTAAAGAATTTTTGAAAGATTTGAAGAATGAAGAAATTGGTTTTGCTTTGGTTCCTAAACCACAATGTGTAATGACTTCTACAAAGTTGGATGATTTGCCTAATGAATGGCCTCCTATTAGAATCATAAGTCATCATATGAATTTGATTCTAGGTACTAGCCTTCCAAATAAAGCTACCTACAGATTAACACCTATGGAGAATGAAGAGATAAGGAAGCACGTGGCAAAACTTTTGGAGAAAGGATTGATAAGAGAAAGTTTAAGCCCTTGTGTTGTTCCTGTAGTATTGGTGCCAAAGAAAGGAGGAGAATGGCGTATGTGTACTGATTCAATGGCAATAAATAAAATTACAATAAGATATAGATTCCCCATACCTAGGATTGAAGATTTAATGGATTGTTTGAGTGGTTTGATGTATTTTTCTAAGATAGATTTGAAAAGTGGTTATCACCAAATTAGAATTAGACCAAGGGATGAGTGGAAGACTACTTTTAAGACTAGTGATGGGTTGTATGAGTGGCTGGTTATGCCTTTTGGGTTGTCTAATGCTCTTAGTACTTTTATGCGGTTAATGAATGAGGTTTTGAAACCATTTATTGGTAAATTTGTGGTTGTATATTTGGGTGACATTATGGTTTTTAGCAGGTCAAAAGAGGAGCACCTTGAGCATCTGAGGCAGGTTACGAAGAGACTACAGGAAGAAAAGTTGCAAATTAATGTGAAGAAATGTGTTTTTTTGCAGACTCAACTAGTTTACTTGGGATTTGTGGTGTCAAAGGATGGATTGAAGATGGATAAGGAGAAGGTTTAGGCTATACTTGATTGGCCATCAGCAAGGAGTATCATGGAGGTAAGAAGTTTTCATGGTCTTTCTAGTTTTTATAGAAATTTTATAAGAAATTTCAGTCATGTTGTAGTACCAATTTTAGAGACTATTAAGGGAAGTAAAAGACCATTTGTGTGGACTAAAGAGGCTGAAGAAAATTTTAGATTTCTCAAAAAGAAGGTGAGTGAACAGTCCATACTTCTTTGCCAGATTTTGATTTAGTGAGAAATTAAATGATGCAAAAAGAAAGCATTCTTCTTATGATCTAGAATTTTATGGTTTGGTTAAGTCCCTCAAGAAATGGAGACATTTTCTTTTGCCCAAAGAATTCATTGTATCCACAAATAACCATGCTTTGCAGTTCATTAACAACCAGTACAAATTGAATCAAAGGCATGCTAAATGGGTTCAGTATAATCAAAGTTTTAATTTTGTTTTGAAGCATAAAAGTGGTCAAATAAACAAAGTTGTTGATGCTTTAAGTAGGAATAATTTGTTGTTATGTAAGATAAAAACTAATAGTGTGGGATTTGAAAGTTTGAAGGAGTTGTATGCAGAAGATGTAGATTCTAGAGAAGCATTTGCAGCTTGCAGTGATCCTATTTGCCAGAATAAAGAACCATGGATTGATTATATGATACAAGAAGGTTTGTTGTTTAAGGAAAATAAGTTATGTATTCCTAGAGGCTCCATGAGAGATAATTTTTTGAAGGAAAATCATAGTGGTAGTCTTGCTGGTCACTTTGGACAGGATAAGACTTTTTAGCAGCTAAGCGCTCATTATTATTAGCCAAGGATGAAGGCAAATGTAAGAAGATATGTGGAAAGGTGTAGAGTTTGTCAACATGCTAAAGGAAGAAGTCAAAATGTTGGACTATGTCAGCCATTGCCGGTTCCAACCAAACCCTAGGATTCTTCGAGTATGGACTTTGTTTTGGGTTTACCTCATACACAAAGGGGTAATGATTCAATCTTTGTTGTAGTTGATAGATTTTCAAAAATGGTGCACTTTATACCATGTAAGAAAACTAGTGATGCCACTAACATTGCAAATTTGTTCTTTAAAGAAGTAGTAAGGATGCATGGTATACCAAGAAGTATTATTTCTGACAAGGATACAAAATTTGTGGGTCATTTCTGGAGGACTCTACAGAAGAAGTTGTGCACAAATTTGAATTTTATTTTTGCTTATCATCCACAAATGGATGGGTAGACTGAGGTTTTCAATAGAAGCCTTGGAAATTTGTTGAGATGCCTTGTTGGTAATTCACCTAGAAGTTAGAATCTTATGTTAGCACAAGTTGAATTTGTATATATGATTCCCCAAACAAAAGAATAGGTTTCATGCCTTTCTATGTGGTGTATGGTATGCATCCAAGAGGTGTGTTTGAACTTTGTGATCTTGGTAGAATGGAGAAAAGGAGTGTAGATGGGGAAGAATTTGCTCAAGTCATTCATGACATCCAAGAGAAGGTAAAGAATAAAATTGAAGATATCAATCTACAGTATAAAAGGCATGTTGATCAGAAGAAAAGAGAGATGCAGTTTCAAATTGGAGACCTTGTATTGGCACATCTTCAAAAGGAGAGATTTCCTATAGGAGCATACAATAAACTTCAGATGAAGAAGATAGGTCCTTGTGAAATCCTTTGGAAGTTTTTAGCTAATGCTTATGAGATATCACTTCCTAAAGAGCTGAATATATCTCCTATTTTTAATGTAGCAGATTTATATCCATACAAGGGTGATAATGAGATAGATGAAGTTGTAGTAGCTGAATCATCTCATGAAGAACAAGCTGGGACAGTTAATGTTTCACAATAGATAGAATGCATTCTAGATAAACAATTGCTAAAGAAGACCCGCAAGCATGAACATTTCAATATCTTGTTAAATGGTGCAACCATCCAATTGAAGATGCATCATGGCTTACTAAAGATGAGATCATTAAGCTGGGTCATTCAATTGCATACCTCATGAGCTAGAGCTCATGATCTCTTTCTGCCTAGGAGTTTGATGCAGGGGCATCTTGCCTCCTCCAAATTTTGGTTTTATTTGTTTTTATCTTTTGGTTTTCTTTGTGAATAAAGTAGGTATCTTTTCTACAATTTTGGTGTGTTTGGGAGCTCTTGTCACTCCTATCACCCATGTGATAGAATATTCACTTGGCTTTTCTATTTCTCTCTATCGACCATCTCTTTGGCATTTTATCTCTACTATTTGTGGGGAAGTAGTGGCTGGCAGTTGCCTTCAGTTAGAAATAATTAAAAAGCCTTAAATCGTGCAAATGAAAGGTGGATCAGCTGGCAAAGCAATTAAAAGATTCTTTATGCTCTTTCCTTCTTGCTTGGTGGATCGACCAAATTAGAAGCAACATTAAATATTCTTAACAATTGTACTCCTTGGCTTAAATGGTTTTCATTCTGCATGGTTGTTGACAATCATTTTGGTGATTGGCATTTTGCATCAATTGCTCCTCTCTAGAGATTTCTAGAGGTCGTGGGCAAGCTGGACATTATGGAGGTGATGGAATCGACCTATCTTTGGGCCAGCGATGTTCAGGAAACATTTATATTCTGTTGCAGAATTCTAATGGGGGAATATTCACCAAAAAAGATAGAAGCATCAATGGCTCCATTCGCAGTTGGAATATAGAGGTCGATGGCTAAGAGAAGTAAGAGGGAGGTCGAAGTTAAAAAGGGAAGGCGACGATTCTTTAGAGCTGATTTTGGAGAGAAGCTATTTTAGGTTTTCATCCATTTTTATTTGCATTGGATGCTGATTAGATGGGTGAATATTTTGAATATGTAATATTGTTTTGAAACAAAAATATTAACTGATGAAGTATTTATTTTTCTGAGCATTTTTCTGTTGTAAGATTGATGTCTTTTGTATTGGAATTGTGAAGTCAAGACTGAAGCTTGCCTAATCTCCTGTCTTTTCTGCATTTCTTACTGTGTTTGATTTTTAAAAGTTTATTTGTGAACGTGACTAGCAAGGCGTGTCATCATTCTGTCATGCCAAAAAATGTTGCTGATAGGTTAGGTATAAATTACGAACATGTGGACAAGGGTGTAGTTCAATTAGATGGTATTATTGTGAAGATAACAGGGGTTATCAAATGATTACAACTCACTTTGGATGCATGTGATGGCTGCTTTGTTTCACAATACATATCCATTATTGACCGGCCAACATACTTTAGTATTTGTTTATCTAGAGAATTCACTGCTAAAATAGGGGGTATTTAGCTTCTGATTGGTCCCACATATTGTTTAGAACTAGATATGGCACCAAGGTCACTATTAGGGCCAAGCCTATTGCCAATGACCATGTAGAGCCCTACTCTCCAAACCCTGACAATATAAACTACACAATACATGAGTTGGAAGAAGATGATAATGTTGATTATCAGGAACACTGAGAGGGGGGTGAATCAGTGTTCTATAAATCTTTTCTTGTACTTTTAATTTTAACCATTTCAAAAGAATAATCCAATAGAAGAAAAATATACAACTGAACATCATCCACAAAAGCATGACACGTAACACCAAGATTTTATGTACAAAACCCAAAAAGGGAAAAGCCACAGAGAGGATTAGCTCTCATTTATATATTGCAATCTTTACAAAAATGATGTTTAGGCTTGGTCACTCCACAGGGCTAGAACATGTTGGCTTACTGCCATGAAGTACAACTAGATTTAGCAGGCTCACTGCCTCAACCCTAAACCTAGCAAGACTACAATGAGGGTTGTTAAACCCTACTAAAGGCTCACTGCCAGCTTACAGCCTTGTTGACAAAAACTTGCTTCCAATCAGATCACACATGATAACTGAATACTATTTAAGCATCTACCACTATGCTAGGGTGTATTCATTTAGCAAATGAATTTTGAATCCCAAGTCTTCATCGTTGCTTCTCTTCTAACTCTACTCTTCTATTTGCATGCTTGCATCACACACACACACACACACACACACACACACACACACACACACACACACACACACACTACACTTGCACACACCTCTACTCATGCACACACTCAACTAAAGATCATCACTCTTATATATATCTGCATCATGATTTAATCCATAATCAGGTTAGCATCCAAGAAGTGAACCGTGTACATAGAAAGATGTACCTTGTCGCTCAATCCAATGCACTATGTGTCATGCAGACCCAAATTTTCTCTTGAACATGTTCATATATGTCATCTCTAATCATTCAATTACTTGAATAGATCTTTCACACACTACCCTTTCTCCACATCATGATTTATCTCACCAGATAGCCTGTTCCTCAAGAGCATACTTAACAACTTCATCTGCTGACTTACAACTTTTAATGAGGATCCCAAAACACCTTCCAAATTATATCAAGGACTCTTTACATATTCCCAATCTTACCCTTAGAACTGCAAGGCATTATATCATCTTGTGGAGAAATGCAAACCATTAGAACTCAGACTCTGTCTCTGTCAAACTCTGGAATAACACACTTCATACAAGTGTTTACAACACCTCAACACTGTATCACAAAATACTTATCTATGGAGGAATGCAGACCCCTGGACTATGCCCTATTCACTGTTCTTGCTAAGCCTTTGCTTACCTAGACTTAGACATTTCTTCAAGATGACTTCCAAAGGAAGTTAGGACATAATCTCTAAGGCATAACACTATCAAACAATTGAGAACATCATACCTGAACCGTATTATAGGATCATTATCTGTGGAGGCATACTGGCCAGCTTACTTTCCTCTACTCTGCATACTTTCCATACTTAGCCATTTTTTGTCAACTGGACATAGAATCTAATATGTTCTTTTGGAGATATCTCTTCCTGTCATGGTGATACGATCTCTAAGCCTTGTTTCAATCGATGACAACATACCAGTCCATACCAAAGCAATGTCTCTTGCCAATAGATAGTAGTAGACATGAGGCTACAACCCTTGTGGAGGAGATACCTGATATAC
The DNA here is from genome assembly GCA_027924645.1 of Cunninghamia lanceolata. Taxonomy (NCBI): domain Eukaryota; kingdom Viridiplantae; phylum Streptophyta; class Pinopsida; order Cupressales; family Cupressaceae; genus Cunninghamia; species Cunninghamia lanceolata. The sequence continues at coordinate 12,101,372 of BSBN01000228.1, forward strand.
TACTAGATGAGTGGGCTAATTGTTTTCAGTTTGACACTCTTGATCACATAGAAGAAATAGGGATGGGAACTTATTGTATCCGTGAGGAAGATGCTATTATCCCCAATCTTGAAAAGGAAAGGATAGATTCAGGTGGGATATGGCAGATGTATTTTGATGGCTCTAGAAGAAAAAATAGAGTAGGTGCTAGGGTTGTACTAATTTCACCCCAAAAGGAAAGTTATTTCTCTTCATTTAGATTCCAGTTTAGTTGTACTAACAATGTGGTTGAGTATGAAACCCTGATTCAAGGCATACAACTAGCTTAGAAAAGAAGAATAAAAGTCTTGCAAGTATTTGGTGATAGTGAACTAGTTGTTCACCAAATTAGAAAACTAAGTGCTTTAAAGAATGACTTGTTAAAGTCATACAAACATAGAGTCTGGGACCTGATTGAAGACTTTGATGTCTTCAATATTTAGGTAGTTCCTAGACAAAAGTATAGGGATGCTGATAGGTTAGCTACGTCAGTCAGTGCCCAGTTTGATATTCATTTGAATGTCAAACAATTTTTAGATCAGCATGTAAAGATTGTTGTCAAACTTGTTGTGCCTGACAATGTGATAAGCTAACAAGTGTTTAAAAGTGACCAGCAAATTGTGAATTTCTTGCATGATGAGGCAAAGTTTGCTACCAAAAATTAGTCTATGTTACAAGAGCAATATGGTGACTAGGTGATCTAGCTAAATACCAACGAGTTTCCTAGAGGGTTGATCACCTTGGAAAGCATATTTGGTACTGATGATTAGTAAAAGAAAGAAAAAATGAATATTATAGTCAAGAGACAGGACTATGAAGAGGTGGAGATTGCATAAGGAAGATTCCTAAAACATGGTAAGGTATGTAGTCAAATTGAAAGACAAGTTTTCATTGAGCTTTGTAATGAATTTACTGACTTCATAGCTTGGGATTATAGATATTTGAGATGCTTTGATCCTAGTTTAATCCAATATACTATTGATCTAGATCCTAATACTAAACTAGTCCTCCAAAAAAAAGGCCTACCAATCCTAAAATAGAACCATTAATGAGAGAAGAGTTGCCTAAGATCATAGAGGAAAAGATCATTTACCCTATCAAACTTTCCTCTTGGGTGGCCAACCGTGTTCCAATCAGAAAAAGGAATGGGGAAATTAGATTATATGTGGACTTTAGAGACTTGAATAGAGCCTCTTTTAAAGACCACTACCCACTCCCTTCTATGGAAGAAATCCTTCAAATAGTAGTAGGTGTTGAAAGGTTTCAACTCCTAGATGGCTACTTAGGCTATAATCAGATTCTTGTGAAAGAATCAGATCAATACAATATAGCCTTTACCACCAAGTGGGGTACTTTGGCTTATCAAAAGATGCCCTTTGGATTAACAAATGTTGGAGCCACTTTTGAGAGCAATGAATTTGGCCTTCAAAGGCCTGATCAATGATATTATTTTAGTGTATCTTGATGATTTGATTATATGTTCCAAGCATGTAGCTGACCACTTGGGTCATTTGAGAAAAGTATTTGAAAGATGCAAGGAATATGGGATATCATTGAATCCTAAAAATTGTGTATTTTTTGTCCTAGAGGGTAAGCTTCTAGGGCATGTGGTTTCCAAGGATGGCTTAGCCATTGATCCCAAAAGAACAAGTGCCATTCTTGCTCTTCCTCTTCCCAGTCATAATAAAAGTCTGTAGAGTTTTCTGGGAATGATAAACTTTGTGAGGAGGTTCATACCTAACTTTGCTTCAACAATAAAACCCCTCACATCTATGCTAAAGAATAATGCTACCTTCACATGGTCCAAGGAAGGTAGAGATAGTTTTGAAGCTATCAAGCAAGCTATTGTACAAGTTGCTACACTAATACACCTTAATTATGACAATGATTTCATCATTTATGCCTTTGGAGGCAAGGAGGGTATATTGGCTATCTTAACCCAACAGAATGAAGAGAGATTAGAACAACCAATTTCTTTCTTTAGCCAACCTCTCAAGGAATATGAACTGAACTATGATTTTGTAGGAAAATAGGTATTTTTTGTAGTGAAGGCCTTAAAAAAGTTTAGACATATGCTTTCTAGTAGTAAAATTCAATTAATGGTGAATCACCATGGTGTAAAAGAATTCCTCTTGAGCAAGGTTATTAATGAGAAGAGAGCTGGGTTGATCACAAAGGTAATGAAGTATGATGTCAATATCAACATTACTAAACTAGTCCACAACAAAGGTCTATGTGAACAAATGGCAACAAATGTCAATGATAGAAATGAGGTTCTATGTGCTCAAGGATAGACACAATCAATTGAGCACCATACTCCAACTGACTGGTATCATGACATGATCACATTCCTACAGTCAAGTATATGTCTAGATGGGTTGGATCAGGCTAAAAAGTAAGTATTTCAAACTCTAATCCATCCCTTTTGTTATTGTTGATGATACATTATTTATAAAAGACATCAATGGAGCTCTTCTTAGATGTATCACCCAAGATCAAACATCTAGGGTCCTAAAAGAATTTCATAATGGCCCTGTTGGTGCCCATTATTCTCCAAGAACAACTACAATCATGATCATGAAAGGTAGTTATTACTGGCATAGTCTATTTAGTGATGTGCATAAGTGGATAAGGAAATGTAAAGAATGTGCTTTGTTTACTGGAAACTAGAGACAGGTAGCTCTTCCCCTTTATCCAATCAAAATAGACCAACTTTTTGCTCAATGGGGTTGAGACTTCATTGGAGTAATTAACCCACCTTCTAGTTTTGGCCATAAGTGGATTCTCATAGCCACTAATTATCTCACCAGATGGACAAAGGCAATTGCTTTGAGGGATGCCATAGAGGCATCCATTGTAGACTTCCTTAAGGGTATAACTACAAGGTTTGGTGTGCCATCCACCATCATATCTGATAATGATAAGGCCTTTGTAAGCACAAAAGTTAGCTAATGGGAAATGAACTATGGGGTATACTTGAAAACCTCATCCAATTACTATGCTCAAGGAAATGGCTTGGCTGAGTCAACCAATAAAAATCTAATCAGAATCATCAAGAAGACAGTGGAGGATAATCAAAGAACCTGACACTCCAAGTTAAAGATTGCTCTTTGGGTTGATAGAATCACTCCCAAAAGAGACATAGGTAATTCCCCTTTGATTCTAGTATATGGAAGGGAGGCAAAGGTTCCATTATCATTAGAGATGCCTTCTCTTGAGTTGGCACATCAGCTGGAATTGATGGAGAATAATGATATGACAATTAGACTTGCAGAGCTGTTGGAACTTGAAGAGAAGACAGATAGTGCCATTAAAACCCTTGAAGACCATCAAGATTAGGTCAAGAGAACCTTTTAGAACATTTAGTGAAGGAGATACAAGGTTGAAGTGGGCTACAAATAGAGCCAAAGCTGGAAGGCATTCAAAGTTTGATTCCATATGGAGTGGCCCCTACATTATTATCAGCTACAAGCAGGCCAATGCATTTCAACTATCTAAGTTGAATGGAGAGGTTTTGCCAATCACAGTTAATGGGATCCATCTCAAACCTTACCATTAAGGTTAGTCTAAGGTTTTGTATATATTGTTTTAGTTTATTTTTGTTGTAGGCTTCCTTTCCCTAAGTGCTTTTGCACAAGCTATATTGTCATTAGAAGAATGCAGGCCTTGTTTCTTTTGTGATCTTGTTTTGAGGCAAGTTTCATTTTTCCAATATATTTCAGACCTAAGTCTATACCCAATGAATGCTTAAGGCCACTAGTTTCCATTTGTTTAGTAGGCAAACTCCCCTAAGAAGTTGCCAAAATGTTGACCTATTTTTCCCCTATGACCAAATAGCCCATCCATGAAATCTGTAAGTGTTTTGCTTTGTTTTCCCTTTAAGCCCTAGGTCTTTTCCTATCATCCACTACTAAAAAATTTGCAATTTTGATCAATATTTCATCCCTATAGGTATGCCAGATAAACCCTTGCAGGCTTGTAGGAGCTAGGGTATAACATAATGCTTACTCCAAACCCGCAACAGTCTCTGTGAAGCATGGCGGGAGCGTGAATGGAAATAAAAAGTGGTTAGAGCCACTTACTGCATCCCTAAGGTAGTTAACAAAAGGGTCAATAGGCTTGCAGTAATGATTTAAATCCAATCACATAATGTTACTGCATTCTCGCAGTAGTTAACAAAAATGTCTACAGGCTGGCAGTAAGAAATACCATGTTCACCATGTTGGCAAGAGACACTGATATGTATTAGAATTGAGTGTTGTCATTGATAGAAACAAGGGAAAGATCATTCATCACAATGGCAAAGACACATTACTCTAGAGGACAATCCTAATCTGGCAATAAGGTACAAACATTTTGCTCTAAAAGCCCTAAATTGGCCAAGTATTGGAAGTGTTTAGGTATGAGATAGAAAAAGGATCAGCACTCCTCCACAAGTGAAGGTATGAAGATGTAGCTAAGGTATGATGTTCACAATTATCTATTGATGTTACATTCCAATAATCAAATCATGACTTCCTCTAGAAGTCATCTGATGAAAAGACTAAGTCCGTGTCAGCAGAAGTAAGACATAAACAGTGAACAGTGTTGAGTAAATTGGTCTGCATTCCTCTGCATTAGCATATTTCATTCTATGGTTCTGAGGCATTATATAGATGTGACATGACTATCTGAATCCAAGTTTGTAGCTCCAGAAGTGAAAGAGATCTTATTCTATAGGCACTCCAATATCGGCATCTAGTATGACAGTGTTAGTGTGATAGGGCAACAGTTCTTAGGTCTACATTTTGTCATACAGATTTATCTTGTTCTGTAGAGATGAAGACATGTTAAGAGATCAATAATGATTACTGAATATGATTCATGAAGGCCCATTTGGTCCCCAGAATAAGTTGTGATGTGACAGGGGAACCTATCATATATGTTATTAAGGAACAAGCTGACATGTTGGTTAAATCCTTATGCGGAGAAGAAATATGAGCTAGATGATAAATGTAAGTGGTTGTATGATTAGATCTAACACATATGAAGACATGTAGACAATGATTTGGATCCACATTGAATATTTAACACAAGAACAAGCTAACATGATATAACTCTTGGTATACACGTTTCACAGTTTGCTTGCAGACATGATCATGAGAAAAATTTAGTTACAGATATAAATAGAGGATAGATTTTGGTGTTTGAGTGTGGTGTGGTGCAATGTGATGTATGGTGATGTGAAATATGTGACGATAGAGTGGACGCAACAAATGAAGAGAGATCTTGAGCATATGTAAGAGTAGAGCAGAGAAACAGGGGTAGAATTAAATGAAGAGTTCTCAATCAATGTTTATGAGCTTAATTAGACCTATAACCATGCATAAGTAGATGTAATCACAAAAGTTTATTTTTTGGCAGTGAGCCACCATTCCTCTTCTTTCTTATTCTAATTGGAAGTGAGCCTATTGTAATTCGGTATTGTGCTCTAATAATATATTGAGAGCTAACACTGTCTGTGGTTTTTCCATCCTTGGGTTTTCCACATAAAAATCCTAGTGTTCATGTGTTATGTCTTTTTGGTTACTCTTCATTTGTTTAATCTTCTTTCACATAATTGAATTTGGTAAATGGATAAAAGAGAAAGTGCATAAATGGTTTTGCAGAACACCAATTCACCCCCCTCTCAGTGTTCATTGTATTCAATAATTAGTATCAGAGAAAGGTTCCTCCAAAGAAGATTAACAACTTAAGGAAGATCTGGGAAGGTATTCTCATGACAGTAAAAAGGTATCTCACTTATCCTAAAGCAAGTCATCCTGGTAGCATTGTGATTGGTGATCATGTTTATGTCAGCAATGAACTCGAAGAAGCTCTAGAGGATCTTGACAATTCCAAAGTAGGAATCAAGGATTTGCAAGAGAATATCAAACATGCTGATCATTATATTTTGAAACTAAAGGAACAAATCATAAAATCTTAGGAAAGAAGGAAAGAATTATGTGATCAACTAAAACAAGCAAGTGAATTTACATAAAATCTTCTCAGGGTGATTGAATAAAAGACTAAGATTGAGGAATATCTGAAAGAAGTTGTGAAGGACAAGTTAGAGGAATGTGAAAAATTGGGGAAAGAAGTTCTTCTCCTAAAGTTTGATCTAGAAGCAGCCAATAACTACAAAGAAAAATTCAAAATAATCTCTGTAAAACTTGATGAGTTGCTGGCCAGTCAAAAGTATCCAGATGATAAGCAAGGCTTGGGATTTGAAAAGGGAGACAGTTCAAATTTAGGGAAAGTTAGATCTAAAGAAGGAAGAGGTTGTGACCATCTAGTGAGGAATCAAAGAAGAATACCTAAAACACCTCCAGTCAGACAACCAAATGCTCAAACGTACCCATCTTTCAATGGTTACTTTTAAATGCAATAAGTATGGTCATAGGGCTATTTAGTGTAGAAGCAAAATGAATCAAAATGTTCCATCTTTCTCTAGTTAATGTTTCAACTGTAAGAAAATAGGTCATAAAGCAATTGAGTACAGAAGTATGTCAATAAGTTATCTAAACAATTCAAGGATTAGTCAATCTTTCAATGGAGAGTGTTTTGCATGCAATAGATTTGGGCATATGGCCAATCAGTGCAGATCAAAGCCAATTCCCAATTACAGAAGAAATCAAGGTCAGAAACAACAAGCCCAGACACTTTGTCAAATTCTACAGAAGCAGAAAATGTAACAAGAGACCATCCTATAGAGAATGGGAAAATAGAGCAGAGAGATGTCAAGGGTAAGAACAAGGTTGATCCAGTAGAAACCAAGAATGAGATGAGTAAGATCTAGATTAGGAAAGATGCTAATGAAGTCAAGAAATGATCTGCATCAGCTTTTGGTGTAGATACTTCCTCTGGGAAGTGAATTGGGAGCTCTGGCTCAGGGGGAGTAGTGTTGAAAATCTAAAACCCCCAGCCAGAAAGTTAGTACTGGAATCTGGTACTAAGGTATGTTGTGAAGAATCTTATTATAAAACCTCTGAAAGAAATTCTGGTAGAAAAGGATCTGATTTGACACATTACGGAGCAATCTTGACTGACTGTGTCTAATAGAGAAGTGTTTGACAATTTTTTTAGAACAACATTTATGATGAGTAGGGTTTGGTAAACAAAGGTTAAAAAAGGGAGTGTTCAAAGGACTAATCACTTTATATTCGAGCTATCAAGTGTCCAAGGAGTGCAGAAGTGAAATCCCAAGCCTTATCAATAATTTCTAGCAATTCAAAGTAGTGAAAACCCTAATCTAGAATTAAGAGGTATTTACAGTTTGAAACCCTTTCTGAAATTCACTTGATTATCTATAGAAATGGCAACACCTCAAGTAGTGGATATCACTGAAAGACCTTGACCAAAATTCAATAAACACCCTTACAAAGCAACAGAAGTGGATCCATTGGGAGCATTCTCACACATTCCACACAAAATTCTATCCATAGAGGATGTTAGGGTATATATTCATGTTTCCCTAGAAGAACATGAGAAGAGAAAACTCACTGACTTATTTAAATCACTTGTGCGATGGAGGTTATGATTTGAAAAATGAATACAAGGCATTGGAGACAAAGAAATTTATTCAGTACAGTGATTTTCCAACCTTCGCTGAGGATGAATGGGTCCAGTATGTATTGAGAAGGTCAGTAACTAGGCTATGCTCCATCGGATTGGTACCAGTTCTGAAAGCCATGAAGAATGATAAAGTAATGGCGGCCACCAGAGCAAAGTTTGACAAAAGGGCGCTAACAATCAATGATATTGAAGACTATACTGTAAACTTTGAATCCCTGGTTATTGGCTACAATGTTTATTTCTCAAACCATGAAAACTCAGTATCTAGTACAATATTCTATATAGCTTTTGATATGGTGAAGGAAGATGCAGAGTATGATCTCTATGAACTACTCTGACAACAACTAATGGAAAATTTAAGGAAGACCAAAGAGTAGAAATATCCATTCAAATATGGAATGCTGATTCTCTATTTATTTTTTCACTAGATGCAAGAATTTCTAGTATGAAGAATCTGATTTGGACAAGTGATAAACCTATTGTAGTTCAAATTATAAATCATCTAGATAGCATAGGAAGTATTGATGCTCAGAAATCTACCCCGTGGGGCTATTTCAAAAATTTCCAAACCATGATGCAGTCAAGGGAAAGAATCCCTAAGGCAATTGTTGAGAAATACAAAGATACCATTTGTTTCATGGTTACCAAGGATCAATGTTTAATGGAGGCTCTGGAGCCTAGAATTGTTTGGGTTATGCCCATGGGATATGAGGTAGATGGTGGAATATTAGAAAATTATGCTCAACATGTATTAAGTAAATCTAGAGATCCCAAGGAAGAAAGATTTGGGACTTATGAGGAATTGCATGCTAAAATTAATGTTGAAGTGAGAAAACCTGAGATCTTTAAGAAAATGTAGAAAGTGGCAGAGGAAATTGCCATAAAACATGGGTTCACAAAAGAACAAGTGACAAAGGCAAGGGAAAAAGCACAAGCTGCTAAGGAAGCAAAAGAAAACAGAAAAATTGAATCAATTGGAGCTCCGAATGAACCCAAGGGTGAATCAGAATAGCCATAGGTCTCTAGATCCAGCAAGAAGAAACCCTCCAGTAAGGGTTAGCCTGGGAAAAGACAAAACAAAGATATGCCTCAAACATAGGAAGCAACTATAAGTCTGGAAGATGTTCTCAAAGCCATAATAGTGGATGGCAATCTGAAACCCATTGCTTAGTTGTATGCTAAGTATAATGATCCAGATAAGAGGACCATTGAGAATGTTGTTGTAGAATATATAAACATCTACAACAAGGCTCTAATTGAAATTATTACTGATCTTCCACACAACCTGGCCAACATAATGAGTACAAGAAAAGAAGTGGCTATGGAAAAGGATGTTGAGCTGAGAGAACACTCATTGATAAGATTATGTCCGAGGATCACCCCTAAGGAGAAAGCCAAAATATCTAAAGAGATCAAAGATGCCTTCAGGACCAAGAGAAGAATGAACTCATTGATGTTGGGAGAAATTGATAAAGTGGTCAAGGAAACAGAGGAGATCACTTTGACAGCACTAAGGAAAAAAAATATTCCTACTATCTATGACAAAGAAGAAATAGATGGTGAAGATAACACATCTATTCCGAAATTCAATGTTGAAAAGGGAAAACTTGCCTCTCCACAACATTAAATAGAGGACAAACTGATGGTGAGAAGACTGAGGAAATAGAAACACTAGCTACTAAAACTATATCCTCGTTGGAACACATAAGTGAGGAGAAAACTGAAAAGGAAGAATAGGTTGAGAATAATCCTCCACAAGAGCAGAATGATGACACCAACAAGGCCATGAACATAGATCCTCTGAAGCAGGAATAGAAAGATGAAGTCTCCAGTGCAGCAAGAGACACTACAAAGATAGTGAAAGAATTTTTGGAAAAGGAGAAACAAGTTCTAGATGGGCCAGATTTACTTCACAGTCTGATAAACCTAGACACCATGTCAACAGTACAAAAGTTCAAATTGGCTTCAATTTCACATGAAGAAATGTTGAAATCACATGACCAAGATAGAAAATTGATCAATGATGCATCCAACGTTCTGGAAAAGATGATGCCAACATTTTGAAAGGATACCTCATTATCCTCTATTGATCATCTCAAAGGGCTATTAAACTCTGTAAGTACACATTTTGAGTCTTTTGAAAAATCTACAGAAGTAAAATTTAGAAAGGAGTTTGATGAAAAGAGATTGGTTGAGTTGAAGGCTATGATAGCTAAAGATAAAACTCTATTAGGAAATGGAATAAAAGGAATACAAAGTGCCATTGAAGAAGCTGATAAAATATACAAATTTTGTTTATCTTGACCAAAAGTTACAAAGGAATTAGAAGATAAAATCAGAGACTTGGAACTCAAACTGCTTAATATCTCTGAGACATATAATTTGACAATTGAGTCAATAAATGCCAAAGAAACACAAGTTGTAAATATTCACAGTGATTTATGCACTCTGATAAAGAAAAGGGAAGAAATTAAAGATAGGTTGTGCTAGTTAAGGGGACTGATAAGTCCAAAAATTGATTCCATGACCAATCTAGCAGATGAAGCCTTGAAATCACAAGCATTAATTGATACACCATTAGATGTTCAAAAGGTAGAGAAATTAAATTTTTTGATAAATGGCCACCTTGAAATTCTAGAAAGTGCAAGGAATAGATGGAATGGAGAGATAGCTCTAATAAAGACTATCTATAATGATATTTTACCCTCGATGACAAATTGAGATGAAAATATGTATTTGTAAATATGCGGCAAAGTACATAGTAAATTTTGCAATTTTGACAAGTTTTTGATTCCGGAACACATCCTTTACCATTGACGTCAAAGGGGGAGAAAAGATCAGTGAAAAATGAGAAAACATCTTAGGGGGAGAAGGAATATAATAGTGAATATAGAAAGGGGGAGCAGTCAAGGCAACATTTTTCACTATGTGTTGCCATCAATGCCAAAGGGGGAGATTGTTGGCAAGAGACATTTATATGTATTAGACTTGAGTGTTGTCATTAATGGAAACAAGACAAAGATCATTCATCACAATGAAAAAGACACATTACTCTAGAAGACAATCCTAATCGGGTAATAAGGTACAAGCATTTTGGTTTGGAAGCCCTAAATTGGCTAAGTATTAGAAGTGTTCAGGTATGAGATAGAAAAAGGATCAGCACTCCTCTGCAAGTGAAGGTATGAAGATGTGGCTTAGGTATGATGTTCATAGTTATCTATTGATGTTACATTCCAACAATCAAGTCATGACTTCCTCTGGAAGTCATCTGATGAAAAGACTAAGTCTGGGTCAACAGAAGTAAGATAGAAATAGTGAAAAGTGCTGAGTAAATTGATTCGCATTCCTCCGCATTAGCATATTTTGTTTTGCAGTTTTGAGGTAGTATAGAGATGTGTCATGACTATCTAAATCCAAGTATGTAGCTCCAAAAGTACAACAGATCTTATTCTACAGGCACTCCAATACCAGCATCTAGTATAATAGTGTTAGTGTGACAGGGCAACAGTTCTAAGGTTTGCATTTTGGCATACAAATTTATCTTGTTCTATGGAGGTGAAGACATGTTAAGAGGTCAGTAATGATTGTTGAATATGATTCATGAAGTTCCATTTGGTCCGCAGCATAATTTACGATGTGACAGGGGAACTTATCATAGATGTTATTAAGGAACAAGCCGATAGGCTGGTTAAATCCTTATGCGGAGAAGAAATATGAGCTAGATGATAAATGTAAGTGGTTGTATGATTAGAGATGACACATATGAAGACATGTACATAATGGTTTGGATCCACATTGAATATTTAACACAAGAACAAGCCAACAAGATATAACACTTGGTATACACGTTTCACAATTTGCTTGCTGACCTGATCATGAGAAAGATTTAGTTGTGGATATAAATAGAGGATGGATTTCAATGTTTGAGTGTGGTGTTGTGTGATGTGATGTATGGTGATACAAAATATGCAAAGATAGAATGGCCACAGCAAATAAAGAGAGATCTTGAGCATATGTAAGAGTAGAGGAAAGAAACAAGGGCAAAATTAAATGAAGAGTTCTAAGTAAATGTTTATGAGCTTAATTGTAACTGTAACCATGCATAAGTTGATGCAATCAAAGCAGTTCATTTTTTGGTAGTGAGCCACCATTCTTCTTCTTTCTTCTTCTAATTGGCAGTGAGCCTTTTTTCTTAAGCAGTAAGCTTTAGGTAGTGAGCCTATTGTAATTTGGTATTGTTCTATAATAATATATTGAGAGCTAACACTCTCCATGGTTTTTCCCTCATTGGGTTTTCCACGTAAAAATCCTAGTGTTCATGTTTTATGTCTTTGTGGTTGTTATTCATTTGTTTAATCTACTTTCACATAACTGAATTTGGTAAATGGATAAAAGAGCAAGTGCATAACTAGTTTTGTAGAACACGGATTCACCCCCCTCTCAGTGTTCATTGTATTCAATACACTGTACTACCATAACGGTCTTGAAAGTGAGTTGTGGACTGGCGGTATAAACTCAAGTGACATATAATGTGTCACCGTGGTCCCATGGCAGGAAAGATGATGACCTACAGTAATGCAGTAAGAAGGAGCCAAGGTAATGTGTTCAATGTGACCCTGCGGCAGTTTCAAGAAAGGTTCGTGGGTGTGCGATATAAGAGATTTCAAGCAATGTAAAGTGTTTACTGCATTGTCATGGTAGTCAATGAGGAATCCTACGGGATGGCGGTGTTTAGTGTAAAATTGGATTTTGTTAATCTTTTGTTATTTAGATGTTAAAACCCTCCTTTCCACTAAACATTGAAATATCTAGGGTCAAGTGACAAGCACTATCATACCCTAGGTCACTTACAAATGAAGGTAAACTTGGATTAGGGAATTTAATTATTAATTTTCCTTCTCTTATGTCCAATTAACCATTAAAACCCTAATTATGAAAATATGACAACAAATTGATGAATAACAAAAAAAGCTCTTGCAGACGGGAGTAAAATGACAAGTCACAGAATATCTATTTTCAAGGTTCCAAGGAGGAATAGTTAGGGACTAAGGTGCGGGTGCCCAAGTCCAAGGTACCTACTTTTTTAGGGAATCTGGACCTCCTTCCGACACTGATCAGCCCTGTAACTTCTATTTCCTGAGATCTATCTACAGAGGACACTGTTGTGGGCACCCTAGTCCTGGAAGTGCTCCTTTGTCTAACTTTTCTTTAGATCCCAAATCCTTGATGCCTGCCAAGCCTTCCTATAACTCAAATTCTTCTCAATGTGACACCTGTAACCTGCAATCACAAGACTTGGATTGGGGGTTCTGGTGTTTAGAGGCTTGCCTCAGTCAAGCCCTGGAGGACACTTAAGTCTCTGAACACCATTGTCAGATAAAGAGTGCATGCCCTTGTGAGGTAGAGGCAAAAACCCAAAGGAAACAATGATGAAAACACAATATTATGTCACCTTGTAGTGAATCTCTCATGGAGGAAGATGCTCTTCATGCCATGAGGAAATTGATGCTCAAATCTGCATATATCAACACATAAAACATACAAGTCTGCTCTTTCAACAAAATAGAAAGCCTTGAATCACCTTGAGAACACAATAGCTTGGTAGTAATCATCTAGTTTACAAATGAATGCCTACACATGGTTATATATGCACCTACAAGCATTCCTGCCAAGATTATAAAAATCAAACTTTACCGTGTTGGCAATAGAACCAACGGTCATAAAGCGACACCTAGAAATTGGGGCTGCCCCAAAATAGGGAAGGACTAGGGAACATGTGCCCAAGTCCTCCCCCCTATTTTGGGTAGGGTACAACTCAAGGGGTCCTCCTAGGTCCCATTTACCATGAAACCCAGGTCTCATTCCATCGGGATGCCAAAATATGAACTAAAATGTCCTAAATGCATGCTAAAGACCCGGGAGCTAAACCTTATGAGGGAAAAGCCCCCTAGGGGACATTTTTTTACATTAAATTTAGGCCCCACTTTAATGTATGTATAAATGCAAGGCCAATACATGCATTAAAGTAAGGTCACAAACACAGTAAACACACCAAGCACAGAGAAGACATGCCAATCACATAGAAAATAGTAACAGGCACGTAAAACATAGAGAAGACAGTTACAGTCACGCAGAACATGGAGCATATAGTCAATGCATAGAAGACATAAATGATATTTTTCCTTTTCTTTTTCTCATATATATGAAATGCAAATGCAAGTACTTGAAAGTAAACAAACCTCCCATAATACAGGATGCACTATCTGAGGGCACTGGTCTTTGTATATATGGGGCAACACACATGCAAGACATGCAAAAACCTCCCAAAAATGTAGGAAGCACTACCTGAGGGTGCTAGTTTCTGCATATGGGGAAACAAACATGCCACACAAAACAAGCACACCAAAACACACACACTTGAAGACATAGAGAAAACACGATAGACAAGTGATGAAGTGTACCTATTTCTAGGTCCAACACCATCTCATGCACATTACAAGCAAACACCGACGATTGGGCTTTTCCACAACAATCACTGAAAACACGCTTAAGGGTTGAGTTAGTCATAGAACTGCTCCCTGCCTCTGTAGAGGACTTTTAAAAATGATAGGATGATGCAATCTACTCCAAGAAATACACCATCCCTGCCTTTGTAGAGGACTTAAGAAAAAGGATATGCTCGATATCCTGCCTCCACAAATGGCTGACATGATTGATTGATTAATTGTAAACAAGCCCAGGATGCACGATGCACCACCCTAAGGCACAAGTCTTTGCATCTGAGTTCAAGCACATTGCTAACATCTATAACATATAGCTTACCTTATATATGCCCCCACCTTAAGGTGGTTGATATCAGTTATCGATATTAAGCATGTTAAGGTAGGAAGAAAACACACAAGGGAACACTGACTTTTGCAAAGCCCATGCCCCCCAGAGGTGACATGTACTTTACGATCACCAAATATTCCAACAAACACATCCCTGCAAGAAAGATGTTAGTGTCTACAAGATTATGATAAACAACAACATTAATGCATATGATTAACCACACAAAGAGCCAAGGTTATACAACGAATCTAGAGTTCGAGGATAACCATGAGGCTATATCATGAAGCTCTCTGAATCGAGTACCGCCAAAGCTAGATTCAAAGGCAAACAAAGGTGCATGGAGTAGTAGTATTGTTAAGGTTTGTAAATATGATAAAAACATCATAAAATTCACTACACGAAAAGCACAAGTGCTTCCACTAGCCAAGCGTTGGATAAAATATACAACCCCATTGTCATATTAGGAACTAAGTCCAATTTTTGATTGCTCTTGAAAGGGACACTAGGTCTACATTACTATAAATGTTTTTCATCATCCACCCACTAGATGGAAACACTAGAGGAAGGGAAACAATAAATAAGAGAGGAGAAAACAAGTGTCTTAGGGACAGTCATGTAGCAGGGTACCCCCAAGTCACCAACCATGATGCTATGTCTATAAGACACAACACATAACAAAGAAATCAGAGAGAGGCAATTTAGAAGAATGATGGTACAAATAGAAGAAGGTCACAACAGAGGTAGTATCCTGGTATCCTGAACCTTATGAGAGAATCCGAGGTCATCCTAGGAGGCTTAAACAACATATAACACATCACGTAGGAAGCATATCATGAGAGAAATAAAGGGTTAGAGATACTTACCTGTAGGGCCCCTTTCGGGCTAGAAGTTGTCTATAAGCAAATCATCATCATCATCTTCCCACTCCCTAATGTTGGAGGATAGTGGGACATACGGTACCATAGCCAAGTTCATATCTTGTTCATCATGTTGTTCATCATTAGGATCATCTTTGTTTGTTTGTGTTGGAACTAAAAATTTTATATTTTTCATCTACTAAAGAATTCACTGATGTCCCTCCATTCCAAGACCAACCACCAAAATTTGTGTGACAAGATCCATATCAGAGTCCACACATAAAAGACCTCATGAACACACCTAGCTCTATGACCATAACTCAATTATGATACTAGTTCATCCATATTGGCAAAACCTTAAGTAACTCACCCTGAATGGCAAAATACATTTTGAAAGTATAATGTGATAATCGGTAAGAGATGATTGATGTCTAAACAATCAAAATTGCATATGTTGAAAAATTTGGGGAGACATTTTGTATGTATCATTGACGCATACTCATTGGCATGAGTTGAACAATCGGAGTGAAATCCTAATGTCACACCAAGCCTTTAAGTCACACCAATAAATGACTTATCGGTAGGAAGACAAGCAATCTCTCCCCAATGCATAATGTAAGACTATCACTGTGACATACACAGTTGGAATGAAATCTCTATGCTTTGTCGATCATAAAAGTCACCCCGATATAAGGAATAAAGGGATTATTAAGTAGAACTCTTGGTGATATGTTTTAGTAAAATTAAGCGATGGAGATAAGATCATCGGGAAGACATGACTCATTAGCAGAGCATCATATATTCTCAGTGATAAAGATTGTCATGCTGATAAAGGGAAAATAATCCCTGTCTGTCAGAGAAACACTCACCGATGTTGAGATGAACATTCGCCCAACTTGATCAAATGTCATCAAGATGAAAATTATAATATTTTCCTGAAATGATGATGAAAAGTTCATAACCCTATGAAAGTTTAAAAGACTATTTCGGGGAGACACTGATGTACCATTGGCGACCAATTAGAAACATATGAAAGAAAAATGGCGCCAAGACAATATGAGCAAAAGAATGGAATGGTCTCACCGATATGATAAAAAGAGCATCGCCCTAACATTTTAAAATCTGTGAACTCCCTGCATTCAATTAAGGTGGCAGCCATTAATGGCTAATTGAACATAAAATGTATAAACTAGACTAAACCCAATTAAGATCAATACAAGGGTCATAGATGAAGAAGAAGGAGTTCATCCGAAGCCAGGAAAAATTGTGTAGAGTGCGTACAGTTAAGTTTTTGAACTCTCTCTAGTATAAACAAGTTTTGATAGTCACCAAAAATGGAAGGCTCCTCTGAAACAAAGAAAAGGCAACACATTTAGAAAGGCCAAAACAAGGGTAAAAAATAGAAAATTGATAGAGAAAAGGGAGCTAAAACACCAGAGAGAAAATTAAACTAGGACCTTGTGGATCAATTGCCCAGTTCAGGGCCCAAGGCCAAAAGAACTACATTATTAAGGGTGAATGTGAAAAAACTCGAAGATAAGTTCAAATATGTTAGAAATGTATGGACTCCTATTTGAGGATATGAATTATTTATGTTCCACTATCACAAGATACATAGGATGGAACCTGTCTACAACCCCTGGCAACTCGATTTGGGGAAATTGATAGTCACAGATATTTTTGTCAATATTGACCTTTTGAAACTACTAGCATACCACTATGACCCCGATCAAAAGACCATATGCAATCTACAAGGAAAACCCTTGTTTCATGTATCTAAAAATCCAATCTATGAAGTGTTTGACTTGAATGACACATACAACACCCCAATTATGCATGAAGCCCTAGAAAAGGAATATTTCAAATTGGATACTACATATAAGGGCTGGAGACTACCATTACATAGGCCATGGAATGAGGGGAGTTTGGTGCCATTTGAAGAAGGGGATGAACCACCGTTTCATGTAGAATTGTTCAAACCTTACCTGAGATACACATATTATTCAGTGGGACAAGTATTAGGGACTGAAGTTCTGGAGTTTATGTCTATAGTACCTATGGTTATCTCTACACATATCCAGTGCCATCAAGCTAGGACATTTGATTATTTTTCTTTTATTTTTAAAGAAATAGACTTAGGTTTGAAGGCCTTAAAGAATAATTCCCCTACAGTAGGCTTCAAACATTATTCTATTCTTATACATATAGTTTTGTATTTTGGACAAGAATTGAATTTGTGGCCAGAGTAGCTAAAAATTTCACAAATTGATAAAAATGGTCAACCTCTGCCCCCATAATTATAGACCTCTATTTGGGACAGTAGGTTTAGAACTTCCAGTTATGTTTATTTTGAAGAATTCTTTTTGAAAACCTTGTACAGATGTTACGGCTACCCATGCATTTATACTTTGTCTAAGGAAATTAAAAGGTTTCTAAGACCCAAGGATTTTGATGGGCCACCTACTGTGAACCACAATTGGGGGGGTTGGATAGTTTCTATGATTCCACAATGATTAGAGTATTTGGGTTTGAGGATACCCCTTTTTATTACCAAAAATTGTACCAGACAGGGTGGCATACTTGGAAATAGTCAGATAGCTTGATTACTCTAATGTGATGCATCTCAGTGCATATGATAAACAATCCTTTATGCCAAGCACCTTATGTCTTGGTGACTTCACTATGTTGGCTAAAGAAGGTTATGATCTTATACTTAATAAATTGTCTCATTTTAGTCTTGGGAAAGGGATACAAAGAAAGAATTTTGACCCGGAAGGCTTTATTGATTATGCTAGAAAAAAGCAAAAATTGGGAGGATATGCTCATGTAGTATTCCCTCATGATGATGTAATCAGAAATTTGGAAGAAGTGGATGCTGAAGTACACATTGATGAGTATAACTAGAAAGTGAGAAGGGAAGCACAAGAAATTGAGGTTCTTTCCTCTGACAGTGAAGGATCTATGGCATCTAAACCCCATAATTTTTCTAATACAATTTCAAAATGTATGATTGAACCATATCAGTCCTAGGAAAGAGAATTAGATATTGAAGAAACAAGTGATAATGATGCTAGACAGGTTGCCTATAAATCCTTTATTTCAGATGATCAGTTTGTTCATACCCCTGAGTTTAGAGATTGTCTATAGAAACACAAGGGGAAGGCTATCAAAGAATTAGTCCCAAACATTACACCATATAACCAGACATAGTTGATGAGTGCTTTAAAAGTAGAAGTTGAAAAAGAGATGGAAGATATGACTCCTGAGAAAGGAAGAGAGTTTCTCAGAGAATCCGGTGTAATGATCTTCCCATGACTTGATTTGAATTCAGCATTTGTTTTTGACAGATTTTTACATAGTAATAATACAAAATGCAAGCTTAGTTCTGAAGAGGTTGTTGAAGTATATACTAGAACAAAATACAATACAGATGTGAATCCCTCATGATATGGGTTCTATACCAACCAAACAAAAATCTTGCAATCATAGACACTAAAAAAGCTTTCAACCATGTTATGACATTGAGAGCTAGAGAAACTGATCCAGTTGCCACAGCAGAACTTGGAGTAAATGTAGCAAAGCTAAATAATGCTCAGATTTAGCTATTGATAAAGGAGAGGGATGCCTACAAAATGAGTTTGGAAAGATTGAAAAAAGAAAATGACTTTTTGAAGGATTCAGTCCCTCTTAAAATGATCACATAGGCAGAAAGCTCACAACAAGTTTAATCACCTCCAAAAGACCAGATAGCACATGTCAGAATAGATACACTTACTATAGTCCTACAAAATAGGTATGATCATTTGATGAAATGGATGTGTAAATTATGGGATATTTTCTCTGAGAATCAAAAGGTCATTCGAGAACATGAGAGATTAGATAATAGATTGAGAAATAAGCTACAAGAGAGATAGGGTAAATAGGCCTCTGATAGTGAAAGCACTTCTGATGCCGATGGTCTTGTTAAGCAGCACAAGAAGTATTATTGCATGCTCCTGGATGAAGTAAAAGAATGCATGGAGACTTCATAGATAGGAGTACCTGTGTTACTCAAGAATGACAAAGATTTCAAGAGAAAGGATGAATGGGTCAAGGAGTGTCAAGGAATATTGGAGGAAGCCCTAGAAATTGTAAAACATGAGGATTCGACATCCAAAGGAGCTTTCTCACATCTGGAGAAAATAGTTTCAATGGAGGTGGATGTTATGGATGCCATTGAATATACTGAGACACATCTAAGCTAGAAATATTTGGATCATCTCGCTCAAATCTACTTGTGTCTTAGCAGGGCTTAGTAGTAATTGTATTTGTTTAGTCTCATAATATTGTTAATTCTCAAAAGACACTATGAAGAGGCATGATCTCTTCATTAATATTGATATAAAGGTTAAAACTTATGATGGTCAGAAGATCATCAGTTAGAAGTAGATCTCTCTCTAATTTGAAAAAGACTACATATATTATAAGAAGAAGATATATATTATCAGTTCTGTTTTAACTGAAGAAGCCTCTGTTACACATGTTTATTTATTGAAAATATAATGGAACAGAATACTTATATATGGTGATTTATTTTTGGTCTTCAATAGTTGTGTTAAGTTTTCATGATTATATGTTATTGTGCTGTCTCTAGAGTGGTTATCTTGAATTGTTTAGATTTACATTTGTCAGGGTACATTTGTTGTCACTGTGTGAAGTTTTTTGATTGGTTTCTAGTTGATGTGAATTAAAGTTCCTTTCTAATAATTGACTTTAATTGGTGCTTGTTAAAGATTAAATCCTTTTGAAGAAGTTATTGTGACCAGTTTCCATCAACTCAAGAATTAAATTCCTTCATGATTTCACATTAATTGAAGGGAATATCATTGGGATTATATAAGAAGAGCACTATCACATACAAACCTATACATTTACACAAGGTGTAAATATCTAAAGTGCCCAACTATTAGAGTTAATCTAGGAGATAAGCTCACCAATCACAAACATTTGTTTCCATTCACTGACTCATATACACTAATAGGTTTAGGCACTAATCTTACTCATTTCATTAGTTGCACATATTCAATAGTTTTGCCTTGATATTGCTTATATAATTTATACCAAATTAGGATCATATCATTTTAATCAGTGTTCAAATAGTAGAAGTAAAAGTAGGTAGAAATTAATCATCTATTCCACACCATTTGCCACCGTGGGTAGATTCATCATTTAGCCAAAATCACACATCCATTTAATATGCTTCATTAGTGAGGTGCACCCACCTAGGTCTAGTAAAACCTAAAGTGTAGGGAGTTATCAACCTTATAGGTTAAGTTTGATTCGTTTGTTCAAAAATGTTGCAAACCTAAGCATAGAGCTTGGCATCCTCTTAGGATTTGTAACTTGCATTTTTTATGCCTAACAGAATTGGTGACTCTACTGGGGACACACAGTAGAATCTTGTAAAGGGCCTAGTCTATAGAGTCAAAAGGTTGAGACTTTGTCGATTAGGAAAGAACCTAGACACTAATCAATCCTCTTAAGTGAGGTGGCCAATCTATTCCACAATATAACCATTTTATCTCTTAATCTTTTAACATGGACAGTAGGAGATCTAAAGCTGATGGGAAGAAATTATAATCATCCCCACCCCTAAGAGCTCCTTTAAAGAAAAACGGATTATCAAACCAATCTCAACATGATCATAATCAAAATGCCCATGAAAATTCTTCTGAATAGCCTATCATAACTCATAATAGTTTCACTCCTTTACATGAATCAAATGAGACCCTATCCTTGAATTGTGGATTGTCCGATGATGTTTTAGCCCGATACAGGCCTGATCCCCAAAAGTAGCTTGAGTATGAAGCATAAATCATGAGGGACATAGACCAAAGACAAGCAGAATATGACTATCAGATGTCATTATAACAGGGAGAAGGAGCTCAAAAAGGATTGATAAATTAGGAAATGAATGATAGCCCAAAGGATACAAGAAACAAAGATGAATTGCAATAGAATCTACTCGGATTATAGGAGGAAATTGAATTAGTTAAACTAAGAGAAGCTGAGACTTTGTTAAAGCAAGAAATTCAACAGAGAAAAGGTGGAACAAAAGTAGCTTCTCCAAAATATGTACCTCCACATAGACAAGGAGGGCATGTTCCAAGAAATATACAACAAAACATGCACCAAAATGCAAGTGGGTCTTCCAATCAACAACCATCATGTACTAGTCATGTTCATCAGAATGTTCCCCCAAGAAACCCCAGACCCCCCTTCACACATAATACTTCTCAACATATAATCCATCCATACCCACCTCCTAGTCAACAATACCCTAGGCCTCATAATCACCATGTCAATCCCCATATAAACCCACAACAGCCACATACTTACCGTCAGCCTCCATATGGGTATCATTATTATCCCAACCCACCACCAATGAACATGCCTCCACAAAACCTCATGAACATATGCAGGCAATTTGATTTAATAGGATATCAATTATATCCATACCCCCCTGACAGTAGCTGGAGAAATATGGTTCCCAAGTTTACTGGAAATAATGTAATATCAGCTGAGGACCATATTATAAATTTTAATGCCTTTGTACAAGATATCGGTGTAGAACATGAAGATGTTAGGATGAGGTTATTTATGATGTCTTTAACTGAGGATACACGAGACTAGTTCAACAGCTTACCAGATGCCTCAATCAATTCCCTAATAGATTTTCATGATCAATTCAAGGAGCAATATGGTAATCAATATGCCCCTGAGTTTACCTTACATGAGCTAGTAAGTCTCTAGAAGCATCAAAATGAATCAGTGTGTGACTTTAATTTAAGATTCTCCAAATTACATAACAAAGTACCACATGGATCCAAGTTGACTGACCCATCTACTTTAAGTATTTACCTAAAAGCGTTTGATCCTAAAACAAGATATGAGCTCAAAAATCATTGTCCCAGGAGCTTAGCTGAAGAACAAAAAGTAGCATTGACTATTGAAAATAATAGAAAAGCTGTATGGATGATTGGAAAAAGAGATAATCTCAGAGTTCCTCAAAATCCTAGCAATCACCAAAATAAGCAGGAGAATCAATACAGAAATGAAAGACCTAGGCTGCATGACATGCCATATAATACCAATTGGAAAGATGGAAGACCTATAGAACAAGGTAGAAGACAAAATTATGGAAAAGATACTCCTAACCCTCTAAAAAGAAATGGGGCACATATGGTAGAAGATAACCCATGGTGCTTGGTATGTAATTTTCCCCATTCACCTAAATATTGCATAGTGTCCAAATCAGTACAACAAGAGGAAGCATCTTATGACTATGAGATAGATAGTCACACCCTAAATATGTTGGGAGCCACACCCTATCAGATAGATGGAGAGTACTCTTCAGTAGAAGAAGATGAGTATGAGTATGATGTAGGAAATCAGAAGTATTTTCATATCAGGAGGATAGCTATAGGGGAATTAATCCTAACAAGCCACTGTATAGTCAATGGAGAAAGCCTACTAAAGAAGAAAAGAAAGCTCTTACAATGGCTGCAGTGGCACAAGTTAAGAATACTTATAATTTAAGAAATAGAACAATCAATGTGGACCAAGGAATACGTGGAAGTGTCTTTATAAAAGATCAAAGTTATAAAAGTAACATGAAACCCACACAAAAAGAACCAGGAAAGACTGAACAAAATAAAACAAAGGACAAAATGCCAATTGAAGAAAAGGGACATATCAAAATAGAAAAGAATGATCAAACAGTAAGTCCCTCATTTGATATTACTCAAGTAGTATCTCAGATAAAAATATCAGTACCACTTCTTGAGATGATGAAGATAGACAAATACATAAATACAATGGTCAAAATAATTTTAGATATACCAAATCAAGAACAACAAAAATCTGAAAATAAAATAAATAATGTCCAACAAGAAACCATCAAAATGCCTGAGGTATACTTGGGTGATACTTTGACAAATAATCCCCCACAAGTAGATCCTTTCTACAATACCTTGTTGATAAAAAATATACTGGTAAGGAATTGCATGATTGACTCAGGTGCAGTAATGAATATTATGCCAATAGTAGTAATGAAGGAACTGGGAATGTGGGTTGACACTACATTTGGGAGGTGTTATGCAATGGATAATAGGTCTATTCTAGTTGTAGGTATTATAAAGGATGTAGAAATAAAATTGGTTGCTTACCCTAAAGCAACATATAATGTTGATATTACTATGGTTGATATTCCACCATACTATGAAATGTTACTGTCTAGACAATGGTCTGCAATGGCAAGAGGGAATGTTCAATTAGATTTATCATATGCCACAATAATAGTGGGAGGCAAAGAAGTTAAACTTTATAGGGAGCCAATATATGAGAATATCATAGAATGCATAGATCAAAACCAAGTAAATTTATTCTATGATACAGACTTGGGTACCTTCAAAATTGAAAAGGGTCAGCAAGAATTACAAAACACTGATCCAGTGCATATAGAAGCTCAAAGAAATGAAGGTGAAGTATGGAAGATGTATTTTGATGGTGCATGTAGCAAACTAGGAAATGGGGCAGGAGTATTGTTTATCTCCCCAACAGGTAAAACATTCAAGTACTCGTTCTTGCTAACATTTGAATGCACTAACAATTTGGCAAAATACGAGGCCCTACTCATCGGTCTAAATATTGCAATAAAGCATAAGATAAGAAACCTGGTTGTATATGGGGACTCTGAGTTAGTTACTTCCCAAGTTAGAGGGAAGTATTCATGTAAAAACAAAAGGTTAAAACAATACATAAATGCTATTTGGGATGATGATGAGTTATTTGATGCTTTTTCAATTAATTGGATAGATGGGTCAAAAAACATAATGGTTGATTTCCTGGCAAACATCACATTGAAAAGGGATGATATCACATTAGTAGGAAGCACTCAAGTGGAACTCAAAACCAAACCTACTATACTAGATAACATCTATAATTGGCAAGTTTTTAGCGATGACATTGATCTAATCAAATTCTTACATTGTGTTGATCATTATGAAAACCAAAAAATTGATTTCAATGCATTTGTGGAGGAACATGATGGAAAAGAAACCCTTTTTGGTCAGGAGGTAGTTCAGCTAAGAACAAATAAAATACCTAAGGGACTCATAGCGTTGGAGAAAGTATTTGATGGACATGACCGATTTAAAACAAAAAACATACCCATAATGCAGAATGATCTTGAAGAAATAAATCTAGGAACACAAATGGCTCTGAAGAATGTGTACATTGGGAAAAAAATAAATCCCAAAATTAGGAGCATGCTTGTCAACTTGCTCAAAAAATATAGACATGTATTTACATGGTCTTATGATGACTCAAAATCATATCGGGAAGATCTTTTTCAACATGAGATACCACTGAAGCCAGATGCCAAACCATTCAGGAAAAAGTGGAGGCCTATCAATCCTACACTAGCCCATAAAATGCTTGAGGAACTAACAAAATTAAGGGATGGAGCTATTATCAAGCCTAATAGGCACTCTTCTTGGGTCTCTAACTTGGTACTTGTCAGAAAGAAGAATGGTGATATTAGATTGTGTGTGAATTTTAGAAATTTAAATAAATCCTCACTTAAGGATAACTACTCCCTTCCTAACATGGAAGCAGTACTACAAAAGGTTACATGATGTGAACTATTGTCAATGATGGATGGTTTCTCAGGATATAATTAGGTGAAAGTCAAGGAAACAGAACAATATAAAACTACCTTCACCACACCATGGGGAACATATTTTTATGTAAGAATGTCATTTGGGCTCACAAATGCCGGGGCAACATTCCAGAGGGCTATGGATGTAGTCTTTGCAGGACTAATTAATGAAATCATGGTGGTCTATCAAGATGACTTGACTGCATATTCCAAGAAGGCTAAGGATCATTGTACACACTTGGAAAGAATCTTTGTCAAAGCCTTGGAATATGGAATCTCATTAAATCCTAAGAAGTGTCAGTTCACAGTCACAGAGGGCAAGTTGCTTGGCCACATAGTTTCAAAAGATGGAGTGAGAATAGATCTTGAAAAGGTAAAAACCATTGACAAAATCCCAATCCCTAAAGCTATGAAGGCTATATAATCCTTCTTTGGTCAGATTAACTTTGTTAGAAGATTCATATCAAATTTTGCAGAGATAGTTAATCCTGTATCAAAAATGTTAAAAAAGAATGCAGAAATAAAATGGACAGCTAAAGCCTTAGAAACGTTTGTCACTATCAAGAAAGCAATCAAAGAGGCTCTAGTTTTAAAGTCTCCTGATTTTGGTAAACCATTTCAAATCTTCTCATTTACATCCTTTCACATAGTTACAGCAGTCACGTTACAAAAAAATGACAAGGGGTATGAGAAGCCCATTTCATTTTTCAGTAAATCTCTCCAATGTGCAGAATTAAATTATGAGATCATAGAGAAACAAGCCTATGCATTAGTGAAAGCTATAAAAGCATTCAGACCATATTTGGTTGGGGAAAAAATAAGAGCCTATGTACCAAATGCCACAGTCAAGGATGTGTTTATGCAAAATGAGGTGATAGGGAAAAGATGTAGATGGATTAATAGGATCCAAGAATTTGACATAGCAAGGTTAATGACTGAAACAAATTTGGAAGTTACCCAAGTATGCAGTATGGATGATGAAAATAATATGGTCACAAGTATTGAAAAAACTCTGTGGTATACTGATATTATAAACTATCTTAAACATTTAAAATGCCCTAAGGGATTTGATGACAATAGAAAAAGAACACTTAAACTTCACGCCTTAAAATATGTGCTCATAGAGGGTGACATTTATTGGAAAAATAAGGATGGCATTCTACTATTATGCCTAGATGAAGGTCAAGAAAGTCATGCTTTGGTAGAGATGCATGGAGTGTGTGGGGGGCATTTCTCAGAAAAAACTACTGCACATAAAATATTGAGGGCATGCTATTATTGGCCTAAAGTGTTCAATGATGCTTATGACTATACTAGGAAATGTGAGGCATGTCAAAGGTTCTCTGGAAAATTGAAATATCAAGGAGCACTACCCTTAAGACCTATGCAGGTTGATGCCCCATTCTACCAGTGGGGAATTGATTTTATAGGAGAAATTGTAGAAAAATCTAGTGGAGGACATAAATGGATATTGGTGGCCACAGACTACTTCACAAAATGGGTAGAGGCTATACCTACAAAACAAGCAACCAATAAAGTTGTGACAAATTTTCTGATTGAAAATGTCATCACTAGATTTGGGGTACCAGTGAGAATCATAATTGATAATGGAATGTGCTTTAGATCATATGAATTTAAGGCATTTTGTGAATATTATGGTATAACAATTTCATATTCCTTGCCATATCATCCATAGGTTAATGGGCAGGCTGAATCTAGTAATAAAAGTATTTTGAAAATCATAAAAAGAATGTTAGATAACAATAAAAGGGCTTGGGATTCCAAACTGAAACTAGCATTGTGGGCAGATTGAATCACAGTGAAAAAGACTACTAGAAAATCACCCTTTGAACTCGTGTATGGGACTCAAGTTAGGCTCCCTATGCATAATTTGTTTCTAGTGTATAAATTCATCATGTAAGAAAATGGGGAATTCCTTGAGCCAATAAAAGGAAGAATGGAGCAATTGATCGAGTTAGATGAAATCAGAGATCAAGCATAGTAGTAAAATAAAAAGTTGTAGTTGCAGGCAAAACACCTTTTTGATAGGAAAACCAAACAAAGAAAATTTAAGAAAAATGACATGGTCCTTATGTGGAATGCTAGAGCACAAGAAAAGGGTAAACATGGTAAATTTGAGGCATTATCGATAGGACCATTTGTTATCACTAGCAAGGGAGGAGAAGATTCATATTATTTACAAAACATGTCAGGAGAAAATTAGGAATTGCCAGTGCATGGACAATTCTTGAAAAATAACTTTTTGCAAACATATTTTCCATGAACAATAGCATAGGGTTTCATTCCATTCACATCTACTTCCAAAATACCATCAAATCATCCCTTCCAATAAATAAAATACTTGGTCCCCTCTCCCAGAGATCAAAATTCTTGTCATACTCTCAAAAGAGTATGCATCCCCAGAAAAAGCCATTGTTGGAACTAAAAATTTCACATTTTTCATCTGCTAAAGAATTCATTGATGTCCCTCCATTCCAAGACCAACCACCAAAATTTGTATGACAAGATCCATATCAAAGTCCGTACATAAAAGACCTCATGAACATACCTAGCTCTGTGACCATAGCTCAATTCTGATACTAGTTCATCCATATCGGCAAAACCGTAAGTAACTCAACCCGAATAGCAAAATACATTTTGGAAGTATAATGTGATAATCAGTAAGAGATGATCGATGTCTAAACGATCAAAATTGCATATGTTAAAAAATTTAGGGAGACATTTTGTATGTATCACCAATGCATACTCATCGGCATGAGTTAAACAATTAGAGTGAAATCCTAAGGTCACACTGAGCCTTTAAGTCACATTGATAAATGACTTATCGGCAGGAAGACAAGCAATCTCTCCCTGATGCATAATGTTAAGACTATTAGTGACATACATAGTTAGAATGAAATCTTTAAGCTTTGCCAATCATAAAAGTCACCCCGATATAAGGAAGAAAGGGCTTTTTCGATAGTACTCTCGTTGATATGTTCTAGTAAAATTAAGTGATGGCGATAATGATTGTCATGTCGATAAAGGCAAAATAATCCCTGTCTATCGGAGAAACACTCACCGATGCCAAGATGAACATTCGCCCAACTTGATCAAATGTCATCGAGATGAAAATTATAATATTTTCTCGAAATGATCATGAAAAGTCCGTAACCCTATGAAATTTCAAAAGACTATTTCGAGGAGACACCGACGTACCCTTGGTGACCAATTAGAAACATATGAAAGAAAATGGTGCTAAGACAATATGAAGATTAGAAAAAGAATGGAATGGTCTCACCAATATGACAAAAAGAGCACCACCCTAAAATTTTAAAATTTGTGAACTCCCTGCATTCAATTCAGGTGGCAGCCATTAATGGTTGATTGAACATAAAATGTATAAACCAGACTAAACCCAATTAAGATCAATACAAGGGTTGTAGATGCTAGAAAAATTGTGCAGAGCACATACAGCTAAGTCCTTGAACTCTCTCTGGTATAATCAACTTCTGATAGTCACCAAAAATGGAAGGCTCCTCTGAAACAAAGAAAAGGCAACACATTGAGAAAGGCCAAAACAAGGGTAAAAAATAGAAAATTGACAAAGAAAAGGGAGATAAAACACCAGAGAGGAAATTAAACCAGGACCTTGTGGACCAATTGCTCGGTTCCGAACCCAAGTCCAGAAGAACTACACAATTAAGGGTGAATGTGGAAAAACTTAAAGATAAGTTCAAATATGTTAGAAATGTATAGACTCCTATTTGAGGATATGAATTATTTATGTTCCACTATCATAGGAGACATAGGATGGAACTCGTCTACAACCCCTAGCAACTCAATTTGGGGAAATTGATAGTCACAGATGTTTTTGTTAATATTGATCTTTTGAAACTACTAGCATACCACTATGACCCCGATCAAAAGGCCATATGCAATCTACAAGGAAAGCCCTTGTTTCATGTATCTAAAAATGTAATCTGTGAAGTGTTTGACTTGAATGACACATACAACACCCCAATTGTGCATGAAGCCCTAGAAAAGGAATATTTCAAATTGGATACTACATATAAGGGTTGGAGACTGTCATTACATAGCCCATAGAATGAGGGGAGTTTGGTGCCATTTGAAGAAGGGAATGAACCACCATTTCATGTAGAATTGTTTGAACCTTACCTGAGATACACATATTATTCAGTGGGAAAAGTATTAGGAATTGAAGTTCTGGAGTTTATGTCTATAGTACCTATGGTTATCTTTGCAGATATCCAATGCCATCAAGCCAAGACATTTGATTATGCTACATTTATTTTTAAAGAGATAGACTTAGGTCTAAAGGCCTTAAAGAATAATTCCCCTATAGTAGGCTTCAGACATTATTCTATTCTTATGCATATAGTTTTGTATTTTGGACAAGAATTGAATTTGTGGCTAGATCAGCTAAAAAATTCACAAATTGATAAAAATGGTCAGCCTTTGACCCCACAATTATGGACCTTTGTTTGGGATAGTAGGTTTACAAATTCCAGTTATGTTTATTTTGAAGAATTCTTTATGAAAACCCTATACAGATGTTACGGCTACCCATGCAATTATACTTTGTCTGAGGAAATGAAAAGGTTTCTAAGGCCCAAGGATTTTGATGGGCCACCTATTGTGAACCACAATTGGGGGGATTAGTATAGGATCTGTGATTCCACAATGACCAGAGTATTTGGGTTTGAGGATATCCCTTTTTATTTCAAAAAACTATACTAGACAAGGTGTCATACTTGGAAATAGTCAGATAGCTTGATTACTCAAATGTGATGCATCTCAGTGCATATGATAAACAATCCTTTATGCCAAGCACCTTATGTTTTGGTGACTTCACTGTGTTGGCTAAAGAAGATTATGATCTTATTCTTGATAAATTGTCTCATTTTAATCTTGGGAAAGGGATACAAAGAAAGAATTTTGACCCAGAAGGCTTTATTGATTAGGCTAGAAAAAAAAAAAATTGGGAGGATATGCTCATGTAGCATTCCCTCATGATGATGTAATCAGAAATTTGGAAGAAGCAGATGCTGAAGTAGCCATTGATGAGTATAACCAGAAAGTGAGAAGGAAAGCACAAGAAATTGAGGTTCTTTCCTCTGGCAGTGAAGGATCTGTGGCATCTAAACCCCATAACTTTTCTAATACAATTTTAAAATGTAGGATTGAACCATATCAGCCCCAGGAAAGAGAATTGGAGATTGAAGAAACAAGTGATAATGATGCTAGATAGGTTGCCTATAAATCCTTTATTTTAGATGATCAGTTTATTCATACCCTTGAGTTTAGAGCTTTTTTGTACAAACACAAGGGGAAGGCTATCAAAGAATTAGTCCCAGACATTACACCAGATAACAAGACACAGTTGATGAGTGCTTTAAGAGCAAAAGTTGAAAAGGAGATGGAAGATATGACTCCTAAGAAAGGAAGAGAGTTTCTCAGAGAATCCAGTGTAATGATCTTCCCAGGACTTGATTTGAATTTAGCACTTGTTTTTGACAGTTTTTTACACAGTAATAATACAAAACACAAGTTAGTTCTGAAGGGGTTGCTGAAGTATATACTAGAACAAAATACAATCTACATGACAAGTCCCTCATGATATGGGCTCTATACCCACTAAACAAAAATCTTGCAATCATTGACACTGAAAAAGCTTTCGGCCATGTTATGACATTGAGAGCTGGAGAAACTGATCCAATTGTCATAGCATAACTTGGAGTAAATGTAGTAAAGCTAAATAAAGCTCAGATTCAGCTGTTGATAAAGGAGAAGGATGCCTACAAAATGAGTTGGGAAAGATTGAAAAAATAAAATGACTTTTTGAATGATTTAGTCCCTCTTAAAATGAACACATAGGTAGAAAGCTCACAACAAGTTCAATCACCTCCAAAAGACTAGATAGCACAAGTCAGAATAGATACACTTACTATAGTCCTACAGAATAGCTATGATCATTTGATGAAATAGATGTGTAAATTATGGGATATTTGCTCTAAGAATCAAAAGGTCATTCAAGAACATGAGAGACTAGATAATAGATTGAGAAATAAGCTATAGGAGAGACAGGATAAACAGGCCTCCAACAATATAAGCACTTCTGATGCCGATAGTCTTGTTAAGAAGCACAAGAAGTATTATGACAGGCTCCTGGATAAAGTAAAAGAATGCATGGAGACTTCACAGATAGGTGTACCTATGTTACTCAAGAATGACAAAGATTTCAAGAGCAAGGATGAATGGGTCAAGGAGTATTAGGGAATATTGGAAGAAGCCCTAGAAATTGTAAAACATGAGGATTCAACATCCAAAGGAGATTGCTCACATCTGGAGAAAATAGTTTTGATGGAGGTGGATGTTAGGGATGCCATTGAATATATTGAGACACATCTGAGCTAGAAATATTTGGATCATCTCACTCAAATCTACTTGTGGCTTAGCAAGGCTTAGTAGTAGTTGTATTTGTTTAGTCTCATAATATTGTTAATTC
The DNA here is from genome assembly GCA_027924645.1 of Cunninghamia lanceolata. Lineage (NCBI taxonomy): Eukaryota > Viridiplantae > Streptophyta > Pinopsida > Cupressales > Cupressaceae > Cunninghamia > Cunninghamia lanceolata. The sequence goes on from BSBN01000228.1 coordinate 12,132,900, forward strand.
TCAAAGGACACTATGAAGAGGCATGACCTCTTCATTAATATTGATATAAAGGTTGAAACTTATGATGGTCAGAAGATCATCAGTTAGAAGTAGATCTCTCTCTGATTAGAAAAGGACTACATATATTATAAGAAGAATATATATATTATCAGTTCTATTCTAACTGAAGAAGCCTCTGTTACACATGTTTATTTATTAAAAATATGATGGAGCAAAATACTTATATATGGTGATTTATTTTTGGTGTTCAACAGTTGTGTTAAGTTTTCATGATTATATGTTATTGTGTTGTCTCTAGAGTGGTTCTATTGAATTATTTAGATTTACATTTGTCAGGGCACATTTGCTATCACTATGTGAAGTTTTTTGATTGGTTTCTTGTTGATGTGAAGTAAAGTTCCTTTTTGATAATTGACTTTAATTGGTGCTTGTTAAAGATTAAATCCTTTTGAAGAAGTTATTGTGATCGGTTTCCATCAACTCAAGAATTAAATTCCTTCATGATTTCACAGTAATTCAAGGGAATATCATTGGGATTATATAAGAAGAGCACTGTCACATACAAACCTGCACATTTACACAAGGTATAAATATCCAAAGTGCCCAACTATTAGAGTTAAGCTAGGAGATAAGCTCACCAATCACAAACATCTATTTCCATTCACTAACTCATATACCCCAATAGGTTTAGGCACTGATCTTACTCATTTCATTAGTTGCACATATTCAATATCTTTTCCTTGATATTGCTATTACAATTGATACCAAATTAGGATCATATCATTTTAATCACTGTTTAAATAGTAGAAGTAAAAGTAGGAAGCAATTAATCATCTATTCCACACCATTTGCCACTATTGGTAGATTCATCATTCAACCAAAATCACACATCCATTTAATCTACTTCATTAGTGAGGTGCACCTGCCTAGGTCTAGCAGAACCTAAAGTGCAGGGAGTTATCAACCTTATAGGTTAACTCCATTTTGTTAGTTCAAAAATGTTGCAAATCTAAGCATAGAGCTTGGCATCCTCTTAGGATTTGCAACCTGCATTTTTGAGACCTAATAGTTTGAATGTTGGGATCGATGTTTTCTTGTTTAGAGGCAAGGTTTATGGCATATTCTTGTCTTCTTTTTCTTCTTTCTCTTTCTTTTTTGTTTCTCTTTCTTCGACCACTTATCTCTTGTAAGATAGGGCCTTGCTTTTTCATAGGTTGTTGCAAATTAGAGGATGAAGCACTAGGATCAAATCTCATTTGTCGCGGTGGAACATTTTGTTGTTAGCAATGACCTCCTGATCCTTGTAAGGATTTCAGAGGAGGAACCTCAACATAGGGACCTTCTCCTTTTGGTCTAAAGCTCTCTTCACATGCAGGTTGTTTATCTTTTTTCATTTCTTGTGTAGGAGGACTAGGTACTTCATTTTTATCCCAAAAGTAATTCAACTTGTAATGTTTTTGTTGAACCAAAGGTTTATACTTGTTTCAAGGGATGGTGATTATACAACCATCCAGAGGGAATTTCAAATAGTGTTGTATTGTTGAAGGAATGGCTTTCATTTCTTTTAGCCATGGATGTCCCAATTTGATGTGAAAGAGGTCGGAAATAGGGACAACATCAAACCATTGTTCGACATGTTTTTTGGATAATGTTACTAATAATGATATGTTACCCAAAGGCTTGATAAAAGTTCCTTTATGTCTCTTAATCGTCATGCATGAGAGGTCATAAGAACCTTGCATTAATTGATGTGAAAAGAGGAACTCCTTAGTGGCAACATTAGTCATTCAATTAGGATCGATAAGAGTTCCATTCACGAGGTTTCCCATTATTTTCACAGTAATGTAAAGAGGTCCTTTTTCTCCAATTGCTCTATCATGAGGTGTAATGTCTAGGAGGGAACCTATTATTGCTGTTATGATTAGAGACCATGTTTATATGCTCAAATTAATGTAAAATCAGATTTTTGAAAGATTTTCAAGATTGGTGCAAATGACAAGAGCAAAAACAACCCAGAATGCTTGATTTTTCAATACTTTTCAATGCAAATGAATGAAAAAAAGGATGTTGTAAGGATTTCAGTCAAGGGAAGCAAGTTATATGTCTAATATCAGTCCAAAACAACAATATAATCACTCTCAACACACTCTTGATGCAAATCCAAGATAATGCCAATTCAAAATATAGTGACAATATGTCAAAATAGGCACTTTTTTCACCAAAATTCAATGCAAAAGGGCATAACAAAGGGTGTTGTGAGGAAAATGATGATGGAAATAAAATAGTATCAGTAATAACAGCCACTTGGTGTCAAAATTACCAGCACAACATGCTTTTAGCGCCACTTAAGGTCAAACCTTAGTGAAAATATATCAAAAATAAGCTATTTTTCACAGTTTTGCAACTCCAAGACCTAGAAAAGGAGGTCTTGTAATGAATTTTAGGAGGTATAGAAAATAATATCAATAATATCAATCACCTCAATCCACAAAATTGATCACAAAATGCATGGAGTGCAAACTAGGTCAAACCCTAGGGCCAAAATAGCCAAAATGTGTGGTCTTTTGCAAAATTTTCACTACAAGAGCCCGATAAAAAGGGTGTTGTGAAGCTTTTTACGAAGGGTAGAAAATTATTACCCTGATAATAGAAAAATAATGCCAAAGCACCTTTCACAACTATTTAGGGTAAAATTGGATTTCGTTAATCTTTTGTTATTTAGATGTTAAAATATGCCTTTCCACTAAACATTGAAGGATCTAGGGTCGAGTGGTGAGCACTATCATACCCTAGGTCACTTGAAGATGTAGGGAAACTTGGATTAGGGAATTAATTATCAATTTTTCCTTCTCCTATGTCCAGTTGGCCATTAAAACCCAAATTATACAAATACAACAACAAATCAATGAATTATGGAAAAAGCTCTTGTAGACGGGAGCAAAATACAAAATTACAAAGTACCTATTTTCGGGGATCTAAAGTGAAGTAGTCAAGGACACTAGAGTGGGTGCCCAAGTCCAAGGTACCTACTTTTTCAGGGAATCTAGACCTCCTTCCAGCACTGATCAACCCTGTAACTTTAGTTTTCTGAGATCTGTCTGCAGAGGACACTGGAGAGAGTGCCCTAGTCCTAGAAGTGATCCTTTGTCTAACTTTTCTTCAGATCTAGAATCCTTGATGCCTACCAAGCCTTCCTGCAACTCCACTTTCTCTAGATATGACACCTATAACCTACAATCACAAGACTTGGTTTGGGGGTTGTGGTGTTTAGAGGCTTGCCTCAATCAAACCCCAGAGGACACTTAAGTATCCAAACACCATTGTCAGATAGAGAGGGCATGCCCTTGTGAGGAAGAGGCCAAAAACCAAAGGAATCAATGATAAAAACATAATGATATGTCACCTTGTAGTGGATCTCTCATGGAGGAAGATGCTCTTCATGCCATGAGGAGATTGATGCTCAAATCTACAAATATCAACACATAAAACATACAAGTCTGCTCTTGAAACACAATAGAAATCCTTGAATCACCTTGAGAACACTTGAACATCACAATTGCCATTTAGTTTACAAATGAATGCCTAAACATTCTTATATATTCACCTACAAGCATTCCCACCAAGATTTTAAAAATCAAACTTTACCATGTCGGCAAAAGAACCAACTAACAGTTATTAACCAACACCCAGAAATTGGGGCTGCCCCAAAATAGGGCAGGACTAGGGCACGGGTGCCGAAGTCCTCCCCCCATTTTTGGGTAGGGTATAGCTCAAGGGGTCCTCCTAGGTCCCATTTGCCATGGAACCTAGGTCTTATTCTATCAAGATGCCAAAATATGAACTAACATGTCCTAAATGCATGTAAAGACCTAGGAGCTAAACCTTATGAGGGAAAAACCCCCAAGGGGACATATTCTGATGTTACATTTAGCCCCCACTTTAATGTATGTATAAATGCAAGGCCCATACATGCATTAAAGTAAGGTCACAAACTCAACAAACACATCAAGCATGGAGAAGACACGCCAATCACATAGAAAACAGTAATAGGCACACAAAACACAGAGAAGATAGTTATAGTCACACAAAACATAGAGTAGCTAGTAAATGCATAGAAGACACATTAATGCATGGAAGAAAGAAATGATATCTTTTCTTTTCTTTTTCTCATATATATGAAATGCAAATGCAAGTACTAGAAAGTAAACAAACCTCCCATAATACCAGATGTACTACCCAAGGGCACAGGTCTTAGTATATATGGGGCAACACACATTCCAGACATGCAAAACCTCCCAAAATGCATGAAGCACTACCCAAGAGCACTGGTCTCTGCATATGGGGCAACAAACATGCCACACAAAATAAGCACGCCAAAACACACACACTTGAAGACATAGAGAAAACACCGCAGACAAGTGATGGAGTGTACCTATTTCTAGGTCCAACACCATCTCAGGCACATTACTGGCACACACCAACAATCAGGATTCACCACAATAATCACCGAAGACACACTTAAGGGTTGAGTTAGTCATAGAACCATTCCCTAGCTCCACAGAGGACTTTTGAAAATGACAGGATGATGCAATCTGCTCCAAGAAATATACCATCCCCGCCTCTGTAGAGGGCTTAAGAAAAAGGATATGCTAGATATCCCACCTCTGTAGAGGGCTTACATGATTGATTGATTGTAAACAAACTTAGGATGCACAATGCACTACTTTGGGGTGCAAGTCTCTACATCTAAGGTCAAGCACATTGCTAACATCTATAACAAATAGCTTACCTTATATATGCCCCCACCTTAAGGTGGTTGATATCAGTTATCAATATCAAGCACGTTAAGGTAGGAAGAAAACACACAAGGGAACACCGACTTTCACGAAGCCCATGCCCCCCATAGGTGACATGTACTTTATGATAGCCAAATATTCCCACAAACACATCCCTGCAAGAAACATGTTAGTGTCTACAAGATCATGATAGACAACAACATCAATGCATATGATTAACCACACAATGAGCCAAGGTCATACAATGAATCTAGAGTTCAAGGATAACTACGAGGCTATATCACGAAGCTCTTTGAATCGAGTACCACCAAGGCCATATTCAAAGGAAAACAAAGGTACATATAGCAGCAGTATTGTTAAGGTTTATAAATGTGACAGAAACATCATCAAATTTGCTATGTGAAAAGCATGAGTGCTTCCACTAGCTAAGCGTCGGATAAAATATACAACCTCATCATCATATTAGAAACTATAGTCTATTTTTTTGATTGCTCTCGAAATGGACACTAGGTCTGCATTAGTATAAATGTTTATCATCATCCGCCTGCTAGATGGAAACACTAGAGGAAGGGAAACAATAAATAAGAGAGGAGAAAACAAGTGTCTTAGCGACAATCATGTAGCAGGGTACCCCCAAGTCACCAACCATGATGCTATGTCTATAAGACACAACATAGAACAAAGAAATCAAAGAGAGGCAATTTAGAAGAATGATGATACAAATAGAAGAAGGTTGCAACAGAGGTAGTCTCCTAGTATTCTGAACCTTACGGGAGAATCTGAGGTCATTGCAGGAGGCCTAAACAACACAACACATCATGGGGGAAGCACATCACAAGAGAAATAAAGGGTTAGAGATACTTACCTATAGGGCCTCTGTCGGGCTAGCAGGTATCACAAATCTTGATCTTTATCTTAATGGTTAAGGCATTATCACTTCTTCTCTCTTCCCTATGTTCATGAGTTTCTGAGGATAAGTATGTAGGAAAGGTTTCTGTTAATGATGGTTGAAAGGGAATGTTGCCATAATCTGTGTCAGCTATAGGAGCATTCGAAATGTCATTTAAATGAACATGTGGAGGTATTTGAAAGGTAGCCATTTTGGTCCCTATATAGGGTGTTGGAATGGCTTAAGTAAGAGGGATAGCTTGTTCTTCCACAATATGTAAGATTTCATTATTTCACAAAGTATGTGACAGTTCATGATCCGGTTGTTGGTTTAGCATGTAATTGAGAAGTTCTTCGACATCAGGTGGCAAATTATCATTAGAATTAAGCAAATGGTCACAAAGGGGATTTACATCATCCAAAGCTTCATCCTAATTGGGAAGATCAAGAAAGGATGGCAGAGTGGTGTGGATAAAGGTGTCAATGATATCTTCTTCTTGTGCCAATATATCCTCACCAAGTGGGATTATGTTGGGACAAGTCTCTTTGTTTGATAGATCACCCATTGCTATTTCATTTTCATAGGTCTCAGAAAGGATTGAAATTATATCATTATGAAACAAAGGGAGAGTGGGGGTAAAGTTATCATCACTACTTTCTCCATGGTGGTTTTCAGCTATAAATTTTTTGAGATTCTCCATGAATGAAGGAAAAACATCTATAGTCTCATGAAAGTTATCAAAGTAAGCTATTGATCAAAGGATGTCACATGTAGTAGTGTTGGTTATGTCAATACCATAGATGTATGAAATTTGATGCAAAACTTGAAGATATTTGTTAGTGAATTTGCAAAAGTTATCATAGTTTACCATGTACTCATATAAGTCTTCTAAAGATGTACCATTCGGATGATCCATTAATGCAAAATATATGCAAAAATGCTTGATTTTTTGATATGTTTTCAATGCCAATAAATGGAACAAAGGATGTTGTAAGGATTTTGATTGAGGACAAAAATTTATTAATCTGATATTAGTCCAAACAGAAAAGTATCCTTCTCAACACACTCTTGACACGATTTCAAGATAATGCCAAGTCAAAATATAGTGAAAATATGTCAAAATAGGCACTTTTTCACCAAAACTCAATGCAAAAGGGCATAAAAAAGTGTGTTGTGAGGAAAATGATTATGGACAGAAAATAATATCAGTGATAACATCCACTTTCTGCAAAAATACCCAACACAAGATGCTTTTAGTGCAAACTAGGTCAAACCCTAGGGCGAAAATGGTCAAAATGTGTAGTTTTTTGCAAATTTTTCACTACAAGAGCCCGATAAAAGGGTCTTGCAAAGATTTTTATGAGGGGAAGAAAATGATAACCCTAATAAAAGAGAATTAATGTGGAAATATCTTTCACAACACACCTATAGTGCAAGTTTGGAGAGTCGATAAGGCTAAATTTAGCGAAAATTGTCGTTTTTGAAGCCTTAGGTTTGAGATCTTGGGACAAAAAGCTATTTGAATGATTTGAGGTCTGATTTATGATGGAAATTAAATACTCTCAGATCTGAAAATGATTTTCAAGGTTAAACATACAAAATGCCCATGCAAATTTAATGAAAATGCACCAAAATTGCTAGTTTTTGTTGAAATTTTCTATGCAAAATTGCAAATAATTTAAATATAAATGCAAATTCACACCAAAATGCAAGAATATTGACAAATGCAATTTTGAATGACCCTCTAAAATCAGTAGAAAAATCTGATAAAAGATTTTTCCTACAAACCCTAGATTTTGGAATTACTAGGTTATCTAAAAAAATTATCAAAATTTCCACAAAACCCTAGCAATTAAATGATGAAAATGCAATACAAATTTCTAATTTTTTGGATATTTCTGTAATTTATATCAGATCTGATGTAAAAATCATGAATTAGGAAAATTTAGGAAGAATTGGTGCAATTTAGTAAGCCCAACAATGCAATTTTTTTTATATTTTTCAAATTTTTTAATTTTTAAAAAAATTTCTCAATGCAATAAAGTAAATGCCTATATGAATGAGTGAAATCACACCAAATCTGCATAAAAACACTTAGCAAGTTGTAATTTAAGTCCAAAAACATGGGTTCACCAAAATGTTTAGGGTAAAATTGGATTTCGTTAATCTTTTGTTATTTAGATGTTAAAATATTTCTCTCCAATAAACATTAAAGGATCTAGGGTCTAGTGGCAAGCACTATCATACCGTAGGTCACTTATAGATGTAGGGAAACTTGGATTAGGGAATTAATTATCATTTTTTCCTTCTCCTATGTCCAACTGACCATTAAAACCCTAATTATGCAAATATGACAACAAATCAATGAATTATAGAAAAAGCTCTTGCAGACGGGAGCAAAATACAGAATTACAGAGTACCTATTTTCGAGGTTCCAAAGCGGAATAGTTGGGAAAACTCGAATGGGTGCCCAAGTCCAAGGTCAAAGTAATATGGAGAGGGGTGAACTATTCAAATTAGTCACCCTCCCTTCTGCTTGCTCTAACTGTAGGCAATCCCCCTATTGCCTGTAATAGTGCATGGGCGATCATAGCCCCAAGGTCGATTGAATCCAAAAAAGGAGAAGGTGGGCAATGAGGTAGAGCAATCACTCCCCTGCATTGGAGGTACTAGGGGAGTATAAAGGACGCTGGCAGCAAGCAAAGGGTCTGATCAATTTTATAGAGATCGATCTTGTCGACTGCCTTTCTTACCTTGGGATTTTGTGGAAAATGGGAGTGGGCCAGATTTGGCAATATTAGGAAGGGGGAGGTAGTATATGCCCTAAGCGGGAATTTAATTGGATGGATAGGTGGAAAAAAATGGGGTCATTTTATAAGGTCAGGCAGAAAATGGCATTTGGGAATAAATCCTCCATTATGGCCCTTCACTAGTGGTCCCCCGCTATCAATTTAGGGTCTATTTTGGGGGCTATTTTGGAAAAAGGTGGTTTTTCTTGGATTATGGTGCAAAATGAGTCCCCTCCCCTCATATATTTGGGGGTATTTAGGAGGGAATTAGGGGAAATCATGGCCTTAATACCAACCCCAACTTATGGACCTCCCACTAAGGGCTCAAATGGATTGGGGTCCCCCAATTTGGGGGGCAGTCTTAAGAGAGCCTTAATGGGGTAGGTGTATAACGTCTATATTTTGGAAGGAAATGGTCTATAATTTGGGGAGTGTCCCCCCCCACCCTTTTTTCTTGAAGCTGGTAACCGCCCCACCCATCTATTATCCCCAGCTTTTCAGGGAATCTGGACCTCCTTCTGGCATTGATCAACCTTGTAACTTCAATTTTCCAAGATTTATCTACGAAGGACACTAAAGTGAGTGCCCTAGTCCTAGAACTACTCATTTGTCTAACTTTTCTTTAGATCCTAAATCCCTGATGCCTGCCAAGCCTTCCTGCAACTCCACTTTCTCTGAATGTGACACTTGTAACTTGCAATCACAATACTTGGTTTGGAGGTTGTCATGTTTAGAGGCTTTCCTCAGTCAAACTTTGGAGGACACTTAAGTCTCCAAACACTGTTGTCAGATAGAGAGGGCGTGCCCTTCTGAGGAAGAGGCTAAAAACCAAAGGAATCAATGATAAAAACACAATGATATGTCACCTTGTAGTGAAGCTCTCATGGAGGAAGATGCTCTTCATGCCATGAGGAGATTGATGCTCAAATTTGCAAATATCAACACATAAAACATACAAGTCTACTCTTGCAACACAATAGAAAGCCTTGAATCACTTTGAGAACACTTGAACATCACAATTGCCATCTAGTTTACAAATGAATGCCTAAACATGCTTATATATGGACCTACAAGCATTCCTCCTAAGATTTTAAAAATCAAACTTTACTGTGTCAGCAAAAGAACCAAGTAATGGTCATTAACAGACACCCAAAAATTGGGGTTGCCCCAAAATAGGGCAAGACTAGGGCATGGGCGCCCAAGTCCTCTCCCCATATTTTGGGCAAGGTATAGCTCAAGGGGTCCTCCTAGGTCCCATTTTCCATGGAACCTAGGTCTCATTCCATCGGGATGCCAAAATATGAACTAAGATGTCCTAAATGCATGATAAAGACCCTAGAGCTAAACCTTATGAGGGAAAAGCCCCCAAGGGGACATTTTCTGATGATACAACAAAACACCTATGGTGCAAGTTTATAAAGTTGATAAGGCCAATTTTAGTGAAAATTGTTGTTTTTGGAGCCCTAGGTTTAAGATCTTGGGATAAAATGCTATGTGTATGTTTTGAAGTCTGATTTATGATGAAATTGACTTACTCTCAGATCTAAAAATGATTTTCAAGCCTTAACATGCAAAATGCCCATGCAAATTTAATGAAAATGCATCAAAATTGCTAGTTTTTGTTAAAACTTTCTATGCAAAAATGCAAATATTTTAAATCTAAATGCAAATTCACACTAAAATACAAGACTACAGCTAAATGCAAATTTGAATGAGCCTTTCAAATTAGTAGAAAAATATGATAAAAGATTTTTCCTATAAACCCTAGATTTTGGAAATACTAGGTTATATAAGATTGTCAAAATTTCCACAAAACCCTAGCAATTAAATGATGAAAATGCAATGTAAATTTCTGATTTTATAGATTTTTCTATAGTTTATATCATATCTGATGTAAAAATCATGAATTAGGAAAATTTAGGAAGAATTGATGCAATTTAGTAAGCCCAACAATGCGATTGTTTGTATTTTTCCAATTTTTTAATTTTTTTTGAATTTTTCTCAATGCAATAAAGTAAATGACCAAATAAATGAATGAAATCAGACCAAATCTAAAGACAAACACTTAGTAAGTTGCAATTTAAGTCCAAAAACATGGGTTCACCAAAATGTTTAGTGTAAAATTAGATTTTGTTAATCTTTTGTTGTTTAGATGTTAAAACCCTCCTTTCCACTAAACATTGAAAGATCTAGGGTCGAGTGACAAACACTATCATACCCTAGGTCACTTACAAATGAAGGGAAACTTGGATTAGGGAATTTAATTATTAATTTTCCTTCTCTTATGTCCAATTAACCATTAAAACCCTAATTATGCAAATACGGCAACAAATTGATGAATAATGGAAAAAACTCTTGCAGACGGGAGTAAAATGACAAATCATAGAATACCTGTTTTTGGGGTGCTGAGGTGGAATAGTCAGGGACTAAGGTACGGATACCCAAGTCTAAGGTACCTTCTTTTTTAGGGAATCTAGACGTCCTTCTGACACTGATCAACCCTATAACTTCTATTTCCCAAGATCTGTCTACAAAGGATACTGATGCAGGTGCCCTAGTCCCTAAAGTGTTCCTTAATCTGATGTTTCTTCAGATCCTAAATCCTTAATGAGTTTCAAGCCTTCCTGCAACTACACTTCTTTTGGATGCGACACCTCTAACCTACAATTGTAAGACTTGGTTTTGGGGTTGTGGTGTTTAGAGGCTTGCCTTAGTCAAGCCCTAGAGGACACTTAAGTCTCCGGACACCGTTGTCAGATAAAGAGTGTGTGCCCTTGTGAGGTAGAGGTAAAAACCGAAGGAAACAATGATGAAAACACAATATTATGTCACCTTTTAGTGAAGCTCTCATGGAGGAAGATGTTCTTCATGCCATGAGGAAATTGATGCTCAAATCTACAAATATCAACACATTAAACATACAAGTCTACTCTTGCAACACAAAAGAAAGCCTTGAATCACCTTGAGAACACAATAGCTTGCTAGTAATCATCTAGTTTATAAATGAATGACTACACATGCTTATATATGCACCTGCAAGCATTCTCGCCAAGATTTTAAAAATCAAACTTTACCGTGTCGGCAAAAGAACCAACTAACGGTCATAAACTGACACCCAAAAATTGGGGCTGCCCCAAAATAGGGCAAGACTAGAGCATGGGTACCCAAGTCCTCCCCCCTATTTTGGGTAGGGTATAGCTCAAGGGGTCCTCCTAGGTCCCATATGCCATGAAACCCAGGTCTCATTCCATAAAGATGTGAAAATATGAAATAAAATGCCTTCAATGCATAGTAAAGACCCGAGAGCTAAACCTTATGAGGGAAAAGCCCCCAAGGGGACATTTTCTGACATTACAGGTGGTAAGCCTTCAAATAGAGCTATATTCACCACGCCACCACAATGGTTTGTGAAGAGGCCCATGGGTTTGTGGTAAAGGGGTAAAAGAGGCATATAGTGGTCACCACGCCTCCACGACCATTAGTTGAAAAGCTTGCGGTCATGCAATGTCAAGAGATGAAGTGATGGATCCATATGTCGATGGAAACCTCATTAATGGTCCAAATTCAAAGGAGGTTATTAGGCACTCTCGAAGGTGGGAAATCTTGCCATTTGGAAATTTGTAGACTTGACCAACAGGGAAATTCAGAAGCTAATTATTCAAAGGAGACAAAATTGATAGAGCACGTGATCAAAGGGTTTGAAGATTAAAGTGTTGTAAAAGATTTGAAAGGATTTATCTCATATACCATCAAACACATCTGATCTTCTTAGTGGTTATTTATTAGACATTTGTAGCATTTATGGTTGCAAGTGACAAATCAGTTGTTCGCATTAAAGGAGAAATATCTTTTATCTGTCCAGGTCTCTAGATATTTTCTACAGTTATTTCTTGCAGATAGACATCCTCTTAGATATATATATTTTCTGACAAAGCCCATGGGGCAATTTATTGTAACTTAATTAGGTCAAATGAAATCATATGCTATATATGCATGACTGTACGATGTAAAAAGGTTGGAAAATAGTTAGTTTTATGCTTCTATATTCCAAACAGAGCACCCCTCCACTATAATGGTGCCTTCTAATTAAACATATTCTAGTTATTTTACCTATTCATGCTAATTTTGACTCTGTGTGATCTAAGAATGATGTTTTTGTGAATGTTTGATTCCTTCTAATCATTTCTTGCTCCTTGCCTCTATTGAAATTAGTTTGATCTGTGTATGTTTATTAGTTGTATCTAGTTATTTTGTGCATCTTCTTAGTATTGTGAGAGCTCTTATATTCAAACTTGGTGTATCACCCCCTTTCATTCATAGTTTATCCTTCTTATCCCTTTTCCCTTGCAATATTAGCACTTGGTTTAGTTGTTTTCTCTAAGCTTTAGGCTTAGAATGAGGAAACAACCTTCTCTGGAGGTCTGATCTCAATTTACAAGGTCCCACACCTTAAGATAATTCCCATTGTGTCATTAGAATGCTTGGATTCCCTCTAAGTTGGGTGCAATTCTATGTGATAATAGGACTAGGGTGCTTGACCTTTAGCCCACAAACTCTAGAAAGTGTCCAATTTAGTAGGCTTAGTCTAGTCCTAAGTTTATTATGCCAGGTTTATTCATCACGATAGAGATATTCATCATTATAAGCTTAAAGAGGTGTTAAAATAGGTCTTTATTAACAAAGGCAACAACATAGGTCCAACCTAGGAGCTAAACTAAGTGCAAAATGCTAGTGTACACATTTTACAGCTCAACATTTAGCCCCCACTTTGGTGTGGGTATGAGCTTACATTTGAACTCATACTAAAGGATGCACAAAATATGCAATCCCAGAGGACCAGAGAATTCTGCCAAGCTGTGGACTATAAGTAGCCCCCTAACTTAGGATCCTAAGGCTACAACAAGGCATTGCAACACAATTGACACATACATGACATACCCAAGAATTCATGTGGAAGACACACAATACACAAGGGTAATACGTGCCATGTTAAATGCATACATGCTTGACTTGAAGAATACACATAAGGCACAAAGCATACATGAAAATCACATGAAAACATAATGAAGGCACATAAGACAATGTATAAAGGAAACAAACATAAGAATACACAGAACAAACAAACAAAGCACATGACTCTGATGCTAGCTTGCTTTTTTGCTAGGGGTCATGTGAAGAGAAGTGCCACCATGAACCACACACTAGTAAGGACCGCCGAACTACTAGGTGACCATGACAAGTCACATGAAGCACGTAGGCTAGCCAACTTCATTACACTAGGTGGCTCATGGACCAAAGAGGAAACATCATAGGCTATTGAGGACTGTTGAATCACTAGGTGAGTTCCACACCAACAAGCACATAACCAAAAAGAGAGCATAGCACGATGCATGCCCCCACATTAAAGTGATTTCCAACTCCTATCATGGAGTAATTGCTTAAATCATAACACAAGCACGAGAGCTTTCTAGAAGCACATGAAAAACTATATTGCATAAGGGGGTTGCCCCAAAATAAGGGAAACCAAGGTGATGCTATAGGCATGACACACAAGGTGCCACAAGGTCAAAACATCAAAGAAGAAATAAGTAACATAAAGTGATCTACTTAACTGGTGTCAGTATATGAATGGTTGCATAATAGGAGACATCTCAAGATTATATATATATATATATATCTTGAATTATCATCATCTGCCAGCTAGTAGAACTATTGAGACAAAGGAAGAAGTATCACATGAAATCAAAATAAACATCCCTTGGGTCAACAAGGGAGAATGCCAAAGCATCCAATACCTTGCATCATCCCCAAAGGACATAACAACAATAGGAAAAATGACATATAGAGTAATGATAATACGCATAGAGAGAATGTCACAATGGATTTTGGTCCCTTTGTATCCTTGAACCTACAAGTGTGTCAAGGGTCATCCAAAGAGAGCTTCACAACAACAACAATAACAAAGACATAGATAAAGTATCAAGAAACACATCATGAGGGAGAACATTACATGCACTCATAGCATAAAATAAAGGTACCTCACTTGTGAGTCAATCTAGAGCAAATCATCCTCCTCCCAATCTAGCTCATCATCCATTTGAAAAGGAGGACAAGATGCAAGAGGAACTATAGTACATGAGGTATAAGCGACACAAGCCATACCTGTAACATTGTGATCTTCAGATTCCCTATTGGAATGTATTACAAAAGGTTCCATAGAGAGTTGCAAAGCTTCTTCTTTCTTTAAAGGAGGCACAATAGTAGTAGCTATCTCTTTGGCATCCATCAGTGATAAAAACTTATGAGGAGGGAGATTCTCTTCTCCTACGCCAAGGTGATCTATAGCATGATGATACTTCATTCTTTCTCTTGAAATTTTATTTCACTTAGCTTTATTCGTGATGTTCATGAGGGGAACCGTAGCATCTTCCAATGTGGGTTCTTTTTCTTCCTTTGCTTCAGGAACATTAGAAGAAATAGGAGGACCCATTGAAGGCTAGGACACTATGAGGGAAGGGTGTGTTGAAAGTATGTGCTAATTAGTGTTGTCATTGATGTCAACATATTCGTGGTGTCATTTGTGTCAACTATATCTTCTGGCATTGTTGTTTGTTAATGGATTGAAGAACATTGTCTATGTATTTTTGTCTACATATTTCCTGTGTTGAAGACCAAAGTATTAACTTTGGATATGATTTAGAGAAGTGTATGAAGAAGATAAATCTAGAATTTCGTGGTTTGGATTGTTGTGTAGAAAAATTTCTATTCACCAGTATGAAGATGGTGCCTAGCAAGGTTTGCAGGGTAATAAGGAGAAAGTGTTTTGCTCTGCATTTCTCTGCAGATCAGATTTTTGTCTTGCATTTCTAGACTTAAGATTATAAGGTCCTTATTCATCTTCATTCCAAAGGATAAGTGATTTGAAGCTCTAGAAAACAAGTTTCTAATTAGCAAAGTTTGATAGTGTCTGATTGAGAATAGTCTGTGATCTATCTTCAAGTGAAACAAGTTGAGATCTACTGTGATTGGATTTTCTAGTCTTTAAATGATTCTATGATGTACATAGATGTCCCTTGAATGCATTGAAGGCATGTTATTAATCCACAAGCTTAAATGAAAATCTTGGAAGCATGTGTTCAAGTGTTCTTGGTGATTGCACCTTTCTGGCTGACCTAGATGATTAACACTCTTTGTGGATAAATCTCTTAAATTGTAGAAGCATGTGGTAGCATGTGAAGATGTAATTGATTCCATGTTAAGGTGTGAAGTATTCCTCCTTTATTCACTTAGTCGACAAGATTGTTTAGGACTAGTCCTAATTTGATGTATGTATGTATGCCATCCTTGGAGATTGTTCCAATGGTTGATGAATGTAATGTTGACCTTGATGCACATTCCAAGGTTGATGAATTGTATAAATACATGTAATAAATTCATGTTTAAGAATGTGTGTGAAAATGCAAAGATAAGGTGTGAGTTGTAAAAGAAGAGTAGAGAAGAGGAGATGTTTTGCACTTCAATGGAACTAAACTTAGGCATGGTGTAGATGCTACTATATCAATTCAATCCTTAGTAATGAGCCAATCCAACAGTGAGCAACCCTTGGTAGTAAGCCATCCTTTTGGGTAGTGAACCCTTTGGTAGTGATCCACCATTTGATATTCAGTATTTTTATTACATTTATATTGTGAGCTAGCACTCACTGTGGTTTTTCCCTATTTAGGGTTTTCCACATAAAAATTCTAGTGTTCATGTGGATGTGATGTTGATGTGTTCATGTTTATTGATGATAATAGAATAAAGAAATAAGTTAAGTGATTGAGAAATTGATTGTGGTTTATAGAAGTTAGAATTTTGATACATCTGATTCACCCCCCCTCTTAGTTGTCTTATGCCATTCAACAATTGGTATTAGAGAATGTTCCTTTGAAGAAAGCCTAACAACTTAAAGAAGATTCAGGATGGCACACCAAAAGGACACACCTCAGTTTTATGGAACTGACTACACATACTGGAAGGTATGAATGGAAAGTTATCTTATTTCCATAAGTTATAGTGTCTGGATGATAGTCAAAACAAAATATGAAATACTTGAAAATGGTCCAAAGAATGTCAAAGAAATCTAAGAGTTTGAATTGAATCACAAAGCTAAAAATACTCTATTGCATGCTTTATCAAATGTTAAAATGGCTAAAGTGGTGGATCTTACAACTGCTCATGAAATTTGGGAGAAACTAAAGAATGTTTATGAAGATGATGCATCTGTCAAGAAAGCTAAGTTGCAGAATTTAAAGACAACATATGAAACCATGTGAATGTCTAAAGGTGATAACATAACAAATTATATATAGAAGATTGATGAAATTGTCAGCTGCATCAAGGCCCTTGGTGGAAAGTTAGAAATAAAGATGTTATTGTTAAAATACTCATAACTCTTTCAAAGTCTTATAGTCACAAGGTATCTGCCATTGAAGAATTTCTTGATTCAGGTAAACTTACAAAAGATCAATTGCTTGGTAAACTAACTTCCTTTAAAATAAGGGAATTTGGTACTACTAATGGTCCTGTGAAAATTGAGACTACTTTTAAGGACAAGGAAGAAAAGACTTCTAGATCAGATAAGTATGTCGTGGAATGAGATGAAGAAGACTTTGCAGAACTTGAGGCTAAGTTTACAAAAAGAATAAAAAGAGGTAGATGTTAGGAACATGTGTTTAACCCTTCTCTTTACTTTGTTAGTATATTATTGTTGGACGCATATGCTTTGTAAGTCATCCCGTGAGTATATTGTATTATCCCACATTCATGGGGAGTAATAGTTGTTTAGATTAGACTTAGTATATAAGTACATGTCGAGACCAATGAAGGCATCCATGAATTTATTGTATTGAGCTTGCTCAAAGGAGGTTGCCCCCTCAAAGTGGCTTGTGATCAATAAATTCCTTCTATGTTCTACTATTTCTATTATTTCATACATTTTTCATTATATTGTTACAGGACGTTCCTCTCATCTGGTATCAGAGTGCTTTCTTGGGCTTGCTAGGTGGAATTTCTAATGAATTTTTTTTTTCTGTAGTGGCCTCTAGACACTGTGATTATTGCAGGAGTTCTTTCTTTTTTACATCTGTATTGTTCAATTCAATTGCAGGTTCAAATAAGGGAATAATCCCTATCTGCTTAACTGTGGGAAGTGCCTGGGCATAGGCCTAAAACTCATTGTGAGGAGTACCACAGGAACCCCGAAGTAGTTGGCCCATTGAGATGACCTGCCAGTGAAAAGGGCAACGGCCCCTACCTGATTGACTAGTTCCCATCCGTGAGGTAAACCAAGAGATGTTGTTTGTGGCAAAGTAGTTATCAATTTTACCTAAGCTGTGGAGTGAGGGGTACTTCCTCAATACATAAGCCATTAGACAACATTGGTAGCCAAGTGAATCCCTTGAACTGTTAAGAAGCTGAACATACCTGGGGACCATATCTATTGACAGTCAACTCACAAATTGAATCTATTTTTTTGCCATATCTTCCTTGCTTTAGCTCCATTTCCTCTGAGAATTCACTGGAACCCCTGAGATTCCATTCTGCATATTTCCTTCCTTGAGGACCCTATCCCAAAGTCCACTTATTGAAGCGAAAAATCCCACATTTGTCTATTTTTAGGGTTTACCATAACTTCTTTGATTCTCACCCAATCGCCTTCAAATTTTTCCACAGTGTTCATTTCCTATTTCGGCTCCTTTGTCCCTCTTGGACAAATTTTCCCATTCTTTCACCCCACTTCTAAAATGCCCATTTTCTACTTCCTTGTCCCTCAAAAAGTGTCCAAAACCTAGTCAAACCCCAATTACCCATAAGAGTTTTTCCCAAATCCAAATTTTCCTTTACTAAAAAAGTTCATGTTATGGTTGTCACCCGCGCACGAGAAAAAAACATGGAGGATGAACTTGTAGCCATCAAGACCAAACTCCAAGATCTGGATGAAAAAATTCTTGGCCTTAATCTTCAGTATTTAGCCATGAACAATAGATGGTAGCCAGAGTCTTCGGCAGACACTGGGTTCTCTTCTTCCAGAAATTTTCGTGGGCCAAAGCTTGATTTTCCTTGCTTCAATGGTGATGATCCGACTAGATGGATATACTGGGCAGAACAATATTTTAGTCTGCATAATACTTTTGATTTCAACAAAGTCCCACTTGCATCCTTTCATTTGGAACATGACACCTTTCAATGGTTTGGTTGGTACATCAAGGCTCATGAAGAGCCAAAATAGATAGATTTTTGCAAACTCATTTTGCAATGATTTGGCCCTAGTGATTTTGATGACTTCACAAGAGCACTCACTAAACTTCACCAAACTGGCACTGTGAGAGAATATCAGACATAATTTGAGAAATTGGCCAATCACATAGAGGGATTGTCTGATGAATTCTTTAGGAGTTGTTTTGTCAGTGGTCTGAAGGATGCAATCCAATCTGAGGTTAAAATGTTCCATCCCAACACAATGATGGAAGCCCTCAGGTTGGCTAAGTTGGCAGAGGACAAGATCACATCTCAACAACACTCCAAATCCAATTTTGTTCCATTCAGAAACATGGTTTCCCAAAGACCTCTAATCACGCTAGCTCCTAAAACAACTCCTATTAAGCATTTGACTAAAGCAGAGATGCAGGCACGTAGAGAAAAAGGGCTTTATTATAATTGTGATGAGAAATTCACTTGGGCACATAGATGTGTTGAGCAAAAGCTCTATCTCTTGGATGTGGATTCTTCACCTACAACTAAAGTTTATGAAGATGCTCAAGATATAGTAGATGATCAGGTTGAAACTCAACAGTCACCTATTGACCCTACTTCTCAGGAAGACCACCCAGAGATCTCTCTCCATGCTTTAGTAGAAATCACCACCCCACAAACCATGTAGTTCAAGGGTTACTTCAACAAGCTCCCTCTTACAATACTCATTGATTCTAGTAGTACTTGTAACTTCATTGACCCTCATATTGCCAAACAAGCTGATTGTTTTGTCCATCCTTGCTCCAACATTGAAGTCATGATTACCAATGGGGACACATTACCTTGCAAAGAGAAGTGTCATAATGTGTGTATCTCTATTGGTGATTATAACTTGCACTCTGACATGTTTTCCTTGCCCTTAGGTGGATGTGATGTGGTTTTGGGTGCTCAATGGTTACGCACACTTGGACCCATCTTATGGGATTTTGTTGAAATTTGGATGGAGTTCTCAGACAATGGGCAAAAGCACACATTGAAGGGCTTACAACCAAGGTCTCTCAGCATCATCAGTTCACATCGCATGGAAAAGCTCCTTAAGAAGAATTCGCATGGTGTCATCACTCAGCTCCACTCCATTCAAATGCAACCATCAGCGGTCTCCACCACTCCTTGAAATCTACAACGAATTTTGGATAGATATGCATGTGTCTTTGCCAAACTAGTGGGATTGTCACCTTCACGACCAGATGACCATCATATTTATCTCCTTCTTGGAAGTGTTCCTCCCAACATTAGGCCCTATCGCTACCCATTTCACCAAAAGATAGAGATTGAGATGATCATTCGGGACTTACTGAAGCAAGGTATTGTTCGCCCTAGTACCAGTTCCTTTTCTTCACCAATTCTTATTCAAAAAAATAATGGGTCATGGTGCCTCTACATTGACTTCCAAGCACTTAATCACATCACAATCAAGGATAAGTTTCTAATTCCTGTTGTTGATGAGCTTCATGTTGCTCATTTTTTCTCCAAGTTGGATCTTCCTTCTGGGTATCACCAAATTCAGGTTCATGAGGATGATATCCCTAAAATAGCTTTTGACATGCATGATGGCCACTATGAGTATTTGGTCATGAACTTTGGCCTCAATAATGCTCCTTCAACATTCCAGGCATTGATGAACAAAATATTCTGGCCCTACTTGCAGAAATTCATTCTAGTCTTCTTTGATGATATCCTCATCTATAGTAAAACATGGGCTGAGCATCTCCAACATCTAGATCTTGTATTGTAGCCTCTCTCTGATCATCATCTCTATGTAAAATAGTCTAAATGTGTTTTTGGCCAGGAGGAAGTGGAGTATCTCGGGCATATTGTTTCAGCCCAAGGGGTTTGAGTGGATCCTGTCAAAATAGAAGCCATGAAAAATTGGCCGCATCCTAAGACACTCAAGAGCCTCCATGGTTTTTGGGATTGACTAACTACTATCGCAAGTTTGTCAAGGATTATGGGAAGATTGTAGCTCCATTAACAACTATGTTGAAAAAGGATGCTTTTACATGGACACATGCCGCTGAGTGTGCATTTGAAAAATTGAAACAAGCTATGTGTACTACACCTGTTCTATCTATGCTAGATTTTTCCAAGACCTTCACTATTGAGAGTGATGCTTGCAGCAATGGACTTGGTGTTGTTCTCCTTCAAGAAGAACATCCCATTGCGTTCACCAGCAAATCCATTTCTAGTAAGAATTTAGTACTCTCTACATATGAGAAGGAAATGATGGCTATTTTGCATGCAATACAGAAGTGGCAGCCATACCTACTAGGGAATCATTTTTGCATCAAGACTTATCACCAGAGCCTAAAATATTTCTTGGAACAACGGGTCTCCTCCCCAGCATAACAGAAATGGGTTAGCAAACTCATGGGTTATGACTATGAGATCACTTACAAGAAGGGTAAGGACAATATTGTGGTGGATGCTCTTTCTAACACATTTGATGACCAAGCTTCTCTTTTAGCTATTTCTATGCCTATTCCAAATTGGTTGCAATCTGTTTAGTAGGGCTATGTTAGTGACTCTTCATTATCTCAAATCATCCAGTAGTTGGCCAATAACCCTTCTACTGTACCGCATTACTCTTGGGATTGTGCTTCTCTAGGACACAAGGGTTGTCTGGTCCTTCCCCAGAGCACAGATCTTTAACAAACTATCTTCTATGAACTCCATACTTCTCCATCAACAGGGCACTTTGGGTTCCTCAAAACATATGAGTGAGCACGGCATAACTTCTTTTGGAAGGGAATGAAAAGTGCAATTCAACATATGGTGGTTGAATTTGATACCTGCTAGTGCAACAAGGGTGAAACGACACTCCTTCCTAGATTGCTCGAACCCTTGCCCATCCCTACATGGATTTGGACAAATATTTCTATGGATTTCATTGATTGGATCCCTAAATCTAGAGGAAGACAGTGATCTTGGTTGTGGTTAATCGCCTCTCCAAATATAGTCATTTTTGTGCCTTCATCCATCCCTATACCGCGTCCTCAGTCGCACAAATTTTCATGGACTAGATCTTTTGTCTTCATGGCATCCCTTCTTCCACTATCTCAGATCGTGATGCAACTTTCACCAGTCATTTTTGGATAGAACTATCTCGACACACTTGCACCAAACTGAAGATGAGTTCAGGGTATCACCCACAAATAGATGGTCAAACTAAAATTATCAACAAATGTTTGGAAACTTATCTTTGTTGCTTCACCTCAGAACAACAGCATCAGTGGGCAAAGTGGCTACCTCTTGCTGAATGGTGGTACAATATCTCCTGCCACACTACATTTAAAATGACTCCATATGAAGTAGTCTATGGTTAGGTATTACCAGTGCTCCTTCCATACACCCCCAGCAGTTCACCAATTCAGGCATTTGACACGGTTCTCCAAACCTAAGATCAGATTCTTCACATTTTGCAAGACAATCCTCACATGGCAAGAAATTGAATGAAACAACAAGCCGATCAACACCATTCTGAGCACACTTTTCAAGTAGGTGATATGGTTTTTCTTCATCTACAACCATACAAGCAATCATCCCTAAAACTCAAAGGGCGTCATAAGCTAGCTCTAAAGTTCTATGGGCCATATAAGGTTCTTCAGAAGATTGGGTTAGTTGCTTATAAATTGGAGCTTCCTCCTCGCATTCATCCAGTATTTCATGTCTCTTGTCTAAAGAAAGTTCTTGGCACCAAAATCAGAGCACAAACTATTTTACCAAAACTGGATAATGAAGGATCCATCATTTTGGAGCTGGAGGCAATCCTTGATAGGCACACTCGTCAGCTTCACTCTTGATCCATCACAAAGGTATTAATTTAGTGGCACAAAATGCAACCAGAGGATGCTACATGGGAACCACTCCTTCAAATTCAGCAACAATTTCCACATCTTAAACTTTGAGGACAAAGCTTTTCTAAGAGGGAGGGGATTTTAGGAACCCATGTTTAACCCTTCTCTTTACTTTGTTAGTATATTCTTGTTGGAAGCATATGCTTTGTAAGTCATCCCGTGAGTATATTGTATTATCCCACATTCATGGGGAGTATATAAGTACGTGTTGAGGCCAATGAAGGCATCCACGAATTTACTGTATTAAGCTTGCTCAAAGGAGGTTGCCCCCTCGAAGTGGCCTGCAATCAATAAATTCCT
This sequence comes from Cunninghamia lanceolata, assembly GCA_027924645.1. Taxonomy (NCBI): domain Eukaryota; kingdom Viridiplantae; phylum Streptophyta; class Pinopsida; order Cupressales; family Cupressaceae; genus Cunninghamia; species Cunninghamia lanceolata. The sequence goes on from BSBN01000228.1 coordinate 12,155,821, forward strand.
TCTATGTTCTACTATTTAAGTTATTTCATGCATTTTTCATTATATTGTTGCAGGAGGTTCCTCTTAGTAGCAAAGGAAAATTCAAAGGTAAGTTACCCTTCAAATGTTTCAATTGTGGAAACATTGGTCACTATGCTCCAAGATGTCCTGATAGAACCTTAAAATTTAATGAAAATAAAGGAAAGATGGTAAGAAAGAATTACTATGATAGAGATGATGATGGTGTAAATGATGATGATAGTTTTGATGATGGCAATAGTAGTAAATGCTTGTTTATTGCACTTAGAGAAGAACATGTTTCTGTTAACCTTGCTAGCTGTGTGAAGGATAGAAGTGCAGGAGAGTTGTCTGTATTTCATGATGAAAAGGAAGATGAATGGATCATTGGCAATGGATGTTCAAATCATATGACTAGAGACAAAAGTAAGTTTGTCAAGGTTGAAAAGTATGATGGAGGACTGGTAAGATTTGGAGATGATGTAGCTAGTAAAATTTGTGGAAAATGATCACTTACTTTGATGGAAAGCATAATACAGATGTTCTTTACATGAAGGGCTTGAAGCATAACCTTCTAAGTGCTAGACAAATGTGCAACGAAGGATATAATCTTGTGTTCAAGGATAAAGGATGCGAGATAAGAAAAAGCTCCAGAACCATAATTGTTGTTGGTAAAAAGACTCAAGGTAATGTTTATCACTTGAAAGGCTCTGACAACTATTGTTTGCTGGCTCAGACAAATGAAAGTTGGATATGGCATAGAAGAATGGGTCATATTAACTTTGATAATTTGGTGAAAATAAGTACTACTCAGATTGTAAGAGATCTACCTAAGATTGTGAAGCCTGCCAATGTTACATGTAAAGATTTTCAATTGGGGAAGATGACAAAGACCACCTTTTAAAGCAAAGAACAATTCTCTATTAGTCTATTGGAGTTGGTGCATATATACCTTTGTGGTCCTACAAGAGTAAGAAGTCTACAAGGTGACATGTATTTCATGCTTCTTATTGATGATTATTCATGAATGACTTGGGTTACTTTCCTTAGAGAAAAATTAGAAGCCCTAGACAAGTTCAAAACTTTCAAAGCTATGGTTGAAAATGAATTGGATCTAACAATCAAGTGCTTAAGGTCTGATATAGGAGGTGAATTTACTTCAAATGAGTTCAATGCTTTCTATGAAGAACATGGAAAAAAGAGACATTTGTCTACTCCTTAAACTCCTCAACAAAATAGAGTGGTTGAAAGAAAGAATATAATTGTTCAAGAAGCTTCTAGAATAATGATCAAGGAAGCAGACCTACTGGAAGTGTACTGGAAAGAAGCAATACACATTAATGTCTATATTTAGAACAAAGTGCAGGTCAGAGAAAAAGAGACCAAAACACCTTATGAACTATGGTATGGTAAGACTCCTATAGTCAAATATTTCAAAGTGTTTGGAAGCAAATGCTATATCAGAAGAGATGAAGAATTAGAGAAGTTTGATGCCAGATGTGATGAAGGCATATTCCTAGCTTACTAAACCAAGAGAAAAGCTTACCGATGCTATAATAAAAGACTGAAAAAGATCATTGAAAGTACAAGTGTAAATGTAGATGAATATTTTCAATTAGATGGGTATGAATCAAATGAACCTATTGTTACAGAGAAGGTAGAAAAAGGAAAAGTAAAGGAAGTTCAGACTAAAGTGCAAATTGCTCTTGAAGAAGAAATTCAAGAAGATGCTCCTGAAAGAATTCCAAAGACTCCCAAGTATGTGCAAAGAGATCATTCTGAAGATCAGATTATAGGTGATAAAAAGAAAGGTGTATTGACAAGGAGAGTTGTAGAAGAACAAGTAAATATTTGTTTTATTTAAAAGGTGGAACCTAAGATAGTAAATGAAGCTTGCAATGATGAACATTGGGTCAAGGAAATGGGAGAAGAATTAATGCAAATAGAGAAGAATGAGACTTGGAAACTTGTCCCTAGACCTGCAAAGAAGAATGTGATTGGAACAAAGTGGGTTTTCTAGAACAAATTGAATGAGGTTGGAGAGTTTGTGAGAAACAAAGAAAGACTTGTGTGCAAAGGCTACTCACAAGTGGAAGGGATAGACTATGAGGAGACTTTTTCTCCTATGGCCAGACTAGAAGTAATCAGACTATTTTTGGCTTTTGTTGGACATAAACATTTCAAGGTGTATCGAATGGATGTCAAATCTACCTTTTTGAATGGTGAGTTAGAAGAAGAGGTATACAAAGAGCAACTAGATCGATTACAATTATCAGACCAACCAGATATGGTGTGCAAGTTGAAGAAGGATCTATATGGATTGAAGTAAGCTCCTAGAGCTTGGTATGCAAGACTAGACAAGTATCTACTGCAACAAGGTTTCAATAAAGGGTCCACAGATAGCAATTTGTATATCAAGGAAAGCAAAGATCAAATCCTGATTGTTGATGTCTATGTGGATGATATTATATTTGGTGAAAATAAAGGAATGTGTAATAATTTTGTAGATGAGATGTAGAAGGAGTTTGAGATGTCCATGTGTGGTGAGATGAATTTCTTCCTTGGATTTCAAATCAATTAGACAGACAAATGTATCTTCATTTCTCAATAAAAGTATCTCAGAGAGTTATTAAAGAAGTTTGGAATGGAAGACTCTAAACCAGTGAGCACTCCTATGATTACTAGATGTAAGTTGAGTTAAAATGATGAATCTCCTAAGGCTAATCAGAGCAAGTATAGGTCAGTGATTGGAGGATTGCTTTATTTGACTTCCACCAGACTGGATATCATGCATGTATTTTGTCTTGTGGTTAGATTTCAATCAGATCCTAGAGAATCACATCTTGTGGCAGTGAAAATGATTTTTAGGTACTTGAAAGGTACTATAGATCATGGTCTATGGTATTCAAAGAATAATGATTTCTCCCTATGTACCTATATAGATGCAGATTGGGCTAGTTGTGTTGATGAAAGGAAAAGCACAAGTGGTGTATTCTTCCTTGGAGATAGGGCAGTGTCTTGGCATAGCAAGAAACAAGAATTAGTCTCCTTATCTACTATAGAGGTAGAATATATTGCTGCAGTAACATGTTGTACTCAGGTGTTGTGGATGAAACAAACCTTGAAAGATATCAAAGTTTAGTATGAGGAGCCAATCCCTATTCTTTGTGATAACACAATTGCCATAAACATTTCAAAGAATCCAGTGATGTATTCAAAGACAAAACACATTTCAATCAAATATCACTTTTTGAGAGAGAACATTATAGAGAATGTTGTGAAGCTTGAGTATGTGCCTACAAAGGATCAAGTTGTTGATATATTCACTGAGGCCCTTCCAAAGGATACATTTGAGTATCTTTGGGAAAGGTTAGGGGTTATTGCCCCTCCTAGTGCAGGGGCACCCTTGGTTTAAGGTGCACCCTTGGTTTCATGTAATGCATTTTTGGTTTTTGTTATGTTGGTGTTGGTTTCATAATAATAAGGTCTTTTAGGCCATTTCAAGTCATTTGGAGTCAAGCTTGAGTATTTAGGTGCAAGGTAGTGAAAAAGTGTAAAAGTTGTCAAATTGCAAAAAAAATGTTGTCAAGCAACTTTTGCAAAATTGTCAAAATGGTGATTTGCTAAGCTACTAACCAAAATATGGTTAGAAATAGTTATAATATGGTTGTATATGCATAAATATGCCTAGTATACTCAAGGAGAGGGGTTGGATGAAGATTTTGAAGGAGAAGTTCTTTCTTGCATGCCTATTTTCTGCATTCTTTTAACTTCTGACACATTGTATGGAAATTTGGTGCACTGTACATATTGAACATTGCTTGTAACATGTGAGGGAATGTCTTAACATTATTATATTTTAGTTTGATTAGATTTCATTAATTTTAGAGGAAGATATTAATATTTTGGTGAAACTAGTCAAAAACCTTACCTAGGGTTATAGTGAACTATAAAAATGCTATTTTTGGAGTTTCCTCCGTGAACAAAGTAAGAAAATTGGTAGTAAATTCTGTCTTGATGTCTTCAACCTCCCTGCAAGTTTTGAGACCTAGGTTTTCAAGTGTGGAAGAGAATAAGATGACATTTTACTACAATTTGTCTTGTTTCATAGTCAAAACTCCCTTTTGGAATCATTTTTCCAAAGGTTTGGCACTGTAGAAAGGTTGGGTGTTTGATGATGGCTAGGACAAGTGGAAGGTTGATGTTTAAGCCCTTGGAAGCCTTTGGGTTTTCTATTTCCATCGTGGGTAGTTTGCATACTACTACATGTGAAACAATTGAGTATTCCATTATGAATGACTGTCTTTTGAAGTTGCCTACTTGAATTTGGTTGTAGTTGTTGAAAGGTTGCCAGACCCTCATGAGGACTATTGTAACATCACTGATATCCCTTCACCATATGGTAATCCACACCGTTGCAATGTCTTCCATGATTGAAGGGTCAATGGGACTAGTGGCCTATAATGTCATTGTGTAGAAGTCTGCCCCTACCATTGTTACCCTTGAAGCCATTGGAAGGTTCATGAAGATAGTTTTGTATTGTTGAATATACCCCTACTCTGCATCATTTTGGTATCAAATCCAATAAAGATAAAAAAATAAGTTAATTTAGTGTGTTGTGTCAAGAAAAATACCTCCAAGAGTGAATTCTATTGAAAGAGCAATAGAAAGGATAGCTAAAGAGATGAGAGACTCTCTTGCCCAAGAGACGAGAGAGATGAGAGTTAATGTTGATGCAAGGCTTACAATAGTTGAAACTAATCAGAGAATAGGAGTGGTCACAAGAGATTTGAGTGATCAAGAAGAAGTAATAGATGAAAACAATCTTCCACAAGAAGAACTTCAAGAAGAGAGAGATGCTGATGAGATAAGGATGGAAAGATTCTTGAAGGCAATCAAGAGTGATGGTTGCAAGTTGAAGATGGAACATCCATTGTATGCAGGTAGTTTGAACAGTGAGGAACTTTTTGATTGGATAGGAGAATTAGATAAATATTTTGAATTTGAAGATGTACCTGAGGGGAAAGGAGTGAAGTTGGCTAGAACAAAGTTGAAAGGCCATGCATCCCTTTGGTGGGATTATGTGCAATAAGAAAGAAGGAAGAAAGGCAAAGCAAATATCACCTCTTGGGACAAAATGGTTGCAAAGTTGAAAGGTAAATTTCTACCTAGTGATTATGCCACTCAATTGTATAGGCAACTACAAAATTTGAAAAAAAAAGATATGGATGTAAAGGCATATACAGAGGAGTTCTACAAACTGAGTATTAGATCAGGTTATATGGAGGATGAAGTTGATAAGGTTGCAAGAAATATAGCCTACAAGATGAATTGAGCCTCACAAGCCCTAGGACTCTAGAAGAATTCTATCAACTAGCCATGAAGGCTAAAGTGAAGTTGAAAAGAAGACAAGAGAAACAAATAATAGGTAGGGGAAGGACTTTTAGAGGAAGAGGATCATTTGCTGATTTAGGATAGCCACATGGGAGTCAAGGAGAGACAAGCAATACCCAAGAACAAGCTGCAGATTCAAGAGGCAATTTTAGGGGAAGAAGATTAGATTTTAGGGGCAGATTTGGGAGTAGAGGAGGATCAAGTGGATTCACTAGAAAATGTTATAAATGTAATAATTTTGTAGGCCATCAAGCATGGCAATGCACTGAGGAATAGACCACTACTTCAGTTAGGAGTGAAAGGAGGAATAAAATTGTACAAGGTTAGGATAATGAAAGTGTCAATTCTCCATCATACAATGTTGATCCATAAGTTGGGGAGTCCTTGATGATGAGAAGAACCCTGATCAAAGTGCCTATGGAGAAGGAACCACCTCAAAGAAAGTCACTCTTCAGGACTACATGCAAATGCCAAGGTAAATGTTGTAAAGTTGTCATTGATTCTGCTAGTACTAATAACTTGGTTTCTATTGAAATGGTAGATAAGATAAAATTGAAAATATTACCACATGCCACTTCATATAAGGTATCATGGCTAAATAAAGGGCAACAAGTGTTAGTTAATGAGAAATATTGGATAGAATTCCAAATAGGGGGACATAAGGACAAAGTGTTGTGTGATGTCATTCCAATGGATGTTTGCCATATGTTGCTTGGTAGACCATGGCAATATGATAGGAAGGCAGTTCATGATGGTAGGAAAAACACCTATGCCATAGAGAAGGATGGGATTTCTTACACCTTAACACCTTTGAAAGAAGAAAGTTAAGAATCACAAGTGGGATCTAGTGTCATGTTGGTAAGTGAGAAGGAGTTCGTACAAACCATACAAAAGGAAGACAATGGCTTTGCAAGCATAAATAGACCTAGGACTATTATGAAAGCAACTAGGGTTGATCTATTACCATTGGAGGTTTAAGATTTGTTGTGGGTGCATGTTAATCTGATGATAGATGACATTCCACTTGGAGAGGTACTAGTCCTCATGTGGGGTTGCTAGGATGGGAAGACAAACCTTCCAATGTACTTGAAGCTACTAAGCATTTGTAGATGAAGATGCAGCCCAAATTATCTTTGTATTACTTAGGTAGTTTGGTGAAGGTAATCTATTACAAGATGAGGTTAAGAGGCTCAATTCCAAGCTAAAGGTTCCTTTTTTTTGTTTTACAAACTGATATGAATAGAGAAAAGGAAAAGGCCACTCATTGTAGAGATCCAAAGGAGAGAGAAACATTAAACATTGTAGATTTGGATGACATGGGTTGTGTTGTTGATCTCAGTCCAAGCCCCTTCAACCAACAATTGACATGTTGAGAGGATTCCTAGGTGAGTGTGGAAGACATCACATAGTTGTAATGCAAGGGTCTCTTTCAAATATGAGGGGTGATGGCGTTGAAAGGGAAAGGAGCACTCAATCTTTTCTATTTTCCATTGAGGGTGAAGAATATACACATTCATTGCAGGCATTACAAAGGGAGATATTGGAGATTAGATATGATTTACATCTTTTAGAAGAGAGCAGTAAAATTGATCAAGAGACCATGCTTGATGACATGATGGTTAGAGACAAACGGAGAAGACAAAATGCTCTTCTTGAGATTGCAGACTTGCGGAGTGAGAGACCTAAGGTCAAAATGAAACAAGCTATTAGAGGAGAGCACGGTGCTATTATAATGTATGCAATCCATCAAGTAGAAAGGGAGCAGCTACAAGTTGGAGTTAGCAGAGGAATACTTGATTTCAAGGTTGAAGATTTAGTTTTTACTTTGTACCCTTTAAAAAGGGGATGTTGTTTTAGGTCATGATATAGGTTCACAAGTAGGTTCAAATGTTGAGAGGGTCAAAGACCTTCCACCAAGCAGATCTTTGGAGTTGGAGCATATCCTAGACCCAAAGAACTCAAAAAGCTCAGGACCAAATCCTATTTTTAGTATTTAGTCAAATGGAAGGGTCTGCATAATGAAGATGCTACTTGGATGTCTAAGGCTGATATTCTCAGGCATGGATATCCTATTGTAGGTCTTAACTCAAGTGGGACTTGAGTTCTTTTTCTCCTCTAGGGAGTATGGTGCTGCAGGGGCACCCTTAGTTTCAGGTGCACCCTTGGTTTCATGTAATGTATTTTTGGTTTTTGTCATGATGGTGTTGGTTTCATGTTAATAAGGTATTTCTAGGCCATTTCAAGTCATTTGGAGTCAAGTTTGAGTCTTTAGGTGCAAGGTAGTGAAAAAGTGTAAAAGTTGTCAAATTGCAAAAAAATGTTGTCAAGCAACTTTTGCAAAATTGTCAAAATGGTGATTTGTTAATCCACTAACCAAAATATGGTCAGAAATAGTTGGAATATGGTTGTATATGCATAAATATGCCTGGTATTCTTGAGGAAAGGGGTTGTATGAAGATCTTGAAGGAGAAGTTCTTTCTTGCATGCTTATTTTCCTATGTTTTCTACATTCTTTTAACTTTTGTCATGTTGTACGGACATTTGGTGCACTGTACGGACTAAAAATTTCTTGTAACATGTGAGGGAATGTCTTAACATTATTATGTTTTTGGTTTGATCAAATTTCATTAAGTTTATAGGAAGGTATTAACATTTTGGTGAAACTAGTCAGAAACCCTACCTAGAGTTACAGTGAACAATGAAAACACCATTTTTAATCCCTTGGAAGCCTCTGGGTTTGTCATTTCCATTGAGGGTAGTTTGCATACTGCTACATGTGAAACAATTAAGTATTCCATCGTGAATGACTATCTTTTGAAGTTGCCTCCTTGAATTCAGTTCTAGTTGTTGAAAGGTTACCAAACCCTCATGAGGAGTATTGTAACATCATTGATATCCCTTCACCATATGCTAATCCAAACTGTTGGAATGTCTTCCATGATTGAAGGGTCAAAGGGACTAGTGGCCTATAATGTCATTATGTAGAGGTTTGTCCCTGCCATTGTTACCCTTGAAGCCATTGGAAGGTTCATGAAGACTATTTTGCATTATTGAATATACCCCTACTTTACATCACATCCTTCATTGAACTAGGTGCATAAGGAGATGTATTAGTCCAATGTACCTCAAAGAATATTTTCTTCTGGACTGATTTAGGGGGGTTACCCTTCAAGGGGAGCAAATAGAGATCTGAGATGATTGTTGCAATCAGGGGAAGTAAATATTGATTCCAATATGACTAGGGAAAAAGTGTGAAAGTATGTGCAGTGGAGTAGATGTGAAGCCCTTTGCTATTGATGTCAAAGGGGGAGATAAATCATGTGAAAAACTCAAGGGGAGTAAGAGTCCATAAGTATGAAAATAAAGGGGGAGGGTAAGTGCAGGAAGATGGGGGGCCAAAAAGGGGTCTTAAGTGGCCACTTTTTTTCTGAAATCAGGAAATACTGGCCTTGGATGAGAAATTGAGCATAGTTACACTCAAAATTTGGAGATGCAACCAAAACAATGTTCATAGTGCTCCGAGTCTACTTTCTAAACTACTATTTTGTTTTGAAAATGGCATAGATTAAGGGGTTCAAAAGAGGGAGCCACAGAAATTGGTGTTGTTTCTGTCAAAAAAACATAACATAGCATGTTTTGTGGCTCCCTCAAAAGGTCAACTTTTTTTTGGTATTTTTAAAATCGCTTCAGTGAGAAATTAGCTAATAGCATGTAGTTTATGCCTGATTTTTCTGATAATTTTTTGATGAATATTTGATTTTCTACTAATTTTTAAAGTGGACACATCCTAAAAAATAGAATTTTGGCCGTGCTACCCCTATAAATTTTGAAAACTAATTGAAAATCATTTTTTTATTTTTTTAATATTTGTAGAATGGAGTCTAGTTTCCAAATATGTAATTGTTTTGAAATTTGAATGAATAGTTATTTTACAATGAAAAAAAGACCAAACAGTGGTTTTTGCCTAAAAACGGACACACAAACAAAAGAAATTAAAGATGAAAGGCTTAACATTGTTAAAATATGAAAGAAAATCACATCATCAAATAGCTAAGAGAAAGCCTAACATTACCCATGTGTTTGATTTGTTCAACCTTGAAACACGTGCAAATCTGAGGGTTAGCACGAACAAAATTATGTGAAATTTTGAAGAATATAGAAAAACACATCTGTGACTGTTCATAAGGCACTCCAAGCCTTTGGGTTGGAAATCCAAAGCAAATCCCAAGCCCAAGGCTTGGGATTCCCAAAGCAAGAAATAACGCGAGCGCGTTATAACACAAGCACGTTATAACGCGCTCGCGTTATGTTTTGCCTTGCATTTTTCTTTCTCATAAGTGTCTTTTGCCATGTTTGACATAACGCGAGCGCGTTATAACACGCTCGCGTTATGTCCCACTCAAATTTTTTTACATTCAAGGCTATTAATCATGAGGGTTAAGGCATAAGGGATAGAGTTGGAGGGCTTACGGATAAGGGATTACCGTTTAAGGTATAGTATCGAGCCCGTTGAGGGTCTAGGAATAGGGATAGCGTTTAAGGTTTAGGCATGCGGGATGACAGATTACGGTTGAGGGTCGAGGGATCAAAGTTAAGGGTTGAGGGATTAGGGTTTGACATTAAGGGTTGAGGGTTGAGGTTCAAGGGTCAAGGGTTTAGGGATAGGGTTTAGGGTCGAGGGATTAGGGTTAAAGTAGAGTGTGGAGGGTGTAAGGATTAGGGACAGGGTTGGAGGGTTTAGGGATAAGGGATTAGGGTTTAAGGTATAGTATCAAGTCTGTTGAGAGTTTAGGAATAGGGATAGCATTTAGGGATTAGGGATGAGGGATTATAGTTGAGGGATGATGGATTAGGGTTGAGGGTTGAGGGATTAGGGTTTAGGGATAAGGTTTAGGGTTGAGGGTTGAGGAATTAGGGTTTAAGGTATAGTGTTGAGGGTTGAGGGTTGAGGGTTTAGGATTAGGGTTTAGGGTTGACAGATTAGCATTTAATGTCGAGGTTAGGGTTAGAGTGTCGAGGGTAGAGGGATTAGGGATAGGGTTTAGGGTTGAAGGTTTAAGGATTGAGGGTTGAGGCTTTAGGGATGAGGGTTTAAGGCTTAAGATATAGTGTCAAGTGTTGAGGGTGTAGGGATAGGGTTTAAGTTTTAAGGGTTAAGGGTTGAGGGATATGGATTAGGGTTTAAGGTATAGTGTTGAGGGTCAAGGGATCAGAGTTAAGCGTTGAGGGATTAGGGTTTGACATTGAGGGTTGAGGGTTGAGGTTCGAGGGTCAAGGGTTTAGGGATAGGGTTGAGGGTCGAGGAATTAGGGTTAAAGTAGAGTGTGGAGGGTATAAGGATTAGGGATAGGGTTGGAGGGTTTAGGGATAAGGGATTAGGGTTTAAGTTATAGTATCTATTCTGTTGAGGGTGTAGGAATAGGGATAGCATTTAGGGTTTAGGGATGAAGGATTAGAGTTGAGGGATGACAGATTAGGGTTGAGGGTTGAGGGATTAGGGTTTAGGGATAAGGTTTAGGGTTGAGGGCTGAGGGATTAGGGTTTAAGGTATAGTGTTGAGGGTTTAGGGATAGGGTTTAGGGTTGAGGGATTAGGATTTGATGTTGAGGGTTGAGGGTTTAGGGTTTAGGGTTAGGGTTGAGAGATGAGGGATCAGAGTTAAGGGTTGAGAGAATAGGGTTTGATGTCGAGGGTTGAGGCTTGAGGTTCGAGGGTCAAGGGTTTAGGGATAGGGTTGAGGTTGAAGGGATTAGGGTTAAAGTAGAGTGTGGAGGGTGTAAGGATTAGGGATAGGGTTGGAGGGTTTAGGGGTAAGGGATTAGAGTTTAAGGTATAGTATCGAGTCTGTTGAGGGTTTAGGAATAGGGATAGCATTTAGGGTTTAGGGATGAGGGATTAGAGTTGAGGGATGAGGGATTAGGGTTGAGGGTTGAGGGATTAGGGTTTAGGGATAAGGTTTAGGGTTGAGGGTTGAGGGATTAGGGTTTAAGGTATAATGTTGAGGGTTGATGGTTTAGGGATAGGGTTTAGGTTTGAGGGATTAGGGTTTAGGGTTGATGAATTAGGGTTTAATGTTGAGGGTTGAGGGTTGAGGGTTGAGGTTGAGGGATAGGGTTAATGGTCAAGGGATTAGGGTTAAATAAGAGTGTCGATGGTAGAGGGATTAGGGTTTAAGGTATAGTATCAAGCCTGTTGAGGGTCTAGGAATAGGGATAACATTTAGGGTTTAGGAATGAGGGATTAGAGTTGAGGGATGACGGATGACAGATTAGGGTTGAGGGTTGAGGGATTAGGGTTTAAGGTATAGTGTTGAGGGTTTAGGGATAGGGTTTAGGGTTGAGGGATTAGGATTTGACATTGAGGGTTGAGGGTTTAGGGTTTAGGGTTAGGGTTGAGAGATGAGGGATCAGAGTTAAGGGTTGAGGGAATAGGGTTTGACGTCGAGGGTTGAGGCTTGAGGTTCGAGGGTCAAGGGTTTAGGGATAGGGTTGAGGTTGAAGGGATTAGGGTTAAAGTAGAGTGTGGAGGGTGTAAGGATTAGGGATAGGGTTGGAGGGTTTAGGGATAAGGGATTAGAGTTTAAGGTATAGTATCGAGTCTGTTGAGGGTTTAGGAATAGGGATAGCATTTAGGGTTTAGGGATGAGGGATTAGAGTTGAGGGATGAGGGATTAGGATTGAGGGTTGAGGGATTAGGGTTTAGGGATAAGGTTTAGGGTTTAGGGTTGAGGGATTAGGGTTTAAGGTATAGTGTTGAGGGTTGATGGTTTAGGGATAGGGTTTAGGTTTGAGGGATTAGGGTTTAGGGTTGATGAATTAGGGTTTAATGTTGAGGGTTGAGGGTTGAGGTTGAGGGATAGGGTTAATGGTCAAGGGATTAGGGTTAAATAAGAGTGTCAATGGTAGAGGGATTAGGGTTTAAGGTATAGTATCGAGCTTGTTGAGGGTCTAGGAATAGGGATAGCGTTTAGGGTTTAGGAATGAGGGATTAGAGTTGAGGGATGACGGATGACAAATTAGGGTTTAGGGACAAGGTTTAGGGTTAGGGTTGAGGGATTAGGGTTTAAGGTATAGTGTTGAGGGTTTAGGGATAGGGTTTAGGGTTGAGGGATTAGAGTGAAGGGTTGAGGGATTAGAATTTGGCATTGAGGGTTTAGGGTTTAGGATCAGGGTTGAAGGTCGAGGGATCAAAGTTAAGGGTTGAGGGATTAGGGTTGTATGTTGAGGGTTGAGGGTTGAGGTTCGAGGGTCAAGGGTTTAGGGATAGGGTTGAGGGTCGAGGAATTAGGGTTAAAGTAGAGTGTGGAGGGTATAAGGATTAGGGATAGGGTTGGAGGGTTTAGCGATAAGCGATTAGGGTTTAAGGTATAGTATCGATTCTGTTGAGGGTGTAGGAATAGGGATAGCATTTAGGGTTTAGGGATGAAGGATTAGAGTTGAGGGATGACAGATTAGGGTTGAGGGTTGAGGGATTAGGGTTTAGGAATAAGGTTTAGGGTTCAGGGCTGAGGGATTAAGGTTTAAGGTATAGTGTTGAGGGTTTAGGGATAGGGTTTAGGGTTGAGGGATTAGAGTGAAGGGTGGAGGGATTAGAATTTGGCATTGAGGGTTTAGGGTTTAGGATCAGGGTTGAAGGTCGAGGGATCAGAGTTAAGGGTTTAGGGATTAGGGTTGTATGTTGAGGGTTGAGGGTTGAGGTTCGAGGGTCAAGGGTTTAGGGATAGGGTTGAGGGTCGAGGAATTAGGGTTAAAGTAGAGTGTGGAGGGTATAAGGATTAGGGATAGGGTTGGAGGGTTTAGGGATAAGGGATTAGAGTTTAAGGTATAGTATCGAGTCTGTTGAGGGTTTAGGAATAAGGATAGCATTTAGCGTTTAGGGATGAGGGATTAGAGTTGAGGGATGAGGGATTAGGGTTGAGGGTTGAGGGATTAGGGTTTAGGGATAAGGTTTAGGGTTGAGGGTTGAGGGATTAGGGTTTAAGGTATAGTGTTGAGGGTTGATGGTTTAGGGATAGGGTTTAGGTTTGAGGGATTAGGGTTTAGGGTTGATGAATTAGGGTTTAATGTTGAGAGTTGAGGGTTGAGGGTTGAGGGTTGAGGTTGAGGGATAGGGTTAATGGTCAAGGGATTAGGGTTAAATAAGAGTGTCGATGGTAGAGGGATTAGGGTTTAAGGTATAGTATCCGAGCCTGTTGAGGGTCTAGGAATAGGGATAGCATTTAGGGTTTAGGAATGAAGGATTAGAGTTGAGGGATGACGGATGACAGATTAGGGTTGAGGGTTAAGGGATTAGGGTTTGATGTTGAGGGTTGAGGGTTTAGGCTTAGGGTTGAGAGATGAGGGATCAGAGTTAAGGGTTGAGGGATTAGGGTTTTACGTCGAGGGCTGAGGTTCGAGGGTCAAGGGTTTAGGGATAGGGTTGAGGTTGAAGGGATTAGGGTTTAAGGTATAGTGTTGAGGGTTGATGGATCAGAGTTAAGGGTTGAGGGATTAGGGTTGAGGGTTGTAAGGATTAGGGATAGGGTTGGAGGGTTGAGGGATTAGGGTTGAGGGATTAGGATTTGACGTTGAGGGTTGAGGGTTTAGGGATAGGGTTGAGGGATTAGGATTTGACTTTGAGGGTTGAGGGTTTAGGGATAGGGTTGAGGGTTGAGGGATTAGGATTTGACATTGAGGGTTGAGGGTCGAGGGATCAAAGTTGAGGGTTTAGGGATTAGGGATCTATAGCAGGACAAAACGCGAGTGCGTTATAACGCGAGCACGTTATAACCCGCTCGCATTTTTAATTTCTATTGAAACGGTAAAAAAGTGGTTACCCCCATGATCCAGGCCCACATGCTCTATTTTCTTACTGATTCTGTGCGTGCTCCGACAAAAAAGAAGTGCTTTCATGCTATTGGGAAGTTCACATGCACATTTGACACATTGTACCACCTTTGCATGATCTTTCCACCACCTTTTCTGCTTTGCCAACTTGAGAAGGAGGAAATAACATAGTTTTCAAACCAAGTTTGATATATATCTATTCAATTTTCAATTTTTGTAGTATTGCAATGTTAATTGTGATTCAATTTTAAGAATTTAACATTGAAAAGGAAGCAAGTGGTGAAAAACTCAAATTGTTGAGGAGTTTGATGCAAGAAGATAAAAAAACTACATAATTGGGTACTCTCTCCATTCAAATCTTCATTTTTTAGGTATGTCAAGTCTTTACATGCATGTTCTTTACATTTTCCTTATTTTGGATTGAATTACTTTATCATGCTTTATCATACATGTTTAAAATAGACACATTCCCAATCAAGAAAGCAACCTACAATCTCACATGATGCCATGTATATTTTCTACACTTGGGCTCTTTAATAATTGTGTAATAAACAAACTTTAGTTCATACCATGATGTCAAACTATACAAGAATAAATCCTTACAACATAAAAAAAATACAATCCCACTAATATCATGTATTCATTTCTTAGGAACTAATATTGGTCTCTTTATCATGCTATAGACAAATTCTCCATCATGCCGAGGAAACGATCAAGAATTAAACCAACACAGGAAGAGATAGAAGCTAAGAATGCAAAGAAAGCAATGGCTATGAGGGAACTTCGTGAGAAGAGGAAATTGGACACGATAAATGAAGACATACCAATTGAAGAGGAACCACAACCATCACAAAGAGATATGGTATTGGCGGCACAAAGAGAACGAATGCAAAAACTTCGTGGTACGAGAGATTTGAATACCATAGTTGGAGACACATCCTTTACCGCAAGTCAACATGTAGGGACACCATCTACCACATCTCAAGTTGAGAGTACATCATCACTCACATGTGATGAAGGAGGTATGCCATCGTTCCCACCTCAACCTCAAGGTATGTCATCTATTCCATCTTCGATTGAAGGTATGCCATCTAACCCATCTCATTTAAATATTGATGAAATTCCTAATGTTGAGATGAATTTACCTAACTTGACACCACCTAGAATTTTGCATAGAAAGCCATATTTGATTGATATTGATGAGAATATTTTGCAGCCAATGGAAGGTAAGATTCCAAAACACACTTGTAGAAGATATGCTAATAAGATTTGGAGATTGTTCTTTGAAAAGTTAAATGAGACTACAAGATGTCAACTATTTGTTGAAATGATGCGAAGTATAAAGTATAGGTCTATCATGAAGATTCTTGGGTTGAGAACATCAGAGGCTTCAAGTGAAAAATCTATTGTCAAGAATCTAATGAGTGCATATAAGAGTGTGGGTAACACCTCACACACAAAAGATAGTAATGTAACACGGCGTGTGATTACATCGACTATAGTAAGTAGTCAAACGAGGAAAGCTCGTCTCATTAGAAAGACAAGTCAAGAATTGAGAATTAATAGGAAAACTTTATCAAGAGCCATTGGAAGACGCCAAAGAATTGAGGACACTAATGCCAATGAATTATGGGCGTTCTCAGGGAGACTACCACGAAAAAATAAACCAATTGTTGAAGCATTGAGATCACTAATTGAAGACTTTTGGAAGAATTACACAAGGGTATCTCTGAATCAAAGGGATGTGGTAAGAAGGAGAATCGGTAGTCAGAACTGCGAGCCACATCCAAAGCATTTTTTGGATGAGACTCAAACACAGTTTTATGGTAAATTTCTAGAGAAGTATCCTCAAATTAAAATTTGTCAAAGATATTTTGAAATGCTAAAACCTTTCTATGTTAAGATAAATCAGACACGCACTACTTGTTGTTGTAGATTACATATTGAATTTTCTAACCATTTTGATGCTTATAGGTCTATATGTTTAGATATGCATACTAACAATGATTTGCAGGGTTGTGCCATATGTGCCCCACCAACATCTTCAAGAGACTTCATATCAAGAATTTTATGTGAAAGAGAGGAAGGTCAAATATTCTACAAGAAATTATGCTTGGATGGCACATGTCATCGTTGCGGTGGCTTGCAACATTTGCCAATATGTGAACATATGGAAATAACACATGCGGTTGGAAACGAACTAGTAGAGTTTGGCAAGTATAAAACAGTGGCATACAATACAAAAGATGGTAAAGAAGCAAAGATGTGTGAATTAGTTATTGAAAAGATTCTAGTGTATCAGTTTATGCCTATATTTTGTGACATCATAGTGTATGAGTATGCAAGACATGCCCATAGAGCTCGATGGTTGGACTTGCAATTCAAGTTATGCAAGGACACATTTCCAGTTGGTAGCATTGTTTCAGTCATTGACTTTACAGAGAACTACAGTCTATAGCCACAGCGTGAGGTGCAATTACAATATTACAACTCCACACAGGTTTCTATATTTGTGCACATCGCATTCATTCATGCGGATGATAGTACAGAGGATGACAGAAAGATCATAAGGGAGTATAATTTCTATATTAGTGATGATCGCACGCATTCTACGAAGTTCGTGCAAGGTTGCTTTTAGGTGTTCTACAATGATTTGGCTAGAAGGGGCATATCGTTCAGTCAGCATATCATATGGTCAGATAATTGTGCGTCACAATTCAAGAACTCGCAAAATTTATATTGGCTGAGTAGGAGGCATAATTTTACAGGTATTCAACATATGTGGAACTTTTGTGAGGCCGGGCATGGAAAGGGGGAGCATGATGGTGCAGGAGCATGTATCAAAAGAGCCATAGCATGAGAAGAGTTAAAGTATAAAGACAATGCAAAGTTGACAGATGCAAAATTGATTGTCGAGTGGTGTAATGCTTCCATGGGTCCAGGTAATGAAGGTAAGTCTTTAGTTCATAGATTTTTTTGGTTGATAGATGATACTAACATTGCACCATATGAGGATTGTTGTACACTGACAGGATCAAATGAGATGCACTCTTTCAGAAGCTCAATTGAAGGTTCATGGAGTATCCATACACGAAAGATGTCATGCTTTTGTTCTTCCTGTATAATTAAAGTCTGGGATGAGTGCGAGTCAAAGGAGTGGGTTGACGAATGGCAGTTAAGTTATCTTAGCCCACTTGACACGTATCGACCCCCGACGGCACTAGAACTAACACAGATGGAATCGTCAGTTGACTTTGACCACATATCAGATTTAGTTGAACCAGGTAATATAGGGCACGTATATGCATCTAATTTCATTTAGTTCAACCAGGTAATGTCATCTTACTTTGTAGTGTTTTTGTAATGTTGACTAATTTCATCTAATTTGCTACACATATCAATGTAGGGCACGTATATGCAGTTATTGCAGATGAAGATAATGAAGAGGGAACAGATTATTACTTATGTCGTTGTGTTGAGGCCAAAAAGAAATTGGAGGCCCCAGTTACAGATGGAGAAAACATCGAATACCCTACAGGATCAGTGGTTATTATTGGAACATGGCTTAGAAGGTACCCACATAAGAGTGTTAATATTTGGCTATTTCAGGACTTTGACATGCATCGGAAGATTCTTCATTACTCTAACCTTGTCGTGGCATCCAATGTTCATTTGATAAAGTATCGGGGTAGACCTTTGAACAAAATATTGTGGAAGGTGCATGAGTCTGACCATGAAGCAATACTTGACACAATAAAGAGTAGAGCAGACCCGGATGGTTCATTGGATTAATTTGTAAGTATTCACATTAATTTTGTAAAGCTATGTTACATTGAGTTGTAAGTATGCACATTAATTTGTAAGGTTTGTCTTTTTTTATTTCCTCCTGCATTTTTACACATATGTACACATTTTTACATCATCATGTTATGCATTTTTGGTGTCCTACTCCTGATGCGACCAAACTCATAACTCACCCTACTAGACACCATTTGATGATCTCTCCAACACTCTGGATCCAGGGCGCCCAATCATGATGATGACCTATATACCATTCTCCCAAGGCGCTCATAATGAATGAAAAGAAGACCAAGGGCTCCCAAGCTTAATAGACTTATTTCTTTCAATTTTGATGATCCAAACTCTTGCAATATGACATCCACTTTCATGCCTTTAGATCTTCCTTCACATATAGGGCACCAAATCAAGTTAAAAAATCTACATAAGGGTGCCAAACTGGATGAAAGGAGACATGAAATGCACCTTAGGACTCCATGCTAAGGTTTGAGCCATTAAAGTCTCTTGATATTAGGCGCTCATGATGATGAAACTTAGAGCTTTTTCCTTTCCTATGCGCTCATCTAAGATGTTTGAATGATAAGGAGCGCCTCAACCTCTATAATGTACATTGGGCACCAAATCAAGGTGATTTTAAGTCACTTTGAGTCATTTGGGGTTAGTTTGAGTCTTTGAGTCATGTTGCAAAAAAGTGTCAATGTTGTCAAGTTGCACAAAGCAACTTTTGCATTTTTGGTGTCCTGCTCATGATGTGACCAAACTAACTATTCCAACGCATCTGGATGGGTACATTTACACTAGGCATGGTCCTGTTTTTCACCCAAACATGTCGAAACAGTCAGAGCTACATTGTACCAACGATATCCCTGAAGAGTCCAAAGTGCAAAAAGGCTGCAATCTTTGACGAGATGTTACTCGAAAACTGTGTCACTTAGAAACATTCTATTTGAGGCAACGCGATCACATAGAGTGCCTCTACAATAACCTCTCTCAGTTTTTTATAGCTCTGAGGCATTTGCACATGGTGAAAGGTTTTCTGCTGCCCCAAAAATCGTCAGAAGGAGGCAGTGTAAAGTTGCAAAGGGGTGTAACTTTCATCCTGCTCCTGATGCGACCAAACTGACTATTCCAACGCATTTGAATGGGTACATTTATGCTAGGCATGGTCCTATTTTTCACCCAAATGTGTCGAAACAGTCGGAGCTACATTGTACCGACGATATCCCTGAAGAGTCCAAAGTGCAAAAAGGTAGCAATCTTTGACGAGATGTTACTTGAAAACCATGTCACTTAGAAACATTCCATCTAAGGAAACACGATCACGTAGAGTGCCTCTACAATAACCTCTCTCAATTTTTTATAGCTCTGAGGCATTTGCCCGTGGTGAAAGGTTTTCTGCTGCCCCAAAAATCGTCAGAAGGAGGCAGTGTAAAGTTGCAAAGGGGTGTAACTTTCGTCCTGCTCCTGATGCGACCAAACTAACTATTCCAACGCGTTCAAATGGGTACATTTACACTAGGCATGGTCCTATTTTTCACCCAAATGTGTCGAAACAGTCGGAGCTACATTGTACCGACGATATCCCTGAAGAGTCCAAAGTGCAAAAAGGCAGCAATCTTTGATGAGATGTTACTCAAAAACTGTCACTTAGAAATATTCCGTCTGAGGTAACGCGATCATGTAGAGTGCCTCTACAATAACCTCTCTCAGTTTTTTATAGCTCTGAGGCATTTGCCCGTGGTGAAAAGTTTTCTGCTGCCCCAAAAATCGTCAGAAGGAGGCAGTGTAAAGTTGCAAAGGGGTGTAACTTTCGTCCTACTCCTGATGCGACCAAACTGATTATTCCAACGTGTCTGAATGGGTACATTTACACTAGGCATGGTCCTATTTTTCACCCAAATGTGTCGAAACAGTCGAAGCTACATTGTACCGATGATATCCCTGAAGAGTCCAAAGTGCAAAAAGGCAGCAATCTTTGACGAGATGTTACTCAAAAATTGTGTCACTTAGAAACATTCCATTTGAGGCAACGTGATCACGTAGAGTGCCTCTACAATAACCTCTCTCAATTTTTTATAGCTCTAAGGCATTTGCCCGTGGTGAAAGGTTTTCTGCTGCCCCAAAAATCGTCAGAAGGAGGCAGTGTAAAGTTGCAAAGGGGTGTAACTTTCGTCCTACTCCTGATGCGACCAAAATGACTATTCCAACGCATTCAAATGCGTACATTTACGCTAGGCATGGTCCTATTTTTCACCCAAATGTGTCGAAACAGTCGGAGCTACATTGTACCGACGATATCCCTGAAGAGTCCAAAGTGCAAAAAGGCAGCAATCTTTGACGAGATGTTACTCGAAAACTGTGTCACTTAGAAACATTCCATTTGAGGAAACGCGATCACATAGAGTTCCTCTACAATAACCTCTCTTAATTTTTTATAGCTCTGAGGCATTTGCCATGGTGAAAGGTTTTCTGCTGCCCCAAAAATTGTCAGAAGGAGGCAGTGTATTAAGTCAGGATGAAAGCCTATTCACTCTAGGCACCTATTTTTGACCAAATCACACATGCGCCTTGAACAACTCTATCTTCAAGGCACTTTTCTCTAATCTCTGTAACTCTCCAAATCCACAGAGGCGTAAATTTTACCTCTTGGGCTCAAGATATAGGTTCTTCATCCAAGGCGCTAGAATGGTCCAAAGGCGCATTTCACCTCTAACCTCACCTCTGACCTTACTTTGAGGCGCTAAACCTTTTGACATTTCAAGTAACTTCAAGAGAACTATTTTTCCTCAAGGTGGTTCACTCCTTGCAATTGGATGTATGGTACTTGTAACTCATTTGATTGACTTTGTAATGTTTCTTCTTCTCGCAGAGTAGATAAGGATGATATAAGCTTACTTCATGAATCGGAGTAGAAATCTCTCTTGGACTTGCTAGGTGAAAGGACTTGAACTTGAAGGACTTGAAGTTGATGAAGTGATCCTTCATGATGGCCTTTGACATTACCTTCTCAGAGTTTAGATGATAACACCTTCCTTGGATAAAGTGGATAACCTCTGACCTAAACTTTGAAGCTTGATGAATCTTGAAGATTGGGTTTCCTCCTACTCCCCTTCTGGGCTCCACTCCATCAAAGGTGTATTTAGTTGTCCAAGGTGCCAACATTCACTCAGGGGCGCCCAAAGAGAAAGTTTACAACTCTAAGACGCTAAACTCTTATGCAAAAATGGTCATCATCAAAGGCACAAAAATGGGTCTCTAGGTGCCAATCTCTACAAGACATTCCATCTCATTGCTCTCCTCCATTACAAGCACTCACTTACCTCAATCTTGGGCGCATACCAACATCCCAACATCCAAATCACCTAGGCGCTCAAAACCTTCAAGACTCAAGGCGCATTTTATGATCAAACAAGGTATCTCCTGAACAAGGCGCTCATAGTCTCATCAGGGCGTTAATCATCATCATGAGCGCTCATATTGTTCTAGGCTTACAGTTATCTCTGGAATGCTCAAGGTGCACATGGCCTTCTCTAGGCTAGTTTACACTTATTCAAGGCGCTCATTCCAAACTTACATGAACTCCTCATTACAAGAGGCACAAACTAGATGATCCTAGGGCATAAGGGTGCTCAAACTAGATCTTTGCAAAAACTCCCCAAGCATTCAAACTTTTAAGGCGCCAAAAGTGGTCTTTTCTACAACTTCTCTAGCCATATGCCTTGGGTGCTCAAACCTTCCTTGAACTCCAATTATTCAATCCAGGGCGCTCAACTACCTCCTCAAGGTGCTCTATCTCAAGTATCATTACTCTTCTTAAAGACCTAGGCGCACATTGTGGGGTATTCTACTCAACAAGACCTAGGCGCTCATTATGAAGACTCCAATTATCAAGGTTCACTTCAACTTTCAAAGGTGCATTTTGGAATCTAAAGGCGTTAGGTTAAAGCCACTAGGGCGCTAGATACCAAAGGGGGCACGGTGTCAGAACCTCCTTTAAGATGTAAGAAAATCTCCTTAAGGCACAGCTAAAGGCGCTCCAAACCATACCAAGGCGCTAATATCCTCATCCAAGGCGCTAAAACACTTAATGCAAGTTCTTCAAGTTCTTCAAGTACTTATCCAACTTGATTCCTCTAACACAGGGCACATATCTTTCTTCATGTCTTCTCTGGGCGCATTTCAAGGTTTGATCTAGATGGTGCAATGTCTACTTGAGTTGGCCCCAGGGCGCTAAGTGAGTACTCTGAGCAATTCTTCTTCGGATGCCCAATCTTGTCCAAGGCGCCAAAACAATATCTCCCACTATAGGTGCTAAATGACTTATCCAATTCCTTGAAAACATTTGAAGTGTTTTACCTTCCAAGGTGATCAATTTCTATCATCTGTGGTGCATATTACCCTTAGATATTCAACCTTACTCTCTTCATCAAGACCTCTCCCCATCAAGGCACCCAAGTTGCTTCAACATGCCAAGAATACTCCTTAAATGCCATCCTCTTGATAGTGCTAGATTGGTTAAGGCATTCATCTCTGGAGACTTTAATCATCAGGGTGCTCTCATTCCATTAGTAAGGCGCTTCTACTCTTAGGCGCAAATTCAACTCAACCAAACCTTTCCTGATGATGGCCTATGCTTCTAGGCGCTCATTTACTCTAAAATGGACCAACCTCAACTCCAAGGCGCATTTCCACTTGATCTTCATCCATGTAATAAGACATTGCAAGTTGATTGAGTCAAATAACTAGACAAGTACCCAACTCTAAGGTTGATTCATTCAAGTAGTTATCTTTGATGTATATCTTTGTGTTGTTGAAGTAGTTGATGAATTGATAGCAAGTAAAATTGTTTAAGTAAGGAAAAATTTTCGTAGAACTAGTTGGGTATCTTACTGTCATGTCCCCGTTTCTGGCCTGATCATCAAATGAAGAATGAGTTAGTCTATTCCTCATTCCCAGAGGCTAATACAAAATAATGAGGGAATGAATTGGTTTTTGACTAACTTAACTTTTGTTTTTTGCAGGAACAAAGTCAGAAACTTGAAATTAGTTAAGTCTGGATGCTAAACTTGACTAAGGTAGGACTCCTAGAGTCAGGGCGCACTTTCTTGCTTGCTCAATGTCAAATGTGCGCCTAACCAAGAATCATGGAGCTTTGAAGCACTTTAATCACATCAACTAGGGCGCCTAAGTGAATAGAGGTACAATAAATCTTCCAGAGAACATGGATAGACAACTAAGTCTCCAACTTGAGTCTTCTAAGTGAATTGGATGATGAAGAGAGTCTAGTCATTTTGGGTGCTAGTATCAGGATGAATCATCCAAAATGGGTGCCTAGAACTAGAAGGCACCAATGCATGAGTTCAAGGATCCTCCATTGGAGCGCCTAGCCCAGATGGCTATAGATTGAAAGTTTTAAAGCTAAGTGATGTCTCTTAGGTGAATTCCTAGCCCAGGTGCATGTGTTGGGAAAAACTCTTTGGCTCTGGCGCACTCCCTTGTGTGAATAGTTTAGCTCTGGCGCCTAGCCACAGAGTTAGCCAGAAGAAGTAGTTTGGACATTAGAAGATAGGTGCTCATTCTACAATGAAGCATTCCACCTTCCTAATCAACAAAGACTTGAAAGAATTGACAAAGGAAGACAAGGCGCACCTTCTACTTGTTTCCACCTCCAGAATGCGCCTAACCTTGAAAGGGGGTTCAAAGATGTTTGTTAGACCTTTTCACTCAAGGCACTCACCTTAGGCGCACTTTCTAAGTCCTTGTCACCTCAAGGAAACACCTAGTTTGGAAGGCGCTTGCCCTGTTCTCCACTCCTTTCAATTGGCACCTAGAACATAGAATGCATGAAAGGAGCGCCTAGACTCCAGAGGGCTCATTTGGGCGCCTAGCATTTAAAACACTTTCTTAATGATGATGTTTTGGTGCCTACTCTTGGAAACAATCCAGAGCATCCATAAACTCTAATTGGCGCCTAATGTTGACAAGGCGCAACTTCAGAAGGTCACCTCAACTTGGCGCCCAAGTCAGAAAAACCTGTAAATCCTTCATTTGGTATCTGTTTATTTGACAAAATTCTCTCTGCAAAGCTATTGAGCTTGTAATCTTGAGCCCTGCGAGTTTCAAGTGTTGGGGTGATGCTCCCTCAACAAGCAAGGTGATGCTCCCTTGTGATACTGTGAGGTGTTGACATTCAATTGACATCATTGAGTTCAATTGAGTTGCTCAAGTAAGGAAGACATTGTAACATCAAGGCTTTAAGGCCTGTCCTTGTATTTCCATTGAATGAGTTGTACTTCATGCTATTGAAAGCATTTTCCATGTAATAAGACATTGCAAGTTGATTGAATCAAGTAACAAGACAAGTACCCAACTCTAATGTTGTTTCATTCAAATAGTTATCTTGATGTATATCTTTATGTTATTGAAGTAGTTGATGAATTGTTAGCAAGTTAAAGTGTTTAAGTAAGGAAAAATTTTCGTAGAACTAGTTGGGTATCTTACACTTACACCATGCCTATCCATCAAACATCACAATGCAATCAAAATCCTAACAACATGCCCATGATCCAAGATCAAGTGCAATCATGCAAAGATATTATCAATCACAAGCTTATTAAGAATGAACTAGAGTCTTCTAGTACCATACTTTTCCATCAAACACCATCATGTAATCCATGGCCTATCAAGCCTATCAAAGAAAATGCAAACATCCTATGTAATACAATCGGACTTTAAATATTTGAAGTAGCCATCTACAAATATCCATTCAAAAGTGGATTTATAATGCAAGTATGGATGCCATCAATAAAAAGATTTGTATTAACCAAATATCCATATAGGCATACATCAATATCTGTCGATATAAGTATAACATATATACAAAATAGCCATATAGGCTTACAAGAATGCCATATAGGCATACAATGTCAACTATGTACAATACAAAATATATGTCCACAAATGCCATATAGGCATACAACAGAGGAACACAATAAAAAGTCATTCCCCTCTAGCTGGTGAAGAGAATAAATCACAAGCAGCCTTTGATCTTCTAGGGGATGGAGACATGTATGTGGGTGGTCTACTACGAACCCGAGGGCTACTCCTCCTATTTAGTTCTTCCTGCACCTTTACCTGTTACAAAAAAAAAGTATAGACATTAATATATAGAAATTACATGTTATAAAAAAATGAAATATTTAACAAAATAATCACTTACCGCTAACATATAATCTGTCTCCTCGCTTGCCTCAGTAGCAGGAATAGGCCTTGGTGATGTCATGTCCTATAGAAACCATCTAGATAGAAATTAAACTTCAAATCAATAATCTTTTGATTTTTCAAAAATAGACAACTATAACAATGAATGTAAATTGAAATTTACTAATCTGCCTCATAACCCTGTCAATGCCATAGAGCTATGAATCGCAGAGGCCACACCCTGCTCCATTGCCCTATGAACATGGGGAGGTGTATCCGCAGCCTGCATCATCTGGAAATAAAACAACATTATTCAATTACGAAAACTATAATAGTGATGCAAATCATGGCTCCTAACATACACACACGTTCATCTAAACATGGAAGTACACACAATAAAACACACAAATCACATACAAAAATTTAGTAAGTACAATTCATTCATTAAACTATTTATTTTATTACCTCCGTAAAGCTTTGAAGTCCACCACCGCTGGCAGGTGTTGCCATGAAATCTACAGTGTTAACCTATTCAACATCCAAAATCAAAAATTAGAATACCATTCATATAACGATGCTATTAACATGTAATATTTATAATTGTTTACTAGTTACATACCTCGACAGTAGATGATCTAGTGAAAAATGTAGGTGGAGAACCACTGAAAACTGCATCGACGCTATGACCCTGAAATTTCATTAAAATCATCAATTTAAATTAGTTAATCTTGTATTTCAAAAATAAAATTTAATAAATTAAATTCAATAAACTTGCTAATATTTACCTGAGTATCAAGGCCGAAAGTCTCACTTAGGAGGGTATCTGTCATCACCATCTACTCAGCTGTAGATGTAGCCTGTGCACCTACGTCCTGACTGTCCATGGGGTCATAACCACAGGCTGACCCACAAGCCTGGCAAGTATGCGGTGGGACCCTACTCCTTGCACTATCTCCCAACCCACTCTGTGTTGCAGGATCAGCATGCTCTATGATGCTCTGGGTCAAGGCACTAATCGACCTCAGTGTATCGACCTCAACACTCTCCTTCACAATGGAAGGGATAGAAACATGTTCGTGGGCTGATCTGCTGATTACTCGTCTCACTACCCGCTGTGGGTCAAGACATGCCCCTGGTCTATCCTGTGCTGAGCCCCCACCTCTACCCTGGAAGTCCCGCATATCAAAATAGTTTGGCACTTTATTGAGGACAAACTCGCAGTAGAGTTTCCTCAAAAAGTATTGCGGGACCTCATTATTATTGCATGGAGGATGGTCAAAAACCATCCACCACCTCTACCTGAAATTGTCCCTTATCGCTTGGTTGTTGCACCAATGGATAGGGAACCTCTTGCATGTAAGGGGTGGAGGTTGATTTGTTTGTGGGTTTGTGAAAATTTAACACAAATCTAATTTTGTAATTTGTAATTTTTTGACATCTTGGTATGACAATTTACCTGCATAGTAATCTCTAAACTCTCTCTTTTTATCAGTCCAACTAGTTATTTGCTTGCTAATTGAATTTACACTTGATAACATAGACTCAAGAGATTTGGCAAGCGTGGACCTATGCAAGGTTGAAGTGGAAGGATCTTTCAACCTTGCAATTATATCTTCAATTTGTTTTTTGTTGTTTTCAATTTCCCCCATTATATTATCTTGTGTTCCAGGGGCATGTCGAGGAATGAATGGAGGAGGTTGTTGTTCTGTAGGTATTTCCTCCTCAGGATTTTGTGGATTTTGAGGAGGAGGAGGAGGAGGAGGTGCATTAACATTTCCTACAATTAACGAAATATACATCAAAAATCAATAAAAACCTACCTATTTAGGAAGAAATTCAAACAAAAAAACAAAGATAACTCACCCCTTTGGTGTGCTCAACATCGCGGCGGCATTTTGGTGATGAATCGACAAGATTTTTGTGTTGATTGGCGTTTTGTAGAATGCGAGCGCGTTTTGGAGGGTTTTGACGCCGCGGGCGGAGGAGGAAAAAAATAGAAATGAAATGAAATGAAATCAAATGACACTTTTTTTTTAATTTATGACTTAAATTTTTTTGAAAATTTTTTGGCCACTTTTTGGCCCCCCATCTTTTTGCACTTACCCGGGAGTTCTAAAGTAGAATTGTGTCTTGATGCTGGAACATGTTTTTCACATCATATGTTGCCACCAATGACAAAGAGGGAGATTGTTGCAAGTATGTGCTAATTGGTGTTGTCATTGATGTCAACATATCTATGTTGTCATTTGTGTCAACTATATCTTCTGGCATTGTTGTTTGTTAATGGATTGAAGAACATTGTTTGAGTATTTTGCTCCACATATTTCCTATGTTGAAGACCCAAGTATGAACTTTGGATATGATTTAGAGAAGTTTTTGAAGAAGCTAAATCTAGAATTTGGTGGTCTAGATCATTGTGTAGAAAAAGTTCTATTCACCAATATGAAGACGGTGCTTGGCAAGGTTTGTAGGGTGATAGGGAGAAAGTGTTTTGCTTCTCCATAGATTAGAGTTTTGTCTTGAGGTTATGGAATTAAGATTATAAGGTCCTTTATCATATTCATTCCAAAAGATAAGTGATTTGAAGCTCTGAAAAACAAGTTTCTATCTAGCAGAGTTTGACAGTGTCTGATTGAGAACAGTTTGTGATCCATCTTCAAGTGAAACAAGTTGAGATCTATTGCGGTTGGATTTTCTGGTCTCCAAATGATTCTATGATGTTCATAGATGTCCCTTGAATGCATTTAAGGTGAGTGATTAATCCGCAAGCTGAAATGGAGATCTTGGAAGTGTGTTTTCAAGTGTTCTTAGTGATTGCACCTTTTTGGCCGACCTGGATGATTAACGCTCTTTGCGAATGAATCACTTAAATTGTAGATGCATATGGTAGCATGTGAAGATGTAATTGAGTCCATGTTAAGGAATGAAGTGTTCCCCCTTTATTCACTCAGTCCACAAGATTGTTTAGGTCTAGTCCAAATTTGATGTATGTATGTATGTTGACCTTGGAGATTTTTCTAATGGTTGATGATTCTAATGCCAACCTTGATGTACATTCCAAGGTTGATGAATTATATAAATACATGAAATGAATTCATTTTTAAGAGCATGTGTGAAGGTGCAAAGATAAGGTGTAAGTTTTAAAAATAGAGCAGAGCAGAGGAGATATATTGCACTTCAATGGAACTGAACTCAGGCATGGCATAGATGATACTATATCAGTTCAATCCTTGGTAGTGAGCGACATCCAGCAGTGAGGTACCCTCAGTAGTGAGCCATTTGGTAGTGAGCCACAATTTGGTAGTGAGCCACCATTTGATGTTTAGTATTGTCATTACATTTATATTGTGAGCTAACACTCACCATGTTTTTTCCCTATTTAGGGGTTTCCATGTAAAAATTCTGGTGTTCATGTTCATCTGATGTTGATGTGTTTAAATTTTTTATTTTGCTATTCATGTTTATTCTTGATAATAGAATAAGGAAATAAGTTAAGTGATTGAGAAATTAATTGTGGTTTATAGAAGTTAGAATTTTGAGACAACTGATTCACCCCCCCTCTTAGTTGTCTTGTGCCATTCAATAGGGTTCATCAATGCGAGCTACTCTTCATTCTCAACTTGTGAAATAGGATGAAGTACATGAGCATTCTTACGTAGTTGAGAAACCTCAAGAAATAAAACACGTGCAATCAATGAAACACCACTAGTCTCCTCAGAGGCAGGTGGGACAAAGGTAATATTGTGATTGTGGGGATGTATGCTTTGTGCTTGAAGGTTTCCTTGTTGTCCTTGAAGAGATGGAAAAGGTGAAGCCTCAACATATTTACCAGATTCTCAGGAATAGGGAAGAACCTTTAATTTAGACTTAACTTCATTCACTACCTGAGGAATAGGAGGAACTATTATCATAGCCTCAAAAAATCAAGGAGGTTTGAGAACATCACAAGGAGGATTATTACTAAGTGACCTAGGAAATATTTTTGTCCAGATTGTATCCTCGAAGAAGAAATCACTACACATAGTAGTAAAAGTTGCCACATGGTTGTTAGGGTCTCCCTTCCCATTATATTTCTCAAATAGAGGAGTCTCAAATTTATCGGGCATGGGAGTTCTCAAGATGGAATAGGACAAGGGGCAATGTATATAATGTGTTGTTATACTAGTTTTAGATGGGCTATTACTCATGCTAGCCAATTGTTGCTAGATGGAGGTCATGTTTTTCAACAATTGGTTTATGACAGGATCAAAAGCTAAATTAGGTAGAGATTGGAATGAATTAGAAGGACTAGGTGAAGGTGTATACATAGTATTTTGAAATGCAATAGGAGGTTTAGATGTAGGTGGATTAACATTTGGTGTGGAATTTGTGTAATTGTAAGGGATGACACTATAATGATGAATAGGATTCCCCGTGGATAACCAAACACATGTGGTAGTATTATTGCTTGGCTTTTTGGTAGTGGTAAGAATAGTAGAATAGTAAGTAGGAATAGGGAATGTAGGTACAGGTGCCAACACTTGAGTCCCTATTCGATTAGAAGAAGTCATATTCATCATGGTTTCCACACAACTAGTTTCATCATGATTTCCACACAACTAGTTGCTAAAATAATATTGTTATGCACTATGTGAGTTAGGCCAAGCAAGGCTTCCATTCCCTCTTGTCCCTCAAGAAATAATCCGCTAATACTCTCAACTATAGGGATGGCCTCCGAAGCTATATGCTCTAAGCTTACAAATTGTTGAAAGTTAGCCAAATCAATGTCTAATCTTTAAATTTGGGCTTGAGGAATATGAGAAACAAGGTCATCAATGCCATTAAATTCTTGAGAAGTTGATGTTTCATGGATAAGTATAGTAGGTTGTTGTGCAACTTGATTAAGAATTTCAGATTCATATGTATCAACATTAACATTAGAACCCATAATTCAAATACTTTTTTGTACAAGAGTATTAGAGTTGGGGCACTGGGTCACAATGCTCATAAAGTGACTACAAGATTCAATAACACACAAGGTGCACAAATAGAAGAAGTTGATGATGTAGAAAAAGAAATTTCTATATTTTCCTTTGAGTGAAGTAATAATATACCCTTGATCAAGTTCAATTCCACTCAAATTTACTTAGATATCAACAATAGCAATGCTTAAATCAACACATGTTTTAATGCTTTTTCAAAATGCAACAATGAAAAATTGTTCCTATATTCAATTTTCAATGCAAGATCAGATTTAGAATGTAAACAAGAGCAGTAAAATCTGAATTTAAACTATTAATCATAAACCCTAGAATGCAACATTAAATAGGTTTCACAAAATGCCACTTTTTCAATACTTTCTAGCAATGAACATGGCTCAAATGCACAATGCAACTATATGAAATGACTAATGATTGTAATTTAGATCAGATCTGATGTAAAAATTAGAAAATTATGTTATTCTATGATGATTTATCCCTTCTAAATGTAAACAAAGTGAAACTATGCTTTTTTTCAAATTGAAATTAAGTTTTTCTTCTTCAAATTCACAATGTAAAGATGCAAGAATGTTTTGAGTAGAAAAAATAACAAGGTACAACAAATGCAGATGCTCTAAACAACTAATTAATGTAATAAGATCCAAAACAACTCACAAGCTACTAACCCTAGGTTCAAAGCTATCATGGCTTTCTAAAAAATGCAAGGTTTTTATAAACTCTAGTTTTGAATTTATGCAAGATATAAGTATGTATGCATGTAAAATGATTAATGAACTCACTCCCAATTAGATATATAGTGACAAAAAGCTTAGGTCTAAAATAAGAAGGATGCAAAAGTGCAAGAAACGACGGGTTCACCAAAATGTTATGTGGAAAAGACTGATCTAGCCTAAAGAACTAAACTAGGTCAAACCCTCTTCTACAAACATAAAGACACAAACCAAGATAGGATTCTGTCCAAGAAGGAGATCCAAACTACAAGGGTTATACCCTTTTGTTACATATAGATGCATTAGCCAAGTTCAACCAAACCTAAGAAAATAAGCTAAGACATATGATTAAACCTTAAAATGATGAAGAACAAATTGTAAATGACTGTCAGAAATTAATCTTAGTAAACAAAAAGTATAGAAGAGGCTACAGAAGGATTTAGAACCTAGACTTTGTAATAGAAATACCCATGAATAGGGCACTCAGGTTCCCTAGGCCTTTTCTATGGTTTCACAGAAAATCAGATATCACAAGACCTACACCTGTCTGCTCTGCATTCTTCTCGGGAATCAACTCTTGAAACCTATTCCTACGACCTACACACATGAAGAGAGGAAAAGTTTGTGTTTTGTTTAAGGGTTTACCTCGGTCAAAACCTATGTTAGTGTTCCCACCTCCACTACAGAAAGTGATTAGATCCAAGAGTGTGTTCCCTAGGAGGGTAGAGGCCAAATCTGCAATAATACGATAGATAATGAATGATAATGATGATGATAACCACAAGAGAGATAACCTTAGTTGATGAAGATGACTCAAGATCCTACACCAAGAAAAAGAGAGTGATAAACAAGTCTTGAAACCTACTTCAAGACATACAAACAAACTTCAACGACATCCACAAGTAGATAATAATCGAAGCATGAAGAACACTATAGCATAGAGCACAATATGAGAGAAAACTTGGCACATAATCTTCTAGGTGCAAAATGAACTACAACACACACTTAAATACACATTCCCTCTCACTCAAGACAAATAAAACACATTTAGGCCAACAGATACAAACTAAAGAAGTGTCCTAAGACAACACCATAAAGTGGGGCTAAACTTCCCAAGTGGGACCAGGATGCTCAGGCACCCTGCACCTTTAGCCCACAAACTCTAGAAAGTGTCCAATTTAGTAGGCTTAGTCCATTCCCATGTTGATTATGCCAAGTTTATTCGTTAGGATTGACATATTCATCTCTATAAGTTCAAAGATGTGTTAAAATAGGTCCTGATTAACAAAGGAAACGTAGCTCCAACCTAGGTGCTAGACTAAGTGTAAAATGCTAGTGTACACATTTTATGACTCAATAGCACCTATCCCATGATCCTCTATGTTGAGATTCTAAGTCATTAGCAACTGCATCACTATAGCCTCTCTAGTATCTATGTCATAATCCACTAGTTCCCTATAGATGGGGATGAATAGATTCCTCCATACATCCTCTAGGGTGATGGTAATCTCACCTATTAGTAGAAGAAATGAGTTGTGCTTGTTGTGCCATCTCTTAACTAGAGCAGTCATCATAGCTTGAGGAGCTTGCACTGATGTCATGTTGGTGATGTACCATAATCCCATCACCTCTAGGGAAAGGTTCTTGTCCTCATCAAGCTTTGCAACTAATGTTAGCATCGTCAGATGCCACTCCTAAGACATTAATGGCGGAAGAATAATTTACATCCACAATGATCCACTCATCAACACTTGTAAAAAATTAGGATTTTTAATCTTGATAAAACCAAAAGCGGCCCTAAAAACCTAAAGTACCATTCTACTAGCCAAAAGCACCATCCTTTTTGCTAAAAGCATCGATTTGTCCATCATAAGTGACTTTTTTTTTCAACTTCTTTCCAACCCCTAAAATCTAGCCAAAAGTTGTTTCTTTTCACAAAAGGCGCAACTCCATTGACCATAAGCGACCACTTTCACCAAAGGCACAACTTTATCAACCAAAAGTGCATATTTTGAGCTAAAAGTGCATTTAAACCCTATATACTAGTTTTACAAAAAGTGAATTTTTTCTACCAAAAGCGCCATTGCACACTCCATAAGCAATCACTTTTTCCAAAAGTGTCACACAACTAGCCATAAGTGCAGCTTTAGCCTACTAGCTACTTTTGATCAAACCGAATACCTACCCTTATTAATGACCTTATTATATGCACTTAAAGGTTTACTTAGGGATACTTACCACTCTAGTGTGGTGATCTATTTGTGGAATGCCTACCATCTCTACAATCAGGTTTTCTTTGAGCTCTTGAAAATTCTAAAGTACAAGAAGACAAAAGCTATGAATTTTGAGGATGGAAATGAGTTTAAAGTGACCCCTTGACCCTACTTATATCCTCCTAACCCTAATTTCTTCCCTCCCATATCCCATTTTTCTTTGTGTCGACCCTTATTTCTCCATTGCATTAGCCTCCACTTCCCATTCGATCTTTCTTAGCCTAGTTCTTCCGCATCATCAACCTTTTCTTCTTGTCGCAAGTCTACCTAGTCCTTCTTCCATCTCCCTAATTTTCCTCTCAAGGGGGCATCCTACCACCATCACCCACTACACTAGGGCACAGTTGTCATCACATCATTAGTAATTCTTTGAAACAATGATATAAAACACATTGTCTCAAAGAGAAGCAAAATGTAGACACCTAAAAATGACCATTACATCATTCATCTTGCAGACATCAGTCTTCTTACATCAACTCTTCTAAATTCACCTTAATCCAACATTAATTAAATGGTTCTTAATAATTTAATTAATTTCATCATTTCACCACCTTATTCTTCTATTTGCACATTAATTAAATAAATCAATTATTTAATTAATTCAACATGTCTTAATTTCATCCTATCGAGCACAATTAATAAATTATTAATTATCTAATTGGCTAATTATTCCTCTAAAATTAAATAAATTAATCCAATTTATTTAAGTTGACTTTTTAATATCTTCTTAATAGATAAAATCATTAGTTTATTTATTTTCTTCCATCATGCACAACAAATTAAAAAAAAAATTATTCAATTTTTAATTATCTTCTCAATCTTCCAAAAATATTTATTTGTTCCGTGCACACAAATTAAATAATTTATTATTTAATTTTTATCCTTTGCATGTCAAAAAATAAAACAAAAGTTGAGTTAATTGGCTTTAAAATCTTTGTTTTTATCAATCAATTCACAAAATAGAAAAAACATTCTATTTTTTATGAAAATCAATCCTATCTTTAGTCAAAAAAGTAGTTAACTCAATAAAATAGCTTTTTACATGTACACTTGTCATGTGCACATTCCTTCATGTCTTCTCAATTTATTTCATCCATCGATTTCATTGAATTGAACCTCCACCATTGATCGATCTTCTCTAAAAGCTATAAATACACCCATTCACCTCTTCACAAACCCTTCATGAACTTTAATATTTCATCATGCATATCATCCTTCCAAGCTTTGAGCATTCATTGAATCATCTCACATCCTTACATCCATTTGCAATCATGGTTATGCTATGTTTAGAGCAATTCACATATCAAAACACCAAGGAATAAATGCCATAGTGTAGTAAATTTCATGGTTTTTTTTCTTTGGATTTCATTATTGATCATTATGATTATTTCTTGAGTTACGTAGACATTGGAATTTGGTTCATTATGTGTCTTGTTTGCATTTTGATTTCTAGTATATACATTAGTCATGGAAACCCTATCCTTAATATGATTGCAACCAACTAGCACCATTTTATAGGTGGTTGATCAATCTATCTCCATCCCCAAGGGGGTTATAGAAAACATTCATGTGATGATAGATTCATGGGAGTACCCTATTGATTTATTAATACTATAGTCAAAAATCGCTGAAGAGAGCTATGCATTAATCATAGGAAGGCAATAGTTGGAAACACTAGTATCCTTAATGGACTAAAAATCTAGGGGAATGGCAATCTCAAATGGAATTGACATGAAAAATTTATCTCTATATCTACCTAGAAAACCTTCTCCAGTAGAGAATGCATACTTAAGGATTGATGAACTAGGTCAAATCAGTAAAGAAGAAAACCTAGCTTCCTTGGCCATTGTCACAATAAAATAACATGAATAAGAAATTGAGGATAATTCTACCTTCTATGATGAGATAAATTTAGAAGAGAATGACCTACAATCCTTTCTACAATTAGCATAGTGGAAAATTTGTACAAGATGATAAGAGGAACTTTCTCAAGTCTTTTTAATGTCTATTAGCAAACATAATTCCAAAAGGAGAAGACTTCTTAAAAGATGTAACTACCTTTCATATGTTGCAACCTCACTGTTGTCCTCTTAATCCATTGATGATCTGAACTAATTTACCATCTCCTTTTGTGACCTTGGTACAAAGAATATTATAGCTTTTCCCCAAATAACTTTTAACATCAATAGTTGGTTAATAAACAAATAAGAAATAATTTTTTTTGATATTCCGGTCAACCATACTAAATAATTTGCATAGGAATATAAATATATGATGGGAATACACCTAAAAAATTTGTACTCATCATATATATACTAAATATGTGAGACCAGTGAGGTACTTGCAGCATAGACTTAATCCTTTACTAAAGGAGACCATAATCAAGACTAAAATTGAAAAACTTTTGGAAGTAGGGTTCGTCTACCTGATATTGGATAGCAAATGGGTGTCACCACTCATTATTCCTAAAAAAGGGAAAAATGGAGAGTCTATGTAGATTATAGAGAACTTAGCAAAGCAACATACAAGGATTATTTTCCCTCATCATTTATTGATCAATTTCTTGATAATCTAGAAGGAAAAACCTACTTCTCCTTCCTTGATGGATTCAATAGCTCCAGTCAGATATAGGTATCTCTGAAGGATCAAGATAAAATTAAATTAACTTGTCCTTGGTGTACATTTCCTTGTATATTCCTTCCCATTAGACTGTGTAATGTTCCAACAACATTTAGAATCATATACTTCAATTTTATGGCAACTCACATTTATGTTGGCAAGTGCTAGTCAAAACTTTTGAAGTTCCATGCATTGTGTAAATTCCTAACATGTTGTCATCAACTTGTTGATTGTTGATTTCTTTAACTTTACTATATTCTATTTTGAAGTGGAAGTATTCTTCTAGAAAACAATTTCATGTGTACATTTCTATGTTAGTGATGACGTTATTTTGAGATCAACCAGAGATTTTAAAATTTAGTATAATAAAATTACATGTCACACAAAGCTAACTTTTGTATTGAATGACAATGAATTTAATTAATTTCTACACTATTTCAGAATTATATCCCCACTTGAATGGTACAATGGAAAAAGCTACCAAATTCTAATAGAAATTTATTATGGGTTCAATTAGTTTAGTTATGAAAGTGTTTGGATTAATATAGCATCTATTCAACATATATGATGTTTATTTGATTGTAATTTTTAATTAGTTAAAATTTGAATTCTAATATGTTTTATGTTTTATGATTTCAATTATTAAAATTACAGTTAAATAGGTATTAGTATTTTAGATAGAAAATGCATTTGAAACAAGATTTAAATTTTATGATCAAATTCTAATTATCAAATATTTTTATTTGGCATTATGTTATAAATGATTTAGGGATTAAACATATTGTATACCGTGTAAGTTTTAGGTCTAAAAATAATTATTTAATATTTGAAATCTTATAAATTATGTGTTTACATGGAAAAGTACACCCCCAGTTTGATAGAATCTAAAAATTATATTATTAATATTCACTATCATGTGTCATTGGTCTTATAATATTTGTTAGAATTTAGTGAACAATGACACTATTATTTACATTCACTAACATGTGTCATTGGTCTTATAATAGTGGCCTATGACTACCATCTTCAACCGGTGATTTAAAGTGTGTAAGAGGTGTAAGAAGTAACAACTATTCCTACATGGAGTTCTTGAGAGTTACTTTGACCCTACATGCTCTTAGGTTTAAAATTAGTCAATCGAGAGTTACATTATATTTGTGTAGTTACACTTGGAAATGGGGCATGTGGGTTGAATGTGGACTACCTTGATTAATCTTTAGATCATGATTTTGAGTCCATAGTTTTAAAAAACCATTCATTGCCTCTTAGGTCATGATGTCCTAGGTATTAAGGGTTTGGAATGGAAATATTATGTCTAGTTTTATGTGGTCTTATGATGTCAAAATTACTCCAAGTTTAGACTATTGATCTTGTCTAAAGGTCAAAACTTGATATTGATTTGTAACCTAGATAGTTACTAATAATAAATTGGTTTCGATGGTTTGGAGGCTAGGTTTTTCCCTTGCAAGATTTTTTAAAGTATATCAATGTCATTATCTTTTGTGATCATTTCTATTCTTTTTCTCTTATATTCTTATTCTATTTCTAAAGTGTTGTTACTATGTTAGAATGCTGCCAAAATTTTTATATATCATATAATTTGTAACACCCTCCTCGTAAGATTTAGGAGGAAATTATTTTACATTTCCTTGAATCATTTGATAATAGATCTTACCTATCTTGTTAGATTTATTAAAGGATTAGATCCTATCTTTATATTAATCATTACTCAAGTGGGAGTTTGCATTTTATCTTATTTTCCAAGAAATGGATATGACAAACACTTCTATAAATGAAAGTGGAGAACTTTAATGGAGCAAACTTTGACTCAAGATGGAGGATTTCCTTATTGATAGAGATTTGTGGGTGGTAGTATTATGTTAGAAACCATCTAGATTGAAAAGATGAATACTTGACCATTATTAGAAAAGTGATGGAGATTTAGTGCTCCTGAATGTTTTGGGAAAACCGAATTTTGGAACCTTTAAAAAGAGTTGGAACACCTAGACTAGACTAAATCTTATTTTTTTGTAAAATAAGTTTACTCCTCAAGGATAGGTGATGGATACGAGCTATAACGAGCAACTAAACATGTTTAATATCATGGTGTATTAGTTAACATCTATAGATATGAAAATGGACAAAGAGTATTGATGCATAACCCTCTTGTGTTCTTTACCTCATAATTGGGATTATCTAGATATGGAAATCAATAACACTATCATGAAGCAAAAGATTTATGAGGCTGTGGGTGTATTTCTCTTTTAATAGTTGATATAGAAAAAAATTGATTTCATCAAATATGTATTGATTGTTAGAGGTCCTTCCAAGGACACTGGGAAGAATAAGAAAAAATGACAAAAGTACAAAGTCTAAGGGTTGATCTAAGTTTCCTCTTATAACCAAGGTCAAATGTTAAAACTATGGAAAAATTGAGCACATAAATAAGGAATTCAAGGAGAAGAAGGCCAAGAATGAGTCCCATTAAAATTCAAACTCAAGATCGTCCAATCACAATGCTAGTGATGCCCTTGTTGTGTCTCTTGATATGCATGTACATGATGATACATGGATGATTAACTCTAGAGGATCGTACCATTTGAATACACATAGGGAGAGCTTCATGGATTGTGAAAGATATAATGGTGGAAATGTGTACTCAAGAGATGACTCTATTTAGAGGATCTCCTCTACCTCTACCACTATATCATAGTAATCATTTTACAAATTTTGTCATATCTAAAACTCTTCCCTTCATCTCTCATCTTCATCCCCATTCACACTCTTCTTACTCACTTGGTCTCTTTGTTGTTCATGATTTATAATCCTCCTACTCTTCCTTTTGGCCTACCTCACAATTTATTCATACTTGTTGTATCAACCTATTTTTACAAGTTTTCCTTCCCATTTAAACTTAGAATTACCTTAGATTTAGGCTTAGGAATCCCAAAGTTTGAAAAACACTACAAACCATCATATGAGTCATATCTTAAGTGTTTCCTCTACTTTGACCTTGAAGCTAATTAGCCTCATGTTAACCTAATTCAAGAAATAAAAAGAGTTTGTAGAGGATATAAGGGTAAGTGCAAGAAGATGGGGGGCCAAAAAGTGGCCAAATTAATTTCAAAAAAAATTGGGTCAAAACGCGAGCGTGTTATAACACACTCGCGTTATAATCCTCCTACTCTTCCTTTTGGCCTACCTCACAATTTATTCATACTTGTTGTATCAACCTATTTTTACAAGTTTTCCTTCCCATTTAACCTTAGAATTACCTTAGATTTAGGCTTAGGAATCCCAAAGTTTGAAAAACACTACAAACCATCATATGAGTCATATCTTAAGTGTTTCCTCTACTTTGACCTTGAAGCTAATTAGCCTCATGTTAACCTAATTCAAGAAATAAAAAGAGTTTGTAGAGGATATAAGGGTAAGTGCAAGAAGATGGGGGGCCAAAAAGTGGCCAAATTAATTTCAAAAAAAATTGGGTCAAAACGCGAGCGCGTTATAACGCGCTCGCATTATGGCTTGGTAATGACGAGCCTTAGGCTCGTCAAAACCAAGCCATAACGTGAGCGCGTTATAACACGCTTGCATTATTCTTTTCTTTGCATTTTTCCTTTTCCACAAAAGTTTGTGCTGTTTTTCATGTTTTAAATAACGCGAACGCGTTATGTTCAACTTAAATTTTTTTATGTATAAAGCTATTAATCATGTATGTATGTATGCCTATATGTATGTATGTATGTATGTATGTATGTATGCCTATATGTATGTATGTATCTATGTATGCCTATATGTATGTATGTATAGTGTCGAGGGTAGAGAAGGGTAGAGATGGGAGTAAGCCAGATAGGGGAGGAGAGGGGTGGATAAGGATTAAGTGATTAAGGTTTAAGGTTAAGGGTTGAGCATTTAGGGATAGGATTTAGAGTTTAGGGATAAGGGATTAGAGTTTAGGACCTTGAGGGATTAGGGTTTAGGGTTGAGGCTTTAGGGATAGCATTTAGGGTTAAGGGTCGAGGGATTAGGGCTAAGGTAGCGTGTTGAGGGTAGAGGGATTAGGGATAGGGTTTAGGGTTGAAATTTTAGGGTTGAGGGATTAGGATTTAAGGTATAGTTTAGTAGTTCTTGTGGATAGAGCCAGTAAACAATGGGAGATTATTTGCCTATTTCATAACAATATACCTCCCCCTTAAACCCTAAACCCTAATCCCTCAACCCTCAACCCTAATCCAGCATCCCTCAACTATAATCCCTCATCCCTAAACCCTAAATGCTATCCCTATTCCTAAACCCTCAACAGACTCGATACTATACCTTAAACCCTAATCCCTTATCCCTAAACCCTCCAACCCTATCCCTAATCCTTACACCCTCCACACTCTACTTTAACCCTAATCCCTTGAACCTCAACCCTATCCCTAAACCCTTGACCCTCAAACCTCAACCCTCAACCCTCAACATCAAACCCTAATCCCTCAACCCTTAACTCTGGTCCCTCAACTCTCAACCCTAACCCTAAACCCTAAACACTAAACCCTCAACCCTCAACGTCAAATCCTAATCCCTCAACCCTTCACTCTAATCCCTCAACCCTAAACCCCATCCCTAAACCCTCAACACTATACCTTAAACCCTAATCCCTCAACCCTAACCCTAAACCTTATCCCTAAACCCTAATCCCTCAACCCTCAACCCTAATCCGTCATCCGTCATCCCTCAACTCTAATCCCTCATCCCTAAACCCTAAATGCTATCCCTATTCCTAGACCCTCAACAGGCTCGATACTATACCTTAAACCCTAATCCCTCTACCCTTGACACTCTTATTTAACCCTAATCCCTTGACCATTAACCCTATCCCTCAACCTCAACCCTTAACCCTCAACCCTCAACTCTCAACATTAAACCCTAATTCATCAACCCTAAACCCTAATCCCTCAAACCTAAACCCTATCCCTAAACCATCAACCCTCAACACTATACCTTAAACCCTAATCCCTATCCCTCAACCCTTAACCCTTAAAACTTAAACCCTATCCCTACACCCTCAACACTTGACACTATATCTTAAGCCTTAAACCCTCATCCCTAAAACCTTAACCCTTAATCCTTAAACCTTCAACCCTAAACCCTATCCCTAATCCCTCTACCCTCGACACTCTAACCCTAACC
The DNA here is from genome assembly GCA_027924645.1 of Cunninghamia lanceolata. Taxonomy (NCBI): domain Eukaryota; kingdom Viridiplantae; phylum Streptophyta; class Pinopsida; order Cupressales; family Cupressaceae; genus Cunninghamia; species Cunninghamia lanceolata. Next base: position 12,196,794 of record BSBN01000228.1, read on the forward strand.
TCGACATTAAATGCTAATCTGTCAACCCTAAACTCTAATCCTAAACCCTCAACCCTCAACACTATACCTTAAACCCTAATCCCTCAACCCTCAACCCTAAACCTTATCCCTAAACCCTAATCCCTCAACCCTCAACCCTAATCCATCATCCCTCAACTCTAATCCCTCATCCCTAAACCCTAAATTGTATCCCTATTCCTAAACCCTCAACAGACTCGATACTATACCTTAAACCCTAATCCCTTATCCCTAAACCCTCTAACCCTATCCCTAATCCTTACACCCTCCACACTCTACTTTAACCCTAATCCCTTGAACCTCAACCCTATCCCTAAACCCTTGACCCTCAAACCTCAACCCTCAACCCTTGATGTCAAACCCTAATCCCTCAACCCTTAACTCTGATCCCTCAACTCTTAACCCTAACCCTAAAACCTAAACCCTAAACCCTCAACCCTCAACATCAAATCCTAATCCCTCAACCCTTCACTCTAATCCCTCAAACCTAAACCCTATCCCTAAACCCTCAACACTATACCTTAAACCCTAATCCCTCAACCCGAACCCTAAACCTTGTCCCTAAACCCTAATCCCTCAACCCTCAACCCTAATCCGTCATCCGTCATCCCTCAACTCTAATCCCTCATCGCTAAACCCTAAACGCTATCCCTATTCCTAGACCCTCAATAGGCTCGATACTATACCTTAAACCCTAATCCCTCTACCCTTGACACTCTTATTTAACCCTAATCCCTTGACCATTAACCCTATCCCTCAACATCAACCCTCAATCGTCAACCCTCAACCCTCAACACTCAACTCTAAACATTAAACCCTAATTCATCAACCGTAAACCCTAATCCCTCAAACCTAAACCCTATCCCTAAATCATCAACCCTCAACACTATACCTTAAACCCTAATCCTTATCCCTTAACCCTTAAAACTTAAACCCTATCCCTATACCCTCAACACTTGACACTATATCTTAAGCCTTAAACCCTCATCCCTAAAGCCTCAACCCTCAATTCTTAAACCTTCAACCCTAAACCCTATCCCTAATCCCTCTACCCTCGACACTCTAACCCTAACCTTGACATTAAACACTAATCCGTCAACCCTAAACCCTAATCTGTCAACCCTAAACCCTCAACCCTCAACACTATACCTTAAACCCTAATCCATCAACCCTAAAACCTAATCCATCAACCCTTAACCCTAAACACTATTAATAAACCCTCAACCCTTAACACTATACCTTAAACCCTAATCCCTCAACCCTTAACCCTAATACCTCAACCCTGAACCCTAATCCCTCAACCCTAAACCCTAAACTCTATCCCTATTCCTAAACCCTCGACACTATACCTTAAACCCTAATCCCTTATCCCTAAACCCTAAACACTATCCCTCAACCCTTAACCCTTAAAAATTAAACCCTAAAACCTATCCATAAACCCTCGATGCTCAACACTATATTTTAAACCCCAATCCCTTAACCCTCAGCCGTAAAGCCTCAACCCTTAATCGTTAAACCTTCAACCCTAAACCCTATCCCTAATCCCTCTACCCTCAACACTCTACTTTAACCCTAATCCCTTGACCATCAACCCTATCCCTAAACCCTCAACCCTCAACCCTCAACTCTCAACATTAAACCTTAATCTGTCAACCCTAAACCCTAATCCGTCAACCCTAAACCCTAATCCCTCAACCCTAAATCCTATTCCTAAACCCTCAACCCTCAACACTATACCTTAAACCATAATCCCTCAACCCTAAACCCTAAACCCTCAACCTTAAACCCTATCCCTAAACCCTCAACACTATACCTTAAACCCTAATCCCTAAACCCTAATCCCTTGACCATCAACCCTATCCCTAAACCCTCAACCCTCAACCCTCAACTCTCAACATTAAACCCTAATCTGTCAACCCTAAACCCTAATCCGTCAACCCTAAACCCTAATCCCTCAACCCTAAATCCTATCCCTAAACCCTCAACCCTCAACACTATACCTTAAACCATAATCCCTCAACCCTAAACCCTAAACCCTCAACCCTAAACCCTATCCCTAAACCCTCAACACTATACCTTAAACCCTAATCCCTCAACCCTAATCCCTTGACCATCAACCCTATCCCTAAACCCTCAACCCTCAACCCTCAACTCTCAACATTAAACCCTAATATGTCAACCCTAAACCCTAATCCGTCAACCCTAAATCCTATCCCTAAACCCTCAACACTATACCTTAAACCATAATCCCTCAACCCTAAACCCTAAACCCTCAACCCTAAACCCTATCCCTAAACCCTCAACACTATACCTTAAACCCTAATCCCTCAACCCTAACCCTAAACCTTGTCCCTAAACCCTAATCCCTCAACCCTCAACCCTAATCTGTCATCCGTCATCCCTCAACTCTAATCCCTCATCTGTAAACCCTAAACACTATCCCTATTCCTATACCCTCAACAGGCTCGATACTATACCTTAAACCCTAATCCCTCTACCCTCGACACTCTTATTTAACCCTAATCCCTTGACCATTAACCCTATCCCTCAACCTCAACCCTCAACCGTCAACCCTCAACCGTCAACTCTAAACATTAAACCCTAATTCATCAACCGTAAACCCTAATCCCTCAAACCTAAACCCTATCCCTAAACCATCAACCCTCAACACTATACCTTAAACCCTAATCCCTATCCCTTAACCCTTAAAACTTAAACCCTATCCCTATACCCTCAACACTTGACACTATATCTTAAGCCTTAAACCCTCATCCCTAAAGCCTCAACCCTCAATTCTTAAACCTTCAACCCTAAACCCTATCCCTAATCCCTCTACCCTCGACACTCTAACCCTAACCTTCACATTAAACACTAATCCGTCAACCCTAAACCCTAATCTGTCAACCCTAAACCCTCAACCCTCAACACTATACCTTAAACCCTAATCCATCAACCCTAAAACCTAATCCATCAACCCTCAACCCTAAACACTATTAATAAACCCTCAACCCTTGACACTATACCTTAAACCCTAATCCCTCAACCCTCAACCCTAATACCTCAACCCTCAACCCTAATCCCTCATCCCTAAACCCTAAACTCTATCCCTATTCCTAAACCCTCAACCCTTGACACTATACCTTAAACCCTAATCCCTTATCCCTAAACCCTAAACACTATCCCTCAATGCTTAACCCTTAAAAATTAAACCCTAAAACCTATCCATAAACCCTCGACGCTCAACACTATATTTTAAACCCCAATCCCTTAACCCTCAGCCCTAAAGCCTCAACCCTTAATCGTTAAACCTTTAACCCTAAACCCTATCCCTAATCCCTCTACCCTCAACACTCTACTTTAACCCTAATCCCTTGACCATCAACCCTATCGCTAAACCCTCAACCCTCAACCCTCAACTCTCAACATTAAACCCTAATCCGTCAACCCTAAACCCTAATCCATCAACCCTAAACCCTAATCCCTCAACCCTAAACCCTATCCCTAAACCCTCAACCCTCAACACTATACCTTAAACCATAATCCCTCAACCCTAAACCCTAATCCCTCAACCCTAAACCCTAAACCCTATCCCTAAACCCAACAAAACTACTTTGTCTTATGTTAGGTTGTTAAACCCATCATTTTTGACACTCTTCTCTTAAAGATATTTGAGTTGCAAGAATATGTCAGAAAAATGGCTATGAACTTTTTTAATGTTAGTAATGTTATATGGCATGTTTTTCTTGCCCATCTGGGGTTCATTATGCAAATAGGTGTACACACTATGAGAAAAGCTTTGCGTATGGTACATCCACAGTGAGTAATTAACAGTTGAAATCAGAAGGATGATCATTATGAGAAAAGCTTTGCATTGGGGTACATCTATGTTTCTTGCTATCCACCCCGCACTTAGGGGAGGTATATTGTTATGAAACATGCAAATAATCTCCCATTATTTACTGGCTCTATCCACAAGAACTACTAAACTATACCTTAAACCCTAATCCCTCAACCCTAAACTTTCAACCCTAAACCCTATCCCTAATCCCTCTACCCTCAACACTCTACCTTAACCCTAATCCCTCGATCCTTAATCCTAAACGCTATCCCTAAAGCCTTAACCCTAAACCCTAATCCCTCAAGGTCCTAAACTCTAATCCCTTATCCCTAAGCTCTAAATCCTATCCCTAAATGCTCAACCCTTAACCTTAAACCTTAATCACTCAATCCTTATCCACCCCTCTCCTCCCCTATCTGGCTCACTCCCATCTCTACCCTCCTCTACCATCAATACTATACATACATACATATAGGCATACATAGATACATACATACATATAGGCATACATAGATACATACATACATATAGGCATACATACATACATACATATAGGCATACATACATACATGATTAATAGCCTTAAGCATAAAAAAATTTAAGTTGAACATAACGTGCTCGCGTTATTTAAAACATGAAAAATAGCACAATTTTTTGTGGAAAAGGAAAAATGCAAAGAAAAGAATAACGCGCTCTTGTTATAATGCGCTCGCGTTAAAGTTTTGTGGAAAAGGAAAAATGCAAAGAAAAGAATAACGCGAGCGCGTTATAACGCGCTCGCGTTATGTCTTGATTTGGGAATCCCAAGCCTTGGGCTTGGGATTTGCTTTGGATTTCCAACCCAAAGGCTTGGAGTGCCTTTTGAACAGTAACAGACGTGTTTTTCCATATTCTTCAAGATTTTAGATAATTTCGTTCGTGCTAACCCTCAGATTTGCACGTGTTTCAAGGTCAAACAAATCAAACACCTGGGTAATATTAGGCTTTCTCTTAGCTATCTGACAATGTAATTTTTTTCACCTTTTAACAATGTTAAGCCTTTCATCTTTAATTTCTTTTGTTTGTGTGTTCGTTTTTGGGCAAAAACCACTGTTTGGTCTTTTTTTCATTGTAAATTAACTATTCATTGAAATTTCAAAAAAATTACATATTTAGAAACTAGACTCCATTGTACAAATATTAAAAAAATAAAAAAATAATTTTCGATTAGTTTTCAAAATTTATAGGGGTAGCACGGCCAAAATTCTATTTTTTAGGATGTGTCCACTTTGAAAATTAGTAAAAAATTAAATATTCATCAAACAATTATCAAAAAAATCGGGGATAAACTACATGCTATTAGCTAATTTCTCACTGAAGCGATTTTAAAAATACCAAAAAAAGTTGACCTTTTGAGGGAGCCACAAAACATGCTATGTTATGTTTTTTTGACAGAAACAACACCAATTTCTGTGGCTCCCTCTTTTGAACCCCTTAATCTATGCCATTTTCAAAAAAAAATAGTAGTTTAGAAAGTAGACTCAGAGCACTACGAACATTGTTTTGGTTGCATCTCCAAATTTTGAGTGTAACTATGCTCAATTTCTCATCCAAGGCCAATATTTCCTGATTTCAGAAAAAAAGTGGCCACTTAAGACCCCTTTTTAGCCCCCCATCTTCCTGCACTTACCCATAATCATGATTTTAAAAATGTAAATTATTAAGATTTGATTGCTTTTCTAGAAATGAAGGTGCAAACCACACAATGAAAATCTAATTCAAACCTATTATCCTCTAACAATGTAGAATCAATGGAGATTGCAACAGAAATTAAAACCCATTACACATAAATAACATGCACTAAGAACTGAACACATAACACAGTATGTAACGTGGAGAAAACCCTTTTGGGTAAAAAACTCCAGAAAAAAAAGAGGCTCTAAGTTGTATTATCTTCAAATATATGAGATTACAATACATGCACTTCCTCTATTTCCTTAGTCTTCAATCTAGCGGCAATTGATACTCTCCAATCTGATAAAAATGTAGTACAAATATCCTTATAAAAGGGGGTTACCATCTAGGGCAAGATAACCAACAAAATATTGACCATCAGATCTATGACCTAATGATGAATGGTCTAGATTTACAATGATCAAATATAAATAAAATGTGGTTTCAGGGGCACTGCCCCCGAACCCTCGCCAGGGCACTACCCTCGAACCCTTTCCAGGGCACATGGCCCTTGGACACTCCACCAGGGGGATGATCCCCTCAGACACCTTGCAAGGGGGAACCCCCTAGTGACCCCCTATCATAGATGAATGAGCATCAAGGACTAGATATAAACATGTAGTTGAAACAACACTGCTACTGGTGAAACCTTTCATCCCTTATGGATGATTTACAAAAAATATTAGGAGTAATTAATTACATAGGATTTATAAGGTTGATGGCACCTTAATCCTAACATTCTCCCACTTGACATCATACATTGTAAATACCCATAGGAAAACCATAAAATAATCATGCACTAGAAGCAAGGCCCATTGTCTCTTTGCACCAAACAAATTTCTTTGTGCTCACAGGCTTGGTCAAAGCATCTGTAGCATTCTCCTAAGTGGTGCAGGAGCACCTAAGCCAATCTTGGCTTGACAATGGATCTAAAGAATGTTCAAGTATCCCAAGGAGGATTCTTATTCCTAATCCTTGTATTAAGGTCCAAAAAGACAATTTTTTATGTTCTAGAGTCATATTTTCATAATATTAGCCAAATAAGGCTTGACATACAAGTGGCACTTTGTAAACATAACATGCCACTAACAAAACATGTAGTTTAAAGAGTTCCCAATGGTCATTAATTTTTCAATTTGGTCACAAATATTGGGAAACAAGTCAAATTGTGTATATAAAGCCTTCACCCATTCAAAGGAAGGCATGAAGAAGTTGTAGGAACACATTTTTATTAATAAAAAGTTCTATTTTTCTGATTTGTTTCTACAAATCTGACTGTTCCAGTCCATACCATGGTTTTGTATGGAACTTTCATGATCTAAAACCTATTGGAGGTGATAGAGGAGTGAATCACCTTTCTTTTTCAGTTGGTTTGAGGCAGATTCATTAAATATTGAGTGAGATATCACATTTTTTCTTAAAACTATCATAAAACTATTTTTTCTGCAAAAGTTGTTGCTCCCAACCATACCACATACTTGTACAGAAATGCCAAGACCTTAAACCACTAGGTTTGGATGAAGGGGTGACCTACCTTCCTAATTCAATTACTTTGAGGTCTATCCATTCATTTTTGAGGGAGAACCATCCATTTTACTGAAAATTGCTACAAACCTTGAATTAGGGTTTTGAAAGTGAAAAAAATGTGAAATTGGCCATTCCACCACCCCAAACTCCTCCAACTTGGTGGAATGGAATAAAATAGGATAGGTTTAGGTTTTTTAACCCTTTTCAAGTTAGAAAATGGAGTTTTGACCAAGTTTTCCCAAAAGTTGGCCTAATAAGACCCAAGTATTAGGCCCTAGAGTAGGATAGTCCTAATTTAGAAAGTTTGAAGAAATTTTAGAGGGTGTGGTTAGTTTATTTAGATCCTTTTAGACATGTTTTAGGGTGCCCAAGTGGTCTTGGAGGTTAAGACTTGGATTTGACACAAGTTCCTTTGAAAAAGTGGCCTAATTAGGCCTATTTACAAACTGAGTTTCTCCATTTTGAGCCCTAGGTTCCAAAACACCCTTACTTAATTTTGAGATATGTTAAGTAGAATGTAAATGGGTATCCTAATCACCAATTAGTTTTCTAATTGGGCTTAATCCAATAAATTTAAGTTTGAAAAACCCTCTAGGCAGGGCTACTAGGATTTAGGCCTATTTGCATAGCAAGTACCTTGAAACCTTGACTTTAGTGAATTAAACCTACATTATTGAGTAAGTTACACCCTAACCACACCCTCATTACATAAAATTGGTATCAAAGCCTGGAAAAGGTCTGGGAAGAGAGTTGGCTTGGTGTTTTGTTGTTGTGTTTGTGGTTGTGTGTGGGATGATGGCCAAAAGACTAGGTTGAGGAAAAGTGGAAGGACCTAGGTGAGGCAAAGAAATTGAGAAGCAAGGAGAAGCTTGCTTGAGCAGAGAATATGATAGATTTGGTGAGAAGACTTTTGCAAGAAGAGGGTTCACAAAGGAAGAAGAAATAAGAAGAAAAATAGAAAAAGAGGAAAGAGGAAAAATTGAGGCAAGAAGAATTCGAGGAGTTAGCAGCACTGAAGCAAGACATAAAGAAATGGGTTTTGGAGTTCTAGGAGCTCCTAATGAAGATAGAGCAAAGGAATAACCAAATGACAAGTTGGCACTTGAAGGTAAAGAGGAAAGTTGTGTGGCCTATTCAAAGGCTGATGCGAAAGAAAAGACAAATGAAGGTATTAGAACCAAATGTGAAGGCACAAGAACCTTTGATGGAAAAAGGTAGTGAACAAGCAATGGAAGATGAAGAAGAAGATATGGACATTGTAGACATTCCCAAACAAGAGGATGTTATCATAGCCGAGTGGAAGACAGAGTTCCTTATGAAGACTCAAGATGAGTTGAAGATGCATGATAGTATGGTGGTTGAGGTAGTACTTTGTTCATTATTTTCAAGAGAGGATAAAGGATAGTTACACTCTACCATTGAAGACATTTGTAAACCTGATCAGAAAGAGATAATTAAGGAAGAACTCCTTGAGGAAGTAGAGGACTTTAAGGACATTGAGAATGAAGAAGCCATTGCTACATGGCAAAATCAAAGAGTTAAAGAGAGAATCTACCCTTTCTTGATTGTAGTCTTGATGGGATATAAGCCAAGGTATGAAGTGCGGGAAGAAGGACAAGTTACTAAGATGAAGATTGAAGTGCATCAAAGCATGAAGAATCTGATATCAAGTGGCAAGACATGGAGAAAACTGATATGCATGGACAAAATAAAGCCAAAGTTGAAGATGAAGATCAAATGGAGTTGTTTCAACAAGCAGAGCATAGAAGACCACAAAGAGGAGCATTTAATGATGAAGACTTGTTACTACTTTCGCTCTAAGTTGACTTGGAGTCCTCATTTGGCCAGTTGCATGGTGTAGGAGCACCTAAGCCAATCTTGGCTTGACAATGGATCTAAAGAATTTTCAAGTATCCCAAGGAGGATTCTTATTCCTAATCCTTGTATCAAGGTCCAAAAAGACAATTTTTTATGTTCTAGAGTCATATTTTCATAATATTAGCCAAATAAGGCTTGACATACAAGTGGCACTTTGTAAACATAACATGCGTCTAACAAAACATGTAGTTTAAAGAGTTCCCAATGGTCATTATTTTTGAAATTTAGTCACAAATATTGGGAAACAAGTCAAATTGTGTATATAAAGCCTTCATCCATTCAAAGGAAGGCATGAAGAAGTTGTAGGAACACATTTTTATTAATAAAAAGTTCTGTTTTTCTGATTTGTTTCTGCAAATCTGATTGTTCCAGTCCATACCATGGTTCTGTATGGAACTTTCATGGTCTAAAACCTATTGGAGGTGATAGAGGAGTGAATCACCTTTCATTTTCAGTTGGTTTGAGGTAGATTTATTAAATATTGAGTGAGATATCACGTTTTTTCTTAAAACTATCATAAAACTATTTTTTCTGCAAAAGTTGCTACTCCTAGCCGTACCACGTACTTGTACAGAAATGCCAAGACCTTAAACCACTAGGTTTGGATGAAGGGGTGACCTACCTTCCTAATTCAATTGGTTTGAGGTCTATCCATTCATTTTTGAGGGAGAACCATCCATTTTACTGAAAATATCTACAAACCTTGAACTAGGGTTTTGAAAGTGAAAAAAATGTGAAATTGGCCATTCCACCACCCCAAGCTCCTCCAACTTGGTGGAATGGAATACAATAGGATAGGTTTAGGTTTTTTAACCCTTTTCAAGTCAAAAAATGGAGTTTTGACCAAGTTTTCCTAAAAGTTGGCTTAATAAGACCCAAGTATTAGGCCCTAGAGTAGGACAGTCCTAATCTAGAAAGTTTGAAGAAATTTTAGAGGGTGTGGTTAGTTTATTTAGATCATTTTAGACATGTTTCAAGGTGCCCAAGTGGTCTTGGAGGTTAAGACTTGGATTTGACACAAGTTCCTTTGAAAAAGTGGCCTAATTAGGCCTATTTACAGACTGAGTTTCTCCATTTTGAGCCCTAGGTTCCAAAACACCCTTACTTAATTTTGAGATATGTTAAGTAGAATGTAAATGGGTATCCTAATCACCAATTAGTTTTCTGGTTGGGCTCAATCCAATAAATTTAAGTTTGAAAAACCCTCTAGGCAGGGCTACTAGGATTTAGGCCTATTTGCATAGCAAGTACCTTGAAACCTTGACTTTAGTGAATTAAACCTACATGATTGAGTAAGTTACAACCTAACACACCCTCATTGCATCACTAAGTTTCTACCTTCTTACAAATAATATTAGGAGTAATTAATTACATAGGATTTACATGGTTGATGGCACCTTAAACCTAACATACATTTGGATATTAACTGTGTAGTGCTTTTTACATCAATGATTCAGATCATACTCCATGATCCACCCTCAAGATGAAGAGAGAAAGAGAGAAGAATGAAAACGGTAAATTGCAGACCCAAAGCCAACTAAATAGAGGAGGTGGGAAAGGGGACATGGAAGCTGATAGACTAGATAGAATAACGAGAGAAGGGAAAACATAAGAATAATCAAATTAACAAAAGATCTAGATATGTATTTCTAAACAAATGGATAAAAGTGTGGAAGAAAATATAGATATCTCATTATGAGAATGGGAGTATGTTGAATAGAAGGAAAAAACCTAAAAAGAGAAAAAAAGAAAAAAATAAATCGAAGGATGAGTATCAAAATATAAAAATGAAAAGATAAATGAACAAAAAAACCAATCGAAAATGAGAAGTAATATAAATGACCACAATCATATAATAAAGTAAAGAAATAAGACAAAACTTAGAAATACCAAGAAATCATATTAATCTATGATGCAGAAGCATCCAGTGGTGTAAGGGCAATCTTGCATCACCCAAAAAGAAAATATGTTTCAAAATTGTTGATGTTCTTTCCATTTCTTTTCAAAATTTATGGTTTTGGTTCCATAATTGCTTGGATAATGATGTAGAAGGTTTAGTTTTTCCAAACTGCTAAAAATAGCAACCTGCTATTTTTAGAAAGTTTGCATTTGGGCACGGAATGAAGTGAAAATTTACAGGAAGCTACATAACTAAAAAATAAGACCTTTGATGAAGGAATCACACAAAGATCATTTGTGAGCTAAAAGATATTAAAGTTTTTGTTTCCCAAAAAATGCCTTAAAATTATTCAAACTCAGGTTTGAGCACTAAATGGCCCTGTATGGGCACGAAAATGGCTAGAATGGGAAAAGTTGGTTCTTAGTGTGTAGAGCACTTTGCAAGCTTTTTAATGCATAAAATGGCTCGTCAATCGGACACCCAGATCAACAGTTATGGTTCTCGGAAGTTGAATTGTTTTTGGAGGGAGATGCAAATTTTGAAATTAGGTTGTTGGCCTCCAAAAAGGCTATTAATAACCATTTTTGGGAACCCTGGGTAGTAGTAGAGTTAAGGGGGGGGAAGCGTAGATTCAAGAATAGTTGGGAAAATAGAAACCCTGGCTGATTTGGGGTTACAGAAGGCTAATGATTCTAGAGTCTTGTGAGAGGAAGTTGTAATGTGTTACACCCTATGGAGGGTTGATTCCTCTGATTGTATTTGAGCTTCTGTAATGTAATAAGTTGTCCAAAATCAATAAAAAAAGTTCTATTTTCTGTGTACAATTTCTGTTGTTGTGTGTTTTATGATTTACCCCCTTCATCAAGTGGTATCAGAGCAAGGGTTCCTGAGTGTGTAGAGAGATCACTGACTGTGAGGCAATTCACACCAGGACATGAGGTTGTGGGTTTGCTGTGGAGATCAAGATGCCTCCACGAAGAAATTGTATTAGGAGGAATGCTTTGATGGAAGAGGGTTTTAGAGCCCTGCAAAGGCAAATCGATGCATTGCAAGAGGAGCTATGAAGAGGGTTTGATCTGAGAACAAGAGAAGAAAGCGAAGATGAAGCTAAATAAGAGCTATCTAAGGAAGAACAAGAAGCTGCGGGAGATCCTGCAGAAGTTAGGTTGTTGAGTGTCATTTTGAAGATCGAAAAGAGGCCCAAGATCGAAGTTTCTACATACTCTGTAGATTTAAATCTGAAACAGCTTATTGATTGGATCAATAACATGGAGGAGTATTTTGAGTATGAAGATGTAGAGGACCCAGATCAGGTTAAGTTTACAAAAACAAAGTTGAAGGGCCATGCCAGTATTTGGTGGAAGGAGGTCCAATTAGAGAGGAATAGAAGAGGAAAAGGAAAGATCACTATATGGGATCAGATGGTGGAGAAACTGAAGAAGCAGTTCATTCTTGTGGACTACAAGATGGAGTTGTTGAAGAAGCTGCAAAGACTGAAGCAACGTAACAAGTCTGTTAAGGAGTATACAGAAGAGTTCTATAAAATTACTATTAGGACAGGTCATGCAAAGCCCAACAAGTAGAAGGTATCCTATTACATTAATGGATTGAGACCAAGTACTCAAGAGGAGCTGAGCCTGGTCAGAATGACCACCATAGAAGATGCATACCAATTTTCTCTAAAGGTGGAAGAGAAGTTGAATAAAAGATTTGACAACAAGCAAATTGGAAGAGGTCAAGGCGGAAGGACTGGTGGAAGACCCTATGGGGGCCGAAATGAAGATTCAAAGAAAAGTGAAGAAGCTGGCACCAGTCAAAATCAGAGAGGAGATAATACCTACCGCCCTCATGACCAAAACAATGGTGAGCAAAGAGGAAGAGGCAGACCTGGGCAAGGACCTGGAAGAGGAGGTTTCAGAGGAACCTATTTCCAATGTGGAGAAGAAGGACATGGAGCATACGAGTGTCCACAACATCAAGGAAGGACAAATAGAAGACTTGAAGGTAATGCATGAGTTGCACATGTTGATGAAGATGAGCAATCTGAGCACTCTGAAGATGCTAAAAGGGGAGAAACCCTAGTTGTCAGAAGAACTGTGTTGAATGAGGAGAAAGAACCCAATCAGAGGAAGAGTTTATTCCACACAAGGTGCAAATGTGAAGGTAAGTGTTGTGATATTATTATTGACAGTGGAAGCACTGGTAATCTTGTTTTAGAGGAGATGGTTGACAAGTTGAAGTTGACAAGAAGAAAGCATCCACATCCATATCAAATTGCATGGTTGCAGAAGGACCATAGAGCTTTGGTCAATGAGTAGTATTTAGTGAAGTTCAAGACTGGTGACTACCATGATGAGGTGTTATGTGATATCATACCGATGGATACATGTCATATGCTATTGGGGAGGCCGTAGCCGTATGATAGGAGCGTTGTCCATGATGGCCGTGCAAACACATATTCCCTAACAAAGGATGGAGTTCGTCATAAGTTGAAGCCCTTGAAGGAGGTGGAAGAAAAGGTATGTAGTACTGCTAGAATTTGCTTGGTAGATGTTAGAAATTTTTTGGAGGGTATGAAGCATATGCATCATTGATTTGTATTGATTCCTAAGATTAGTCAAGAGAAATGTGAATATGTACCAGTAGAAGTCTCAGAAATGTTGGAAGAATTTTAAGATATTATCTCTGATAATGTACTAGAAGGTTTACCACCAGTGAGGAAGATAAGTCATTAAATGGATTTGATACTAGGAGCTAGTTTGCCAAATAAGGCAGCCCATAGAATGACTCCAGAAGAGAGTGAAGAGTTGAATAGACAAGTTTAGGAGTTGTTGAGGAAGGGATTGATAAGAGAGAGCCTAAGTCCACGTGTGGTACCTGTAGTACTAGCACCAAAGAAAGATGGAGAGTGGAGAATGTGTACAAACTCTCGAGCCATCAATGAGATCATGATCAAGTATAGATTCCCATTGCCCAGAATGGATGACATAATGGACTATTTGAGTGGAGCCAAGTACTTCATAAAGGTTGACCTGAAGAGTGGGTATCACCAGATCCGTATCAGAGGAGGAGTTGAGTGGAAGACAGCCTTCAAGACAAAGGAAGATTTGTATGAGTGGTTCGTCATTCCATTTGGGCTAACCAATGCACCGAGCACATTCATGCAGCTCATGAATGAGGTATTGAAAGAATTTTTGGGAATTTTTGTTATTGTTTATTTAGATGAAATTTTGATTTTTAGTAAGACTTGGGATGAGTATATGATGCATATCAGAAGATTTTTTGAGAAGCTGAGGGAGGAGAAGTTGTTGATCAATGTGAAGAAATGTAGTTTTGCAAAGGAGTTGGTATACCTAGGATTTGTTGTCTCAGAGGAAGGTCTTAAGATGGACCCAGAAAAAGTAAGGGCTATCATTGAATGGCCTACACCAATAAGTGCCACAGAGGTAAGATCATTTCATGTTTTGGCAAGTATTTATAGAAAGTTTATCAAGAATTTTAGTAGCATTTGTGCACCCCTAATTAAGACAACGAGAGGGGATAGATAAGAGTTTAGATGGACTAAAGGAGCAGATAAAAGATTTGATACATTGAAGCAGAAAGTCACAAAGCAACCTATTTTGGCACTTCCAGATTTCAATAAGGTATTTCAGGTAGATTGTGATGCTAGTGGTAGTGCTATAGGAGCTATTTTGAGCCAAGAAGGTAAGCCCATTGCCTATTTTAATGAGAAGCTTAATGATGCCAAGAAAAAGTATTCTATTTATGATCAGGAATTTTATCCAATAGTTTAGGCTTTGAAGAAATGGAGACGTTATTTGTTGCCAAAAGAGTTTGTTTTATATATTGATCATTAGGCTTTACAATATCTTAACTGTCAAGGGAAGTTGAACCAAATGCACTTAAAATGGGTTGAGTTTTTGCAGAGCTAAACTTTTGTTTTGAAGCATAGGAGTGGGAAGTCTAACAGACTTGCAGATACCTTGAGCATAAGGCAAAATTTGTTGATAGAAATAAAGATAGAGGTTGTTGGGTTCAATGAGCTCAAAAGTTTGTATCCTGAGGATCTAGATTTTATAGAGGCCTGGAAAGCTTGTTTGGAACCTGTTACTTTGGACAGGCCAAAATGGTTGGATTTCATAATCCAAGATGGCATGTTGTTTAGAGGAAGCCAGTTATGCATTCCAAGGAGTTCCATGAGAGAGAACCTGATTAAGGAGAAGCATAGTGGAGGATTGGCTGGACAGTTTGGTCGAGATAAGATCATTGCTATTGTTGGTGAACATTATTATTGGCCACAGTTGTGGTAGAATGTGAGGAAATTTGTGCAGAGTTGCAAAGAATGTCAGATGGTGAAAGGAGCAAGTTAGAATATAGGTATATATCAACCACTACCTGTGCCAGAGAAGCCATGGGATGATATTAGTATGGATTTTGTTCTTGGTTTACCAAGGACACATAGAGGACATGATTCCATTTTTGTGGTGGTGGACAAATTCTCAAAGATGGTACATTTTATTCCTTGCAAGAAGACTAATGATGCTATTCATATTGCTAAATTATTTTTCAGGGAGGTGGTGAGATTACACGGACTACCAAAGAGCATAGTTTCAGATCAAGATACCAAGTTTGTTGGTTATTTCTGGAGGACAATGTGGAAGAAGTTGAATACATATTTGAATTTTATTTTGCACACCATCCACAGACTGATGGACATACCAAAGTGGCGAATAGGAGTTTGGATAACTTGCTACAATGCTTAGTAGGAGATAAGCCCAAGGGATGGGATTTGATTTTACCACAGGCAGAATTTGCTTACAACAATTATGTCAATAGGAGTATTGGTAAATCACCATTCCAAATTGTATATGGCAATAGCCCAAGAAATGCTTCTGAGTTAAGGAAGCTGGACAAAGGAGAAAAGATAAGGGCTAAATCTAAAGACTTTGCAGAACATCTAAAGAATTTGCATGAAGAGGTGAGAAAGCACATTAATAAAATGAATATTCAGTACAAGGCTAAGGCAAATCAGAAGAGGAGATATAAGTAATTCCAGGTAGGAGATGAAGTCATGGTTCACTTGAGAAAAGAAAGGTTCCCAATTGGAACATACAATAAGCTGAAAATGAAGAAATTTAGACCATGTAGAATTTTGAAGAAATATGATTCAAGAAATGCATATGAGGTAGAGCTACCAAGTGGGATCAACATTTCCCCTATTTTCAACATTGCTGATTTATCAGAATATCATGAAGGTGGAGTAGAGGATGGACCATTAGAGGAACATTGAAGTATTCTGACATCTACTTCAACAGAGGAGATAGAAGAGATCTTGGATAGTCGTGTGGGAAGAAGTACTTGAAACAGGCAATATGAAGAATATCTGGTGAAATGGAAAGAAAGGCCTGTTGAAGATTCTTCTTAGTTTTCTAAGGCAGATGTTGACTATTTGGGTTTTCTTCACACGAACACCTGAGACGTGACAGGGTCACTTCTCAAATTACCCTGGGTGTCTGATACAGGAGCATCCAGTGGTGTAAGGGCAATCTTGCATCACCTAAAAGAAAATGTGTTTCAAAATTGTTGACGTTCTTTCCATTTCTTTTCAAAATTTATGGTTCTAGTTCCATAATAACTTGAATAATGATGTAGAACTTTCAGTTTTTCCAAACTGCTAAAAATAACAACCTGCTATTTTTAGAAAATTTGCATTTGGGCATGGAATGAAGTGAAAATTTACAGGAAGCTACATAACTGAAAAATAAGACCTTTGGTGAAGGAATCACACAAAGATCATTTGAGAGCTGAAAGATATTAAAGTTTTTGTTTCTTGAAAAACACCTGAAAATTATTCAAACTCAAGTTTGAGGCACTAAATGGCACCGTATGGGACCAAAAATGGTTGGAACTAGTAGACTGGGTTTTTAGCATGTAGAGTACTCTGCGATCTTTCTGACGCATAAAACAGTTCGTCAATTAGACACCAGGATCAAAAGTTATGGCTCTCAGAAGTTGACCTATTTTTGGAGGGAGATGCAAATTTTGAAATTAGGTTGTTGGCCCCCAAAAAGGCTATTAATAACCATTTTTGGGAACCCTAGGCAGTAGTAGAGTTAAGGGGGGGAAAGCATAGAGTCAAGAATAGGTGAGAAAATAGAAACCCTAGCTGATTTGGGGTTATAGAAGACTGATGGTTCTAGAGTCTTGTGAGAGGAAGCTGTAATGTGTTGCAGCCTGTGGAGGGTTGATTCCTTCGATTGTATTTGAGCTTTTGTAATGTAATGAGCTGTCCAAAATCAATAAAGAAATTTTTATTTTCTATCTGCAATTTTTGTTGTGTGTTTTACGATTTACCCCCTTCATCAATCTACCAAACATATATGCATAGATGTCCACCCTTGCATGAACCAATGAAACTGCACTGACGAGTGCCTACATGCACATCTATATATATATGCCTACATGTAAGCATCTATACCTACCTACCTATAAAGATATAAAACTACATGCATAGGTATATAATAAAATTAGAATTATGTGAGTTGTATACATCCAAAAAACATAAACAAAATGGGTATGAAAGAAGGTCAAAACCATGTAAGGAAGCATGCAATTATAGTATTAAATATGAAAACACAATAAAAATGTTATGATAACTAAAAATATGTATTTATATATAACAAGGTGAAATAAACAATATGAAGAAAAAATATCAAGAAAGAAAAAGAAATAATAGATACAAACAAAGGTGTCTATTAATATAACTACAAAAATTGGCCAAAAAGAGTGCATATTTGCACATATACCCCATGATATACATACATACATACATACATATAAAAGAAAAATCTCCACCAAAGAACAAGACTAATAAAAAAGAATCAATCATGAGAAGGAGAGTCCTAAAAATAAAATAAAATGAAGTTAAGAAAATAAGAAAAAATGGGACATAGAAATTAGGATACAAGGGGTTGGAAGGATAAAAAATTAAGGGCCAAAGGGTTCAAGGAAAAGATAGAGAGAAAGGTGTGGGAAGGAAGAGATCAGAGGAGAGAAAAAAAAAAGAGGATGGAATAAGTCAAGATGATGGGGAAGAGAAGTTTCGGACGTGGGTTAACATAGCTTTCCAAGAATAACTAAGACTCCAACCCATGTCACGATTGAGGTTAGAGGGGTGATTAAAGATTTCTATGGCCTCCTTAATTTTTCTTTTGAAGAATTTGTCTTCTTTTCCCAAAGTTTAGGTGTCTTCTAAATAAATATAGTGTTTGGTGTAGGAAGAATGTTCATCTAGGGCTGATTTGAGGATTCATTCATGTCTAATATCAACACTATGATCTTTGAACCTAGTGCTAAAAGAATGACCTATTTCTCCAATGTAGGAGATGCCACAAGAACATACAATCTTGTTGAATCCATAGCTGAGAAGGAGGCCTTTATGATCTTTGGGTGAGGGGATACAATTTCTCAAGGATGAAATAGGTTTGAAGGTGCACTTCAGGCCCTTTTTTAGAAAGATCTTGGAAATATCATTAGAAATACCTTCAACATAGGGGAGAGTGGCAATTGGGAGGTTAAGAGGATTATTGGCCATGGATTTGGAGATCAAGTGAGACATGGCTTGCTGAAATGCTCTCACAATCTGTTTTCTCTTAAACTTATTTAATTTGAAGACTTTGTAGATGTGGATAATCTCTTGGTCTTGGTTTTCATCATCACAAATGTGATAGGCTCTGGTGGCCAAAGTTTATAAGAGACCAATTTTTTAATTTGGGTGGTGATGAGAAGAGGAGTGGAGGTAGAGGTTAGTGGGGGTGGCTTTGCAATAGACATGGTGGGCTAAGGAACCATTAGATTTCTTGATGAGAAAAATGTCATGGAAGGGGAGTTGGTTATTCATTGTAAGCTCTTTTGTAAAAATGATACATTGAGCTATGTTGTTGAGGTGCAAGTTGAATTCTTCTAATTTCTTGGGGCCATGGGGCCAACAGATGTCGATATCATCAACATAGTGTTTCCACCACCTTGACTTAATAGGGAAGGAGTTAAGGACAATTTCTTCAAAATGCTTGATGTAAAGGTTGGCCATGATGGGGGAATGAGGGGATCCCATAGTGACACCATCCACTTGTTCATAGACCACACCTTGGAAGGTGAAAAAAGTAGATCTCAAGCATAACTCCACCAATGAAGAAATTTCATCATTAGTCTTGCGTCTAATGATCTCAATGGAATCAAGAATCAAAACTTTGGTGAATAAAGAGACAACATCAAAGCTGACCAAGATATCATTATTGTCTAACTTTTTATCTTTGATGAACTCAACAAAATGGGCCAAATTCTTGATGAAGGATTTGGATTTTCCCACAAGAGGGGAGCTTAATTTTGGCAAAGTAGGCAACTCACTTATAAGTCGGGGAGTCAATGGTGTCCACAATAGGTCTTAGAGGGATCCTGACATTGTGAAATTTTGGAATGCTATAAATGAGAGGGGTAACATTTTTGGAAGGACAACACTTCTTCTTAGTAGAGGCATCAAAAGAAGAAAGAGAGATGGTTGATTTAACTTTTTTAAAAATCATTGAGGAAGAATTACGGGGAAGGATTCTATAGCTTTGGCTATTAGAAAGAAAATCAACCATCATGGAAATATAGTCATGCTTATTCGTGAGAACTGTGGCATTACCCTCTGTTTAGGGTAAAATTGGATTTTGTTGATCTTTTGTTGTTTAGATGTTAAAATCCTCCTTTTCACTAAACATCGAAGGATTTAGGGCCAAGTGGTGAGCACTATCATACCCTAGGTCACTTACAAATGAATGGAAACTTGGATTAGGGAATTAATTATCAATTTTTCCTACTCCTATGTCCAATTGACCATTAAAACCCCAATTATGCAAATACGACAACAAATTGATGAATAACGGAAAAAGCTCTTATAGATGAGAGTAAAATGATAAATCACAGAATACCTATTTTTGGGGTTCTGAAGGGGAACAATCGGGAACTAAGGTACGGGCACCCAATTCCAACGTACCTACTTTTTCAGGGAATTTGGACCTCCTTCTAACATTGATCAACTTTGTAACTTCTATTTCCTAAGATCTATCTGCAGAGGACACTAGTGCAAGTGCCCAAGTCCTGGAAGTGCTCCTTTGTCCTACTTTTCTTTAGATCCTAAATCTCTGATGCCTAACAAGCCTTCCTACAACTCCAATTTTTTTGGATGCGACACTTGTAACCTGCAATCACAAGACTTGGTTTGGGGGTTGTGGTGTTTAGAGGCTTGCCTCAGTCAAGCCCTGGAGAACACTTAAGTCTCCAAACACTATTATTAGATAAAGAGGGTGTGCCCTTGTGAGGCAGAGGCCAAAAACCAAAGGAATCAATGATAAAAACATAATGATATGTCACCTTGTAGTAAAGCTCTCATGGAGGAAGATGCTCTTCATGCCATGAGGAGATTGATGCTCAAATATGCAAATATCAACACATATACAAGTCTTCTCTTGCAACACAATAGAAAGCCTTCAATCACCTTGAGAATGCCTAAAGTTCATAATGATCATCTAGTTTACAAACGAATGCTTAAGCATGCTTATATATGCAACTACAAGCACTCTTGCCAAGATATTTAAAATTCAAACTTATCATGTCGGCAAAGGGACCTAATAACGGTCACTAACCAACACCCAAAAATTGGGGCTACCCCAAAATAGGGTGGGACTAGGGTGTAGGTGCCCAAGTCCTTCCCCCTATTTTGGGTAGGGTATAGCTCAAGGGGTCCACCTAGGTCTAATTTTCCATGAAACCTAGGTCTCATTCCATCAGGATACCAAAATATGAACTAAGATGTCCTGAATGCATCCTAAAGACTTGAGAGCTAAACCTTATGAGGGAAAAGCCCCTAAGGGGACATTTTCCAACGTTACGTTTAGCCCCCACATTAATGTATTTATAAATGCAAGGCCCATACTTGTATTAAAGTAAGGTCACAAACACACCAAACACATAGAAGATCTTCCAATCACATAGAAAATAGTAATAGGCACGCAAAACATGGAGAAGATAGTTACAGTCAAGTAGAACATGGAGCAGATAGTCAATGCATAGAAGACACATTAATGCATGGAAGATAGAAATGATATCTTTTCTTTTCTTTTTCTCATATATATGAAATGCAAATGCAAGTACTGGAAAGTAAACAAACCTCCCATAATATAGGATGCACTACCTTAGGGTGCATGTCTTTGTAGATAGGGGGCAACACACATGCAAGACACACAAAACCTCCCAAAATGCAGGAAGCACTACCTGAGGGTGCTGATCTTTGCATATGGGGCAGCAAACATGCCAAAAAACACACACTTGAAGACACAAAGAAAACACGGTAGACAAGCAATGGTGTGTTCCCTATTTCTAGGCTCATCACCATCTTAGGCACATTACAGGCACACGCCAATGATTGGGCTTCACCACAATAATCACCAAAGACACGCTTAAGGGTTGAGCTAGTCACATAACCGCTCCCCGCCTTCGTAGAGGACTTTTTGAAAATGAAAGGATGATGCAATCTGCTCTGAGAAATACACCACCCCCACCTCTGTAGAGGGCTTAAGAAAAAGGATATGCTTGATATCTCACCTTTGTAGAGGGATTACATGATTGATTGATTGATTGCAAACAAACTCAGGATGCATGATGTACTACCCTAGGGCACCAGTCCTTGAATCTGAGGTCAAACACATTGCTAACATCTATAACAGACAACTTACCTTATATATGCCCCCACCTTAAGGTGCTTGATATCAGTTGTCGATATCAAGCACATTAAGGTAGGAAGAAAACACACAAGGGAACACTGACTTTCACAAAGCCCATGCCCCTCGGAGGTGACATGTACTTTACAATCGCCAAATGTTCCAACAAACACATCCTTGCATAAAACATGTCAGTGTCTACAATATCATGATAAGGAAAAACATTAATGCATATGATTAACAACACAAAGAGCCAAGGTTATACAATGAATTTAGAGTTTGAGGATAACCATGAGGCTATATCATGAAGCTCTCCAAATTGAGTACCGCCAAGGCTAGATTCAAAGGAAAACAAAGGTGCATAGAGTAGCAGTATTGTTAAGGTCTGTAAATACAATAGAAACATCATCAAATTCACTACATGGAAAGCATGAGTGCTTCCACTAGCCAAGCGTCGGATAAAATATACAACCCCATCATCATATTAGGAACTAAGTCCAATTTTTTATTGCTCTCAAAAGGGACACTAGGTCCGCATCAGTATAAATGTTTGTCATCATCCGCTAGCTAGATGGAAACACTAGAGGAAGGGAAACAATAAATAAGAGAAGAGTAAACAAGTGTCTTAGGGACAATCACATAGGAGGGTGCCCCCAAGTCACCAACCATGATGTTATGTCTGTAAGACACAACACACAACAATAAAATTAGAGGGAGGTAATATAGAAGAATGATGATACAAATAGAAGAAGGTCACAATAGAGGTGGTCTCCTAGTATCCCAAACCTTATGGGAGAATCCGATGTCATCTTAGGAGGCCTAAACAACATATAACACATCACAGGGGAAGCACATCATGAGAGAGATAAAGGGTTAGAAATACTTGTAGGATCTTCGTGCTAAGTCTTGTCATCAAGAAAATCATTGCCATCTTCCCAAACATAAGGTATAATTGCCAAGTCATTGTCATTATTCTTTTGTTCATTATTAAATGCTTCTTGGTTTGTCTCAATGTTAGGTAGAAAGTGTTCTTGTTGAAGTTCATTAGTACACATATGCTCTATCCTCTTAGGTGGTGGGAGAAGCAAATTATTTTGATTGATCTCAACATCCATCCTTGAGGGATTTAATGTGAGAGACTTCTCATCCACTAGTGCTACATCCTTAGTGATGTCAAAATGAATTGAATATTCAAACCAAGGAGGGACATTAAAGGTCTTCTCTTCCTTAGTGAAATCCAAGGTGTGTGAACAATCAACTAGAGGAACAAGGTTGCTAAGATGATCCATAGGGGTTTCATGCATTATGATAGAGTTTTTATTGTTGTTAGATGAAAGCTCATTGTCTATCCATGGAATATTCTTAGTTGAAGGGAACTCCTCATTCACTAATGCTTCAACTTGGCTAGAGAGAGCATCAGAATGGAAAAGTAGTGGCTCTTGATTCACTAATGCTTCATCTTGGCCAGAGTGAGCATAGGGTGAAGATTTGGTGGTATGATGTTAAGAGATGTGTCAATGAAATCATCCTCTTGCATCAAAGTGTCCTCATGAGGAGGAACAACCTTGTGAGAGGGATCATAAGACCAACCTAAGTTATCATCACATGTTTTAGCAATAAGTGCCATAGTGGAATATTCCAGAAAGTCATCTAAGGCTTCATCCAACATTTTAAGATCATCACTAGTATATATATTATTGATCATGAATTTAGTGAGATCATCCAATATTCAAGGGTATATTCCCGTGAAGCATGTGAAGCTATCAAAATCAGCTATATAACAAAATATTTCATATGTAGAGCACATAGAGAGATCAACATCATAAATGTGTGCTATTTGTTCCAGGACTTCAGGATGTTTATCAATGAATTTAGAGAAATGCTCAATGTCTAAGATGTATGCAAACAAGTCTTCTAAAGAATTAGCCATGATATATGTTTTCAAATCAACACAATACCAGATTTTAAAGACTTTCCAAAAGTATACCAAAGGTAACTGCAAAGCGATATACCCCAAAATAGCCTCAAATGCTTGATTTTTGTACTCTTTTCAATGCAAATGAATGAAAAAAAGAATGTTGTAAGGATTTTGATCAGTGGAAGAAAGTTATATGTCTGATATCAGTCCAAAATAGTAGAAGTATCCTTATCAACACACTCTTGATGCGATCTTAAGTTAATGCCAAGTTGAAATATAGTGAAAATATGTCAAAATAGACACTTTTTTCACCAAAACTCAATGCAACAGAGGATAACAAAGGGTGTTGTGAGGAAAATGATGATGAAAATAAAATAATATCAGTAATAATAGCCACTTGGTGCCAAGATATCCAACACAACATGCTTTGAGCGCCACTTAAGGTCAAACCCTTGTGAAAATATAGCAAAAATAGGCTATTTTTCACGATTTTTCAACTCCAAGACCTAGAAAAGGGGTGTTGTAAGGAATTTTAGGAGATAAAACAAATAATATCAATAATATCAGTCACCTCAATCCATAAAATTGATCACAAAATGCTTGGAGTGCAAACTAGGTCAAACCCTAGGGCCAAAATAGCCAAAATGTGTAGTTTTTCACCAAAATTTTCACTACAAGAGCCCGATAAAAGGTGTTGTGAAGATTTTTATGAGGGGAAGAAAATGATTACCTTGATAATAGAAAATTAATGCAAAAATATCCTTCACAACACACCTATAGTGCAATTTTGGAGAGTTGATAAGGCCAAATTTCGTGAAAATTGTTGTTTTTGAAGAGCTAGGTTTGAAATCTTGGGACAAAATTCTAGGTGAATGTTTTGAAGTATGATTTATAATTAAATTGACTTACTCTCAAATTCAAAAATTATTTTCAAGGTTAAACATGAAAAATGCCCATGCAAATTTAATGAAAATGCATCAAAATTGCTAGTTTTTTGTAAAAATTTTTTATGCAAAATTGCAAATATTTTAAATGTAAATTCAAATTGACATTACAATGCAAGACTACAGACAAATGCAAATTTTAATGAGCCTCTAAAATTAGTACAAAAATATGATAAATATTTTGACTACAAACCCTAGATTTTGGAATTACCAGGTTATATAAAATTGTCAAAATTTCCACAAAACCCTAACAATTAAATGATGAAAATGCAATGTAAATTTATGATTTTTTGGATTTTTTCTATAGTTTATATCAGATCTGATGCAAAAATCATGAATTAGGAAAATTTAGGAAGAATTGATGCACTTTAGTAAGCCAAACAACGCAATTTTTTTGTATTTTTCCAATTTTTCAATTTTTTTGAAATTTTCTCAATGCAATAAAGTAAATGCCTATATGAATGAATGAAATCACACCAAATCTAAAGACAAACACTTAGATAGTTGCAATTTAAGTCCAAAAACATGGGTTCACCAAAATGTTTAGGGTAAAATTAGATTTTGTTAATCTTTTGTTGTTTAGATGTTAAAACCCTCCTTTCCACTAAACAGTGAAGGATCTAGGGTCGAGTGGCAAGCACTATCATAGCCTAGGTCACTTACAAATGAAGGGAAACTTGGATTAGGGAATTAATTATCAATTTTTCCTTCTCCTATGCCTAATTGACCATTAAAACCCTAATATGCAAATACAAAAACAAATTGGCGAATAATGGAAAAAGCTCTTGTAGACGGGAGTAAAATGACAAATCACAGAATACCTATTTTCAGGGTTTCAAAGCAGAACAGTCAAGGACTAAGGTATGGGCGTCCAAGTCCAAGGTACCTACTTTTTGGGAGAATCTGGACCTCCTTCCGACACTAATCAGCCTTGTAACTTTTGTTTCCTAAGATCTATTTGTGGAGGACATTAGTGCAAGCACCCAAATCCTAGAAATGCTCCTTTGTCCTACTTTTCTTTAGATATTGAATCCCTGATGCCTGCCAAGCCTTCCTACAACTCCACTTTTTTCAGATGTCACACCTGTAACTTGCAATCACAAGACTTGGTTTGGGGGTTGTGGTTCTTAGAGGCTTGCCTCAGTCAAGCCCCGGAGGACACTTAAGTCTTCAAACACCATTGTCAGATAAAGAGGGCATGCCCTTGTGAGATAGAGGCCAAAAACCAAAGGAATCAATGATAAAAACATAATGATATGTCACCTTGTAGTGAAGCTCTCATGGAGGAAGATGCTCTTCATGCCATGAGGAGATTGATGCTCAAATTTGCAAATATCAACACATATACAAGTCTGCTCTTGCAACACAATAGAAAGCCTTCAATCACCTTGAGAATGCCTAAAGTTCAGAATGATCATCTAGTTTACAAATGAATGCCTAAGCATGCTTTTATATGCAACTACAAGCACTCTCGCCAAGATATTTGAAATTCAAACTTACTGTGTCAGCAAAGGTACCTAATAATAGTCACTAACCGACACCTAGAAATTGGTGCTACCCCAAAATAGGATAGGACTAGGGCACGGGCACCCAAGCCTCCCCCCCTATTTAGAGTAGGGTATAGCTCAAGGGGTCCACCTAGGTCCAATTTGCCATGAAACCCAGGTCTCATTCCATCGGGATGCCAAAATATTAACTAAGATGTCCTAAATGCATGCTAAAGACCTAGGAGCTAAACCTTATGAGGGAAAAGCCCCCAAGGGAATATTTTCTAACATTACACCCTCGTTTGCTTTGGCGATGTTTAGGCTGAAATTTGGATAGTGGATTTTTTATTTGCTTTATGTCTATCCTCTTTTCACCTCAAACACTCAAGGACCTTGGGTTGAGTAGGAATCTACCATCAGGCCCTTGATCGCTCATAATGTAGTAAAAATTAGATTTGTGTGATTTGATTACTTGATTATACTCAATTATGCTCAAAACCCTAATTATGCAAATACGGAAGCAAATGGATAAATTAATAAAAATACTGCTACAGGAAGATGTAAAATGATAGATAAATGTGTACCAATTTTCAAAGTTCAAGAAACAGAACAATCAAGGACTAATGAATGGGTGCCCTAGTCCAATGTCCTAATTTTTGTCAGGACCTGGGAACTTTATCTGCAACCTATTCCTATTGTCTTAGAGATTCCTCGATTACGGGATCTAGAGGACTAATGAGTAAGTGCCTGAGTCTAGGTCCCTATTTTCAGCTTTGATCTGTAATTCTGACACTCTACAACACTCTCCTGTAACTCCACTTTTCCTATTTCTTCAACCTGTAGCCTACAATAAGAGGAAAATAGGGAGTGGGTTGTGGTGTTTAGAGGCTTGCCTTAGTCAAGTCTCAGAGAGAGATTCAAGTATTCTGAACACTGTTGTTAGAGAGAGAGTATGTGTCCTTGTAGTGAAGATCTCATGGAAGGAAGGAGCTCTTCATGCCATGAGGAGATGGATGCTCAAATCTATAAATACAAACACATAAATAACACAAAATCTGCTCTTGCCACACAATGAATGCCTTAATCACCTTTAGGATGCATAAAGATCACAATAACCATCTAGTTGTCATCTAGTTTACAAATGAACTCCTAAACATGCTTATATATGCAACTACAAACATGCCCGCTAAGAATTTCGTAATTCAAACTTACCGTGTCAGCCTAGGAACCAAGTAACGATCATAAACTGACACTTAAAATTTGGGCCTAGCCCAAAAGAGGGTAGCACTAGGGCACAAGTGCCCAAGTCCTCCCCCTATTTTTGGCAGGGTCTATCTCAAGGGATCTACCTAGGTCCCATTCATCATGAAACTTAGGGGTTTTCTCATTGGGATGCCAAAATATGATGCAAGATATCGTAAATGTAGATTAAAGACCCTGGAGCTAAACCTTCAGGTGGAAAAGCCCCCAAGGGGACATTTTTCAACATTACATTTAGCCCCCACTTTAATGTATGTATAAATGCAAGGCCAATACATGCATTAAAGTACGCTCAACAAACACAGCAAACACACCAAGCATGGAGAAGACATGCCGATCATAGAGGAGACAATAACAGGCATGTAAAATAGGGAAAAGACAGTTACAGTCATGCAAAACATAGAGAAGACAACATTGAATGCATAGAAGATAGTGAATGTATAGAAGATAGGAATGGTTTCTTTTCTTTTTCTTTTTCTCATATATATATGAAATGCATATGCAAGTACAAGGAAAGTAAAAAGATGACCCATAATGTAAGAAGTACTCATCACACTAGTCTTTAAACTACATATGGGGCAACAGACATGCCAAACAAATCAAGCATGCCATACAAAACAAGCACACCAAACACACACACACTTTGAAGACACAGAGAAAAAATGGCAGACAAGCGATGGAGTGTTCCTATTTCTAGGTTCATCACCATCATAGGCACATTATAGGCACACACCGATGATTGGGCTTCACCACAACAATCACCGAAGACATGCTTAAGGGTTGACTTAGTCACATAACTGCTCCATGCCTCCGCAGAGGACTTTTGAAAATGACAAGAGATGCACTCTCTTCAAGAAGTACATCATCCCCACCTCTGCAGAGGGCTTAAGATGATTGATGATTGATTGATTGCAAACAAACTCAAAGTTCAAAAAGTACTCATCACACTAGTCTTTAAACTGCACCAGGGGACAAGCACATTGCTAACATCTACAATAGACAACTTACCTTATATATGCGTCCACCTTAAGGTGGTTGATATCATGCATCGATATCAAGCACATTAAGGTAGGAAGAAAACACACAAGGGAACATAGACTCTCACAAAACCCATCCCCCCTGGAGATGACATGTACTTTACGATCACCAAATGTTCCCACAAACACATCCCTGCCAGAAACATGTTAGTGTCCACATAATCGTGATAAACTACAATGCATATGAAAACTGAGGAATGCAAGATTCAAGATAGATAAAGTGCATGGAGCAGTAGTATTGTTATGTTTTGTAAGTGAGATAAAACACCATCAAGATCACTACGTAGAAAGCATGGAGTGCTTCTACTAGCCAAGCATCAGATAATAAATGACAATCCCATCGTCATATTAGGAACTAAGTCCAATTTTTTATTTCTTGCTAAAGGGATGCTAGGTCCGCATTAGTATAAATGTTTTTCATTATCTACCTACTAGATAGAAGCACTAGAGGAAGGTAAACAATAAATAATAGAGGAGAAACAAGTGCCTTAGGGATAGTCACATAGGAGGGTTTCCCCGATTCACCAACTGCAATGCTATGTCTGTAAGACACAACACACAACAATGAAAATAGAGAGAGGCAATATAGAAGAATGATGATACAAATAGAAGGTCACAATAGATGCAGTCTCTTGGTATCCCAAACCTTACGAGAGAATCAAGGGTCATCTCAAGAGGCCTAAACAATGCATAACATATCACAGGGGAAACACATCATGAGAGATAAAGGGTTAGAAATACTTATCTGTAGGGATCATTGTATCAGATTGTTGAACTTACAAACCTCTTGGAGAGGTACTCGATCATGTTTAGTGAAAAGTTTGAGTGGTTCTTATGAAAGTCATGTTTATTATCATATGATACTTGTTTCTCAAATCCTTGTGTAAATGAGACTTTTTGTTGCTTATGAGGAGGAGAACCACTATTATTTCCAACTGCTGATAGTCATCTTACTCTTTTCTAATTTTTAGTGAGTTTTCATTGTTGATGTCATCTACTGTAGCAACAAGAATCATCTTGTACCATCTCACTCGTCTGCATCAGTTGTTTCATTTGTTGTTCTGATCCATTTTGGTTTTCTCCCGATCCCTATAAGGATAACAGAGGAGGAACCTTAGCATAAATTCCTTTTCCACATGGATGAGGTGGGTTATCCAACTTTTCCTTATCCACTTCAATTATACCCACAATGTTATCATATTCCAAGTAATCATCATCAACAACTTCCACTAAACCATGTTCCAACATATTGTTATTAATATGCTTAGGGAAGGATTAGTGAAGATTTGTAAATTTAGATTCGGTGGAGCAATCGATTTATTTCCATTATCATTCACACCCGATACCCATATGACATTCAAATCAATGAGGTCCTGTATTTCATGTTTAAGACGCATACATCATTCAATATCATGTCCTTGTGTCTGATGAAAATGACAAAAGGCATTAGCATTGAAATAAGGTCCTTGTGCTTTACTAGGATTTATAGGGTTAATCAGGGGAAGCTTTAGAAGATTATTGCTCACATCTTGATTCATGATAGAATGATAATACTCAGATATCAGAGTAAACTTTCTTGGTTGATATGATGCTTTCTTTCGATTAGTGATAGCAGATACGTTAGAAAAATTATTTGTACATTCGGTCTATTAATTCTGATGAAACTCCTATTATTATTCCTCTTAAAGTTGTTTTGTGATGATCCACCCATGGATTGACCAACCTGAGCCGATGAGTTTTGATTTTCATACTGACTAGATGAGAGATGATAATCATGAAGGGTGGTGCATAAATGTTGAAAGGAATTATACTTCATCAAGAGAATCTTATCACAGATGTTAGGTTGTAGATTTATAATAAACACCTTCTGAACATCCTCATCTTTCATCTGATAATGAATTTGTGCATATAAAGCTTGATTCTGACTAATAAACTCAGTTAACTTCTCTTTCAAACCTTGCTTGCAATGAACTAAATCAATCATAGAGACTTGAGGTCCAATGTTTGCTTGAAAATGTTGTAAGAATTGATCAACTAGCTATGAGGAGTGTATTGAATTTGGAGGTAGAGAGAAAAACCATTCTAAAGCAGTATCTTTGAGAGATTGCAAAAAAAGTTTTACTAACAAGTCCTCTTCAAAATAGAAATCACTACACATAGCCGTGAATACTACCACATGAGTATTAGGATCACCTTTTCCACCATATTTTTCAAAGTGAGGAGTCTCAAAGCTCTCAGGCATAGGAGTTCTCAAAATTGCATAGGATAGAGGATTACAGGCATGATATGTTGGTATATTAGGTTGTGAATAATTTGTCAAATTTGTTACCTTTTGTTGTAAAGCAGTCATACCCTATAAAAGTTGGTTTAGGATGGCATCATTGGGAGATGTAGTTTGCTGTGAGGAATTGGAACCAAAGTGAGGAGGTGATTGAGTTTGAAATGTGATAGGCAGAGGTTGTGAATAGGTCAATGGTGGTTAAACATAGTGATAAGTGGAAGATGGTTGCGAGTAAGTAATAGGTGGCTGGGAATAAGTGGAATGGATATGTGGTTGAGAACAATTATTCATAGTAGAGGTTGCCTTAGAAACCAAATTCTGATAATTAAATCCCACAGCTTTGTAATTTGTGCCATTAGATACTCTAATACTAGTGGTAGCATTACTACAAGCATTCGCATCAGTTGTTAAGATCATTGATGTAAAGGCAGATATTCTCGTAGTTAGTATAGGTACTGATACTTGTGTGTGAGATGGTGACAAAGTGTTATTTATCACTTTTGCACATTCAGTCACTGGCATAATAATGGCTTGTACAATATGTGCTAAAGCACAGATACATTAACACCATCTTGTCCTTCTTTTATCAATTCTCTTATGTTATGAATTGCAGGAACAACTTCTTTAGCTATCCTCTCATTTTCCATAAATGTTTGAAAATTGGCTAGTTCTTTATCAAGTTTTTCTATTTTCTCATAAGATACATGCCCTTTTGCTTCAATAGTATCATCAACACCATGAAAAGTTTGCTCTTCCATTGTACTTGTGATAGGTGTAATATCTTGTAACATTTGTGTCTCTCCTTTTGTAATGAAGTTGTTCAATGTACCAACTTCTTTAAGAGCACTAGATCCCATGTGTCTTACGGTTCTTCCTAAAGGAATATTTCTATTAGGGAAATGAGTTATGAGACTCATGCAGCAATATGCACAAACCTTAGGCACAAGATATGTTTAAAGGGAAAAATGTTTGATTTTTCAACTTTTTTAATGCAAATATATGAAATAAAAGGTGTTGTAAAGAAAATGATCAGGGGCAGAAAATAATATGTTTATTTTTAGTCCAATGAAGCAATGAAACCCTTCACAACACACTTTTGATGTAAATCTAGGATGATGACAAGTCAAAATTCACAATTTTTCAATCCCAAGACCTAATGAAAGAGGTGTTGTAAGGAATTTTAGGAGGTGTGGAAAATAATAGAAATAATATCAGTCACCTCAAGTGATAAAACTTGTTGAAACACGCTTGGAGTGCAAAGCTAGGTCAAACCCTAGGGCAAATATAGCAAAAATGTGCAATTTTTTACAAAATTTTCAATACAAGAGCCCAATAAAAAGGTGTTGTGAATATTTTTAGGAGGGGAAACCCTGATAACAGCCAATTAGTGCAAAAATATTCTTCACAACATGCCTATGGTGCAAATCTAGAGAGTTGTTAAGGCCAAATCTAGTGAAAATCAAGGTTTTTCAAGCCCTAGGTATGAGATCTTAATGCAAAATGATATATGATTGTCTTGAAATCTGATTTATGATGAAAATTAGTTCAACTCAGATCTGAAAATAATTTTCAAACCCTAAAATGCAAAATGCAAGTGCAAATCTAATAAAAAATGCTAGTTTTTGTTGAAATTTTCTATGTAAAAATGCAATATTTTTAGATCTAAATGCAAATTTACACTAAAATCCAACACTAAATCCAAATGAAAATTTGAATGAGTGCCTAAGATAAGTAGAAAAACATGAAACAAGATTTTACCTACAAACCCTAGTTTTTGAAATTACAAGGTTATATGCAAAATTCAAAATTTCTAACAAAACCCTAGCAATTTTATGATGAAAATGCAATGCAAGTGATTGAATTTTTGTAATTTTCTGCAATTTAGCTTAGATCTAATGCAAAAATCAGAAATTTAATGAAATTCAAATCAATTGATGCAAAATAGAAACCCTAAAATGCAATTTTTTTCAAAATTTTCAATTTTTTTGTAATTTTTTCAATGTAATAAGATGAATGATGATATGGATGAATGAAATAAATGTAAATCTGAAGAAAAACACTCAAGAAAGTGCAAAATTCATGAAAAACATGGGTTCACCAAAATGTTTAGGGTGAAATTTGGATAGTGGGTTTTTGATTTGGTTTGTCTATCCTCCTTTCACCTATAACATTCAAGCACCTTGGGTCAAGTAGGAATCTACCATAAGGCCCTTGATCACTCAGAATGTAGGGAAAACTAGATTTGTGTGATTTTATTACTTGATTATGCTCAATTATGCTCAAAACCCTAACTATGCAAATATGGAAGCAAACAGACAAATTATTGAAAATGATGCTACAAGAAGATGTAAAATTACAGATAAATGTGTATCAATTTTCAAAGTTTGGGAAGTAGAATAGTCAGGGACTAATGAGTGGGTGCCCTAATCCAATGCCTTAATTTTTGTCAGGATCTTGGAACTTTACCTGCAACCTATTCCTGTTGTCTCAGAGATTCCTCCATTGTGAGATCCAGAGGAGTAATGAGTGGGGACCTGAGTCCAGCTCCCTATTTTCATCTCTAATCTACAATTTCAACACTTTGCAACACTCTCCTACAACTCCACTTTTCCTACTTCTTCAACCTGTAACCTGCAATCATGATAAAATGGGGAGGGGGTTGTGGTGTTTAGAGGCTTGCCTCAATCAAGCCCTAGAGAGACATTCAAGTCTTCCGAACACTGTTGTCAGAGAGAGTGCATATCCTTGTGGGACAAAGGCAAAAACCAAATGATAAATGCTTGAAAACACAAATGATATCACCTTGTAGTGAAGATCTCATGGAAGGAAGGAGCTCTTCATGCCATGAGGAGATGGATGCTCAAATCTGCAAATACAAACACATAAACAACACAAAATCTGCTCTTGTAACACAATGAATTCCTTGAATCACCTTTAGGATGCATAAAGATCACAATAACCATCTATCTGTCATCTAGTTTACAAATGAATGCCTAAACATGCTTATATATGCAACTACAAACATTCCCAACAAGAATTTTGTAATTCAAACTTACCGTGTCGGCCTAGGAACCAAATAACAGTCATAAACTGACACTTAAAATTTGGACATAACCCAAAATAGGGTAGGACTATGGCGTGAGTGGCCAAGTCCTCCCCCCTATTTTGGGCAAGTTCTATCTCAAGGGATCTCCCTAGGTCCCATTCATCATGAAACTTAGGGGTTTTCTCATCGGGATGCCAAAATATGATGCAATATGTCCTAAATGCATATTAAAGACCCGAGAGCTAAACCTTCAGAGAGAAAAAGCCCCCAAAGGGACATTTTATGATATTATAGGTAATAGCAAGCTCATTGTTACTCATTAATCTCTTAAAGATCATTGTTAGTCCTTGCCTTTAAGAGATTAATGAGTAATAATGACCTTCCAAGGTGTGGTCTAGGAACAAGTGGATGGTGTCACCATGGGATCCCCTCTTTCCCCCATTGTGGGCAACCTTTACATGGAGCATTTTGAAGAAATTTCCCTTAACTCCTTCCCTCTCAATCCAAGATGGTTGAAATGCTATGTTGATGATACTAACATTTGTTGAACCCATTGCCCTGACAAATTAGAAGAATTCCACTTGCACCTCAACAACATGGCCCAATGTATCACTTTTACCAAAGAACTTCAAATGAATAACCAACTCCCCTTCCTTGACATTTTTCTCATCAAGAAATTTAATGAATCCTTACCCCATCATGTCTATTGTAAAGCCACCCACGCTGACCTCTACCTCCACTCCTCTCATTACCACCCAGCCCAAAAAGTTGGTGTCTTAAAAGCTTTGGCTACCAAAGCCTATCACATTTGTGATGATGAAAACCTAGAATAGGAGATTCCCCACCTTTACAAAGTCTTCAAATTAAATGGGTCTAAAAGAAAATAGATTACGAATGAATTCTAGCAAGCCAAGTCTCGCTTGATCTCCAAACGCATGGCCAATAATCCTCCTGACCTCTTGGTTGGCACTCTCCCCTATGTTGAAGGCATTTCTAATAAAATTTCCAAGATCCTTCTCAAAAAGGGCCTAAAGTGCACCTTCAAACCTATTTCATCCTTAAGAAACTACATCCCCTCACCTAAAGACCCTAAAGATCTCTCCTTCTCAGCTCTGGAGTCTACAATATTGTATGTTCTTGTGGCACCCACTACATTAGTGTAATAGGTCATTCTTTCAGCACTAGGATCAAAGAGCATAGTGTTGATATTATACATAAACAAGTTGTCAAACCAGCCCTAGCTAAACATTCTTCCTACACCAAACACCATAGTTTTTTAGAAGACACCCAAATTTTGGGAAAAGAAGACAAGTTCTTTGAAAGAAAAATTAAGGAGGCCATAGAAATCTTTAATCACCCCTCTAACCTCAATCGTGACATGGGTTTGTGTCTTAGTTATTCTTGGCAACCTATGTTAACCCACATCCAAAAATTCTCTTCCTTATCATCTTTACTTCTTCCATCCTCTTTTTTTGTTCTTTCCTCTGGTCTTTTCCTTTCCGCACCCTCTTCTATATCTTTGCCTTGAACCCTTTGGCCCTAAATTTTCAATACTTCCAACCCCTTGTATCCTAGTTTCTATATCGCATTTTTTCTTTTCTTAATTTCTTTCTATTTTACTTTTTAGGACTCTTTTCCTTCTCATGTTTGATTCTTTTTTATTACTCTTGTTCTTTGTTAGACACTTTTTTTCTTTTATATGTATGTATGTATGTATGTATGTATGTATGTATGTATGTATGGATGGATGGATGGATGTATGTATGCATGCATGTATGTATGTATGTATGTATATAGTGGGGTATATGTGCAAATATGCACTCTTTATGGCCAATTTTTGTATTTATATTAATAGACACATTTGTTTGTATCTATTGTTGCTTTTGCTTTCTTGATATTTTTTCTTCATATTGTTCATTTCACCTTGTTATAAATAACTACATATTTTTAGTTATCATAGCTTTTTTATTGTATTTTCATATTTAATACTATAATTGCATGCTTCCTTGTGTGGTTTTGACCTTCATTCTTTCATGCCCATTTTGTTTATGTTTTTTGGATGTATACAACTCATATAATTCTGATTTTCTTATATAGGTCTATGCATGTAGGTTATATCTTTATAGGTAGGTAGGTATGGATGCTTGCATGTAGGCATATATATATATATATATATATGTGTGTGTGTGTGTGTGTGTGTGTGTGTGTGTGTGTGTGTGTGTGTGTGTGTGTGTGTGTGTGTGTGTGTGTGTGTGTGTGTGTGTGCATTTAGGCAATCATTAGTGCAGTTGCATTGGCTGATGCAAGGGTGGACATCTATGCATATATATTTGGTAGATTAATATATTTTTTGGTATTTCCAAGGTTTGTATTATTTATTTACTTCATACATATTATTGTGGTCATTTATACTACTTCTCATTTCTTATTGGTTTGTTTCTTCATTTATCTTTTCATTTTTATACTTTGGCACTCATCCTTCTATTTATTTTTTGCTTTTGTCTCTTTTTATATTTTTCCTTCTTGTCAACATACTCCCATTCTCATAATGAGATATCTAGATTTGCTTAGACACTTTTCTCAATTTATTTAGAAATGCATATTTAATTCTTTTGTTAATTTCATTATTCTTATGTTGTCCCTTCTCTCATTATTGTTTCTAGTCCCTCAACTTCCATCTCCCCTTTCCCACCACCTCTATTTAGTTGGTTTTGGGTCTGCAATTTACCATTTCATTCTCCTCTCTTTCTCTCTTCATCCTAAGGATGGATCATAAAGTATGATTTGAACTGTTGATGTAAAAAAAGTACTACATAGTTAATATCCAGAAGGAATCACATCTTACTATTATGGACTATGGAAATATGATGTTTCTAATCTAAATTATTCCTCATTGAAACTTTATTAGTTAATTATTAATTATTTTTTAAATTGCATGCTATACATATGTCTTAATTATATACATATATGTGTAGACACCTAAAAATGGTCACAACTACCTTCATCCATTATCCACACATTAGACCTTTCCAAACTCAAAAATTCCCACTACTCTACGTGACACACATGTTAATTAAATAATTTATAGTTATTTAATTTATATTTATTTGCATTTCCTCATTACCAAAAATCAATTTCTTCTACTATATTTCAAAAAATTAAATATTTTGGAGACTATAGTTCATATGCACTCCCAAAAATTAAATAAATATTCTTATTTATTTAATTCCCTATTTTGTGCACTCTTGATTAATTTTAGTAATCATCATTATTTTCCTCCTAATCATATGCACATGAGTTAATTAAATTTAACTCACAATTACATTTCCCCATGTTTCTAGAAGTCCACTTGTCATTCAATATACATGTATGTACATGACAAGTGGTACTTTTGAAGCATGGACAAATCTTCCAAATAATTCCATTTTTCCCATTTTCTTCTCACCTACTCCAAGTGTCACTATTCATGAAATTTAAAATTTCATGTGGTACTATTCCACCACTATTCTTCTAATTTTAAATTTTGCTTGTTCTCTTCTCCAAATTCTAAATTATTCACAAAATCTAAACCATACATTTTCATAAATGGGTCCTTACATGTCATACACCTACCTAATCCTAGCCATGCATCCATTCAATTTCATCCATTGGTCTCCCCTTGAATCTTGGAGCATCCTTCTCATCCAACCTCCTCATGACACTTGTCCAATTCTCCTTTCTTGAGGATCCTCAAGAAATATGAGCCCTTGATCATCAAATTCAATCCTATCCCTTCATTATCACCTCCAAAAGTCTATAAATTGAGCCCTCCCCATACATTCTCAACAAGGACTCTGAATGTAATGAAATTCTACCTCATTGAGCACTTACATATTAGCAATTTAGCATAGAATCATAGCATTAGGACATATCAAGAGCTAGGCTTAGTTAATAAGTATTAAGGGTGCAATTAAGATAGTTTATTAGCATAGTTCTTTAGTATTATCATGAGGTTTCAAGGGTTGTAATTGAATGGGTTAGAGACACACTTGCTTGTTTAGGATAGTTCACATCTTTTTGTATACATTTTTGGCATGTCTGGTGGGACCCCCACCACCCTAACCTATAATTTTACCATCTTTTTGTCTTGGTTTTTCTTATGACAGCCAAAACAACACTTGATTTTCATTGTGTAGCTCCTAGATAGCAGGTTTTAGCACTTAAACCTTATGCTTTAGCACCTAAACCTTCTACTTTAGCACCTAGATCTATTGTTCCTCTGACGGCCATTCGGTGCCTAGTTTTCACCTTTCAACATCGAGCCTATTTGTTTCAGTGCTCGAGAGCTGGGGGTATAGAATTGGTCATTTTATGCTTATTTTTCATCTTTTTGACTTCATTGTGTTTTTGGTGGTTTACTAATCTTCCTAACAACATTTTTGTATGTTTGTTGCTCTTTGTTTTGCACATTTTGGACATTTTACAAGCATTCATAATACCCAATTCACTACAGCTCTTAGCCTATACACAATAGCACCCAACCTTGCTAGATCAGCACTTGACCTTTGACATCTCTAAACTTGGCACTTTTATCATTTTAGAGGCTAATGATCTACTTATTAGTTTTTGTGATTTGCTAATCTTGTTAACCACACTTTTGTAGATCTTTTGCTCTTTGTTTTGTAGGAATAATTCATTTTGCAAACCCTCAGCCATTCCTTCTACCTATCATCAATGTCTCAAGTTTCTCCATAAGAACACCAAAGTCACTATTCCTAGACCAATCAACAACCATTCAAGTATTGTAAAACTTTGGAGGTTGTCTAAGATAGACAATTTCATTACCCAAGTACCTATGGGGAACATCTTTGAGACCCCTCATCCACTCCATCAACTTCATCCAATCCCTTATCAACTCATCCATTACAATTGATCTATCACATGCCTCCACTTCATCATCCATGCCTACTCCTCAAGTATTCCAAGTCAAGATCATAGACAAAGGGTGTGGTGAATATGAGCTTCATAACACCTTACATGTGGGATAGTTGCCTTTGTTTCCATGCTCCCATGACCATCACCTATAGAAAAAGGCTCAAGAATAGAAGTGCAAGATTGATGACAAGATCCCCTTCATTCTATCATAGGTCTCCTAAGAAGAAGAAGCCTCTAAAGTATCCTTGAATGATTGGTTATATCATGATGAGACCCCTCCCACAAAAGAAGATCTTTAATACTTCAAGAAAAAATATCCTGTACCAATTCAAATATGCACCAAAATTCCATACCATGGAAAAAGACTTGGCATCGATGAGCTAGGCACTACAAAATCTATCCCCATTGATCCCACATCCCATAAGGAATATGCCAAGTTTTTTGGTTTAGGATACGCTCTGCTCATTGTGACAATCCAAGGACCTACTAAAGCTTTGATAGATGTGGGTGAATCCTCTTCTACTATTAAAAACATTGCTTCGAGTGTCATCATAGCTTCATGCAAAGATTTCTATCTTTTATGCATCTTCCCTGACAATGCCACTTTCCCCCTTAACCTTCCCCTCATCCATCCTGATCTCATTACCTGGGATTACTAAGGACCATTGCCTCTCGATACATTTCAAAATGAGAGGCTCTTTCTGCATTCCTGGAGCTCTGTGGCACCTTGCAATATGACATATGCTTGAATACTGATGCCTACTTTTGGTAAGAGGATATCCTTAGTCCAAATAAGCAATCAAAAAATAGAAAATCATCCCCTAGTGAAAACCTCTCTGAGGCACTTTCAGACACAAAAGAAAAAAATAAAGATGTATCTGCTAGTCAAAACCTCTTGAAGGTGCTAGGAGATCAGGATCTCCATCTTCCTCTCATACCCTCCTATTGTAGGAACATTCCACTATCCTAATTAAAGGCACCCAAGAAATCAACCTTGGCACCAAGGAGCAACCTAAGCTTGCCCACATTGCAAAAAGTCTTGTTTTCAAAGAAAATTCCAACATTTCAATCATACTCCATGAGGCACTAGATATCTTTGCCTAGTCCTATGCAGACATGCCAAGGTTAGATCCTTTTTTGGTGGTCCATCATCTTGTAGTACATCTAGAAGCACGACCAATCAAATAAAGACTCTACAAAATTCATCCTCAAGTGGACCTTCTCATCGAAGAAGAATTACAGAAATGATTGGAAGTAGGCTTCATTCGTCCTATAGACTACCCTGAATGGGTTTCCAATATAATTCTAGTTGCTAAGAAACCTAAGGGTATTCGAGTGTGTATGGATTTCCAATATTTAAACAAAGCGTGTCTAAAAGACCTTTTTAACATCAACATCATTATGGATTTGACAACTGGGCATGAAATGCTCTCCCTCATGGATGGATTTTCTAGGTATAATCAGATCAAGATTGCTCCTGAAGATCAACATAAAACATATTTCACATGTTCCTGGGGTACTTACTGCTGGAAAGTTATTTCCTTTGGCCACAACAATGTAGGAGCAACATATCAACACGCCATGACTACCATCTTCCATGACATTCTACACATTTTCATGGAAGACTATGTGGATGACTTCCTTGGGAAATCAAGAACAAGAGAAGAACACCCTGAGATCCTATGGTGGATATTTGAATGTTTTAGAGAATAAAAGTTCCACCTCAATCCTAATAAATATGTCTTTGGCAACACATCTGGAAAACTTTTGGGTTTCATTGTCTCCCACAAAGGTATTCAAGTGGATCCAACTAAGGTCACCGCTATCACAGAAATGCCACCATTAAAAACTCTCAAGAAACTTTGTAGTCTACAAGGTAAAATTCAGGCTAGATCCAAAGGTTAATAACTCAACCTATAGACAAATGCCCAACCTTCACTCATTTGTTGAGAAAAGACACATATTTCAAA
This sequence comes from Cunninghamia lanceolata, assembly GCA_027924645.1. Taxonomy (NCBI): domain Eukaryota; kingdom Viridiplantae; phylum Streptophyta; class Pinopsida; order Cupressales; family Cupressaceae; genus Cunninghamia; species Cunninghamia lanceolata. The sequence goes on from BSBN01000228.1 coordinate 12,237,285, forward strand.
TGGGATCAAAGTTCTCAACAAGAATTTGACTGCTTAAAGGAGTATTTGGCTTCACCCTGTTTAGGGTGAAAATTGATAGTTGATTTAAACTAGGTTAAATACTACCATTTCACCACTAAGCATTGGGAGGACAAGGATCAAACTTGTGAACAAGCTTCTAATCACTTTGTCTATCCCTTGTGCTCGCGTGGTTATGAAACCTAAGGCCCTAATCAAGATTTTATCAAGTGCTTTCCTTTCCACCAAGTAAAACCCTAATTAGGCCTTAAATCAGCAATATACAGAAACTGATGAAGCAATTGGTAAGACTGATTATAGAAGTGTAGAGGGAGGGTTTCAGAGATAGTCTACTTGAATTCTGACGGCTGCATGGACTAGGCCACCTGCTCCAGTGTCCTAAAAGTTCTTGAATAGGAAAGTCTTCTACATAGGGTGTCTGAGCCTGCCGAAAGGCTTCCAAATCCTGAAATAAACCCCTGGTTGCACTAGGGTGCCCACTCCAATGTCCCGCGAGTCTCAGAATCTAAAAATCTAAAAGTTTGTCACAACTATACACGGAATATCCTTCTTCCTATAGCTTCTTTTCACTAAAACTTGCAAAACATGATCTGCACATACAAAAGAAGGAAATTACTATGGCTATATAGGAGCTTGCCTTAGTCAACCCCTATCTTTGGTATTTCTACCTCAACAATAGCCAAAGAAAAAGATTTTTAGAAGTGTGTACAAACCTAACAATGTGTGTATGTATAAAATCAAACCCTAGATGTCTCAATCAAGGGAAGATCAACAATTTGCTTTGCATCATTAAACACATACAACTTCACCTCAAGGAGATGAGATAAATGAAGACTTGCATGAACAAGAAGGCAAATCAGCAATGTCCACAAAAGATCTCCAAGCTTGTTGTCGAAGAATTCAACCCTTCTCATGATCATGCAAAGAGTGTACAAACCCTAGGAAGAGCAAGATAGACTTACGATCTTGATTCCTAATCTTCATCCATTGTCTCCAAGATAGCAAATAAAGAATACTTCAAAGAGCTTCAACAAGTCACTGATCTTCAATAGTAACTGCAGTAGAGTTTTTAGCATCAAGCTTGCATAAGAATTGTGTTTGATAAATTGATTTGCAAATGTCTTTTTATATCTAGCTTTAGGGAATTCAAATTTCAAAATAACGTCTTGATAATGTGTGAAAATTGAGAATTTGAAAACAGAATACCTAGGCACTTGGCAGGAACTAACACCCCACCAAAATTCAAAATTGCATGAAATAGGGGAGGACTAGGGTGTGGGCGTCCAAGTCCTAGCCCCTAATTTCAAATCAGATCTACATTTTTGGGGGTCCTAGGGACCCAAATCTCAAATCTCTTTCTGGGTTCTATCAATAAGTTACGTCAAAAAGTGAATAAACTACTCCTAGACCTAGTCAATCAGGGTTTTGAGAAGGCCAGAAAAGAAAAGGTTGAAAGGTCACCAAGAGTGAGGAGCTAAACTGAGGGAAATTGTACCATTCCATACATGAGAACAATTTCTGACGTTACATTTAGCCCCCACTTTAGTGGCCATATGACACTACGTGCATATGCAACTAAAGGGAAGTAAATACATCAATCATGAAAAGGATATCCAAAAGATACTGTAGAGGAAGTCGAAGTGTTGTCACCAAAAGGAACAAGCCTCCAAGTCTGTAATCCTGCAAGATCACAAAGTTAGAACCCACAACCTACAAAGGAACACTTGTTAGAGAAAATCATAAATGAAGTCATCCTGCAACCACCACCAATGAGTTAGTATCAAAATGCTAAGGGGGTTGAGGGATGAGGTAGGGAGGAAATTGAGCGAGATATATGCCCTCCCTTGTTTCTGCTTACATAGTTTGAGAGTAGAAACAAGGAGATATCCACGCATGTTGATTTCAAGGGAGATGTGTTATGAGGGTCATTTGAAGAAACAACACTCAAACACAACACATTGGGGAAGAAAAAGAGCAGAACCTAGATTCCAACACAACAAATGATACTGAAATCAGAGTTCAATAGCTCAAGAAAAGGGCTCAAGAGTGAACGAGCACACTTTTCCACCTAGTTAGGGATAGGAATTATCACTCACTTATTTTATGTCAAAGGGAGTTGTCACTTATCACTAACTCATTCTTGTTTCTTATCATTGTAGAGACAAAGAGAGAGAAGGAGAATAGGAGAACAACCATGCTGAGCCGACGTCCATACCATCCACCATGACCGGAGATGCTCTGAGCCTGAGTGGCAGAGAGATGCTTTGAGGCCAAGGTAGGGTCCTGATTCCATCCTTCTGTTGTCTTTCATTGTACTTTTGCTTTCACATTTATTGATGTCTATGCTAAGAGGGGAAGGAGGATAGGGTTCCCAAATAGGGGTGCCCAGGTCCACCTAGGGTGCCCAGGTCCACCTAGGGTGCCCAGGTCCACCTAGGGTACCAGAGTCCCTCTGGGGCACCCTAGTCCCACAGGGGTGCCAGTGTCCCTCTAGAGAACCCTAGTCTTCTTGGCGCACCCTGGTCCACAGAGGACATAGGACCTAGGCACAGGCACTCTATTTAGTTTTTGATAACTTACTTCAATTTCGAGAGGGAATTCTGATACTCTTGCTTGCTTTCTGATCTGCAGGATGTCGCTGAGATGCGTGAGCACAAAGGTAGTTATCTGATTGCACTTCTATGAGAGCGCTCTAGCACTTTGACTGTTGCAAAGAGAGAGCATTTACAGATGGTGGGCCTATGGTGGGTATTTGAGATGCCCACAATCAGATTCCACTGTGTGATGCTTATGGCACTGATGGAGAGATGGGATGTAGATACATCCACATTCCATTTACTAATTGGCAAGATTACCATCACACTAGAGGATGTATTCAGGATCCTTCAACTATTGATCTGAGGAGAGATAATGAGGGTTGTTAGACATCACTCAGTAGAGTATACTCGCAAGAGTCAGCTATACTACTTGGGTCGTACTGTTTCACAGGCAGAGCAAGGACACATTCAGCTCTGTTTACTAGAGCAGGGATGCAAAGACATTCCCTTACTACGAAGGATCATGATTGTCATAGTCGCACTATCTATCGCACCAGATGGATGAGGTACTTACCTTCATGGAGGTCTTGTTCACACTATCAGAGTGATGGAGGAGCATCAGATTGTCTATGCATGGGGGCATAGTATGGTTGCGTACCTATACCGTGACTTAGGGAGATATGTCCACTACAAGATGTAGAGTCTGATGGTCTGCACATTATTACAGGTCTGGGCCTTTGAGCACATCAAGTGCACACAACTGGTGGGTTTTCCCATAGAGGCATCATTCACCCATCTGTACGTCTATGCCTATCCACTAATTAGGTGTTGGAGGCATGGCAATCTATTATACTGGAGAGTAGTATTTAACATATTATAGCCTGGTGACATCATTTGGAGATCATATTGTGGGTACATCAGATGGCTTGGCAAGTAGAGATAGTTAGCTTGGATGTAGAGGGATCAACTGATGGCCAGTCACCTAGATCATGTTGTATCTTGGTTCTACTTTGACAGGGTGGCACGATAGTTCAGACAGGTACAAGATATTCCTACAGTTCGTCTGAGCTATGCATGTGCAGCTCGGAGTGTAGTCAGAGCCAATATTGTTTGACGGCCAACTATAGCAGACGTACCACTTAGCGACAACAAGGGTCTTAAGGATGTAGAGCTGGTATCAAGCATAGATGATGTTGGGTGTACCTAATCATATCAGACCTCATGGCACATAGCAGGGCCTACACCTATCTTTCCATTTGGGCACACTACAAGGGATGCTCGACCTTGGGCCAGTCAAGCTAGTGACACAGGGGTGGAGGACGATGTCAGTGACTTCGTGGGATACTATGATCTTAAGGAGGGTATGGAGGAGGATGAGGATGAGTCTGAGGAGGTCCCATCATAGTACATCTTCAGAGTGAGATCATGACAGAGCCAGTAGGAGATAGACACTAACGAGGAGACCGAGTCAAGACCGCGGTCCAATGCTCATGGTCCTACTCCTATAGATGATGTGAGGCCTAGTTAGATAGAGCTAGGGGAGAGTAGTAGGTCTATGCCCCCAGCTATAGATCAAATAGCGCAACTCATCACACCATCGGTGATCTGAGATCCATCCTACCGAGATGGAGAACCAGGTAAGGTTGGATTTATTGTTTTGATGTTTTGGTATAGTTTATTATTTGTGATTTTAATATGGGAGTCTAACATCTATCTCATCCTCTGTTTTGCAGTTGGGACAGATGCATGGCAAGACTTTGTGAGTCACATCATATGAGACATCGTACCAACAGATGCCTCAGAGAAGTGGGTGTGGGCAGGCTATTCACAATGATCATCCGCTGGGTGGCATGCTGAGATATTTATGCCATTTGTCATATACAGGACTGCTACAAAGGCCATGCTAGAGTCGCCTACATGAGAGAGAGAGAGAGAGGAGTTTTGATAGAGAGTTGAGCACATTGAGGCTAAGCTTAGGGTACAGCTAGAGTAGATGGTAGTAGTTCCTACATCAGAGGGAGAGACAACTATCAGTGAGTTCTTACTGTGGGAGGTCCAGAAGGCTAGAGATGACAGAGAGGGTTCAGGCTAAGAGAGACTGGTACCAGATGATGTACCAGGAGGCACATGAGCAAATGATATAGATGAGAGGTGAGATCAGGGGGTTACAATCATGAAGCATCTCTAGGAGTCATTCGCGATCCATAGCCACACATGGTCAGGCTTCTGTCACTTGCACACCATGAGGGCCTAAGGGTACTGGCGATCAAGGCTTAGCTATGTGATTCATAGACTTTAGGAACTACGACATCCCATTTTGTTTTGAGGGATAGTCAACTTGGATGTGTACATGAAACTAAGATATATATATATATAATTATTTCTTTTGATCTATGTGTAACAACTTTTGATCTATCACATGTGATTTTTGAAAAAAAATACAACTAGTGATGATGTCTAAATGCTATAATTAATGCTATTGTCATATACTAAGAATTCTAAAAAGAACATGTAGTAACAAACAAAATGATTAATTATGTTTACACAACTTTAATTTCCATGCTATATTCAGTTAATACAAAAGTGATCTAAGTAATTACTACTTAAACACAATGCAACCATGATCAACTAAACAAAGATATAATGCAAAATGAATCAAGACAAAATAGTACCAGCTTGTCAAAATTGAAGCTAATCTATGTGCTAAATTAGCTTAGGAACATTTAACATTAGATCTCAAGCATAAAATCTTTTGAGGTGTGCCGCATTAATAGGTTCATTAAACGACGTACATTGTTCATTGGCTAATTGATATGCTCTGTATCCAAAGGTTTCAGTGATTATATACAGTCCAAGCTAATTAGGGTTGAACTTACCTTTTTCACTAGGCAATGCATTTACATTGCATTGATTTTCATATAGAACCAAGTCCCCAACATTAAATGAACATTGTATGACTTTGCAGATTATAGGCTCATTGTACTTCTTTTTTATAAGCCTTGAGATGTTCAAGAGAATTAATATGTCTTTCATCAAGCATCTCAAGTTCCTATAATCTTTTCTCTCATTCTATGTCATCATCCATGATGTCTCTTAGGGAAATTTGCAAAGAAGGAATTCTAATTCTAAGGGCATTATCGCGTCTGTGCCATAGATGAGATTATACGGTGCGTTACCCATAGCCATTCGAATACTTGTTCTGTAGGCCCATAGGGCATAGGATAATTACGTATGCCAATCTTTTTGATATTTATTAATAGTTTTCTATAAAATCTATCTAATAACCATGTTTGAAGCTTCTGCTTGGCCATTTGATTGAGGGTAATAAGGCGTAGAGAAGCGATGTTGTATATGATATTTTTTGAGGAACTTTTTCACATCCTTGTTCTTAATTGGCATACCATTGTCCAAAACGAAGGAAGAAGGTATTCCAAATCAAGAAATTATGTTATCTTGTATGAAGCAATAGATTACATCGGCAGTCGTGGATCGCAAAGGGACCGCTTCGACCCATTTTGTAAAATAATCAGTAATAGTGATTATGAACATATGTCCTTGAGAGGAGGGTGGGGAAATTTTGCCAATTAGATCCAAGCCCCAGATAGAGAATGGCCATAATGACACCTAGGCATGAAGCTCTTGAGCAGCAGCATGGATTAGGTGTTTATGTTGTTGACATTACAGGCATCACTTGATGTAAGCAAAGGAATCTTGTTCCATATGCTGCCAATAGTACCCCATACATAACAATTTTTGCACCAACAATTTTCCACCGAAATACCCTCCATAGGCACCAAAGTGAGCTTCTTCTAAAGCTATTGAAATCTCTACATTACTTAAACATTGGAGTAAAACACCATTGTAACTTCATTGATACAAGACATTCGATAATATAATGTATCTCGCTACCATTTTGCGTAAACAGAGTCAGGCATTCTTAGATGTCGAGTTCGGAATGGTTCCATTATGTAAATAGTTGAATATGTAGGAGAACCATTCATCTGTGTATGTATTACCATAGAGATTCAAATTCAAAACTATAGGAATTTCAATTACTAGTGTCTTAAGATTATGAACAACAAAGGTAAATTCCTCAGGAGGACCATTAGGGGATATAAGGGAAGCTGTGCTTGCCATTGGATCTGCATGCTGGTTATCTTTCCTAGGAATGGTATCAATCAAATATGATTTGAATCATTTTAAAAGGGATAATACAAACTCACGATACTGAGATAACTTATCATGTTTAGTTTGATAGGATCTCATTATCTGTTTAACAATTAACTGAGAATCAATGGATATTGTAATATTCTTGATATTAAGAGCCAAGGCTACACGAAGCCCAGCGATAAGAGCTTCATATTCAGCTATATTACATTTGTACATAAGAAATCTAAGCGGTAAGATAAGGGAATCAGCTTACCAATGGGAGGTATTAATATAACACCCACCCCAAAGCTAGTTTGACATTTTGATCTGTCAAAGTATAACTCCCATTTTTCATCCACGGAGATTGTTAAAATCTATTCATCAGGAAAAGAATCGACATTTTGTATAGAAAAGGGTTAGGGAGCTTCAGCTAACTAATCAACTATCACTTGCCCTTTAATTGCTTTTTGTGAAATAAATTTGAGATCAAATTCTGTTAACAACATAACCCATTTATCAAGATGACCTGATAAGTCTGTTCTTGCAAAGAGTGTTGGATTTAGGACAGACAACTAAGAGGGGGGTGAATCAGTTGTCCAAAACTTGCTTCCAATTTAAACACTTAAACTTAGTTATTCAGTAGCATAATAATTAATCAACCAAGAAATCATAAAGCATTAACACAAGAGTAGAAACATATCAACACATGAGACACCAAGATTTTGATGTGGAAAACCCGGTCAAGGGAAAAACCACGGGGTGATTAACCCAAAATGTATTCTCTATTAGAAGAATAGAAAGAATAAAAATGGCAAACACCAATTAGGGCTCACTGCCCGAGCACACTGCTCACAAGAGGCCCACTGCCTACAAGAGACACACTGTCTACAAAGTAACAAGCATCACAGACTTGAACTAGTGAATAACATCTTTACCATGCTTGGATTAGTTCCATTTAAGCCCAAAAACTACTGATCTGCCTTTTGCTCTCTTCCTCACTACCACACCCTCATCCACACAAGACACACTCTGGAATGACTTCACAATCCCTTATTTATACAAGACATCGACTTAGGAGCAATCATCTAAGTGGGCAAACACCTACAAGAACATCCGCAAGACGTGTAATACATCCTGTCGGCCAGACTCATAAAGAACACCAACATTCGGTGGTTATTCTTTAAATGCAAACTCTAACTTCAATGCAGACCGCCAACATGAACTGCACATGATCCAAAGATCACCACAACCTTTGCTGAGTCACCAAGAACATCTGCACTTCATCTGCTTACTGGAATTCTTCTCTCCTTCATCTGGAACTTCAAGAACATAGTTTTTCATCATTGTCACAAAGGAATAGGTTCTTCCAGACCTTTAAACCATGAACCAATCTAGTTGACACTTCACACGAACGTCCTCAACACTCCCTCAATCTCCAGAATGGGATAATGCATTTCCAGATCTCATCAGACCTATCTGTGTCACTCTGTCACCTCTAAACACCTGCCAGAACCAATTCTACTTGAGAGGCCATAACTTTTTCAGATCTTCATGCAGACCTCTGAAAAATTGACTGGATCATCTCAAGACTCATATATACAAACCTTTTAAACTGCATCCTCTTATAGTCCTCTTAACTTGGATCTTTTCTTTGCTGTCTTCACTGTTCTTCTCTGCTCTTGATATGACTAATTTTCTCAATATCCTCAGCACATAGCTCATCCAATCCTTGTCATTTCTATAACAAGAGTATGTTGACATCAATGACAACAATGGTTAGACCCATACTTGCAACAATCTCCCCCTTTGTCATTGATAACGACATATGATGTGAAAAACCATCAAGACAAGAACTTCTCCTTCCTGTCACAAATCCCCCTATCAGCAACAACCCTTCACATGTCTTCTCTTCCTTTACTACTCCCCCTTTAATCATGAACCACTTGTTTTGTACATGTCTTCTCTCCCCCTTTGACATCAATGGCAAAGGGCTCATACTTGCAACTCCAACACTTCAGAATCATACCAGCTGCTCCCCCTGAGTAGCAGCTCCCCATCACCAATCTGGATCACAAGATATGACTATGATATCCATCAGACTGATGCACACCAGTGCACCTTAGTTCATCACCAGAGGGGTAATAACCCCTAACTTCTCCCTAAGATACTCAAAAGAGTCCTTGGGAAGAGGTTTAGTAAAGATATCTGCAATCTGATCCTTAGAGGGCACAAACTCTAGTCTAACTTCATCCTTGTTCACTTGCTCTCTCAGAAAGTGAAACTTGATAGATATATGCTTAGTCTTAGAATGCAACACTGGATTCTTAGAAATATTTATTACACTTGAATTATCGTAGAAGATTGTGATAGGCTCCTCATGCTCTACTTTAATATCTCTTAGCATCTGCTTCATCCATAAAACTTGAGGGTGACTACCTACTGCTACAATGTATTCTGCTTCAGTTATAGACAGAGATATTGCCTCTTGTTTCTTTCTTAGCCAAGAAACCAATCTCTTTCCCAAAAAGAATGTTCCACCACCGGTACTCTTCTAATCATCCACATCTCCTGCCCAATCTGCATCTGTATATATATGAAGAGAGAAATCATGATCTCTAGGATACCACAAACCATACTCAATTATCCCTTTTAGATATATAAAGATCCTCTTGATTGCCATGACATGAGATTCTCTGGGATCAGCCTGAAATCTAGCAACAAGACCAACAGCCTGCATAATGTCTGGTCTAGTTTAAGTGAGATACAATAGTCCTCCAATCATTGACCTATACTTTATCTGATCTGTCTTAGGAGAATCATCATCTTTTCTCAATTTACATCCGGTAGCCATAGGAGTATGCATTGGTTTTGAGTCTTCCATCCCAAATTTCTTCAACAATTCTTTCACATATTTAGTCTGAGAAATGAAGATTCCTTTCTTTGTTTGCGTGATTTGTAGACCCAAAAAGAAATTCATTTCACCAAGCATGGACATCTCAAATCCACTTTTCATTTGATTTGCAAAAGTTTTACACATACTATCTCTTCCTCCAAAAATGATATCATCAACAAACACTTCAACAATCAAGATGTTTTCATGATTAAATTTAAAATACAAATTACTGTCAGTAGTACCTTTGTTGAAACCAATCTTCAAAAGATGCTTATCCAACCTTTCATACTAGGCTCTTGGGGCTTGCTTTAGTCATACAGAGCTTTCTTCAACTTGCAAACCATATCACCATGATCAAACAATTGAAATCCATCCAGTTGTTCAATGTATACTTCTTCTTCCAAATCACCATTTAGAAAGGCAGACTTGACATCCATCTGATATACTTTGAAATCCTTGAAGGCAACATAAGCAAGAAATAATCTGACTACTTCAATTCTTGCCACCAGAGCAAATGTTTCTTCAAAATCAACTCCTTCTATTTGAGAGTAGCCCTTGTAGACCAATCTGGCTTTATTTCTGATTACATCACCAACTTCATTTAGTTTGTTCCGGAAGACCCATTTGGTTCCAATCACATTCTTGTCTCTAGGTCTGGGAACAAGATCCCAAGTGTCATTTTTCTCAATTTGCATCAGCTCTTCTTCCATTGCTTTAGACCAGTTTTCATCATTGCAAGCTTCATTTATTGTCTTAGGTTCTATCCTTGAAATCAGACAATATTCATCTGAGTTTTGAGCAATTCTTCCTCTTGTTTGCACACCTTTGCTTTTATCACCTATCATCTGATCTTCAGAGTGGTTTAGTGTTACATACCTGGAAACTTTGGGAGTTTCCTACACTTCTAATTCTTCATCAAGTTCATTGTGACTCATCTCTTCTTCCTGAATTACCAGATCTATTTGATTTTGAGTACCGGAAGGAGTTTGGGCTCCTTGAATCAGAACACCATTCTAATCATCTTCATCATATTCATAAAACCTTGAAGGTTCCTTAATTCCTTCATCAACCTTCACATTTGTACTTTCTACCATCTTTCTCAATCTCTTATTGTAACACTGGTATGCTTTGATTTGAGTGGAGTAACCCAAGAATATTCCTTCATCACTTCTAGCATCAAACTTGCCTAGATCTTCATCTCTTTTAATGTAACATTTGCTACCAAACACTCTAAAATACCTCACAATAGGAGTGATGCCAAACCAAAGTTCATAAGGAGTCTTACCGGTATTACTTTTGATTTGAACTCGATTGAGAGTATAGACTGCAGTGCTGATAGCTTCTCTCCAAAACATCTGAGGAACATTTGCTTCCATCATCATTGTCCTAGATGCGTCCTGGATGGTCCGGGTCTTTCTCTCTACTACTCCATTCTGCTGTGGAGTCCTAGGAGCAGACAATTGTCTCTTAATACCATGCTTCTCACAAAATTCTATGAACTCACCGGATGTGAATTCACCACCTCTATCAAACCTCAGACATTTCAATTTCAATCCAGTTTCATTCTCTACCATAGCCTTGAAAATTTTGAACTTCTCAAAAGCTTCTAATTTCTCTTTCAGAAAGGTAACCCACATCATTCGAGAATGGTCATCAATTAATAACATGAAATATCTATCACCTTGCACACTCTTGATTCTTGTCGGACCACATAGATCAGTATGAACTAATTCCAATAATCCAGTAGAGGATTAATCCTTGCTTTTGAATGAGACTCTACTTTGTTTCCCCAGCTGACATTCTTTGCACAAACTATTTGTAGGTTTTACCAATTTTAGAAGATCTCTTACAGCTTGACTATTGCTTATCTTGATGATGTTATCAAAGTTTACATGACACATCCTTCTATGCCATAACCAACTCTGATCAACTTGTACAAATAGACAACTTTTGCCGGTACCAACTAAATAAAAGATGTTACCTTTTGTTTGAGTACCGGATGCAATCTCTATTCTGGAACTTTCAAAGATCCTACATTTACCATTCTTGAACCAGAGATCATAACCTTTGTCCACCACTATCCAACACTGAGAAGATTGTCCTTCAATCCTTTAACATACAGTACATTACGGATTTTGTTCTTTCCATCAAAAGAAATAGTTCCCCTATCTCTGATTCTTCTAGCAGAATTATCACCAAACTTTACCACTCCTCCTTCATACCTTTCCAAATCTAAGAACTTATTTTTGTCACCTGTCATATCGTGAGAGCATCCACTGTCAATGACCCAATCATCCTTTTCTTCAACTTGAGCAGCCAGAGCTTTTTCTACTATTTTATGATTGACAGATTCAGAGGGCATTGGATCTTCTTCCTTGATGGTAATAAACACCCATTCACTTCCGGATTTATTTCCTGCTTCTGATTCATCATCTGTTACTCCTTCATTATCATCTTCTTCATGAACATAATAACAATTCTTTTAAAACCTTGGTCTGTTAGGATTTGGCCTTGAAAATCTTTCCGGACATCTTGAGGCAAAGTGACTAATCTTATTGTAGTTAAAACACTTAAAGGGCAATTTTCCTTCATATTTACCGGATCCTCTTGGGAGTCTCTTTTACAAAGAGGGCTTCAAGTTGAGTTGTTTCTGCTTCTTCTTCCATGTCTTTTCTTTCTTTTTCATACCATGATAGTTTCTTTGATGAATTCTCTCCCGGATCAAAACTTTGTTTACCTTTGACACAGGCACTAGCTTTGAATGCAGATTCAGTTTTGGGGGAGTCATCTCCAAACTCAAACATTTCAAATGCAGCCAATTTACTAGCCAATTGATCTCTTGTGATAGTTGTATGGGCTCTGAATTCCTCAATGGTAGCTGCCTTGATTTTGTAAGAAGCAGGAAGGGATCTGAGAATTTTTCCAACAATCTCATCTTCATCCAAGACTCCACCAGCATTTCTAATTCCACAAACAAGCTCATTTACTCTTGGCATAAAAGTAGAGATGTTTTCATCTTCACTCATCTTCAGATTTTTGAATTTTCCTTTCAGACTTTGTAACCTTGCACTTTTGACATACTTGTCTCTTTCATGTAGAAGTTCTAGTTTTTGCCAAATCTCATAAGTAGTTGGTAGGTCAATAACATTTGAGAGCTCAGGGTTAGATAATGCACTTAGAAGAGCCTCTATAGTCCGCAGATTGTTTTCAGCGTCTGTGATTTCATTTAGGGTTCTTGGACCACCTTGTGGAGGTACATATAGTGTTGTAGCCATGATCTAGTACGCCATTCCCATAAATTTCAAGTGACATTTCATGCGACCTTTCCAGAGATTAAAATTGGTTCCATCAAACTTCGGACTGTCCTTCTTATAAGATGAAATCCTGGATCTCCTCAAGGGGTTAAGCTCCTTTTAGAGGAACTTGGCTCTGATACCAATTGTTGGATTCAAGATAGACAATTGAGAGGGGGGGTGAATCAGTTGTCCAAAGCTTGCTTCCAATTTAAACACTTAAACTCACTTAGTTATTCAGTAGCATAATAATTAATCAACCAAGAAATCATAAAGCATTAACACAAGAGCAGAAACATATCAACACATGAGACACCAAGATTTTGATGTTGAAAACCTGGTCAAGGGAAAAACCACGGGGTGATTAACCCAAAATGTATTCTCTATTAGAAGAATAGAAAGAACAAAAATGACACATGCCAATTAGGGCTCACTGCCCGAGCACATTGTTCACAAGAGGCTCACTGCCTACAAGAGACACACTATCTACAAAGTAACAAGTATCACAGACTTGAACTAGTGAATAGCATTTTTACCATGCTTGGATCAGTTCCATTTAAGCCCAAAAACTTCTGCTCTACCTTTTGCTCTCTTCCTTGCTACCACACCCTCATCCACACAAGACACACTTTGGAATGACTTCACAATCCCTTATTTATACAAGACATCGACTTAGGAACAATCATCTAAGTCGGCAAACACCTACAAGAACATCTGGAAGACATGTAATACATCCAGTCAGCCAGACTCAGGAAGAACACCAACATCCGGTGGTTATTCTTCAAATGCAAACTCTAACTTCAATGTAGACCACCAACATGAACTGGACATGATCCAAAGATCACCACAACCTTTCCTGAGTCACCAAGAACATCTGCACTTCATCTGCTTACTAGAATTCTTCTCTCCTTCATCCAGAACTTCAAGAACACAGTCTGTCATCACTGTCACAAAGGAATAGGTTCTTTCAGACCTTCAAACCACAAACCAATCTAGTTGACACTTCACACGGATGTCCTCAACACTCCCTCAAATCCACAGAATGGGATAATGCATTTTTAGATCTCACCAGACCTATCTGTGTCACTCAGTCACCTCTAAACACCTGCCGGAACCGGTTCTACTTGAGCGGCCATAACTTTTTTAGATCTTCATGTAGACCTCTAAAAACTTGACTGGATCATCTCAAGACTCATATATACAAACCCTTTAAACCGCATCCTCTTATAGTCCTCTTAACTTGGATCTTTTCTTTGTTGTCTTCACTATTCTTCTTTGCTCCTGACATGACTAATTTTCTCAATATCCTCAGCACATAGCTCATCCAATCCTTGTCATTTCTGTAACAAGAGTATGTTGACATCAATGACAACACCGGTTAGACCCATACTTGCAACAAAGAGATGTTTCAAAGGGTCAAATTTTACCATTACATGCAGTTTAACAATTAAGAGGTAATGTCTAAGCTTTTGAGTGGAAAAAACTAAAGCTAAGCAATGCTTCTCTATGACTGTGTATCGCACTTCATAATCAAGAAAAGTACGACTGATGTAATATACAACACATTCTTTACCTTCATCATTATGTTGTGCTAACAAAGCTGCTAGGGCATTGTTAGATGCTGTGATGTATAACAGAAATAGTTTATCATAAACAACAGGTTTTAAAATAGGTAGATTAGCTAAGTAATCCTTTAAATCATCAAAAGCTTTTTGACATTCAAAATTCCATTGAAAGTGAGAATGTTTCTTCAGTAGTTACGTAAAGGGGCGAGTCCTATCTGCGATTTGTGAAACAAATTGGCGAATGGCCTATATCTTTCCCTGCAAACTATGAAGTTGAGATATGTTCTTAGGTATTGGCATATTAAAAATTACATATATTATTTTCTTATTAACTTCTATACCTTGATTTGAAACGATAAATCTGAGTAACTTTCCACTATCCACATCAAAAACACACTTACAGGGATTCAATCGCATATTATATTTTCGTATGCACTCAAATATCTATCAAATATTTGTCACATGATCCTTACGATGGATAGACTTCGCTAGGATGTCATCAACATAATCTTCTAGAATATTGTGCATATAATCATGAAATATAAGAGTCATCGCACGTTGATAAGTAGCTCCTGCATTCTTAAGTCCAAACGGCATGACTACCCAACAAAATGTACCCCAAGGAGTTATAAAGGCTATTTTATATTGATCGAGAGGATTTATAAGGATTTGATTATATCCTGAAAACCCATCCATGAAAGATAGCAACGCATGTCCGGCTATGGAATTAACAATCATATCGATATTAGGGAGCGAAAAGTCATCCTTCAAAGATGCTAAATTTAAATCCTAGAAATCTATGCACATTCTTATACGACCATCAGGTTTAGCGATGGCAACAATATTCAAGATCCATGGAGAGTAATCAATAGGTTGGATAAAGCCAGCTTGTAAGAGTTTTTCTATTTTAGTTTTAACACGCAAAGCAATCTTAGGATTCATCTTACGAATCTTCTGTTTGAAATGCTTAGCATCTGGCTTCAACACAATATTATGTGTTACAATCTAAGGATCTATACCAGGCATGTTTGAATAATTCCAAGCGAACAATTTCAAGAATTTGCTCAATAATTTAGTCATTTCTTCTTTTTCTTCCTCATCTAAACAATCACGAATAGGGATAACTTTTTTAGGGTTATCCTTATTCCTAATGGCATGATAGTATTTCCATTAAGGAGAGTACTATGGTCAGGGGAATTGTAGGATTGTAATTGTTCTTCAAGTTCTTCATTTTGCTCTACTGTAGCAGTTATTGTGCTAGTAGTCTTTCCAAAATATGTATCATTGTTTAAATAATAAGGTAGGCCATGTTTATGGTGATAATGAGGAATACCATCATAAGCACCTAAGAATTCCATTATCGCTTCATCCACCATAAACATATCTAATGGAAGTGATCCTGGAGGACAATTGGTGTCAATCATCTCAGGGAATATCAAACTAAGTGTTGATATCGTATTCACATTTAGAGTAGGGCATTTGCGGGCTTTGGATTCCTTAAAAGGATTATATCCAATGCCACTTGAGTAATGTTGCGAAGTGGATTCTATAGGGACTTTCATTCCTTGTTGATTTATGCCACAACCATTACCTACATAATCACAATTTTTGTAAAGGATTCAAAATTCTCTACCATAGAGAGAGACCATTTCTTTAGATGAAGGCAGAACTTCACAAGTCTCATAATCAATAGTGTAACTTAGAGTATTGTCTTTATTTGTCACAAACGAAGTCTTATGTTTATCATTTGAAGCATGTGATGTGATCGATGCAATATTTGATGTTTTAGGGATGGGGTTTTTAAGTTTATACTCTCCTATGGAGGAGGATGTGAAATCTAACGAACCCCAGTCATCACCAACAAATGCATTCGATTGCTTGGACTCTTGCATAAAATTTTCAGAAGCAAGAGGAGATGACCATTCAGCTTTCAGGTTGTTTAAAATCTTAGGACCAACAACATGTTTATGCACTTCCATTTGCAAAAAATTATCAGGTTCAGGATCCGAATGGATAGTATGCAATTTTCCTTTAAATATGAACTTAATTGAATGGTGTAAAGTAGAAGGAACTGCTCCTAATGCATGTATCCAAGGTCTACCCAGAATCATGTTATAATATAGAGAACAAGACATGGCATGAATCAAGGGAGGCACCATCAGAGGTCCATCTTGTATAGGTAAAGTTATAGTGCCCACGGATTGTCGTCCAACATTATCAAATCCATGAATACTTAATGATTCCAGTTTGACAGTAGATATATCAACTTTAACCTGCAGACACTTAAATTTGTCCTCACAATCATCTTACTTTTCTTCTATTAATTAAATAGATATTTTTATTTATTTAATTAATTCATTTAATGTTGCATACTATTATTCTTCTATTAAATAAATAGATATTGTTATCTATTTAATTAATTCACTACATGCTTTCCTCTATTTTTCTTCTATTAATTAAATAGATATTATCATCTATTTAATTAATTCTTTTAATAATTTCCTCTAATCATTTAAATCATTAAAATAATAAAATCATTTATTCATTATATGCATACTTTATTATTAAAAATATCCATGCATTGATTTTCATAAATCATTATCCATTACATATTCATTTACGTATATAAACTCATTTAATCTCCTCTGTTGCATATTTAATGCACAAATCCCACTTTCTCCATAAAATCCTAAAATCCCACTACTTCATATTTCTTTCAAAGATAGCCCTCCACATCTTCTGGCACAATCTGAATTTGATTTCGTGAGGCATCTATTTAAACCCTCTTTTCTTCTCACCTTGGGGGAGAATTGAGGAGAATGGAGATAGAGAATTGAGAGAACTGATATTGGAGCATAATCTTTCATCTATTGACTATAGCCTTTTGTTGCGTGCGTGCATATGGAAATCTGAGAGCATCAATTGCATTAATCAAGTAACAATGGAGTTCACTGTTCTTGTGAATGCTTATATTTGGTTGTCATAGTTTTGTATTTGATTTATGAAATAAGTATTCATTTAGAAATAGACTCTATTGATGTGATGTTGTGAATGTTTTGATTCGGTTGTAGATTCATTAGTTTTTATTTTCAACATCTACATTAATGGTGAACCGGACGCGTGAACTAATGGCGATTCTGGTTGAGTCTTTGACATTTTTCTGACATTTTTCTATTTTGGATGACTCACGGTTCTTTTGGTTGCAGGGTTTATCCATATTTGAATTTCAATTTCAGGGTTTATATTTTTGATGGCAGGTTATTTACCTAGTGTTTGATGCAGAATCCTCATGGGTAAATTTTTTTGTTCCAGGAAATTATTTTGTTTTGCATGTTAACTATCTGGTTGCAGGTTGAATCTTTATTGCATCTTTATTGCAGGAACAACAGGAACGAATCATTTGAAGATCAAAGTTTGCAGATTTTAAATGAGAAATCCATAAATCAATCTATTACTTCTCTTTCTGCCACTTCTAAAACCATTTGCAATGAATGTTTTTAAAGGGTTTTGTGAAAGAAATAAATTGAAATGACCTTGAATTTTGTTGCTGCTCATTTTGCTCATTTAAACTTTGAAATTTGATCATCTGGGTCTCCATGACTTATCAACCACCTGCTTAAACTCATCCACTTGCTGCATAATGATAAAAATTTAAAATCTGCTCAAAAGTATTCACAATACAAAATGAGAGAAAAACACACAGATAATGAAATTTTATAAAGAATGTAATTGTTGTTGCATTTTTTATAATCATTAGTTTCCTTATAAAAAGCTAAGTATTAGTTTTTTTTTCCTTCTAAAATGGTAATCGTTAGTTTTTTTTCTTTTAAATAGCTATTAGTTAGTTTTCATCCTAAAAGTCATTACTTTCTTTTTTAAACGTGGGTTTCCTAAAAGCTTTAAAAAAAACAAAAAATATGTGTTTAGCTTTAATTTACCTTTTTTAGATTTGCTTTATTTTAGTTTTAGTCTTTTTTTTTAATATTTTCTTAGTTTTAAATTAGATGGTTTTAATTAGTTTTTATTAGATGGTTTTAAATAGTTTTAATTAGATGGTTTTAATTAGTTTTAATAGGATAGCTTTAGATAAATTTAATCAGTTAGGTAGTTTTAATTAGATTTTTTTTTATTTAGGGTAATCTTAATTAGTTTAATTAGAATGTTTTTTTTAGTTTTTAGATAAATTATTTATTTTGTTAGTAGGTTAATTAGTTTTAATTTTGATGTCTGGGTTTAGATTAAATTTTGTTAGATTAATGATGTTTTGCCTTTTTAGTTTAGTGGCTAATTTTTATTGACTTGGTTTTTTGTGTAGGTTCGAATGTCAAAGAAAACATCTTTTTCACACTAAAATAGGCACACTTCGTTTGGTGTTTAAAATGAATCCTATATTCTCCGTGCATGTTTCTTTTCAGTAGTTTGCTTGATTGAGATTGTGTGTATCCCGATTTAGCAATGATAGTATCCTCTCCCCCTGCCTATCCAATGGATCTGGGGTGTAAGAGAAATCATTGTTATCTCTAGAGGGCCTGCCTTCCCATTGTGAGAAGGGGTATGACCCAAGCGGCAATAGGTTAAAGCCAAACCATCCCAAGCCGCTATATAAAATAAGGCGTTTGTGCCAAAAGTCGCAAACGACGGGTGCTGGTGTTGGGAAGCCTCCATTAACGGAGTGAATCACCACATGTGTAGCCACCCGAATGGGAATCCTAACTACAAGCTGTGTTTTAGTAGCCAAAAACCCCTATCTATTGGTACAAGAGGAAACTCTGATAGCCATCCCACATTTTCGCAGCTTATGGCAGAGATAGCAAGGTATCTCAAGATTTGTGCATCTTGAGGACCTGGAACTTGGTGTGCCTGAGAAGAGAGTGCACTGTAAGGGGGAGCTCGTGCCCCAAGTTCCTGGAGCTATACACCATAAGTAGGCACAGCTGGGTAAAACCAAGTGGGAACCCAATAGGTATAGTCCTGGCCAGCCTAGGGTTGTAAATGTTTGAGAATGGTTTGAGCATGAGTGTCTGCTATCTTGTTTCTATTGTCAAATCAAAACCGTCGAAAACACAAAACTTTGTCATAGAAAATTGCTCCACATGATCTCTTGTAAAACCAAAATCCCTAAGCGAAAATCCACTTTCTGCTTTTTCAAACATAGACATCGTAGTTCCAAGTTTATCAGAAAACACATTTTGAAGAACTACCGCAACCGAAATGCATTGCTGAGCAATTTTTATATGCGCCCTTTAATGAATGAACCAGACTTACATGTCCAACTTGAACCTATCATTTGATTCTCTATGGGGGACTCACTCTGTAGTTCTGATCCTTTTAGTCTTAGCATTCCACCTAGTCCTTGCATACACATCATTGGTCAAACAAATCTTTTATCTTGCACTTAGGTTACTCTCTTTAGGTCTTGAAATCAACCATTGGCTATTAATCACCCGTATCACTTAAGGTTCATCATCCTTGAGTTAGGGAATATACTATCATCTTTGAGTAGGGAAATCTTCTTAGCATACCCTCTCTTGATCACTTGTCCTTGTGTCTATCCATCATAGCACAGGTAAAGCCTTGCATCACAGTTATTTTCAGAACTAGGGTTGCCTTGAGTCATACCATATCAATCACATATCTTATCTTAGAGGTCATATTCATTTGCATCGCATCCTAATCTTGAGTCTCATACATTGTCTTGTCCTAGCTTGAGGATCAAAACAAATCACCCATGTCCCCTAAATCGAGAATAAGAATGTTTCATGAGGAGGAAAACCCTTGGAGAAAGGACTTTGATGAGGAAGATCACATTAGTGTTGCAACTAGTGAAACAAATGAAACTAATGACAAAGAAGTAACCCAATCCCATATAGATGGCGCACTTCATGACCATAGATTCACTAAATTGCTTACAGAGGTAGTCAAACGTAATTCAGAACAATATTTTAAGGCCCTTGTTGATGAAGGAATCAAATTACCTCCTGAATTTGACATATCAGTACTCACGATGAATGATAAATATGAATCTTGTTAATCTAAGCATACCAAAACAACCAATGTTGATAGAATCAAAGATCACAGACCCTTTTATTTACAACCTAGTTACAAGGGATCTTCAAAGACGTCAAAACCTGTACCTACAAATAATCCTTATTTGGATGAGCTTAAAGCATTAAGATGGGAAGTGGATACCCTTAAGAACAATAAAACATCATCTCACAAGTTTTCAATTGAAGACATATGTCCTTATCCTTTCAATCCTAGCATACCCATGCCACCTTTTCCTAGTCATTGGGACATACCAAGACTTGATAAATATAGAGGAAAAGGAGACTCTAAGGATCACTTAAGAGAATTTTGTGTGGCTACCTTGGAATTTACAAGTGATGAGACATATCTTATGAGATTATTCCCTCGCAGTCTAGGAGGAGAAGCCATGGAATGGTTTTCACGATTACGCCCCACCATCAAATATTTTCAAGAACTGGCTGATAAATTTGTCTCAAATTATAGTTACAACTGTGAACATGAAGTGACCATGTCAAACCTCTTTAACACTAAACAAAAACAAGGGGAATCTTTTGTGTCATTCTTACAAATATGGAGGCATTTGACAAAATGATTACCTTATAACATTCCAGATAAACAATTGGTTGACCTCTTTTGTCAAAATTTAAAGGAAATTGGAAAGGAACTTCACCTCAAATGTGATTTCGAATCGAACAAACTCTCATTGATCTTGGAACTATTAAACTTAATAACGACAAAGATCAAAAGTTGAACTCAGGCAAAAAGACACCTTTTTGGATGAAGAACAAGAATGTGGTCAATGAAGGAATTGTTGATGTGAAAATGATTAAACCATCATCACCTATCTACCACCTTAAAGGTTCATCCTCAGACAAAGGAAAAGAAAAACAAAGAAGCTTCCCAAAATGAAATTTTACACCATTAGGACAATCATTTGAATCAGCATTAAAAGAACTCCTTCAAAATGGTGTTATAATGCTACCTGAGATGAGAGAATATAATCTAGAAATAAAACCCCCATGGTGGAATGATGATCACTTTTGCAACTATCATAGAAACAAAGGGCATAAGACTAATAGCTGCAATAAACTTAGACATGTGATACAAGACCTTATTGATGATGGCAAGATAATAGTTGACAGACACACTCCTTCTGGTAACTTTGATTGTGAGATGTTCAAAGATCCTTTCCGCAAGCATGACAAGGTTAAAGGAAAGGCCCTCGAATCTAGTGATGGTGTAAACTATACTACTGCAAAATATGACTATGTCATACATAACATTAGTGAGGTTGATAATCACGTGAACACTTTCATTATAAAAGGCAAAGAACTTGATTGCAATGTTACTACTCATAGAGGCACAATTACCCTTAGAGGTCCTACCTCAAAACCCATTACACCAGCTTTAGAATACAACCTCATAGAGCATTTAGGTAAAATGCCCACACAAATTTCCATACTGGAGCTACTACGCCTATCTCCTGAACATAAAGCTATCCTAGATAAAGCACTTACTACTGCTACAGTGCCTACCGACTTGCATTTAGATCAATTCCAAGCTATGGTGGGACACATCACTTCTCCTCACACTCTCACTTTTACTGAGAACGATGATTCATCCATCTGACAACCACATAACGCACCTCTATACATTGAAGTCCTTGTCCATAAAGTCAAGATTAGGCGAGTTCTGATAGATGGAGGAGCGGGTCTTAATATTTGTACTCTAAAATTGGTCACAACATTAGGGTTCTCTAAAAGTGCAGTTGATCCAAAGAAAAAGATCACCATAAAGGCATATGATGAAGAAGAATGCTTAACTAAAGGATCAGTTACTCTACCAAGGACATGTGGTAAAGGATGTGGTTTTCCAAGTCCTTGATCTCCCTCTAACCTATAACATCCTCCTGGGAAGACCATGGATTCATGCAATGCAAGCAGTACCTTCTACATAGCATCAGTGCATTAAATTCCCACACAATGGTGTCAAAATCACAATACCAGGAGATCCAAACCCTTTCATGTATTGCAATAATCTAAACCCTAAAATTGAAATCACAATCCCTAGCAATCGTGAAGCATTTCCTTCTCAAGCATATGTTGATCCTGAGTCCTTAAAGGCATCTACCTAAAAATCCAATGAAGCTAATTTCAAAATACAACTGAAAGAACAAGGAGTAGGAGAATATACCCTGAATCATGCTCTTTGCATTGGAAATCTACCTTTATCTCCCCACACCTATGGCAAGCCACAACTGACTAAGACCACATCAGACATTGGTACTACATTGGTTTGTAAATCAACTACTTTCCAAAAATGGGGAACCCTTTATGATGAAGTGGAAGAGGCTGATCTCCTAAGATGGTTGTATAAAGATGAGAATGCAGAAAAAGAACAAACTAAAAATTTAGAGATAAAGATACATGTTGAATAGTACGGCAAAGGGTTGGATATTATAAAAAGAATGGGATATGATGGTAAAAGTCCTCTAGGTTTACAAAAACAAGGTATCTTGGAACCAATACAACCTACTCGTACGTGAAAAGTCCTTGGTATAGGATATGACGCACAGAAAGATAAGACCTCGAGTACTCCGTGTACTTCAAGTAAGGAAGTAAAGTCCTCTAATGCAACACAGAAAGATGAGGAAAGTGCCATCGATGACTTCATTGACATTTATGACTATGATAGTGTCTGTACCCTTGAACACAATCATAACACTTGTATCCCTGAATCCATTCAAAATCTTGACTCAAATCATGACCCTTTAGCCCTAGTTCACCCCCAACTCATTGATTGGGATTAGAAGGGACCGCCACAGCTAGATGTGTTTCAAAATGCTGAGGCAATCATAAACTTTCTGGGAGCACGAGATGACATACCTCTTGGGGATCATAAAGCAAGTTTCCAAATAGAACTCAATAGTGTGGCCTACTTTGGAGAATGTGCCAAGCCTTTTAGTCACAAATATATTGAAAATATAAATAGGTCTTCTAGTGAAAACCGTTATGCGATGCTATTAGATCCAAAAAAAATAAAAATAAAGGACGTATCCAAGGGTGAAAACCTCTCTGAGGCACCTAAGGATGGAAGGCTTGAAACACTTCCCCTAGCATCATATCATGAAAAATTATCTATGTTGGTGGAGAAGACAATACCAGCAAATTTGGGCACCGAAGAAAAACCAAGGATAATTCATCTAGCAGAATCATTAACATCTAAAGAGAGAATAGAGCACGTATAATTTTACAAGGAAAGACAAGTCAAATTTGCATGGTCTTATGCAGATATGCCAAGACTTGATTCAGATTTAGTAATGCATCACTTGTCTTTGCTACCGGGGGCAAAACTTGTCAAGCAAAAGTTGAGAAAAATGCACCCGCATATCGCTCTACTGGTAAAAGCTGAATTACAAAAGTTACTAGATGTGGGATTCATAAGACCTATTGATTATGCTGAGTGGATTTCAAACTTAGTACCAGTTTCAAAACTTGATGGAAGTATCCATGTTTGCACAAATTTCAAAGATTTAAACAAAGCTTGTCCTAAAGATGACTTCCCACTTCCCAACATTGACATGATAGTGGATTTGATAGCAGGACATGAAATGTTATCAGTCATGGATGGTTTTTCAAGCTACAGTCATATCAAAATTGCTCCTAAAGATCAAATTAAGACAGCATTCACTTGTCCTTGGGGAACCTTTTGTTAGAATGTCATGCCCTTCGGTTTGAAGAATGTCGGAGCTACATATCAACGTGCAATGACCACTATCTTTCATGACATGATGCATACATATTTGGAAGACTATGTAGATGATTTGTTGGGAAAATCCTACACCAGAGCTAAACATCTAGAGATCATGGACAAAATTTTCACAAGATTAGAACAATACAAGGTCTGGTTGAATCCAAAGAAATGTGTTTTTGGGGTAACCTCTGGAAAACTCCTTGGATACATTGTCTCATCTAAAGGAATTGAAGCTGATCCTGCCAAAGTTAAAGCTATACTTGAAATGCATCCACCAAAGAATATCAGTTAGCTAAGATCATTGCAAGGAAAACTTCAGTCTATCCGTCATTTTATAGCACAACTTGCAGATAAATGTCAACCCTTTTAGTACCTATTACGTAAGAATGTTCCATTCAGATGGGATGACAAGTGTGAACAAGCTTTTCAGAAAATCAAAGAATATCTGATAACCCCACTAGTAATAGTGCCTCCTACAGATGATAAGCCTTTACTCCTTTATATATCCACAACCACCACAGCACTGGGGCCACTTTTGGCACAACATGATTCTAACGGAAGGGAATGTGCTATATATTACATCAGTCATACTCTAGTGGGATATGAGCTCAATTATAGTTCTATAGAAAGAGTGTGTCTTGCCGTAGTTTTTGCCTCACAGAAGCTACGGCATTATATGCTTACACACTAGACAAAGCTCATAGCAAAAATTGATCCTCTTAAGTATCTCCTGAACAAAGTAACACTCACAAGACAATTGGCTAAATGGGTTATGATTCTTAGCGAGTTTGATATTGAGTATGTGGAAAGAAAAGCAATCAAAGGACAAGCTATAGCAGATCAACTAGTTGATGTTCCTGTGACAGATGTCCATCCTCTTGTTATAGAGTTCCCTAATGAATCAATCTTCAACATGGAATCTACACATCTCTGGACTTTATATTTTGATGGCTCCTTCACATAAAATGGTTCTGGTGCTGGCATTCTCTTTGTCACACCACAAGGGGATTATATACCTAAAGTATATAAGATATAGTTTCCATGTACAAACAATATTGTAGAATATGAGGCATTACTTTCTGGGCTCCGTATGGCTGTGCAATGGAAAATCCTAGAGTTGTGTGTCCTTGGTGACTCACAACTAGTAATCAGACAAATCAATGATGACTATAAAACAAAAGATGAAAAATTGATGCCTTACAAAAGAATGGTGGATGATTTCAAGGCCTATTTCACATCAATTTCTTTTGAGCAGATCCCCTGAGATAACAACAGAGCTACTGATGTAATGGCAACACTTGGTTCACTTGTAGAAATGCCAAGCAATGCTCCCTACTGTGAGTTCTTGGTAGAGCCTCTTTTGGAACCTACTTACAATGTACCGCAATCTGAAATGATGTCTTATTGTTGGTCATAATTCTCAATGGTATGGGAATATTTATACCTATCTCTGTGATAACATCTTACCATCTGACCTATCCAATAATTCTCGTAAATCCTTTATCCGTCAAACCTCCTGTTATGTAATCTTAGCCGATACCCTATATCACCAAGGTCTCGATGGTACTTTACTTTGATGTCTTGAGCATGATGAGGTCAATACTGCTTTACGAGAAATACATGAAGGTATATGTGGGGCACATTCCAGCGGTCCTACCTTAGCTAAGAAACTCTTGCATATGGGTTATTATTGGCCTACACTAGAAAAGGATGCTTATCAGTTTGTTAAAAAATGCAAGAAGTGTCAAAAACATGCAAACTTGATACATGCTCCTACGCAAGAATTGCAACCGCTCGCTACACTGTGGCCTTTTTATCAATGGGGACTCGATCTCATGGGCAAGATCCATCCACCTTCATCCAATGGTCATAAGTTCATTCTTGTTGCTACAAATTACTTCACAAAATGGATTGAAGCAGTTCCCCTCACCCACATCACTGGAAAACAAATAGCCACTTTCATACTGAACTATATCATCTACCGTTATGGTGTTCCTTTATCCATTATCATAGATAATGGTCGTCCATTCAAAAATCAGGATGTTAGTGAACTCTGTGAGAAATTACATAGACAACATCATTTTTCTACATGTTATTACCCTCAAGGTAATGGCCAGGCTGAGGCCTCTAATAAGACCATTCTCAAGATTCTTAAAAAGATGGTCAATGAAGCCGGTTGAGATTGGCATATTCAACTGAATCCTACCTTATGGGCTTACCGCACAAGTGTCCACACCCCCATAGGTGCAACCCCATATGCCCTTGTCTATGGCTCTGAAGCCATCTTGCCCATTGAGGTCGAGTTACCTTCTTTGCGAGTCTCCTTGCGTAATCAAATCAGTGATGAAGACTACCGAGTTTCCCGTTTGTGGGAATTAGAACTGTTGGATGAATGAAGACAAACTGCTTTCAATCATCTTAGAGCATACCAACAATGGATGTGTCAAAGTTATAACCATAAAGTGAAACCATGCACATTTGAGATTGGGGATCTTGTCCTTCGTGAAAATCCTCGCAATCAACAAGACAGAGAAACGAAGGGTAAATTTGAGCCTAATTGGTTGGGTCGATACGTTATCACTGCTATGTATGGAATAGGGGCATATTAGTTATCTACTCCAGAAGGTGAATTTCTCAGTGATCCCATCAATAGTATGTATCTTCACAGGTTTTATACCTGAGCACTTTAGAGAGTACACTCTTTTTAAAAGGTCCTAAAAAAATACAAAAAAAGAAAAAGAAAAAGGTCCTGAAAAAAACAAAAAAAAAAAAGAAAAAGGTCCTGAAAAAAAAAAAATTGTTCAAATGGTGAAAACCACTTCGGTGGTGCCTTGAGCAAGTACCATGGTGAAAATTGAGAAATCGACGCCATGTGTAGAGGCTTCGCTCCTCTTTTCTTTAGAACTTCACTTGATCTTTCCATTTCATACACCCTCCACTTCATAATAATCTTTTCACACTCACCATGGCTTGAGAATTGTTCGACATTCCCCTCGCTTGCTCGCTTTGCCATGCATACTAAGTTGGTCCTATCCCTCACTAGGCCATTTCCTCGACCTAAGCTATGGATTTGGATATTTAGCATCTCGCGGTCAGAGAAAAACTATCGTCATTGTCTGTCTGCTCGATCACAATTTATCTCATTCCATCAAAATATTCCAAAAATCCAAAAAAAACATAACATTCAAAAAATCCAAAAAAATCAAAATATTCCAAAAATCTCAAAAAAATCATAACATTCCAAAAATCCAAAAAATCAAAATATTCCAAAAATCCAAAAAAATCATAACATTCCAAAAATCCAAAAAATCAAAATATTCCAAAAATCCAAAAAAATCATAACATTCCAAAAATCCAAAAAATCATAATATTCCAAAAATCCAAACAAATCATAAAATTGCAAAAATCCAAAAAAATCAAAATATTCTAAAAATCCAAAAAAATCATAACATTCCAAAAATCAAAAAAAAAAAAATCAAAACATTCCAAAATCCAAAAAATCAAATAACTTCAAAAATTCCAAAAATATTGATACTTTCAGATTGCCACACAGCTCTAAACTTCAACAAAATTGAACACGCCAAGATTGACAATCAAGCGTACATTACAACATATCTATCAATCCATCCGAATCCAACCAAACGCATAAACCGTGACAAGAATCAATTCTACATTGAAGTATGATGCCTGTTTATTTGTTGATGTTTGATTGCTTTATGATTTTATCCTTGGTGGCATGCCTTTTAGCTTCTTGAGGATGTCTTGGACTAGATAGGCGAGGAT
Organism: Cunninghamia lanceolata; assembly: GCA_027924645.1. Taxonomy (NCBI): domain Eukaryota; kingdom Viridiplantae; phylum Streptophyta; class Pinopsida; order Cupressales; family Cupressaceae; genus Cunninghamia; species Cunninghamia lanceolata. Next base: position 12,265,303 of record BSBN01000228.1, read on the forward strand.
GGGGCATGTTCACTTGCTTGCTATCTGTGGATTGTTCCTTATTCATAGGATGACTCGTCTTAGGACATGATTGTCTAAAAATCATCGAGGACCTATGAGTCTAATGTGGATGAGAGCATTCCTTGCCTGGAAGTGTCTTCCATGCAATAAGTATTCAGGTCATCTAAGGTCCTTATACCTAGATGCTTATACTTTTATTTCTAAATAAAAATGCAAACAGTATTCAGGTCGTCTAGACATTCATGCTATCTGGGCGCTTATACTAATTTGTGACATAATAAGCTCAATGATGATAAAGCACTATGTAATGCACAAGAAGTTTCATCACTTTCAGTTCCTTCATATTTCATTTTACCCGTCATTTCTTCCATCATCCATTTCCTTCATCATTACATTTTTCTTCATGCTCCTTATCTCAAGAAATAATTAATCACTTTATCCAACTGATACCTGTCTTCTAATCTAAATATCAAATCAATCAACTTGCTTTTTAAATGCTCCATGATCACTCAATCTATTAATCAATCATTGTTTTGCGCTAGTATAAATCTCAATCAACTTAATCAACTTATCAACCTGGCTATATTGAGCATTTCCATCAATTGTTTAGTTACACCCATCTATTGTGCATTTCCATCAAATGTACATCTCTACTTAATCACTCGCGCAATATCAATAATCAAATCTTTTCCCCGTGATCTATCGAGAGATTAATCTTATCAAAACTCAATCAATCTCTCGAGGGGGCATATCATCCTTATCATCATCCTTACTAGGATATCTCTCGAGCATGTATCAGTTAATCAATTCTTTCTTCTTTGAAACAACGCGATATGCTGCATTGTCTCAAAGAGGGGCAAAATGTAGATACTTAAATTTGTCCTCGCAATCATCTTACTTTTCTTCTATTAATTAAATAGATATTTTTATTTATTTAATTAATTCATTTAATGTTGCATACTATTATTCTTCTATTAAATAAATAGATATTGTTATCTATTTAATTAATTCACTATATACTTTCCTCTATTTTTCTTCTATTAATTAAATATATATTATCATCTATTTAATTAATTCTTTTAATAATTTCCTCTAATCATTTAAATCATTAAAATAATAAAATCATTTATTCATTATATGCATACTTTATTATTAAAAATATCCATGCATTGATTTTCATAAATCATTATCCATTACATATTCATTTACGTATATAAACTCATTTAATCTCCTCTGTTGCATATTTAATGCACAAATCCCACTTTCTCCATAAAATCCTAAAATCCCACTACTTCATAAATGCTCCATTTATTTCTTTCAAAGATAGCCTTGGCAATATGGACAAATGTCCATTTATCTGTTTCAGCATTTATTCCACATCTTCTAGCACAATCTGAATTTGATTCCGTGAGGCATCTATTTAAACCCTCTTTTCGTCTCACCTTGGGGGAGAATTGAGGAGAATGGAGATAGAGAATTGAGAGAATTGATATTGGAGCATAATCTTTAATCTATTGACTATAGCCTCTTGTTGCATGCATGCATATGGAAATCTGAGAGCATCAATTGCATTAATCGAGTAACAATGGAGTTAACTATTCTTGTGAATGCTTATATTTGGTTTTCATAGTTTTGTATTTGATTTATGAAATAAGTATTCATTTATAAATAGACTCTATTGATGTGATGTTGTGAATGTTTTGATTTGGTTGCAGATTCATTAGTTTCCATTTTCAACATCTACATAACCTTATGCAATAAATCAATACCACAAACGTTAAGTGCTAACCCCTTATCAATCATCACTCTCTTAACCAATGTTTTGTTGATCATAATAAAGATTACCAAAGGATCATACTACTTCTGAGCCTCGAGAGTGTTGGCAAGAGACACTGCTTAGAGTTGATAGATGTTGTCATTGATGGCAACTAAGATCACCCAAACATCTGCATAACACAAGTTGTTCATACCGGAAGTCAGAATCATAATTTGTCTAAGTCCAGGTAGTAAAGAATAGAGTAGTAACAAAGTCTGGTATCTTGATCTGGATCTCTCTGGTGGAAGGGCATGGTTTGTTGTAGACCTAAGGTAGTTAACAACATTGCAAAGACACTCTAAATCTAGAGTTTTGTCCTCTGATGATGAAGGATTCAAAAGATATTAGCATTTGAGTACCAGGTTCCAGTTTGTCAAAATAGATAGAAGTAGAACAGACAGACCTTTCAGAAGATCTTGATTCTAGATGTATGGAAGTTGTTTGTTTGACAAATGGTGGTGATCAGTGATTGTGGCTGACATGAGTAATGATTTCCAAGAGCAAGTTTTGGTCTACACCTCAAGTTATGCATAGATCTAGCTGACAGAGCAGAGCATTCATAAAAGTTCTAAGTGTTGTTGAAGCCAACTGATAGAATGATTGTAGATCATGTTACAGATATATATAGTCGATGTAATCAGATGATTTAGTGTGTGTTAAGAAGGTGCATATGTAAAAGGAGCAGAAATCCTAAGTGTGAATGAAGGCAGATTAGTAAGAAGAGCAGAAACAAAGATGAAATGTGTAAGATTAGTTTTTGTACTTAATCAGAGCTGAAATTCATGCATAGACAGATGCTATTAATCAGTTCAAATCTATGTCTTTCTCTTGTAATATTTCATAGGCAGTGAGCCACCATTTGAGTAGTGAGCTCTGGGTAGTGAGCCTGAATGCATGTGCATTCCCATTTGTAAAATACTTTTAACAGGATATTAATTCTTGTGGGTTAACCCCCACCGTGGTTTTTCCCTTAACCAGGTTTCCACATCAAAAATCTTGGTGTCAAGTGTGTTATTTATGTTTCTGCTTATGTGATGTTGAAATGTTTATTTCATTAATTTGATTATAAGTTGTAAAGATAGATTAAAGGAAGAAAAAGTTGTAAATGTGTGACAATTGATTCATCCTTGCTCTCAATTGTCTGGACCTAATCCAACATTGGTATCAAAGTGAAGTTCCTTTTGAAAAGTTTAATAGCTTAAGGAAGATCTGGGAGATGGATGAATATAACCTTCAAGGGCAACTTAATCTCACCTTAGATTATCTTGAGTACTCTAAGGTAGAAGTCCAAGAGCTGCAAGATAAACTCAAATAGGCTGAAGACTTAATTGAGATTTTAAAAGGAAAATTAAACAAATCCAAAGGAAATGATCAACCTCCTCAATTGGAAGACAAGGCCCTGAAAGAGAAGACAAAGGAATGTGAAAAGTTAGATGATGAAGTTGTAGTCCTAAGAAATGAGATGGAAACTAGAGTGATGAGACTAACCAAGGAAGTTGAAGATAGGAAGAAAACTGAAGAAGAGATGAAACAAAATCTGAAAGAGAGAACTAAAGAATACTACAAACTGGATGGTATAACTGGTCTCCTAGAGTCTAATCTACAAGAAAGCAAAAACAATGAGAGAGAACTTGAAAGACAGATTATCACTCTCAGGCATGACCTAGAAATTGTAAATGAGTATAAGGAGAAGTTCAAATTAAGCTCAGCTAAGCTTGAAACCCTAATTGAAGAACAAAAAAAGAATGATGACAAGCATGATCTTAGATATGAGAAAGGTGAAAGCTCTGGATCCGGACAAAGAAATATTCAACTAAGAAATAAAAGAAATAGAACTAGAAAGCCTCCAGTAAGACAACCTAATGTTTAAAGATATCCATTATTCAATAGAAATTGTTTCAATTGCAACAAATATGGTCATAGAGCTACTTAGTGTAGAAGCAGAGTAAATCAAAATGGTCCATCCTTCTCCGGTTAATGCTTCAAATGCAAAAGGTATGGTCATAAATCCAATGAATGTAGAAGTATGATAATAAATAACTCAAATGGCAACTCTTTTAATGGCTATTGCTTTGCTTGCAATGGATTTGGACACATGGCTAATCAATGCAGATCAAGAGGAAATCAAGTCTATAAAGGAAATGTTGTATGCTTTAATTGCAATAAATCTGGTCATATTGCAAGATTATGTAGAAATAGGAATAATGGAAGAAGAGGTCCGGTAAGCAGAAACCTAAATGAACAGAGACAAGACAAAGGCAAGAAAAAAATTGATGTGAATGAGATACGAAATGAAATGAACAAGATTTGGGTAAATAAAGATACAATGAACAATTGTGATGGGTCTGTACCAGAATCTGGTGTTGAAAATTCCTCTAGGAATTGATTTGGGAGCCATGGCTCATGGGAAGTAGTATTGGAAATCAAATTCCTCCAGCTAGAAAGTGGGTGCCTGGAGATGGCACAACAAGAAAAAATATTTTGATTTGTCTCAAAAATTCTGGGAGAATTTTCAGAAAGAAAAATGTTGATATAAAAACTTGCGAAGTGATTTATGAAGAACTATCAAAAATAGAGCAACTAGATATAATTAGGGCAACACATTTATTACAATACCAAAATAGGTGTTACAAAATATAAAAGGTCACTTGGTCACTCATTTGAATCACTTTACATTCAGAGGAAACAAGAAGAAGAACATTCGAGCTGCAAATCCAGAGACTGAGGCGCAAAAGAGCGAATTCAACCAGAAATTGATCAACCCTAACCTCGCAAAAGAAAAAAGGTACCTATCTATAAATCTTTGAATCTAAAATCTATTGAGATGGCTACTCCTCATGTTGACATTACTGAAAGGCCTCTACCCAAATTTAAGAAGCATTCTCACAAATTAATAGAAGTTGACTCGTTAGGTGCCTTTTCGAGTGTTCCGTATGGTGTATTGCATGTTGAAGACATTAGGGTTTATATTTATGCAAACTTAGATGAATTTGAAGATTCAAGATATGTAGATCTGTTTGAGAAATAACTCAGTGTTGAAAATCATGAACTTAAACCCGAATACAAGGCACTACAGGATAAACACTTTACTTAGGTTATGGGGTTTCCAACATTTGATGAGGATGAATGGGTCCGATATGTTTTGAGCCAGATACATGATGAATTAATTTGGTTGTTAAAACCATTAAAGATTACCAAGGATACTATCATAATTGTAATTGGGTTAAACTCAACTAGAGAATTGCCCATGCTGAAAGCTGTGAAAAACTAGACAGTGACAGATGCTACCAGTGCCAAGTTTGATAGAAGAGCAATGACTATAAAAGATATTATAGAACCGGATGTTAAATTTGCTTCCATGGTAATTAGGTACAAGATCTACCACTCAAGCAGAGAATTTTTTTTTCTAGAATAGCCATATATGCTGCATACAAGATGCTAAAAGAAAATATTGACTATGATTTGTGTGAATTATTACATAATCAACTGATTGAAAATTTGAACAAAATCAAGAAAGATAAGAAAAAAACCTTTAAGTATGGTACATTGGTCCTATGTTTATTCTTTTACTACATGAATGAGGTACCTGGGGTAAGAGGTGTGCACTAGAATAAGGATGAGCTAGTTGCCATTCAGATTAGAGATCATCTTCGCAGCATTGGTGATTTTAAAGCTCAGAAAACTGCAATATGGGGTTACTTCAAGAACTTCCAAAGTATGATACACTTAAGGGAAAGAATCCCTAAATCAATTGTTGAGAGGTACAAAAATGAAGTATGCTTCATGGTTGATACTGATCAGTGTCTAATGGAAGTAGTGGAACCCAGAACTGCTTGAATCATGCCCATGCGGTATGCAATAGATAAAAACATCCTAAATATGTATGCTCAACATCTTCTAAGCAAGCCTAAAGACACAATAGTTGAAAGATTTGGAACGTATGAGGAGATGAGTTTGAAACTGCATACTAAGTTTAGAGAATCTGAAACCAATAGGAAAGTAAGAAAAGAAGTTGAGAAGTTAGCTAAAAATCAGGGTCTAACTAAGGAGGCTATGAAGAAATTCAGAGAAAGAACTAAAAAGGTTGAGAAAGAGAAAATAGATAAGAAACAAACAAGTGTTCCAATGGAACTCTCTTCCACTTCAAGAACTACTAGAATCTCTTCTGCTACCCCTATACCTTCCAAGAATGCAAAATTGAAAGCAAAATCATCTGAAAAAGGGGAGAAAGGGAAGAAAACAAAAGCATCCCAGACCTATGAAAGCATAAGAGAAGAGGAAGAAGATACAAATTCTAACATTGAAATCAAAAAAATAAAAGCCACCAGAACAAACGCTATAAAAGTAACCAAAGAGAAGTCCTCCAGAAGCAAAAGAGCTAGCAAAAAGCAAAACACAAAAACATATGAGGAATATGTTGAGAAGCCCACACTCTCCCTAGAGGATGTGATAAAATCAGTCACTATAGATGGTAATCTAAGACCCGTGATTGAATTCTATGATGAATACAATCATGCAGATAAAAGGGTGTTGGAGGAAGCAATGGTCAAATATCTTAACATCTATAACAAGGCATTAATTGAGATAACTTCTGAGCTACCACAAAGTCTAGCTGATATTTTGGAGTTGAGAAAAGAAAATGCCAAATGTAAGGACTTCGAAATTAGGGAACATGAGCTAATAACTTTGTGTCCTCAGATTTCACCTGATCAAATAAATATGATATACAAGGAAGTCAAAGATGACTTTAGAAGCAAAAAGAAAATGAACAAGCTCATGATGGGGGAAATAAGTGAGATCGTTGAAGAAACTCAAGAAATTCTTTTGAATGCATTGAGAAAGCATAATCTTCGCATAGTCACAAAAGAATTTTTGGATGGTGAAAAAGAGAACATCTCTGAACATCAATCTGAGTTGGGTGATGCCTCTATTCCAGAAGAAGAACAAGCAAATCAGAAGGATAGAGAAATGATGGATAGAGTAGCTGATGCAGGAGATACTCCTAATCCACCAAATAAGATGGGAAAAGAAGATAATATTACTATTTCTCAAAGCCCTCTGGATCAGGTAGCAAGTGATGAACAAACATAAAAGGGTCCCTTTGCAGAGAACATAGAGAATAATAAAATAGAAAAAGGAGGAAGAGAAAAAATATAAAGAAGAAGAAGATGGTGCAAATGTTGAATCACACAAAGCAGAGATTGAGAAATCTAATGAACAGAAGAATAATTCAGAGAATGTTGCAAGAGACACTGCAAATACAGTGAAATTCTTCTTGAAAAATAAGTGATTAAGCTTGAAGAACCTAAACTACTTCAAGGTCTAGCCAATCCAGATGCCCTCTCTCCAATTCAACTGATGAAAATACCATCATTCACCCAAGTAAAGACTAGAGAAAAGATGTTGAAGTTCCACAGAGAGGACAATGAGCTACAGAGACTTGCATTAAGGATTTTGGAGAAGTTGATTCCTACCTATCAGAAGAGTCCATCTGATTCCCCCTTTAAACTTCTAAAAAATCTTGTAAGTTTTATAAATACTCATTTTGAGTCCTTTGAGAAATCTATGGAGGCAAAATTTCAAAAAGAATTCTTGGATAAGAAATTTTGTGAAATAAAAAGCCTGACAGGAAACAATAGAAGAATACTTGGTATTAGCATAAAGAGTATTCAGAATGCTCTAAATGATGGAAGTGACTTCTACAAATTCTATCTATCATGGCCCAAAGTAAATGAAGACATTCAAAAAAAGATAAATAAGCAACAACAGAAATTGTCAAATTTCTCTCAAAATTTTGATCCTCTAATAGTTTTGCCTATAAGTCAAGAATGCCAAGTAATCATCCTGATAGATAAGATAAAGAGGCTTGTCAAAGAAAAGGGTAAGATTATGAAGAGGATGTGTGAGCTCTAGGGACTAATTGTCCCTAATTTAGAGATAATACATAATGCCCTATCTGAAGCTCAGACTATAGTTCAGACCAGTGATCCATCAGATCTATCAAAGGCAGAAGCATATTCATTTTTGTTGAGTGGGCACATCTCAATTTTGGATGAAATGAAGAGTACTTGGGCCTCTGAACTTGTAAAAATAAAAACTAGTTTTGCAAACATTCTCAAGTTTATGTAATTACAACTTGATGATTAATTGTACATATGCGATAGTATATACATAATTTTTGGGAGTTTTGGCTTGTAGATCCTGTTGGTTTTTTCCCAGATTGGATGCTTACTCCCAGATTTCCCTACAAGGTAGCCATCAATGATCAACAGGATCTCTGGACCAGGGGCCAACAGTGTAGGAGATAGACTCTATATTTTATCTCCTCTTCTTCTTCAGGCTCTGCAAAACCTAGGGAGGTATTCCCTACTCAACATCCATGAGGATATGCATATAAAGGCTGGGATGCTGACAGAAAGCAGATAAGTCCTCCTGTAAGTAGACCAATATTGTAAGATAAGAGCAAAGGGGCTGGCTTTGGGCCTATTTGCAGTTGTAGACAGAGGACTTGGATCCTAAAACTAATTCTATTGTCCTAATGGTTGTTTCAGAGTTTGATTTTGATTTTATATTTGGATGCAAAGCTGGACATGGTATATAATACAAACACAAAGCTAGATCGGTGCCTATCCAAGGCTTGGAGTCAGTAGACATACACCTGTGAATGATCAGCATGAACAACTAAAACTGGATTTCAGGGGGATACATATGATACCTGCCTTACAGATATCTCCCAATACAAAGTGTTAAGATATCTATACTTATGGCATCCCTATTGCAGTATATCTTTCCCAATATTCAATCTGAGAACAATTTAATCTACCCCTTGAGCAGAAGTTAAGAGATCAAACATTCAACACAGGAATTCTATGTTCTAGAATCTTAGACATTCCTTAAATACCTGGACTCAGAAGAAAGATACATGCAACACTGGAGACAGAATTAGCATAACACATGCAAACATAGCATTACTCATATAGGATTAACCATGAAATCAGTGGATTCATGCAAAAACATACAACAGGAGATACATAAACTCACAAGTTTTGCTGCACAGAGCAACCAAATCAGTTGTATTGCATTACAGAGCCAAAAATGTTCAACTTTCAACAACCACAAAAATGGTAACACAGTCTACCTATATCGGCCAGAAAGTGTACCTCTAGCAATTAATTACATATTTTTGACAAAAATCTACTAGATACAGTCCTTAGAAGGAATGGCGCTTAGAAGTTATTGCTGCAACAGACAAGAGAGTAGACAAGGGTGGCCTCGAGCCCTACGCCACCATCCAAGAGTCTTCATCCACAATGGGGCAACTTGATCGCTTGTCCCCTCGCCCATACCCCTGCACTATCACCATTGATGGCTCAACTACCTGCAACCACCAACAAAACCATCGCAGCATTCAAAAAAGAATTTCCTACCAAAACGTGCTTCACTGCAGGTTCAAATATGCAGGGAAATTAATCCCACATGCATGCCACAGAGACCCCTCTATTACTTTATAAGCATGGTCACAAAGACAAAAGTTGTCGAGCACTTTTGCCACGCTCGACACATGCCCCTCAGCCCAAAGCCCATCGCCAAGACTAACACCATCGGACAAGCCCACGAATCTCTTGTCGACCTCAACAGTCTCGCCGATAACACCTTCGCCATCGGCTAGACCAACACCGTCGGCCTAGCATGAAACTCCTTCACTGACATACATTATCATACCGATAACACCTTAGCTTCCCACCTCCATCGGCATGACTTACACTGTCGGAGCAACATCTCAAACCTATGCAAATACCTGTCATCATGCCGATGCTTACCTCCGCATTCCTCTATCGACGAGACTCTCCATCCGTCGGGTTGAACCATTGGCTAGGTTCAAACGAGAAGTTCAACCCGATGGTTCAATGCCGATACCTCCTCTGTCGGCAACACAAACGTAACCCCGCGAACCCATTGAACCGATGAACCGGTTCAACCCCATGGTTCAATGGTGAGGTTCAAACATCAAAAACAATACTCCATCGGCAAGACACTTGACTGTCGGCCAAGCAACTCAAAGTTGACCCGATACTCAAAAAACTTAGGCTGAGACCAAAATCACAAAGCTTCGAACCATTGAACCTTGAACCATTAAGAAAAGGGTTCAAGTGGGAGGTTCAACGATACATCATTTACGCAAGGTAAATGCATGATATGACTCATTAGAAGAAAAATGAACCTTGAACCGTTGAACCATTGAACTTCTGAGAAAAGGGTTCAAGTTCAAATCGAAAGTTTGATGACACAATCGGAGCACTCAAAAAGAACTTTCACCGATGACAATCACTACGCTGAGTTACTCCAATGAACAAGAAGACTTAGGGTTTAAAAAGAAAAAACCCTCCAACATCCGCGTTCAATTCCAAACCAAAATGGGTGCCAACACTAGCTCCAAATGGGGACGTGCAAGTGAAAAACCTGCAGCGAGAAACAGATCTCTGGGCAGACCAGGCAAAAACCAAAAAGTAGGAACATGTACAGAACATTTACAATATATACATATTTTTTACACATGTGCACAGAGATGGGCCATCATGCAAAGTAAAACTTGAGGAACTAACCATGCACAAGAAATTCCAAAGCTTCACCATCAAGGGCCTGGAGGAAATAAGAGTCCTCCCTATGAGTGCTACAAATTTGATATGGGCCCATCCATAAGGGTTCAAACTTACCATGTTTACCCTTGTCCTAATTTTTTGCATTCCAGATGAGCACCAGATCATTGATTTGAAACTTCCTTTTAGTAGCTCTCTTGTCAAACAGATATTTCACATCTTGTTGTCTCTTGAGGTTGATTTGGTGTGCTTTCCCTCTGTTCTCATCCAATGCAACCAGTTGATTCACCCTTTCTATCATGGAGTCTTCAATCTCCTCATCATTATCTTGGATAAATTTGTAAAATGGCATGAGATTGTTTATGGGCAATTTGGCTGATGCACCATATACTATTTCAAAGGGTGACATCCCAATAGCCTTTTTTACTGTCACCCTGTCAGCCCATATTGCTAACTTTAATTTTGAGTCCCAAGCTCTCTTGTTCTTGTCCAATATCCTCTTGATAATTTTCATGATACTTTTATTGCTTGATTCTGCTTGACCATTTCCTTGTGGGTGGTATGGTGATGCATATGATAGATTTATCCCATACCTGTTGCAAAAATCAACAAATTCACCTAATCTGAAGCACATAGCATTATCAGTGACTATCTTGAATGGTGCTCCAAACCTGATGATAACATTTTCTAGTATGAAATCCGTCACCACCTTACTTGTAGCTCTCTTAGTTGGAATGGCCTCAATCCATTTGGTAAAGTAATCAGTTGCCACCAAGATCCAACTATGTCCCCCACTTGACTTGTCTGTAATTTCCCCTATGAAGTCAATTCCCCATTGTTGAAATGGAGCATCCACAGTTATAGTTCTGAGGGGTAAAGCACCATCATATCTCAACTTTCTTGAGAATCTTTGGCAAGGGTCACACTTCTTCACTAACCTTTGTGCATCTGAGAAAAGGGTGGGCCACCAATATCCTGCTCTGAGAATCTTATGGGCTATTGTTTGGGCGGTTTAATGTCCACCACACAATCCTTTATGCATGTCAATCAAAACATTGTTAGCTATATCTTCATCCACACAGCTCAGCAGTACACCATCAGGGTTTTTCCAGTATAGCTCACCTTGAACAATAACATACCTGATTGCATGTAACTTTAAAGTCCTCTTTTGACTGTCACTGAAATGGGAAGGACAATTCAAATTTCGCAAGTAGTATATAATATCCTTGTACCATCCAGATCTTGATACATTTACATTCTCATTTTGGACTGCATTGACTTGGCATGCTTCCAAGTTTGACTATGCCATCATCTTGGCTAATCCTTGTCCTCTTACCAACTTGGTAATTTGTATCTCTATGTTGAACTCCTACAATTTGTTTATCCATTTGCACCTTCTTCCAATCACCTCCTGTTGAGTGAGTATGTCTTTGACTGCTGCATGGGGTACATATGCAATTATATGTGATCCTACCAGGTATGGTCTGAAACTTTTGATGGCTCTAACTAGTGCATATGCCTATTTTTCCATAATATCATATTTCAACTCAGAAGCCTGCAACGACATACTGAAGAAAGCTATGGGTTGTTCAAATCCATCCTCATTTTTCTATAGCAAACATGCAGCAACAGTGTGAAAGGAAGCAAATGAAAACAATTGAAATGGCCTAGAGAAATCAGAAGATTTAAGAACAGGGGCCATCTTGATTGCCTCTTTGATACTCTGAAATGATTCAATTGCTTCACTTTCCCAGTGGACAGTTGCATCCTTCTTCATCATCTTGGAAATGTTCCTTGTGGTTTCTGCAAAGTTGGGAACAAATCTCCTAACAAAATTTATCTATCCAAAGAAGGACTAAACTCCTTTTACAGTTTTTGGCATTTGAATTCTGTCAATAACAGCTACTCTCTCTGGATCTATCCTAACTCCATCCTTGGAAACAATGTGCCCTAGGAGTTTTCCTTCAACTACCCCAAAGGCACACTTCTTTGGATTTAAAGAAAAACCATATTCTAGTGCTCTTATGAAAATCTACTCTAGATGCAAACAATGTTGCTCTTCTTTCTTTGAAAAGGCAATCAGATCATCCTAACATACAACCAGGATTGAATCAATCAACCCTGCAAAAGCAACATCCATTGCTCTTTGAAATGCAGCACCTGCATTTGTTAGTCTGAATGGCATTCTAACATATACATAAGTTCCCCATGGAGTGGTGAAGGAAGTCTTATACTGTTCTAATTCCTTTACCTTCACCTGATTATAACTTGAAAATCCATCCATCATGGACAAGAGTTCACAACTAGTCACTCTCTGCAACATAGCCTCCATATTAGGCAGTGGATAATTATCCTTTAAAGAGGATACATTCAAGTTCCTGAAGTCAACACAAAGCCTAATATCACCATTCTTTTTTCTTACTGGGACAAGGTTAGACACCCAAGTTGAATGTCTGATTGGCACAATTATTCCAGCTTCCCTAAGCTTTTTGAGTTCTTCTTGCATCTTTGGAGCTAAGGTAGGATTAATAGGTCTTTGCCTTTGTCTAAATGGCTTAGCTCCAGGCTTCAATGGGATCTCATGCTGGAATAGATTTTCCCTATAGGCTTTTAGGTCCTCATATGACCAAGCAAAAACATGTTTATACCTTTTCAGTAATGCAATTAGCATACTCCTAATGTGTGGTTTGAGCTGCTTACCAATGTATACCTTCTTGGGGGCTTGAGATGTCCCCAAATTTATCTCTTCTAAATCTTCCTTGTTTGTGGGAGATGTCTTTGTGACCAATTGGTCTCTATAGTCAAAAGCTCTTTCCAAAGCTACTAACCCTCTAGGGATTTTGTTTGTTTTTAGCTAAATTACTTCCTTCCCTAAGAGAGTTTCTTTTCCATCCATGATTTCCACAAAATTCTAAAAATCAATTTCTTGATTCTCATATTCATCTATGCAGTGCAAAAATTTTAACAAGTCCTTATCATCATTAAACACTTGCCAACTGCATATGTTCTCTGGTACTGCAGGCCTAATTTTAACTTCTACATTTGTAACATCTGACAGAGTGATGTCATATGGCCTTATTGCAACATTAGCTAAGAAATCAGCCATAACATTCTTTGATCTCTCTACCCAGCCTATTGAAAATGCATCAAATAGTTCAATGGTATCCCAAACAGCATGCTTGTATTGTTTCAATCTTTTGTTTTTTGAAGCATACCTATCTCTAATTTGGGATACAATTAGCTCAGAATCCCCAAATACCCTTAGCATCTTAATTCCATGTTTGAGAGCTATATTTAGGCCTAAGAGTAAAGCCTCATATTCTGCAATGTTGTTTGTGCAAACAAACCTCAGCAAGAAAGAGAATTTGAGGAGCTTACCATTTAGAGATAGGAAAACAACCCCAGCTCTAGAGCCTTCTTTTGCACAAGCTCCATCAAAATACATGGTCGATAAACCTTGCTGGTCCAGCTCTTTAATGCAGACATTTTTCTCTTTATCTTCTCTATCATCTGAGACAACATTGAAGTTATCACAGTCAGTGTTTACAAAGCATATATGTTCCTCTGCTTCTTGGTCTTTCACTGTCTCTGATGATCTTTCTTCTCTGATTAGCTTAACATCCCTGCCATTCATTGGAATCATGGCATATGACAGGTCCAGCTGCATACTTCCACCAATTAGTGCTGCCCATCTTCTTGACAACAACATACCATACTGTGGCTTGATGTCAACCACTGTTATATTCATTTTATATCTTTTTTCAAGAAATGCTGCCAGTTTGAAATCTACATCCTTCATGATTCCAATAACTGGTACCTCTCTGGCATCCATAGCATAACATTTCCCACATGCCTTGTCAATTTTCAATCCAGCTTGTTGAATGATGGCTAAAGGCATGATATTTGTAGATGCTCCAGAGTCAAGCATACAATTTCTAATTATTTTTCCATTTATAACCAGGGATACATAAAATGGTTCCACTTGTGAAGGGCACTTTGTCATAGTCACTCCTAAATAAACCTCAGGAGCCTCATCTTCTTCATTACACATGACATGCTTCTCACCCTGGATCTGAACATTTTGTTTAGCTTGAGAAGATACCCCTGAAATTAGGGATACTGTCCTATTCTTGATTTCTTCAACCTTCATTAGTTCCATAAGTGGAACAGAAACCTTTACCTGGGAGAGGATTTGAGCTATATCAAATGGAGCATAATTTTGTATAACAGTTGTAGCTTGCTCCACAATCTTATTTTTATCCTGAACTAATTTAGCTTTTACTTTCATAGTTCCCTGATCATCATTCTTGTCTTGGGAACCTTTACTTTGATCTTCAACCTGGGGGATTCTATTTTCTGGTCCTTGAGATTCATGACCTATTCTATGTCTAAAATTCTATTTATTATTACCCCACTACCTTTTTTGTGGTTCAAACCCCTTATGACCATGCACTGGCTGACCTGCAAAAATACCTTCTAGCTGATGTGGGCTGCTTACTTGAGCTTTACCTCTGAGATTGTAGTTACTCTTGACTTGGCCCACTGCTGCAGCTGTGAGGGCCCTAATTTCCTCATTAGAAGGTCGTTGTAAGTTACTCAGAAAATTGTGTGAGCTCTGAGCATACACATAGCTTTCTTCATTACCTTCATCATAAGAATCCTACTGACAGGCCTGAATTCCATCATCTGTACTCTCATCAGCATCATAAAGAGGTATCCACTGCTTATGGACATCATATTAACATCATCATCTTGCACATAATGTGGCTCATTGCATTCATTGCAAGATGTAGCATTATCATACAAGGACTGAGCAATCATACACTGTGACTGTGAATGTGGCATCTGACAAATTATACACCATGGAGTATCATCAACAATATTTATAGCTTTCTTTAGAGGATCAGGAGTTTCTTTGACATGTTGAGCTCTCTGATTTGTCTTGTTATGTGGGAATATAGGCTTACCATTATGCCAATTGGTATTATAAGGCATATCATGCAATGATGGTCTCTTTTCTTGCCTTTGGTAGACCTGCCTATCAGGACCTATCCCTTTTTCACTTCTAGCTAGTCTATAGCTTAGGTCCTTAACAACATTTGCCAATTTGTCTATCTTATCTTCAGGGGTAGATGTATTACCTTGAGTGTTCTGAGGCTTATTTGGATTCTGCAGAATTTTCATATCATCCCTTCTGTTTGTCTTGCCTGATGCTTTCCTATTGTTCTCAATATTTACTGCAATTTTGAAAGCATCCCTGATAGTAGCAGGACTTTTATCTCTTAATCCATATGCAGTTTTTGCATCAAAGGCATTGATATACAATATTATGCACATTGGTTCATTTGGCCTCATGTGATGTGGCAATTTGTTTAACACTTTAGTAAATCTTGCATTTAAATCTGCAACCTACTCATTTGACCCTTTAGTGATACTGGTAAACTCATTTACAAAAAAGCTAGGGTCAGTTTTGTCACCATACTGCTCCTTGAACATCCTTTTAAAATTATCCCATGATGAAATACTTTGGTCAGGCAGATTCTTGTACCTTTCTCTTGCCTCATCTACTAAAGATTGCATGAATGACTTCATGAAAACATCCTCACATTCAACCTCAAAGTTATCCATGACATTTTGAAAAGCCTTTAGATGATCTTCTCCTGACACAGTGTTGTTTCCTAAAAGTTTAGGCACTTGCAGCCTTAGATGCTTGTCAATGGGGTTAGGATACCCAAGAATACCATCAAATACCAGCTGTCTGAATCTATCTAGCTACATGGCCTATCTGTCAAACTGATTAACATTAATATTTCTGTTTTCATTCTAGTTTCTTACATTGTTCAGTGGTATCCTAGCATCATTCACATTTTGTCTTTGATCATTATGCTGATGTTGCACTTCATTTCTTTGTTGATGTCTCTACACATTTGCATTCTCAAGGGTAGGAATTGAATCATTTTGGGCAGTCCTTAAAGCTTGCACTTTCTGCCTCATGTCATCTCTGATTTTCATGGCTTGTAGATATTCTAGTTCTGCTCTCAGATTTCTGATTTCTTCAGCTAACTGTTCTTCTTCAGGCATAGAGGTAGATGGTCTCATACCATTCTGGTCATCATCTTCATCATCCCTCAGAGATTGTACCTCTTCAAACCTTTCACTAGGGTCTAGAAATGGGCATTCTTGGAACACCTCTGACCTCATTCTCACGCTACCACCCTGTTGCCTCTCATATGCACCCTGAATATCACCTTCTGCATTTGAAAAGTAAGGCACATGCTGTCCTGATGGCCTAGGGTTATCTTGCATATCATCATTTTTTCTGGGGGAACCCTCATGACTGACTGAGACAGCTCCCTTTCTTCTATACATCATTCTTCTTGTTATTGGTAACTCTTCAAATAAAGGATTCTGTTGGGATTTTCTCCCCTGCATATAAATTTTACTTTGACTGGTTGGGAGATTACTTCGGAGTCGCCACCTATTACTAAGAACTGTTTCTTTTGAAAATCAGGGTTCTTTCACAAATCCCCAGCAGAGTCACCAATTTCTGTTGGTTTTTTCCTAGACTGGATGCTTACTCCCAGATTTCCCTACAAGGTAGCTATCAATGATCAACAAGATCTCTGGGCCAGGGGCCAACAGTGTAGGAGATAGACTCTATATTTTATCTCCTCTTCTTCTTCAGGCTCTGCAAAACCTAGGGGGGTATTCCCTACTCAACATCCATGAGGATATGCATATAAAGGTTGGGATGCTGACAGAAAGCAGATAAGTCCTCCTGTAAGTAGACCAAAACTGTAAGATAAGAGCAAAGGGGCTGGCTTTGGGCCTATTTGCAGTTGTAGATAGAGGACTTGGATCCTAAAACTAATTCTATTGTCCTAATGATTATTTTGGAGTTTGATTTTGATTTTATATTTAGATGCAAAGCTGGACATCGTATATAACACAAACACAAAGCTAGATCAATGCCTATCCAGGGCTTGGAGTCAGTAGACATACACCTGTGAATGATCAGCATGAACAACTAAAATTAGATTTCAGGGGGATACATATGATACCTGCCTTACAGATATCTCCCAATACAAAGTGTTAAGCTATCTATACTTATGGCATCCCTATTGCAGTATATCCTTCCTAATATTCAATCTGAGAACAATTTAATCTACCCCTTGAGCAGAAGTTAAGAGATCAAACATTCAACACAGGAATTCTATGTTCTAGAATCTTAGACATTCCTTAAATACCTGGACTCAAAAGAAAGATACATGCAACACTGGAGACAGAATTAGCATAACACATGCAAACATAGCATTACTCATATAGGATTAACCATGAAATCAGTGGATTCATGCAAAAACATACAACAGGAGATACATAAACTCACAAGTTTTGCTGCACAGAGCAACCAAATCAGCTGTATTACATTACAGAGCCAAAAATGTTCAACTTTCAACAACCACAAAAATGGTAACACAGTCTGCCTATATCAGCCAGAAAGTGTACCTCTAGCAATTAATTACATGTTTTTGACAAAAATCCGCCAGATATAGTCCTTAGAAGGAATGGTGCTCAGAAGTTATTGCTGCAACAGACAAGAGAGTAGACAAGGGTGGCCTCGAGCCCTGCGCCACCATCTGGGAGTCTTCATCCACAATGGGGCAACTTGATCGCTTGTCCCGTCGCCCATACCCCTGCACTATTGCCATTGATCGCAGGTTCAAATATGCAGGGAAATTAATCCCACATGCATGCCACAGAGACCCCTCTATTACTTTATAAGCATGGTCACGAAGAAAAAATTTGTCGAGCGCTTTTGCCATGCTCAACACATGCCCCTCAGCCCAAAGCCCATCGCCAAGACTAACACCATCGGCCAAGCCCACGAATCTCCTGTCGACCTCAACAGTCTCGCCGACAACACCTTCGCCATCGTCCAGACCAACACCATCGGCCTAGCATGAAACTCCTTCGCTGACATACATTGTCATACCAATAACACCTTAGCTTCCCAGCTCCGTCGGCATGACTTACACCATCGGAGCAACATCTCAAACCTATGTCGATACCTGTCATCATGCTGATGCTTACCTCCACATTCCTCTATTGGCGAGACTCTCCATCCGTCAGGTTGAACCATTGGCTAGGTTCAAACGATAAGTTCAACCCGATGGTTCAACGTCGATACCTCCTCTATCGGCAACACAAACGTAACCCCGCGAACCCATTGAATTGATGAACCGGTTCAACTCGATGGTTCAATGGTGAGGTTCAAACATCAAAAACAATACTCCATCGGTAAGACACTTGACTGTTGGCCAAGCAACTCAAAGTTGACCCGATACTCAAAAAACTTAGGCCGAGACCAAAATCACAAAGCTTCGAACCATTGAACCTTGAACCGTTGAGAAAAGGGTTCAAGCGGGAGGTTCAACAATACATCATTTACGCAAGGTAAATGCATGATATGACTCATTAGAAGAAAAATGAACCTTGAACCGTTGAACCATTGAACTTCTGAGAAAAGGGTTCAAGTTCAAACCGAAAGTTCAAAGACACAATCGGAGCACTCAAAAAGAACTTTCGCTGATGACAATCACTACACTGAGTTACTCCAATGAACAAGAAGACTTAGGGTTTAAAAAGAAAAAACCCTCCAACATCTGCGTTTAATTCCAGACCAAAATGGGTGCCAACAGATCCCACCCTTTGCTATTGATGTCAAAGGGGGAGTGAAGGGCAATGAAAAATGAAGAATTCAGTAAAGGAGGAGAACTGGAATAAGTGAAGGACACGAGGTACAGACAAAGGGGGACTTGCACTAAGACATTTAGTCAGTTTTCACTAAGTGTTGCCATCAATGCCAAAGGGGGAGATTGTTCACAAGAGACACTACTTAGAGTTGATAGATGCTATCATTGATGGCAACTAAGATCATCCCAAACATTTGCATAACATAATTTGATCATACCGAAAGTCAGAATCATAATTTTTCTAAGTCCGGGCAGTAAAGAACAGAGCAGTAATAGAGTCTGGTATCTTGATCTGGATCTCTCCGGTGGAAAGGCATGGGTTTCTATGGACCTAAGGTAGTTGACAACATTGCAAAGACACCCTAAATCCAGATTTTTGTCCTCCGATGATAAAGGATTCAAAAGATATTAGCATCTGAGTACTGGGTTCCAGTTTGTTAGAATAGATAGAAGTAGAATAGACAAACCTTGGAGAAGATCTTGATTTTGGATGTATGGAAGTTGCTTGTTGGAAAAATGGTTGCCAACACGAGTAATGATTTCCAAGAGCAAGTTTTGGTCTACAACTCAAGTTATGCATAGATCTAGCCGACATAGTAGAGCATTCATAAAAGTTCTAAGTGTTGTTGAAGCTGACTAATAGAATGATTGTAGATCATGTTACGAATATATATAGTTGATGTAATCGGATGATTTAGTGTGTGTGAAGAAGGTGCATATGTAAAAGGAGTAGAAATCCTAAGTACAAATGAAGGCATATCAGTAAGAAGAGTAGAAGCAAAGATGAAATGTGTAAGATCAATTTTTGTACTTAACCAAAGCTAAAATTCATGCATAGATAGATGCTATTATTCAATTCAAATCTCTGTCTTTCTCTTGTAATATTTCATAGACAGTGATCCTCCATTTGAGCAGTGAGCTCTGGGTAGTGAGCCTAAATGCATGTGCATTCCCATTTGTAAAATACTTTTAATAGGGTATTAATTCTTGTGGGTTAACCCCCACTGTGGTTTTTCCCTTAATAGGGTTTCCATATCAAAAATCTTGGTGTCAAGTGTGTTATTTATGTTTCTACTTATGTGATGCTAAAATGTTTATTTCATTAATTTGATTATAATTTGTAAAGACAGATTAAAGGAAGAAAGAGTTGTAAATGTGTGACAACTGATTCACCCCCCCCTCTTAGTTGTCCAAACCTAATCCAATGGAGATATGGTAACTCATGTTGTATAAATAAAATATTTGTTTTTGTTGCATGCATACAATCTAGTAAAGCAACAACATCATTTGGTTTAACAGCAAGAGCAACAATCTCCTTTTGTATAGCTTTTTGTAGCATTCCATGGTAAGTAGGTGAAGTTTGTATAAGTTCCCAAAGAGATATCTTTGTAGGAGTAGCGTGAAGCTGCTCTAAACGATCATAGTCTTTACCACCTTTATATGTTAAACAAGATGCTTGAGGAAGCATAGGTTGAGAAGCTGGTAAAGATATCAGAACATTCATTTGTTGTGTACTTTGTTTATTATTCTAAGTGTTATATGCATGAGCAACCACATTATGATTGGTTTGTTGTAAGTTTTGTTTCGCTATTTATTTTACACAATCATAGATGTGATCAAGAGATTGAGAAGAAGATGAAAGACCTTTAGCAACAAGCACAGGTTTACAGGGTGGTTGAACCACATTTGCACATAGAGTAACTACAATTTTTGGTTTTCAATCTCTTCTTTAGATTTAGGCAAATAAATTGTATTTACAAATCTTTGAAACAGTGATGGCTTAGAGGTTGTAGTGGAATGTTCAATTGAGATAAAGTCCTCAAGGGCTTCATCTAACATATTGAAGTCATCATGACTAAACCACTCATCATAAGCATGAAAATCTTGCAAAAAATAATCTGATATTCTAACATGCTCTATTTAAACCAAGATTTAAATGCACAATGATGGCCTTTACAAATGAAAGATAATTTTCAACAATGAGTGCTAATTTCCAACTCTTTTAATGAAGAGATAAAGAATGTAATCCACAAATTAACATATGCAAATTCACTAAAGAGGTTTTTCAATGCAATTATGCTCTAGGACAGCAATTTTTTTCAAATCTGAAGTTTAAAAGGATGCAAATTCTTTAAAGTTTGGCTTTACCAAAATGTTTAGGGTGAAAATTGATAGTTGATTTAAACTAGGTTAAATACTACCATTTCACCACTAAGCATTGGGAGGACAAGGATCGAGCTTGTGAACAAGCTTCTAATCACTTTGTCTATCCCTTATGCTCGTTTGGTTATGAAACCTAAGGCCCTAATCAAGATTTTATCAAGTGCTTTCCTTTCAACCAAGTAAAACCCTAATTAGGCCTTAAATCAACAACATACAGAAACTGATGAAGCAACTGGTAAAACTAATTACAGAAGTGCAGAGGGAGGGTTTCTGAGATAGTGTAACCATATTTTGAGAGCTACATGGACTAGGGCACCCACTCCAGTGTCCTGAAAGTTCTCGAACAAGAAAGTCTTCTGCACAGGGTGTCTGAGACTACCGAAAGGCTTCCAAATCCTAGAATAAACCCTTGGTTGGACTAGGGTGCCCACTCCAATGTCTCGCAAGTCTTAGAATCTAAAAAATCTAAAAGTTTGTCATGATTGTACCTGTGATATCCTTCTTCATGTAGCTACTTTTCACTGGAACCTGCAAAACATGATCTGCACATACAAAAGAAGGAAATTGTTGCGGCTATATAGGAGCTTGCCTCAGTCAAGCCCCATCTTCAGTATTTCTACCTCAACAATAGATAAAGGAAAATATTTGCAGAAGTGTGTGCAAACCTAACAATGTTTGTATGCATAAAATCAAACCATCAATGTCTCAATCAAGGGAAAATCAACAACTTGCTTTGCATCAATAAACACATACAACTTCACCTAAAGGAGATGAGATAAATGAAGACTTGCATGAACAAGAAAGCAAATCAACAATGTCCGTGGAGGATCTTCAAGCTTGTTGTTGGAGGCTTCAACCCTTCTGCTGATCATGCAAAGGGTGTACAAACACTAGGAAGAGCAAGATAGATTCAAGATCTTGATTCCTAATCTTCATCCATTGTCTCCAAGATAGCAAATAAAGAATATTCAAAGAGCTTCAACAAGTCATTGATCTTCAATAGTAATTGCAGTAGAGTTTTTGGCATCAAGCTTGCATAAGAATTGTGTCTGATAAAATGATTTGCAAATGTCTTTTTATATCTAGCTTTAGGGAATTCAAATTTTGAAATAATGTATCAATATCGTGTGAAAACCAAGAATTTGAAAACTAAATCCTAAGGCACTTGGCGGGAACCAACACCCCACCAAAATTTAAAATCCCATGAAACGGGGGAGGACTAGGGCATGGGCGTTGAAGTCCTAGCCCCCAATTTCAGCTCAGGTCTACATTTTTGGGGGTCCTAGGGACACAAATCTCAAATCTCTTTCTGGGCTCTATCAATAAGTTACCTCAAAAAGTGAATAAACTACTCCTAGACCTAGTCAATTAGGGTTTTGGGAAGGCCAAAAAAGAAAAGGTTGAAAGACCACCAAGAGTGAGGAGCTAAATAGAGGAAAATTGTACCATTCCATACAGGAGGACAATTTCCAATGTTACACACCCCCAATCCTTATGGCACCTATTCCTGGAAAGCCCTTACTATTGTACATATTTGCCACTTAATTAGCACTACGGGTACTTTTAGCACAACATGACAAAACTAGCTATGAAATGGCTATATACTACATCAGCAGGACTCTTGTCAGCTATGAGCTTAACTATACACCTATGTAATGTGCATGTCTAGTTGTCATCTTCTGCGCTCAAAATTAACCACATTACATGTTAAGTCACTCAATCAAACTCATGTCAAAATGTGATCCTCTCAAGTACCTACTTTCTAAGACTTCACTAACAGGATGAATGGAAAAATGGGTGATGTTATTTAGCAAGTTCAATAATGAGTATGTTAGCAAGGGAAAAGTGCTGGCGGACCAGTTAGCAAAAGCACCCCTCATTGACTATCAACCAATTTCTATTGACATCCCTAATGAATCCATCCTATCTACAATAGAATCAACAATGTGGAAATTGTACTTTGATGGATCCTTCACAAATCATGGTTTAGGGGTAGGAATACTTTTGATAACTCCATATGGAGACTACATTACCAAAGTATAGAGGCTTGCATTCCCTTGTAAAAATAATGTGGTTGAATATCAAGCTTTGAACATTGGTCTTATAATAATAGCTCATTGGAATATCCAACAATTACAGGTTTACGGAGACTCTCAATTAGTTATCAAATAGGTCAGTGATGAATACCTCACTAAGGATGACAAACTGGTCCCCTAGAAATAAATGGTTGATGAGTACAATTCACTCTTCACCTATGTTAGTCAAAGTAGGTACCCTAATTACATAACAAAGTAGCTAATGCCATGGCCACTATTGGATCCCTCTTGGATATCTCTTATGATATTCATTAGTATGAGTTTCTTGTGGTACAACTTGTCATGCACTAATATCAAGTCACTGAGTCAGAATTTGTATGTGATATTGTGGGTCTTGAAAATCCTTGGCACCATGACATTTATGTCTATCTCCAACATCACATCTTGCCACCTTACTCCTCTCATAAATAACAACAACCCCTCATCCACCAATCTTATTGCTACACTATTCTCGTCAATACCCTTTATCATCAAACCTATGATGGGACTTGTTGGATTTTTTTTTTTATCAAAATCACGAATGGGTTTGCCAGTTCCAATGCACAGGCAAATTCAGCCAACAAATACAGGAGGTTACGTGAGCTGCCTCCCCTTCACTTCTAGTTCTGCTCCACCAAGGGGGGTATCCCTATTGCTAAAGATTTGTCTTTGACTCACCCAACAAAAAGATTTAGCCTTTTAGTCACAAGTAGAATACTCTCATTTTAGGACAAAGATTTGTCTGATAAATCACAAGGTTGGCAGTGTTCTTGGACATATCTAACTAGTTAGGAATGAGAGTATGCAGGGGTCCTATTTCTACTCCTACAAACTAACAGGTTGGAATTATGAAATGATTTGTATTTATGTTTTGGATGCAAGACAGGGGGTTTTGGATCATAACTACTACACAAGGGCAGATCGGTGCCTATCTCAGGGCAAGGAGTTAACTAGACATATACATGTTGATGATTTACACTGGCATTCAACTTTCAAGGGGCCAGATAGGTATTTGCCTTACAAAAACCACCCAAGAATGAGTATTTAGCTATCTCTAATTACAAACATCCTTGCTGCCATACAATCTTCTTCATACTTAACCTAAAATAGTTTAATCCACTCCTTGAATAGAGGTCAAAAGTTAAGCATGCAATATAGAAATCTATATCCTAGAATCTAATTAACCCTTAGCAAATAGATTCAAAAAAAGGGATGCATACAACAAATGGAGACAAACAGCTAAACACACACAAAGAAGTATTTTTCATATAAACATAACATGAAACTGAACATGTGTAACGTGCATTCAGATGCAACTCATAAACTCCAAAAGAGATAGAACAGTCAAAAAGCTCTATTTTTTGTTATTTCTCCAAAAATTTTGCCCAAGTCCTCCACCCTCAAAAAAATGAGTAACACAGTTTGTTTTACAACAAGAATGTGCCCTTAGCATTAAGTATAATGTCATTTTAAAACTCTGCCAGAAATAGTGCACCATCATAATGGCACCTAAAATATTCAATGCTCTAGGCAAAAAAAGGAGGAAAAATAGGTGAACTTGGGAAACACACAGCCGACTGGAGATTTTCCCATTAAAAATGGTAGGTGGCCTGTCATTCATCGACCATGCCTCTGCAAAATTGCCATTAATGGCCAACCTACCCACAGCTTTTGGAAATGTAACAGTTTGCATGTTCAGGAACTTTTCCCGCCTGGAATGTAGTTGCGAATGCATAGGAAAACCTTCCCGTGAAATTTTGAAACAGGGCCGTCGATTTCCTCCTCATCGCCAAGATCAATGGCTTCAAATCACACTGACAAGTCGTTGACCAATTAAAATGTGCCACGTAGGTAGCTTTTTCCTTTTTTACTTTTTGCAGCATGAACACATTTTACCATTTTTGCCCTTTTTACATTTTCCGCTTGATGCACATTCAAATTTTGTATATATAGTTGCATATACATACAATTGCATTTGGACACATGGCAAGATCCGGTTGGATCTCCATCACTAGACATTTGCATCCTTCCCCTTTGTATATCATACAGATAATGTGCAATGTGCATACAACCGTGAACTCCAATACCTTAATCAGCTAGATTGGAACAACTTTGAAATCTAGCATTTGTATCGGCCTCATTGTACCTTTCATTATAAATCACACATACATACAATGTGCAATATATATCCCCAGACCTCAGCATGAAATCTTCTAGAACACATTTTCCTTCGCATCTGGGATTGTATGTGTGCCCTTTGTATCTTGCACTGCATATGCACATACATAAATCACGAGACATACAACTGCACGTGCCCCACCAAGTTTTTGAAGAATGTTGACTTTGACCGCTCCTGCCTTGTATGTTTCTTTGTATCTACTCATTGTATGTCTAATTATATATTGGGAACATACAATCCCAATATACAACTGCGGATCTCACCCTTCTCACAAATACTGTTAACTCCTTGGTTGCATCCGCTTGTACATCGCCTTGTATATGCAGTTGTATGTATGAAACAATATACAACATCAGATACAATCCTGCATATACAAAAAATCTGCAACAAATTTATTTCTAGCTGTTGTATGCTCCATTGTATATGCAATTGTATATCAGAGATATATACAATGCATGATACAAGGAAATACCTTTGACTTTTCAACTTTGCCTTTTGTACCACCGCCCGCCAGGCCTGATTTGATAACTTTTGGAATCTGGGATTGTACATTCCACCTTTGTATGTCCAATTTTATCTATCACATACATACAACCCCCTTTGTACATACCTGTGGGCCCAACCACCATTTTAACTCGATTGAAACTTTTGAGATCCGATGTTGTATCTACTCGTTGTATATCGAATATACAACACAATATACATGCAATCTTTTTGATACAACAACAGAACCAAACAGGAATATGTGATGGAATCTTCAATGTACATCCACATTTTCACACCTGAAATTGTATCTGAATGACACATACAAACCTGATATGTATACAAAGATGCATACAACTCATATTTCCATTTTTCAAAAGCTGATTGAAATTCTTTTCAGATCCTCCATTGTACACTTGCACCTGCACATAGATACAAATAGCCATGTACATACAAAGATACATACATACAACTGCAGGCTGAGGGACTTAGAATTTTTTTGTGTTTCTTTGAAAAGGCCTGTGGATGTAAATGCTTGAAACCATAACTCTAGGTGGGCACCACCATTGGCTCTGTCTGGGGATGCATGCCTCTTGCAAGGATGGCAAGAACTCCAGATCTCTGGGATGCAGACCAGGCCTTATCCATTGTGCTACAGAGTTGAACACTACACCAACCTACATCGCTAATCACATTTTTGAAATATACTTGGTGGCCCAGGGCCACCAAAAAGGAAGAACCAGTAGCCTCCTATGTCAAATACCTGATTTTCATTTATATTTACTGGATCAAGCCTAAAGATACCACCATGGTCTACCCACAAACAACCCTTGTCATTTGCATGTTCAACCATCTCATTGAGCTTGCCCCTGTCAGCATTGCCTTCGTCAATCTGCACTTTAAAATCAAGCATTGATTCACATACACTATCATACCCTTCAGCATTAGGCAATATGTGAATGACATATTCATCAAACAATGCACTTTCATATGACATATAACACTTGTCATCATCTATATCAGCAATCTGCATTGTAAAATGATCTCCTAGGTAGACTAAAAACTGAAAGCACTCAAAGTCCACCATATAGCTAGAATCATCAGGCCTCATTTTATCATAAGCTGGCATATCAAAGAAGAAGCTTTCATATTCATATTTGTGCACTTCATGCAAACAACCTTTAGCTACACCAAACAGGAAAGGCTCAGACTCAAGCACCTCTCTACAACAACCTTCATGACAAATGTTGGTTGCTCTTTCAGCAGGATGAAATTCAAAATCCTTATCAATAACAGTGCCTTGATTTTCACCATACTCAACTAGATCCTCATCATTATATGTATCATCTACATGGAAAAGAGTTGATCCAAATGTCTCAATTTCATTACAGTATGTCGCTGGTTCATGGGTAGCGAAACATGCATCCTCATTGCCACATATAGCAATGAATCCCTTATGTGGATGAGTATCAGCTTGTGCATTATAAACAAAACTATAATTAATAAAAAAAAAATTATGCTCACCACTAGTACTAGTTTCAATCTCTGATTGCTCTTCATCATCTCCATGTGTCTGAATAAAAGACAATGATTCAAACATGGAACTGCTCTTTCGTTTGCCTATTTCTTCTCTATCCTGTGCACAATACTCACAATCATCCCCACAAATCCACTCAAACAAACACTCATTTCTTCCCATAACCTCATCATTGTTTTCAAAACCAGATACCTCAACCTTGAACTAGGAGTCATCATTAATCCTCACGTCGGCATCCTTAACTGGTGAACAATCTAGTTGAGCATTATTCTCATCACTATGTTCAGACACAACATTCTCAACTTTTATATTTTCATTTTCACATTTATCTTCAAATGATGCCATGATCACTTGGTCATTTGCAACTACATAATTCCTATTCATACCAAAGCCTGTGGACATGGAATTCTGTATGTGCACATCCCTCATTTTTTCTGTATTTTCTAAAAACTTGTATGCCATCTGTACACTTGTTATCTTGAATTCCCTCAACATTGCACTAGAGCCTTTTTTAAAAGATTCAAAGTATATGCCAATGCAGGCTGGAGTATCAGGTCTAAAGTCTTTAGGGATTTGTGAAAGGGAAACTACAAATCTATGACTAACAAAAAATAGTCAACAAGTTCATCCCAGTAGGCAAAGGATTTCTTAGGAAAGCTCAAATACCAATCTCTATCTCTTGCACCAAAGGATCTAACAAAAAACCTCATCCACATATCCTTATCTTGAAATGAGTGTTTCTCCATAAAGCTATGAAAGTTTTGGATATGTGCACCCCCATCACACACACTGTGTCCACTAAATCTAGGCATCTGATTGTAAATCTGAGTAGGCATACTTTCAACTTTATAGTCAACCCATGACAAATCTAATTGGTCATATAAAGGATCAAAAGAGATGACAAGAGGTTTAGCATTTTGACTGGCAGACACAATAGGGTTATTATTTAACTGAGCCTGTCGAGCCACTAAGGATATCAACCTTTTTTTTATCTCTTCAATTTTTTTACACAACATTTCATCCCCCTCTTGGCTGAGCATGGGTGCATACATATTTGGATTCATGAAAATTTCAATCTCAATCATCTTATGTCTGCCTAAGACCTAAGGCTTCCCCTTGGCATTTAACTTATGCAATAAAACAACAAATACAAGTGAGAAGAAGCCGTGTACCTTTTCTCATCTAGATGCTGAAGTCTTGAATAGAATATTTTTAGATCACAACATACATCAGCCTTTCATGTGCACTGAGAATTTTTTTGCAGAGTCGCCACCTCTCCAAAGAGGATAAAATTTTCAAACAACTGAAAGCTCATCATAGAACAAATATTTTTCTGAGTTCATTCTGCCAACAGAGCACCATTATTCACATGAAATCTCTAGATATGCAGCAATGATTTCACTAAATGCTGGGTCTTCTAAATCTCCAAATCACTGAACTCTTTTCCCCAGCAGAGTTGCCACTTTGTTGGATTTTTTTTATCTGCATCACCAATGGGTTTGCCAGTTCCAATGCACAGGCAGATTTGGCCAACAAATACAGGAGGTTGCGTGAGCTACCTCCCCTTCACTTCTAGTTTTGCCGCACCAAGGGGGGTATCCCTATTGCTAAAGATTTGTCTTTGACTCACCCAACAGAAATATTTAGCCTTTTAGTCATAGGCAGAATACTCTCATTTTAGGACCAAGATTTGTGTGATAAATCACAAGGTTGGCAGTGTTCTTGGACATATCTAACTGGTTCAGAATGAGAGTATGCAGGGGTCCTATTTCTACTCCTACAAACTAAAAGGTTGGAATTATGAAATGATTTGTATTTATGTTTTGGATGCAAGACAGGGAGTTTTGGATCATAACTACTACACAAGGGCAGATCGGTGCCTATCTCAGGGTAAGGAGTCAACTAGACATATACATGTTGATGATTTACACTGGCATTCAACTTTCAAGGGGCTAGATAGGTATTTGTCTTACAAACACCACCCAAGAATGAGTATTTAGCTATCTCTATTTACAAACATCCCTGGTGCCATACAATCTTCTTCATACTTAACCTAAAACAGTTTAATCCACTCCATGAATGGAGGTTAAAAGTTAAGCATGCAATATAGAAATCTAATCCTAGAATCTAAGTAACCCTTAGCAAACAAATTTAAAAGAAGGGATACATACAACAAATGGAGACAAATAGCTAAACACATGCAAAGAAGCATTTTTCATATAAACACAACATGAAACTGAACATGTGTAACATGCATTCAGATGCAACTCATAAACTCCAAAAGAGACAGAATAGCCAAAAAGCTCTATTTTTCATTATTTCTCCAAAAATTTTGCCCAAGTCTTCCACCCTCGAAAAAATGAGTAACACAGTTCGCTTATACAGCAAGAATGTGCCCTTAGCATTAAGTACAATGTCATTTCAAAACTCTGCCAGATATAGTGCACCATAAGAATGGTGCCTAAAATATTCAATGCTCTAGGTAGAAAAAGGAGGAAAAATAGGTGAACTAGGGAAACATGCAGCTAACTGGAGATTTTCCCATTAAAAATGGTACGTGGCCTGTCATTCATCGACCATGCCTCTACAAAATTGCCATTAATGGCCAACCTACCCGTGGCTTCTGGAAATGCAACAGTTTGCATGTTCATGAACTTTTCCCACCTGGAATGCAACTGCGAATGCATAGGAAAACCTTCCTATCAAATTTTGAAACAGGGCCGTCGATTTCCTCCTCATCACCAAGATCAATGGCTTCAAATCACACTGACAAGTCATTGACCAATTAAAACATGCCATGCAGGTAGCTTTTTCCTTTTTGACTTTTCACAGCATGAACACATTTTACCATTTTTGCCCTTTTACCTTTTCTACCTAATGCATATTCAAATTTTGTATATATAGTTGCATATACATACAACTGCATTTGGACACGTGGCAACATCCAGTTGGATCTCCATCGCTGTACATTTGCATCCTTCCCTTTGTATATCATTTTGTATATCGTACAGACAATGTGCAATGTACATACAACCGCGGACTCCAATACCTTAATCAGCTAGATTGGAACAACTTTGAAATCCTGCATTTGTATCAGCCTCATTGTACCTTTCATTATATATCACACATACATACAATGTGCAATATACATCTGTGGACCTCAGCATGAAATCTGCTCTTTGTATGTCCAATTGTATATTGGGAACATACAATCCCAATATACAACTGTGGATCTCACCCATCTCACAAATACTGTTAACTCCTTGGCCGCATCTGCTTGTACATCGCCTTGTGTATGCAGTTGTATGTATGAAATCATATACAACATCGAATACAATCCTGCATATAAAAAAAATCTACAACAAATTTATTTCTAGCTGTTATATACTCCATTGTATATGCAGTTGTATATCGGAGATATATACAACACTTGATACAAGAAAATACCTTTGACTTTTCAACTTTGCCTTTTGTACCACCACCTGCCAGGCCCGATTTGATAACTTTTGGAATCTGAGATTGTACATTCCACCTTTATATGTCCAATTGTATCTGTCACATACATACAACCTCCTTTGCACATACCTATGGGCCCAACCACCATTTTAACCTAATTTGAAACTTTTCAGATCTGACGTTGTATCTACCCGTTGTATATCGAATATACAACACAATATACATGCAATCTTTTTGATACAACAACAGAACCAAACAGGAATATGCGATGGAGTCTTCAATGTACATCCACATTTTCACACCCAAAATTATATCTGAATGACACATACAAACCTGATATCCATACAACTCATATTTCCATTTTTCAGAAGCTGATTGAAATTCTTTTCGGATACTCCATTGTACACCTGCACCTACACATAGATACAAACGTCCATGTACATACAAAGATACATGCATACAACTGGAGGCCGAGGGACTTAGAAATTTTTTGGGTTTCTCTGAAAAGGCCTGCAGATGCAAATGCTTGAAATTGTAACTCCAGGTGGGCACCACCAAGACTCTCGTATGATGTCTAAACACAGAAGAAGCTTTGCTCGCACTACACAAAGTCCATGCAAAAATCTATGGTGCTCACACAAGCAGTATTGTCCTAGCCAAAATACTCTTTTATACAGTATATTACTGGCCAAGAATGGAGCATGATGCATGAGAATATGTCAAGAAATTTAAGCCTTGTTAGTAACATGAAGATCTCATACACACTCCCTCTCAGGCATTGCAACAAATTACAACACCTTGGCCATTCTCTCAGTGGAGTATAGATCTCATTGGCTAGATTCACCCACCCTCTTCTGATGGACACAAATTCATTATCACTGCCACTAAATACTCAACCAAGTGGGTTTAATCTATTCCTTTCACTTTTACCACTGGTAATTAGATTTCCAAATTTATCCTTTACCACATCATTTTCCGATATGGCATCCCATCTGCCCTTATCATAAATAATGGCAAACCATTCAAAAATAATGATCTGTTCATACCCTATATGAATAATTCCACATTCAACATCATTTTTCTACTCCATATTATCCCCAAGGTAATGGCCAAGCTGAGGTAACTAATAAAACCTTGCTCAAAATGCTCAAGAAAGTTGTCAATGAAACTGGTCATCACTGGCACCTCCACATCCACCCCGCCATTTTGGCCTACTGCACTAGCATCCACACTCCTACTAGATCCACTCCATACTCACTTGTCTTCATTATTATCCATAATGCATGTATTCATTATCCATTCATTATTATCCATAATACATGTATTCATTATCCATTTTGCATTATCATCTATAATATATGTTTATTAAACTAAACATGTATTCATTATCTATTTTACATTATCATCAATAATATATGTTTATTAATCTAAACATGTATTCATCATCTATTTTTCATCAAATCATCCATAATATATGTTTATTAATCTAAACATGTATTCATTATCCATTTCGCATTATCATCCATAATATATGTTTATTAATCTAAACATGTATTCATTGTCTATTTTGCATTATCATCGATAATATATGTTTATTAATCTAAACATATATTCATTATCCATTTTGCACTATCATCCATAATATATCTTTATTAATGTAAACATGTATTCATTATCTATTTTGCATTATCATCCATAATATATGTTTATTAATCTAAACATGTATTCCTTATCCATTTTGCATAATATATGCTTATACAAACATGTATTCATTTGCTGATTACATTTTATAACATCAGTATACCCATTAATTTGTATATCTTACATTAGCAACTCATTTTCATTAGTTACCAAGTTCATCCATTTTATTCCCTTATCCATTTGCATTCCATTCATTCATTATCATTATCATTTGATCATTTTCCATTAGTTCATTACAATTAGTATGTCAGTCCCTTTAATTATCATTTAAATTACATCATCACATATCACCCATCATTTCATTATCATATTACATTTGATACATCCATTTACATTTCCATAAGCATACACAACATACATAATAAATCATACATGAGCCATGTCATATATCATAAAACAATGTCATCAATCATCTCATACATACATCCATGACCTACATGCATAATCATTCACATAAACAGTTGTAAATCAATTCATCAACATACATAATAAATCATCTCATATATCCACAACATCAAAAACATACATTCATGACCTATATATATAATCATCCATGTCAAACATTATATATCATGTCATCCTGCATAACACATACATCTCTAAATCTTACACTAAATCATACCATCCTGTATAAAACCATACTCACCAAAATGCATGCATACATAATCCATAACTTGTGTATCAGTCCATCATGAATCACAAATCATAGTCTACCTCATCATCCATATATGTACATACATCATAATGCACATCATAGTCCATAAATATAAACATAAATCAAAATCCATAAACATAGTCCATCTCATCACAAAGTCTCATCTCATATATACATCACAACAATGATCATGATACAAATTCCTGAGGACTTGTCAAAAATATAGAAAATACAATCAAAACTGGGAGTCTACATCCTCTAGGCACAACTGTTGTGTGTTAATGTACCTGATTGGGATGGCCCTACTCCTCTTTGTGGTGGTATCCTCATGGCCTGTTGACCTGCCTACCAGGCACTAGTGCCTATCCTGGTACTAGTGCCTATGCATGTAGTGGCTACTATACTGATCTCTCTGATTGACCAATCCTCCTTGAGCCTAAAGCCCAAGACTGACTCCTATAACTCTCCCTCTATCCTCCTGACACCAAGCACTCATATAATGTTTTATAATGTTGATCCTCTCTCCCTACCTCATATGTATGCTACTACACAGATTGGAACATATCTTCCATCCTTGGGCCTAGTACCTCTCAGGCCTTATCATGCTCTTGCTGACATCTATATGCATGTCCCTATTCCTGATGATGGAAGCCATTCATGTTCCATTTTATACCATCTTTTAGCCTTTTTCATATGCCTTTATACCCATCTTCATATTCCATTTCCATACCATTTTATCACCTTTTGTTGCACATGGTTAAATATATATACATAATATTTAATTTAGGTTTTAGATAAATATGTGAATAATAAATATTAGATTGTATTTACTAATATTTTATGTCATTATGTTGAGAAAATAATTCTAGCATCATATTAATAAAGGTGGATATAATAGACTTCATGACAGACTTCTTATTACCTTCACAAAGACCTCCTGTCGCCTTCACACAAACTTCCTGTTGCCTTCACAACAACAAATAATTTTATCTATTAATTTAATTTTAAATAATTATTTATTGTGCTAACATCAAATAATATATTTCTATACTCATATGGCATGAAATATCATGTATTATTTGTTGTTGTAACTAATAAAATTATGATGAATGGAAGGAAAACAAATAGCTATTTTTATGGCACAACAAACTCCTATTTTTATGGCTGGTTTTATTCCAATCCACAAGACATAAATAATGCCAAAATAGGTGGCAAGAGAATAGGAGTAAATGCTATAAAATAGGGCTGCCAAAAAATATAATAGGTGATGTGGAAAAGCATATGCATAATATTGGAAAAATAATGCAACAAATCTATACGTGAAAATAAGAGGAAGGGTGTGAAAATAGTAAAACAACTTGTAAGTTTGTTTCATCCCTTAGAAGGCAATGTAATATCTATAAATGGGCGTAAATTAGCATGCTGAAAAATAGTACAGTGTGAGATATGTAATAGCGCGGGTTATTGATGCAGGGACTTCCGGAGGTCATAACTTTTGACTCGGATGTGGGTTTTCTACGAAATTTTACAAGTGGATGCATTATGAGGTGGTCAGTGGTTTCCCAACCCACCCTAGTCGGTTGGACCTCGTCTTGGCACTTTTTTGGGGCTTGAAACTTTCATCTTGGCCCTTAAAATGGCAAATTAGTGTTTTTTTCTAGTTTTTTAAAAGTTGCTTTTTTTAATAACTCGAAACTCATGTTTCGAATTTAGGATGTTAGTTGGTTTTTCATCCTACCTTAGCTTTATGAGTTTTTTGGGAAAAAACTGGATTCTCAAGATATGATTGTAAAATTACCTAAAATGGCAAAATCTGACAATTGTTGAAATCAGCCAAAAAAGGTAATTTTTTGTTTTTTTTGTTTTCTTAGATATAAGAGAGTTTTCTCTCATTGTAGCAGCAGAGTTGGGGAATAGAAGTTTTGTTATGTTTCAGCTTCCAAATTTTTGTCTCTCATGTTTAATGGCACAATTCTGTTGAGTGTATGTTGTGTGCTGCATCATTTGGTATCAGAGCTGGAAGATGGCTGGGAGAGGAAGAGGAAGAGGCGGTCTTGCCCAGATGCATAGAGAAATGCAAAATCTACAAAGGCAAATAGCAGAACTTACAACATGGATGGAAACCCAAAGACTGGGTAGAGGAGGAAACGAATCTAATGAAGAGATAGGTCAAGGAGGTGCAAATCAAGATACAGAACATGAAGAAGAAGAATTAGAAGGCATGAGTTTTGAAGAGAGGATGCTCAGGGCCTTAGAAGGAAAAAATGAAGGGATCAAGGTAGATGTTTCAGATTATGCAGGTAGTCTTAAACCAGAGGAGTTGATAGACTAGTTGAATGGCATGAGAAAATTTTTTGAATGGAAATCCATGACAGAGGAGAAGAAGGTAAAATTTACATGCACCAAATTAAAGGGTCATGCAATGATTTGGTGGGATCATCTTCAAAAGGAACGAACAAGGAAAGGCAAGGATAAGATCAGGACATGGAATAAAATGGAGAAGAAGTTGAGAGAAAAATTTTTGCCCATAGATTATGCGCAAACCCTTTTTCATAGGTTTCAAAATTTAAAGCAGAACCTCTCTTCTGTGCAAGATTATACAAATGAGTTTTATACACTGTCTATACGAATAGAGCATCAAGAAACTGATGAACAAATGGCTGCTAGATATGTGAATGGCCTGAAATTTTCTATTCAAGATGAATTGAGCATGCATCGACTCAACAATATGGAAGAGGCTTACCAATTGGCTCTAAAGGCTGAAGAAAAACAAAATAGACAGTACCATCAGAGGAATAGAGGAGGAAGAAGGGGTACATCAACCCCATTTCGAGGAGGTTCAAATTATGGCAGGGGAGAGTCATCCCATGGTTTGGAAAAACAAGTAGACACTCGGCAAGATCCTTCAAATCAAGAATGAGGAAGGGGATTTCAAAGAGGTAGAGGTTATGGTAGCGGTAGAGGATGGGAAAACCAGAGAAGGCCTTTCACTTGTTTCAGATGTGGAGAAGAAGGTCATAGGGCATTTGAATGCTCCAATTATAACATGCAAGAAAGAAATCAAGGAGGACAACCTAGGGTGAACATGATTCAAATGTAGCATGAAGTGGAAGGGACAGAACTGGAGGTTCCACCAGATGTGGGAGAAAGTCTCATGATGAGAAGAGCAATGGTGATTCCAGAGAAGGAGAAAACACAAGCCAAAAGCTCTGATGGTTCATGGCTTCAAACCAATATCTTCAGAACCAGATGCACTTCGGGTGGCAAGGTATGTCAAGTCATTGTTGATGGAGGTAGTTGTGAAAATATGGTTTCTAAAGAAATGGTAGACAAATTAGATTTACACTGTGAAAAACATCCTCATCCATATCGCATTGCATGGTTTAAAAAGGGAAATGAAGTCACTGTTGATAAAAGATGCCTAATTAAGTTTAGCATAGGGAAGATCTATCAGGATGAGATATGGTGTGATGTTGTCCCAATGGATGCCTGTCATGTGTTATTGGGAAGGCCATGGCAATATGATAGAAAAGTTATGCATGATGAAGAGAAAAACACATACACCTTTTGGAAAGATGGCGCTAAGGTGATTTTATTGCCTCTCAAGGATGAAGGAAAAGGTGAGACCATGTTGTCTGAAAGAGATCTTGTTAAAGAAATGAAGGTGACAGGGTGTTGCTATGCATTAGTAGTGAAAAAAGGTGAGGAGGAAGACATTTCAGTTCCCTCAGAAGTAGCTGAGCTATTGAAAGAATTTGCTGGTGTTTTACCTAATGAATTGCCTGATGGTCTACCGCCAAAGAGAGATATTCAGCATCATATTGATTTGATTCCAGGAGCAACTCTACCCAACCAAGCAGCTTATAGGATGAATCCAACACAACATGCAGAGATGAATAAGCAAGTAATAGAACTCCTAAGTAAAGGTGTGGTGAGAGAGAGCATGAGCCCATGTGTTGTACCTGCATTGTTAACCCCAAAAAAGATGGAACATGGAGGATGTGCACTGATAGCAGAGCAATTAATAAGATTACCATCAAGTATCGGTTTCCTATACCTCGTATGGAGGACATGATGGATGTCCTTGCAGGGGCTAAATATTTCAGCAAGATTGACCTATGAAGTGGCTACCACCAAATCCAGATTCGAGAAGGGGATGAGTGGAAGACAGCCTTTAAGACTGGAGATGGATTATATGAGTGGATGGTTATGCCATTCGGGTTATCAAATGCACCTAGCACATTTATGAGATTTATGAACACTATACTACGCCCTTACATTGGTAAGTTTGTGGTAGTTTATTTTGATGATATTTTGGTATTTAGTAACAGCAAAGAAGAGTACCTACAACACTTGAGGATCATCTTTGGTGTGTTAAGGAAGGAGAAACTCTATGCCAATTTGAAAAAGTGTAGGTTCATGCAGGACAGTTTGGTTTTTTTAGGCTTTGTCATTTCTAAAGATGGTGTCAGAATGGATCCAGAAAAGGTCAAGGCAATTCTAGAATGGCCTAGTCCAAGCAGCATCACAGCGGTAAAAAGTTTTCATGGCTTGGCCACTTTCTATCGAAAGTTCATTTGAAATTTCAATAGTATTGTAGCTCCTATAACAGATTGTACCAAAGGGAGGGAGTTTGTATGGACCAAGGATGCTGAGGAGAGCTTTAAGTACTTGAAGAAAAAGGTAACAGAAGCACCTATACTTGCATTGCCAAATTTTGATAAAGTATTTGAAGTAGAATGTGATGCCTCCCATGTGGGAATAGGTGCTGTGCTTAGCCAAGCTGGAAAACCTATAGCTTTTGTTAGTGAAAAGCTGAATGCAGTGAGAAAGAATTATTCTACTTATGATTTGGAATTTTATGCAATTGTTCAAGCATTGAGGCATTGGAGACATTATCTAGTTCCCTAGGAGTTTGTATTGTTTACAGATCATATTGCACTGAGATACTTGAACACACAGAAAAAGTTGAATAGTAGGCATGCCAAGTGGGTCTCTTTCTTGCAGGGTTACAACTTTGTGCTGAAGCATAAGTCTGGAAAACAAAATCAGGTTGCAGATGCATTAAGTAGGCGTGTTGCACTTTTGACCACAATGGAAGCTGAGGTGATTGGTTTTGATGCCATCAAAAAGTTGTATGAGTCTGATGATGATTTTTGGGAGATTGTGGAACAATTGAAGGCACCAATATCTGGTAACTTGGATCACTTTAGGGGTGAATATTTTATGCAAGATGGGTATCTATTTAAAGGAAAACAACTATGCATACCGGCTGGCTCTATGAGGGACAACATTATCAGAGAACTTCATAGTAGTGGGTTGGCTGGACATTTTGGCAAGGACAAGACAATAGCCTTGATAGAAGATAAATATTACTGGCTAAAGATGAAAAGGGATATAACTAAGTATGTAACAAGGTGTAGAATCTACCAAGTGGCTAAGGGACATTCACATAATACAGGATTGTATATGCCCTTACCAGTACCAGCTACACCATGGACAGATTTGAGCATGGACTTTGTCTTGGGACTTCCACATACTCAACGAGGTAATGATTCCATTTTTGTAGTTGTTGATAGGTTCTCCAAGATGGTTCATTTTATTGCATGTAAGAAAACTAATGTTGCAACGAGGGTAGCAGAGTTATTTTTTTCAGAAGTTGTTAGACTACATGGTGTTCCAAAGACTATTACCTCTGACAGGGATACCAAATTCCTCAGTCATTTCTGGAGGACTTTATGGAAGAAGATGGGGACCAAGTTACAGTTTAGTAGTGCCTATCATCCTCAAACAGATGGGCAAATAGAGGTAGTTAATCAGAGTCTGGGAAATTTGCTGAGGTGTATTGTTGGAGAAAAGCCAAAACAATGGGATTTGGCATTACCCCAGGCTGAATTGCCTATAATAGTTCTGTTAACCGATCAACAGGAAAGTCCCCTTTCCACATTGTGTATGGCAGGAATCCTCAGGGTGTTCTAGATTTGGTATAGCTACCAATGAAAGATCGGGTCAGTGATGATGGGGAAGCATTTGCATAACACCTTCAATAGTTGCAGCAAGAAGTGAGACAGAAGTTGCAGGATAGTAATGAGCAGTATAAGAATTCAGTGGATACTAGTCGGCGACATCAGACATTCAGTGAAGGTGACTTAGTGATGGTATATTTGAGAAAAGAGTGGTTTCCTACTGGAACATATCACAAGTTGAAGTACAAGAAAATTGGTCCTTGCAGAATTACAAAGAAGATCAATGATAATGCATATGAGGTCAGTTTACCGGATGATCTCGCTATTTCTCCCGTGTTTAATATTTCTGATTTATATGCATTCCATGGTGAGGATGATGATGAAGATAGTCAACCAGAGGTGGCATGGCACAACCACATTCCCCATAAGAAGAAGGAACAGATTGCACAGATTCTTGATAAGAACACTATCTACACTCGGCAAGGGCGTTACAACAATTATTTAGTGCAGTGGGAAGGATTGCCACCAACAGATAGCACATGGATTACAGAGTGGGAAGTGCAGAGGTTATATCCTGTCAGATGGCAGCAATTTGAAGACACTCACTTGCAGGAGCTGCGTTCTTTTCAACCAGAGGAGAATGATGCAGGGACTTCCGGAGGTCATAACTTTTGACTCGGATGTGGGTTTTCTACGAAATTTTACAGGTGGATGCGTTATGAGGTGGTCAGTGGTTTCCCAACCCACACTAGTCGGTTGGACCTCGTCTTGGCACTTTTTTGGGGCTTGAAACTTTCATCTTGGCCCTCAAAATGGCAAATTAGTGTTTTTTTCTAGTTTTTTAAAAGTTGCTTTTTTTAATAACTCGAAACTCATGTTTCGAATTTAGGATGTTAGTTGGTTTTTCGTCCTACCTTAGCTTTATGAGTTTTTTGGGAAAAAATTGGATTCTCAAGATATGATTGTAAAATTACCTAAAATGGCAAAATCTGTCAATTGTCAAAATCAGCCAAAAAAAGGTAATTTTTTGTTTTTTTTGTTTTCTTAGATATAAGAGAGTTTTCTCTCATTGTAGTAGCAGAGTTGGGGAATAGAAGTTTTATTATGTTTCAGCTTCCAAATTTTTGTCTCTCATGTTTAATGGCACAATTCTATTGAGTGTATGTTGTGTGCTGCATCAGTTATGAAAAATATAACAACAATGTAACAACAAAAGGAAGGCTTGAGATAGAACAAAAATAAACATTGTAATATGTTTTGCTGGAATAAATATGTGATGCTTTTGATCTGAGTTTGTAGCAGTGTTTTAATCACCCCATAGAAGGAGAGGAGGGACCACTCTCACAAAATGGCAATGAATGTATTTTATGTTTTTATTTATTTTAATTTAGTTTTAATTTCATTTCATTTATAAACTATGGCTTGTTGAATCAATTTCATTTAGGATTTAAATATAATGGTTTGTAATAGTTTATAAATTATTATTGTGATTTTGATAATGTTTAGTTGTTTAAATTTATATTTTTGCTTGCAGTTCTTGTAGCAACCTACATAGTTCCTCTAGTAGTTTTAGTACATCTCCTATAGCAGTTTTAGCAGAGCTCTTGTAGAAATTTTAGCAGAGTTCCTATAGCCATTTCAAATGAGTATTTTTTATTTTTTAGCTACATTTCATCCACTCACCTCACTACCTACAACCCTTGCGCATATAGCCATGACATCTTTTGTTGAAATACACAAGACAGCTGAGAGGGGGGGTGAATCAGTTATCATAGAAACTTAACTTTATTTAAATATCAAACCATCAATTACTTAGCTTCTGATAATCAAATTTAATCATGAAAGCATGAAACCATAGACTTAATCACAATCACACAATCAACACAGTAGACACCAGATTTTTTACATGGAAAACCTTAAAAGGGAAAAACCACGGTGGGTGTTAGTCCACAAAATATATGAGTTATAACAATACCGAAAAACAAAGGCTCATTGCCTACAGGGCCCACTATCCAAAATGCTTACTGCAAAGAACAACTCACTGCAAAAGGGTGGCTCACTACCAAAAGGTGGTGAACTGATTTGGTAGTGTGATCTATGAAGTCAAAATGAAAGCCAAAAACGTAAATTAAAATGCAAAAACAAATGATATACCTTCACAAATGACCCACAAATCTAAGATAGGGTGGAGGATAGTGCACCCAAAGGCTCTCCTAGATTTGCCCAAGATGATGTATGTGGATTGCTCTTGCTTTCAACACAATAGGATGAGAGATTGGAGGATAGATTGATAGATTGAATAGAGATGAGAGATATGGCTAGAGTGATTTTGGCATAATGATGGTATGATGAAGAGATTTGAGAGAAAATTGGGCATGATAAGGATGCAAGAAGAAGTTATTGTGAATGGCTTGGGTGAGGGTCTTATTTATAGATTTTGGGAAAAGGGATGGAGGGTGAGGATTAAAAGATGAGATCAAGGGCTATAAATGCTTGAGAGTTAGGGTTAGGATTGAAGTCATAGCCTTGTGACAAGTGTCACAAGAGGAGTGGATGAGAGAGTTCAATGGTTGAGATTTGGTCAATGGGATTGGAGGGCTCTCATTATTTGTGAATTTTAAATTCACATGGGGAAAGGTGTGGAGGATAAAAATAAATTAAAAATTCATTTTTGGGAAGAGTGGATATGACAAGTGAATTAAAAATTCAACTCATGGGGGAGTGTGAATTAAAAATTTACTTTTATGTGGAGATGTAAAGGTTGAAGGACACATGTACACTTACATGTGTAAGAGGGTGATAAATGAGGTGTAAGGAAGATTTTACCCTTTGAATAAAAAAATGATTTTTATTCAAAGGTGTGTGGGAGGATGGGCTAAGAAAGGTTAATTAAGTCTTTAGCTTAATTAATTTAGGTCTAGGGGATAGGTAGACTAGGGTAGCTAATTAAATAATTGATATTTAATTAACTAGGATAGGGATAGGTTGATTAATAGGGTAGATTAATTAGATAAGCATGATTTATCTAATTAATAGGGATTAGGGAGGTGGACAAATTAGCTTAATAAATATTAGGAATATTTATTTAATCAATGAGGATATAGTTATAAGGTATAGTGATTAATTAAGTGAATTAATTAATCACAAAGGATGGATAAATGGCTAAGGGTAAATGATAAGGGATAAATTAATTAAATAAAATGAATTTATTTAATTAATAGGAGGGATAGTTGGTGGTGTAGAGATATGGGAAATTGGTTTTGCGAAGCAAGTCAATTTTAGGTGTCTACATTTGCCCCTCTTTGAAATAGTGTTGCAGCTAAGTAACATTATTTCAAAGAAGTTAAAATATAGAGTTGGATTGGATAAAGAAAGGTTTTGGCTTAGAAGAATAGGGGAAGGTTTAGGGATAAATGGTAAAGGGGATGCCCCCTCGAGAGGACATGTGGGTTGCAAGAACATGGGTGTGCTCTCAAAATGGATGAAATAGATTGGTTGAACTAGTTGGAGGATAAGGGGTGAGATGAAACAATGATGATGTTGGGTAGATGATTAGATGATAGATGGATTGGAAATGGAAGATTATTGTGCTGAAAATGATTTAGATCAATCCTAAGTTTGTTATAGCAAAGTGGATATTTTCACCAAGGTATAAAAGACCAGGGTGATGATGTTTACCCAACACTTTTCATGGACTAGACACGCAAATAGGAGGGTGATCCCATTCATGCCCAAGATAGCACAACCTTATCTAGATGAGGGAAGGGGACTCATAGCATAAACCCTTAATACACAAAAGGTATGATGAACCTTAGATGCACAAGGAGATTAATATGCTAGAACCAACCCTACAATCCACAAGATATGAATACTAGCTTGGAGTAATGAAACCAACCCACAAGTATAGCATAGAAAAGCAACACTATGCCCCATTCTAGATGTTTTCGCCACATACCATGATATAATGAGATCAAGGTAGTTTTGATGTGATCTTTGAATAGGACAAAAGATAAAAAATAAAAAACGAAAAGACCAACGAACCAAACAAGTAGCCATTGTATCTCTTGCCAAGATGGATGATGATAGGATAGATTTTGCCTATTGTAGGAATGATATATCCTAAAGAAGGAATCGATTGATGATTGGATCATACCTAGTTGATGTCGTAAGATTGGCTTAAGATATGTTGGTAACAAGTTGTGGTTGATGCTGATTTGATAGTTGATGACTTTGATTAAGGGATGATGCTTTGATAGGTAATGTGATGCTTGGGATATTGCGTTTGGATCTAGTGTAAGCTCAATGGGTAGGGACCATCCAAGCAGCTTGGATGGATGCATCTTATGTACCTGAGTACTGGAAACTTCCTTTATATTCCAAATTGCCTACATACCTTGTATCCACAGGATCAAGGCACATTAAGATGTGGGTGGTGATGATATGTAGTTCTAAGTTGTGATGATGATGTGGGATGGTTAAGGATAAGTGTAATGATATTGGAAGATTATGTGTTGGATGATTTGGGTGATTTTGAGGAAGTTAGAAGATGATGAGATGTTGATGGAACAATGTTGATTTTGTGATGGATATTTTTTTGGGATTTTATAAATTTTTTGATTTTTTTGGATTTTTTTGATTTTGGAAAGGGAATGATTTATTATGATGGTTACATTGGATTTTGTTTGGATAGTCTTTGCACTAAATACCAATGACAAGGGAACACCAAGTCTAGAGGTGAAGGTGATGGGGTTGGATAGGGGGATTGGTGATGAAAGGATAATGGATAGGAGATTTGTGGTAGATATATAGATACATGCAGATAAGGGATAAGATGGGGGATAAAGGATCAGGTAGGGATACATGATAGATGGATGGGGGGTTTGGCAGTGGAAGGTGATAGAGAGGAGATTCATGATAGATGGATTAGAAGATAGAGATAAGGATGCAAGATAGATGGATGGGAGATGGGGATAAGGATTTTCTCCAAGGGCTAGGTTGCAAGGAATCATATACCCCAATGCTTAAATAATTTTGCATGATGGGTTCACGTTTGAATGGATGGACTTTGTAGTAGATGGATGGAGGCTATGCTTGAATAAGGAGTATGCTGAAAGGTGTCCAAAGCATGTTTTTTGATATTTTGCCCCTTGTATTTATCAAGATCTAAGGAGGGGGATATAGCGGATAGAATGGATGGGGAATGATAGGATAAATAGGGGATGGTGGATAGGAATATGATAGGATAAAGATAAGATAGTAGATAAGATGTACAAAGGATATTATGGATGTGGATGAAGGAT
Source organism: Cunninghamia lanceolata (assembly GCA_027924645.1). Classification (NCBI taxonomy): domain Eukaryota; kingdom Viridiplantae; phylum Streptophyta; class Pinopsida; order Cupressales; family Cupressaceae; genus Cunninghamia; species Cunninghamia lanceolata. Next base: position 12,309,984 of record BSBN01000228.1, read on the forward strand.
ATGGTTTTCCCCCCAAGTGTAGGGCTACAAAATGGATGGAGAAGGGATTACGCATGATGCCCACAAGGGGTTTTCATCATGGTACTTGCCCAAGGTGCCATGAGGAGTGGTTTTCACCATTGGACAGATTTTTCCTCTTTACTATTTTCATGATTTTTTTGTTTTTCTTTTTTTATGGAATGGGGACTCTAGAGTTTGTTTCCATAGCAAGGCAAAGATGGTCCCATGTTGGATAGCATTATGGATGATGATTGCATGGATGTCGGTAGATAGGAGAAGATGGCATGGATGGTGGATAGTGGGTTATGATGTGGATTATGCAAAAGCATGGACCATAGGGATGTGATGAGGGAGATATGTAGGATAGTGGATGAAATATGGAGAGATGGAGGTATGTGGAAATGTCATGTGGTGGAGGGGAACCAAGACCAATGGTTGCACACACCGTTGTTAGATCTAGGGCACACAACTGAGAGGGGGGGTGAATCAGTTGTACAAAAACTTACTTTTACTTCAAACACTTGATTCTTCTTTGTTCTTTAATAGCATATCAATTAACCATTTATGAAAGCATAAAGCATAAACACCAGAGTAGATAAACATCAACACATTAGACACCAAGATTTTGACGTGGAAAACCCGGTCAAGGGAAAAACCACGGGGTGATTAACCCAAGGATTATTCTCTGTTAGAAGAATAAGAAAAATAGATGGTACATGCCAATTAGGGCTCACTGCCTGAGTACACTGCTCATAAGGAGGCACACTACCTAGAAGAGACTCACTGTCTACAAGATAACAAGTATTACAAACTTGAACTAGAGATTGACATATTTACCATGCCTGAATCAGTTCCATTTAAGCCCAAAAACTCCTGCTCTGCCTTTCACACTTCTCTTCACTATATCACGCTCATCACCACAAGACACACTTCAAAATGAATTCACAAACTCTTATTTATACAAGGCATCAACTTAGGAACAATCATCTAAGTCGGTAAACACCTACAAGATCATTCACAAGACGTGTAATACATCCGGTCGGCTAGTCTTAAGAACACCAATATCCGTGGTTATTCTTTGAATGCAAACTCTAACATCAATACAGACCACCAATAAGAATTGAACACGATCCAAAGATCGCCAAAACCTTTCCTGAGTCATCAAGAACATCTGCACTTTATCAGCTTACTCGAATTCTTCTATTCTTCATCTGGAACTTCAAGAACACAGTCTGTCATTACTGTCATAATGAAAAAGATACTTCTGGACCTCCAAATCATTCACAAATCTATTTGTCACTTCACACTAACTTCTTCAACACTCCTTCCAATCCGCAGAATGAGATAATGTAATTCTGGATCTCACTAGACCAATCTGTGACACTCTGTCTCTACTGAACACCTACCGAAACTGGTTCTACACAAGCAGCCATAACTTCTTCAAATTTTTATACAAACCTCTGAAATCTTAACTAGAACATCTCAAGACTCATATCTACAAACCCTTTAATCTGCATCCTCTAATCCTCAACCTATTGAGTACTTTTGCCTTCTTCTCATCATTGTTCTTCACTATTCCTGATTGAGACTAATTTCCTCAATAACCTCAGCACACAGCTCATCCAATCGTTCTTATCAATGCAATATGAGTATGTTGACATCAATGACAACATTGGTTAACCTCATACTTGTAACAATCTCCCCCTTTGTCATTGATGGCAACATATGATGTGAAAAACCATCAAGACAAGAACCTCTCCTTTCTATCACAGCTCCCCCTATCAGCAACAATTCTTCACGTCTTCTCTTCCTTTACTTCTCCTCCTTTGATCATCAACCACTTGTTTTTCACATGTCTTCTCTCCCCCTTTGACATCAATGGCAAAGGGATCATACTTGCAATTCTAACACATCAGGATCATACTAGCTACTCCCCCTTAGTAGCAGCTCCCCATCATCAATCCAAATCTCAAGATATGACTGTGACATCCATCAGACTGATGCACATTAGTGCATCCTAGTTCATCACTAGAGGGGCCATGACCCCTAACTTCTCCCTGAGATACTCAAAAGAGTCCTTGGGAAGAGGTTTAGTAAAAATATCTGCAAGCTGATCCTTGGAGGGCACATACTCCAATCTGACTTCACCCTTGATCATTTGTTCTCTCAAAAAGTGAAATTTAATAGATATATGCTTGGTCTTAGAATGCAATACCGGATTCTTAGAAATATTTATTTCACTTGAATTATCACAGAAAATTGTGATAGGCTCCTCATATTCTACTTGAATATCTCTTAGCATTTGCTTCATCCACAAAAGTTGAGTGCAACTACCTGCTGCTGAAATGTATTCTGCTTCTGTTGTAGACAGGAATATTGCTTCTTGTTTCTTGCTTAGCCAACAAACCAACCTTTTTCCCAAAAAGAATGCTCCTCCACTTGTACTCTTCGTATCATCCACATCTCCCACCCAATCTGCATTTGTATATGCATGAAGAGAAAAGTCATGATCTCTGGGATACCATAGGCCATACTCAACTGTTCCTTTCAAGTACCTAAAATTTTTTTTGATTGCCATGACATGAGATTCTCTGGGATCAGCTTAGAATCTCGCCACAAGACCAACAACCTACATTATATCTGGTCTAGTCTGAGTGAGATATAGTAATCCTCCAATCATTGATCTGTACTTTATCTGATCTGTCTTAGGAGAGTCATCATCTTTTCTTAACTTACATCCAGTAGCCATAGGAGTGTTCATTGGCTTTGAATCTTCCATTCCAAATTTCTTCAATAGTTCTTTCACATATTTGGTCTAAGAGATAAAGATTCCTTTCTCTGTCTGAGTAATTTGTAGACCCAAGAAGAAATTCATTTCATCGAGCATTGACATTTCAAACTCACTTTTCATTTAGTTTGCAAAGGTTTTACACATACTGTCTCTTCCTCCAAAGATGATATCATCAACAAATACTTCAACAATCAAGATGTTTTCATGATAAATTTTGAAATATAGGTTACTATCAGTAGTAACTTTGTTGAAACCAATCTTCAAAATATGTTTGTCCAGCCTCTCATACCATGCTCTTGGGGCTTGCTTTAGACCATACAGTGCCTTCTTTAATTTGTAGACCATATCACCATGCTTAGATAACTAAAATCCATTTGGTTGTTCAATGTACACCTCTTCTTCTAGGTCACCATTCAGGAAAGCAGATTTGACATCCTTCTGATACACTTTGAAATCTTTGAAGGTAGCAAATGCAAGAAATAGTCTGACTGCTTCAATTCTTGCCACCGGAGCAAAGGTTTCCTCAAAATCAATCCCTTCTATTTGAGAGTAGCCTTTGCAGACTAATTTGCCTTTATTTCTGATTACTTCACCAACTTCATTTAGTTTGTTCCGGAAGACCCATTTGGTTCCAATCACATTCTTGTTACTAGGTCTAGAAACAAAATCCCAAGTGTGATTTTTCTCAATTTGTATCAACTCTTCCTCCATTGCTTTGGTCCATTTTTCATCATTGCAGGCTTCATTTATTGTCTTAGGTTCAATCTTTGAGATCAGACAACATTCATCCAGATTTTGAGCAACATTCCTTCTAGTTTTCACACCTTTGCTTTTGTCACCTATGATCTGATCTTTAGAGTGGTTCAGTCTTACATACCTTGGAACTTTGGGAGTTTCTTGCACTTTTGCTTCTTGATCAAGCTCATCCAGACCTATCTCTTCTTCCTGATTTACCGGATCAGTTTGAATCTAACCTTCAGGAGAGGATTGAGTTCCTTGAATCAGAACACCATTCTGATCATCTTCATCATACTAAAAGAATCTTGAGGGCTTTTTAATACCTTCATCAAGCTTCACATTTGTACTTTCTATCATCTTTCTCAGTCTCGTATTGTAACACAGGTATGATTTACTTTGAGTGTAGTAACCCAGGAAAATTCCTTCATCACTTCTAGCATCAAACTTTCCTAGATCTTCATCTCTTTTAATGTAACATTTGCTACCAAATACTCTGAAATATCTCACAGTAGGAGTGATGCCAAACCAAAGTTCATAGGGAGTCTTACCGGTATTGCTTCTGATTTGAACTCGATTGAGAGTGTAGACTGTAGTGCTGACAGCTTCTCTCCAAAACATCTGAGGAACATTTGCTTCCATCATCATTGTCCTGGATGCTTCCTGGATGGTCCGGTTCTTTCTCTCAACTACTCCATTCTATTGTGGAGTCCTAGGAGCAGACAACTGTCTCTTTATACCATGCTTCTCACAAAAGTCTATGAATTCACCGGATGTGAATTCACCACCTCTATCAGACCTCAGACATTTTAGTTTTAATCTAGTTTGATTCTCTACCATAGCCTTGAAGATTTTGAACTTCTCAAAAGCTTCTGATTTGTCTTTTAGAAAGGTAACCCACATCATCCGGGAATGGTCATCAATCAGTAACATGAAATATCTATCACCTTGCATACTCTTGATTCTTGTCAGACCACATAGATTAGTATGAACTAATTCCAATAATCCAATAGAGGACTGATCCTTGCTTTTGAATGAGACTCTGCTCTGTTTACCTAGCTGACATTCTTTGCACAAACTATTTGTAGGTTTTACCAACTTTGGAAGATCTCTTACAGCCTGAGTATTGCTTATCTTGATGATGTTATCAAAATTTACATGACACATCCTTCTATGCCATAACCAACTCTGATCAACTTGAACAAATAGACAACTTTTATTAGTGCCAACTAGATGGAAGATATTACCTTTTGTTTGAGTACCAGATGCAATCTCAGTTCCGGAGCTTTCAAAGATCTTGCATCTTCCATTCTTGAACCAGAGATCATAGTCTTTGTCCACCAACTGACCAACACTGAGAAGATTGTGCTTCAATCCTTCAACATACAGTACATTACCGGTTTTGTTCTTTCCATCAAAAGAGATAGTTCCCCTACCTTTGATTCTACCAGCAGAATTGTCACCAAACTTTACCATTCCTCCTTCATATCTTTCCAAATCTAAGAACTTGTTCTTGTCACCTGTCATATGGTGAGAGCATCCACTGTCAATAACCCAATCATCCTTTTCTTCAACTTGGGCAGCCAAAGATCTTTCTATAACCTTATGATTGATAGATTTAGGGGATATTGGATCTTCTTCCTTGATGGCAATGAACACCCATTCATTTCCGGATTTGTCTCCTATCTCTAATTCATCATCTGTTACTCCTTCATTATCAGCTTCTTCATGAACATAATAACAATTCTTTTGGAACCTTTGTCTGTTAGAATTTGATCTTGTGGATCTTTCCAGACATCTTGAGGCAAAGTGACCAATCTTATTACAGTTGAAGCACTTAAAGGGTAATTTTTCTTCATACTTACCAGATCCTCTTGGCAGTCTTTTTGCAATGAGGGCTTCAAGTTGAGCTGTTTCTACTTCTTCCTCTTCCATGTCTTTTCTTGCTTGATCATACCATGACAACTTTCTTGAAGAGTTTTCTCCGGGATCAAATCTTTGTTTTCCTTTCACATAGGTACTAGCTTTGAATGCAGATTTAGTCTTGGGGGGATCATCTCCAAACTCAGTCATTTCAAATGCAACCAGTTTGCCAGCCAATTGGTCTCTTGTGACAGTTGTATGGGATCTGAATTCATCAATGACAGTAACCTTGATTTTGTACATAGCAGGAAGGGATCTAAGAATTTTGTAAACAACCTCATTTTCATCCAAAACTCCACCAGCATTCCTAATTCCACACACCAGCTCATTTACTCTTGGCATAAAGGTAGTGATATTTTCATCATCTCTCATCTTCAATCTTTCAAATTTCCCTTTGAGACTCTGCAACCTTGCACTCTTAACATACTCATCTCCTTCATGCAGAAATTCCAGTTTAATCTAGATCTCATAGGCAGTTGGTAGGTCAATAACATTTGAGAGCTCTGAGTCAGTTAATGCACTTAGAAGAGCCTCTTTAGTCCATAGATTATTTTCAACATCTGTGATTTCATTTAGAGTTGTCGGACCACCTTGTGGAGGTACATATGGTTTTGTGACCATGGACAAGTAAGATTTTCCCATGAACTCCAAGTGACATTTCATGCGACCTTTCCAAAGAGAGAAGTTGTCCATCAAACTTTGGACTATCCTTCTTTTATGACGACATCCTGGATCTCCTCAAGCAGTTAAGATCCCTTTTAGAGGAACTTGGCTCTGATACCAGTTGTTAGATCTAGGGCACACAACTGAGAGGGGGGGTGAATCAGTTGTACAAAAACTTGCTTTTACTTCAAACACTTGATTCTTCTTCGTTCTTTAATAGCATATCAATTAACCATTCATGAAAGCATAAAACATAAACACCAGAGAAGATAAACATCAACACATTAGACACCAAGATTTTGACATGGAAAACCCGATCAAGGGAAAAACCATGGGGTGATTAACCTAAGGATTATTCTCTGTTAGAAGAATAAGAAAAATAGATGGCACATGCCAATTAGGGCTCACTGCCCGAGCACACTGCTCACAAGGAGGCACACTGCCTACAAGAGACTCACTGTCTACAAGATAACAAGTATTACAAACTTGAACTAGAGATTGAAATCTTTACCATGCCTGAATCAGTTCCATTTAAGCCCAAAAACTCCTGCTCTGCCTTTCACACTTCTCTTCGCTATATCACGCTCATCACCACAAGACACACTTCAAAATGAATTCACAAACTGTTATTTATACAAGGCATCGAATTAGGAACAATCATCTAAGTCGGCAAACACCTACAACATCATTCGCAAGACGTGTAATGCATCCAGTCGGCCAGTCTTAAGAAGAACACCAATATTCATGGTTATTCTTTGAATGCAAACTCTAACTTCAATGTGGACCACCAATAAGAATTGAACACGATCCAAAGATTGCCAAAACCTTTCCTAAGTCATCAAGAACATCCACACTTTATCAGCTTACGTGAATTCTTCTGTTCTTCATCTGGAACTTCAAGAACACAGTCTGTCATTACTGTCATAACGAAAAAGATACTTCTAGACCTCCAAATCATTCACAAATCTATTTGTGACTTCACACTGACTTCTTCAACACTCCTTCCAATCCGCAGAATGAGATAATGTAATTCCGGATCTCACCGGACCAATCTGTGACAGTCTGTCTCCACTGAACACCTGCCAGAACCGGTTCTACACAAGCAGCCATAACTTCTTCAGATCTTTATGCGGACCTCTGAAATCTTAACTGAAACATCTCAAGACTCATATCTATAAACTCTTTAATCTGCATCTTCTGATCCTCAACCTATTGAGTACTTTTGCCTTCTTCTCATCACCATTCTTCACTGTTCCTGATTGAGACTAATTTCCTCAATAATTTCAGTACACAGCTCATCCAATCCTTCTTATCAATGCAATATGAGTATGTTGACATCAATGACAACACTGGTTAACCTCATACTTGCAACAACCGTGATGTATTTGGAAGATTGTATTATGGATGTGGAATTAGGAGTAATGGGGATTGGGATAGGGGATTTTTAGATGGTTGATTTGGGGTTTTAGGGACCCAAATGGACTTAGAAGTTATGGAATTTTTAGATGGGGAACGGGATGTTTGGGATTTTGCGGTAGATTGGGAGGTGGATACCTCATTAGAGTTGATTGATCTTTTCTTAGGGACCCACACCATTTGTTTTTTTCTTTTTCTTGTGATGGTGTGGGATTTGATAGCCTTTTGGATTTTTGATTTTTCTTGGAAGGGATAACATCCTTAGGCTTTTGTGTTTTATGAGTTGAGGCATTCAAATTATTACTTTTGAATCCCATGGATTTGATGGAAGCTTCATGTTTGGATGATGTGTGCTTTTGTTGGTCTTGATTGGGGATTTTAGGGGATTTACAGGTGGAGGGATTAAAAGTGGATTTATGGATAAATGGATGAGGGGATTTAAGGATAGGGATGTTAGAAGTTTGGGGGATAGGAGAATGAGAGAATTTATAGATAGGGGTGTTTGGCATTGGTAGGATAGGAGGTAAAGTGGATTTGATAGGGATATTTAGAGTTGGAAGTAGTGGAGGTAAATTTGATGGAGGGAGATGGATGGTCACATGCTTTTGCAAATGATAGGATGATGCAGGAGGGATGGCGACATATGATTTGGGAGTACGATGAGATGCACCATGTTTGGGATTGGATGAATAGATTTTGGAAGGTGGGTGGATGGTATCAACATGTTTAGATTGTTTTCCTTGGGATGTATAGCCAAGGCCATGCAAGGATGGATGGAATGTGGTGTGGATGGGCTCCAAGATACCTTGTTCATGAAGGCCTAAGCCTTTGCCTTGATAGTTCATGTCTTGGAGTATGCGACATGCAATGGGATGTTTGGTGCTTTGGAAACAAGATGCGAGTCTATTATTTGTTGGAAGAGGATAGGTGGTGGAAGGGAGTTGTTCACCTCTTGCGAGGGAGTCACTGTGGATGAAGGTACTTTGTCCAAGTGGATAAGGGGATGAATTTGGGATGGGATTGGTAGATGGAGGTAAAGGATTAATGTGGGATGGTAAAGGGGTGGTAGAAGGAGTAGGAACAATAAGTTGATCAATAGATGGGAGGGGATCGGAGATGGGATAGTTAGATCTTGATTAGGAGAAAGGGTTGATGTTTCAACATGTTTTGGATTTGATTCTTGACATAGCTCACGTGTTTGGGTGGAAGTGGAAGTGATTTGGATAGATGTGGTGGATGCGTGGATGGATGTGATAGGTGATTTGATGGGTGTTGATTTGCATGAGGGTGTTTGATTCCTTGCTAATGGCCAATGGACGACATCCTTCATGAGTGTATGGGTTGAAGAATAATATAATGGATGGATAATGATGGTGGATGGTGTAGGATTAGGATTGGGATTGGATAGGTGGGTGATAGGATTAGGTAATGATGGTTCTTGGATGGGTTCAAGGATAGGTGTGGGATTAGATGGTGGTGTTGGAGGGATGGGGGAGGTGAAGGACTCTATAGCTTTGCTTTCATTTTTTTAATGTTCTTTGGAGGAAATCCCACAAGGATTCTTTGGATCTCATAGGCTTAAGAGGATTTAATGGAAGGTTAGATGGTGTATGGGTGATGGGGGTTGGTGGATTGGGAGATACATAAATTGATGGATTAAGGTTGATAAGGTTGGGGGGATATTGTGATGGGAGGATTGGAGGATGGGGATTGGGGATTCGCGTGGGGAAATGGTTGTTGATATAAGCTTTGGATTTCGGATACAAGGTGTGATAGATTGGTGTTCCCTTGATCAAAGTTAGCATGACAAAGGTTGGGGGATGGATGAGTTGGAGGTATTGATTGGTTGGATAGGTACGATGGTATGGATGTATAGGGGGATGAAAATTGATATGAGGGTAAAGGTTGATATGATGAAGGTTGATATGATGGAGGTTGGTATGAGGTTGATGGTGTGGATATGTAGGATGTTGAAGGATGATATGATGAGGGTTGATATGATGAAGATGGGGTAGGGGTTTGGGATTCTCCAATGATGAGGTATGCTAAGGGTACATCTCTAATGTCATTTTTGTATTTTTCCTTAGCATTAGGATCCATGTTCTCATAGATTTTTCTAAGTCTTTGTAATTGTTGCATTGCTACATAAGAATCCATTTTGTTGGAGAGATATGAGATGAAATGGAGGATAATGGATGATTGTGATGTTGGGGATCAAATTTCAAGACCTTAGGATGATTTGATTGGCTTCAAAGGATGGATGATTCTCTATACTTAAGGTAGACTAATGATACTTAAGTAATAGAATTGATTGGGTTGATTTGATTAGATGACTAATTAAGGTCATGATTTTTGATTTGGTTGATTTGGATTTGGAGTTTGATAGTGATGTTGGGGGACTTGGATGTTGATTTGGATTGATGTTGATTTTGGATTGGATTTGGAATATGGTTTGGAAGATTATGGATTGATGTTGGTTGGATTTTGGATTTGATTTGGATGAGATGGGATTAGAATGATGTTGATGAATTGGATTAAGGATGATGAGGCTAATTAGGATAAGACTGGATTGAATGATTTGGATGATGATGTGGAAAAGATAGGTGGTTAGGATGATTAGGATAGATGGGTGATTGGATTAAGATGAAGTGGATAAGAATGATTAGGATGATGAAGATAGATTATGACTAGAGAGGAAGTGGATTAGAATTTGATCAAGCTCAAATAATGGGATTGGATAGGCTCAACTTATGGGGTTTGATAAATGGGGGGATGGTTTAGCGGTGTTTGGAGGAAAACCCAACCTGACGTGAGGGGGGGTGCAGGGGGCCGGACGTGACCCTCCACTGATAGGGGTTCAGGGGTGTAGCCCCTGACTAGAATTTTTTTGAAAAAATGGGCTTATAAAATTGATGTTTTTGATGTGAAAATTTGAATTTTGGACATGGATGAATAAGGTGCTAAAACAGATGGAAATGGTGCTGAAATAGAGAGGAATGATGCTAAAGGATGTGAATGGTTAGATTGATGGATGAATTTGATTTTTCTTGGCAAGTAAACAAACAATCAAGAAAGAAAACACAATGGCCAAAGGTTTTGTTTTGTGAAAGATTTATCAAGCATACACAACCTAAGGTGAAGCAAGGACAATACTTGTTGAACAAGTAGAGGGATTTTGGCTTCTAGAATAATGGCTTGTAGTGGGGGTACATCTGGAGGATCAGCACCTTACGAGCATCTGATAAACCACTTAAGGTTTTGACTAGCTCTACTAGGGGTTTCATATACACGATGTACTACTCCCTTTCAAGCTAGCACCGAATGGTAAGTGCTCATACCAATTAGACTTGGCTTTCGCCTTATCCTCAATTTGCATATAGCGGACCGGATCAAAGTACCACTTGGGATCACCATTAAGTTCTCTGAATGAATGTGTCTCAAGGGCAGGCCCACTTCCTAGAAAAAAGAGGATAGAACCATTTCTCTTCACCCAAGATCCTTTTGAAGGCAAGGGGAGAGGATACTTTGATTCTACCCTATGGGATAACACAAACGTGCAAGTGCACCAAACATGGCAAACACTTCTCTAATGTTCTTTTTAAACCCAAATTGAAATGTGCCTAAAGTTGTTTGTTGCAAGTAACAATTAATTTTAGAGCACCAAAATCAAATATTTTCTACACTAAGGCACACAAGGATTCTTTTTAGTGCACCAAAAGAAGATGTGTCTAATCTACTAAATCCCTGCAAAAGATGTTAGTAGTTTCAAGATGATGGTCTTGGATGATCTAGCGCTAATATAGAAGATAGCGCTAATATAGAAAATAGTGCCAATCTAGAGGTAAGATAGCGCTAATATACAAGATAGCGCCAATACAGAGGAAAGATAGTGTTAATATACAACATAGCGCCAATATACAAGATAGCACCAATATAAAATATAGTTCCAATATACAAGATAGCGCCAATATAAAAGATACCACCAATATACAAAATAGTGCCAATACAGAGGCAGGATAGTACCAAATTATGTTTTTGCCTTAGTTTATAGTCTGCAGTGAGAAAGGTAGCATTGAACTGGGTGAGTTTAGCGCCAAAATGATGTAGTGATGGTCAAGGGTTTGATTTTAGGAAAAAATTGACATAGTCTCCCCTGTCCCTACATAAAATCCTGCAAAAACAGAGAGCAAAAGACACAAAAGATGATGAAAAGATGAAAAACACAAAATATGTGAGTCCAAATGATCAAGCAATGTCGTGGCAAGAAGGTGCCACCACAGTCTAAAAATAGCACCAAAATGTAGGTAAAATGGTGCCACTATGTAGAGAGATAGCGCTAATCTACAAAAAATAGGTCTTCACAACAAAAAAAACTCACAAGATTGTTAGATTGGGACCTTATGGGTCCCACTGGGCATGCCAAATGTGATCTATGAAGTCAAATGAAAGCCAAAAACATAAATCAAAATGCAAAAATAAATGATATACCTTCACAAATGACCCACAAATCTAAGATAGGGTGGAGGGGAGTGCACCCAAAGGCTCTCCTAGATTTGCCCAAGATGATGTATGTGGATTGCTCTTACTTTCAACACAATAGGATGAGAGATTGGAGGATAGATTGATAGATCGAATAGAGATGAGAGATATGGCTAGAGTGATTTTGGCATTATGATGGTATGATGAAGAGATTTGAGAGAAAATTGGGCATGATAAATATGCAAGAAGAAGTTTTTGTGAATGGCTTGGGTGAGGGTCTTATTTATAGATTTTGGGAAAAGGGATGGAGGGTGAGGATTAAAAGATGAGATCAAGGGCTATAAATGCTTGAGAGTTAGGGTTAGGATTGAAGTCATAGCCTTGTGACAAGTGTCACAAGAGGAGTGGATGAGAGAGATCAATGGTTGAGATTTGGTCAATGGGATTGGAGGGCTCTCATTATTTGTGAATTTTAAATTCACATGGGGAAAGGTGTGGAGGATAAAATTGAATTAAAAATTTATTTTTGGGAAAACTGGATATGACAAGTGAATTAAAAATTCAACTCATGGGGGAGTGTGAATTAAAAATTCACTTTTATGTGGAGATGTGAAGGTTGAAGGACACATGTACACTTACATGTGTAAGAGGGTGATAAATGAGGTGTAAGGAAGATTTGACCCTTTGAATAAAAAAATAATTTTTATTCAAAGATGTGTGGGAGGATGGGCTAAGAAAGGTTAATTAAGTCTTTAGCTTAATTAATTTCGGTCGAGGGGATAGGTAAACTAGGGTAGCTAATTAAATAATTGATATTTAATTAACTAGGATAGGGATAGGTTGATTAATAGGGTAGATTAACTAGATAAGCATGATTTATCTAATTAATAGGGATTAGGGAGGTGGACAAATTAGCTAAATAAATATTAGGAATATTTATTTAATCAATGAGGATATAGTTATAAGGTATAGTGATAAATTAAGTGAATTAATTAATCTCAAAGGATGGATAAATGGATAAGGGTAAATGATAAGGGATAAATTAATTAAATAAAATGAATTTATTTAATTAATAGGAGGGATAGTTGGTGGTGTAGAGATACGGGAAATTGGTTTTGCGAAGCAAGTCAATTTTAGGTGTCTTTAGGTAGCATCTACTCCAAGCTTGAGTTCAGTTCCATTAAAGTATAATATAGCTTCTCTGCTCTGCCCTTTTTATTCCTTAGGACTTATCTCATCATTTTTGCATTCCACACACTTTCTACAATTACATTACAAGTCTTTATACAAGTCATCAACCTTGGAATGTACATCAAGGTTGGCAATACATTCATCAACCGCTGGAACAATCTTCAAGGTCGGCATTACCAAAGCATTCATAGAAATAGGTCTGGACCTAATACAAAATTTTGCTAAAGGAAAGATGTAAAGATGTATGTGGATCATGCCATGCCTTAGCTAGGACTCAAACACAATCCTTCATGCCACAACACACTTCTACAATCTTCAATGTATCTCTGTAATTAGTGAAATCAACCAAGTCGGCCAAGACTGGTGAGAACACTAGGTCTTCTAAGAAAATTCTTCCACCATGATCTAGATTTCTCTCTGTGGACAAATCTGAAGGCAGGAACATGATCAGGAGACATCCACAAGCACATTGAAATCATCAAGAAATAGTTGTACAACTTCTAATCACTCTAACAAGAAGATTCTTCAAACCGGAGCACATAAATAGCAAACACAACTACTATCATAAGGAAAAGATCACTTGTGGACCACCAAATCACCAACGATTGAAGTTGAAGGCACTTAACAACATCTTAGACTTAAATCTAGAACTGCAGACAAAATACTTCAATGCAAAGTAATGTGAAGCATATGACTTTCTCCCTGTCACCATCAAACATGCAGGAAAAGTAGTTTTCACACTAGTGACCATAACACACTCAAATATTCATACCGAAGGCTCAAACTTGGAATATAACATCTTCATATAGACTTCTAAATAACTTCCAATCCATAGGGAAATATATTCATTCTACAAGAAATGTGGAGCAAACTTCTGGACTATTCTTCTGTATGCAATACACTGTTTCCACTACAACTCACTGTTTGTACTGGAGGAGCTAAATTTCTCAATATCCTCAACATCAAGATCACAAGAAAGAAACAAAATAAGAGCACAGTTGACACCAATGACAACACAGATATGTTGATATCATTGACAGCTCTAATTAGGTACATACTTGCAACAATCTCCCCCTTTGTCATTAATGGCAACATATGATGTGAAAAACTAAAAAGACCATCAAGACAAGATTCTCCCCCTTCTCTTTACACATCTGCATTCTCTCTCCCCTAAGCTTTTCACATTATTTCTCTCCCCCTTTGACATCAATGGCAAAGGGCACATACTTGCACTCTGTTGCTTTGATCCAACTAGACTATTACCAACACATCTAACTACTTCCCCTAAGAGGTAGCTCTGAAAACATCAATCCAGATCAAGGAATGAGATATTGAAAACCACTGGATTGATGCATTCTTATGCATCTTAGTTGAGGGTAGGAGGGGTAATAACCCCTAACTTTTCTCTGAGATACTCAATCGTATCCTTAGGGAGAAGCTTGGTGAATATATTTATAATCTGATCCTTTGTGGGCACATATTCCAACTTAACTTCATTCTCTATCACCTTTTCTCTCGCAAAGTGATACCTTATAGATATATGCTTTTTCCTTGAGTGTATCATTGGATTCTTTGAAATATTTATAGCATTTGTATTGTCATAGAAGATTGCAACTAGATCTTCATATACAACTCTTATGTCCCTAAAAGTCTACTTCATCCATAACACTTGAGTACAACAACATGCTGCTACAATATATCCTACTTTTTCTATTGATAAAGAGATTGAGTCTTGTTTCTTACTCATCCATGAAACTAATCTATTTCCCAAAAAGAAAGTACCTTCACTTGTACTTTTCCTTTCATCAATATCTCTAGCCCAATCAGCATCTGTATAAGCACTAAGAGTGAAATCATTTTCCTTTGGATACCATAAGCCATGATCTAGAGTGCCTTTTAAATACCTCACAATTCTAGAGTGCCTTTTAAATACCTCACAATTCTCTTAACTTCCATAACATGTGATTCTCTTAGATCTGATGTAGCCTTGCTAGTCAAAGAATCGAACCAATCAATCTCATAGTAGATTTCAATCAAAGAGAATTTAGAACAATACAAGAATTAAAAATGTCTCCTTCACAGTCTTAACAAAAAATACCAAAATGACAAGAAGTTTTAAAATGTAGACTTTAGTGATAGAAAAATCACAAGAAAGAATGTAAAAAAACCCAAATCCACAGTATTCTATTGCATAACCCAAACATTACAAAGTTTATCTTTTAGCCTGCAAGAATCAACCTTTTCTAAAATGCATGAAAAACTATTTATCACCTAAAACTACAACTATCTTTTGCCTTCTCGTCATTCTTTTCTTCCCTTCCTCTGCATTCACTTTGACCTCTCTGCTGGTGGCCAAGATAATCTCTTCTAATTCCTTCTCGATTCTTCCAAGGGCATCGATTCCTATTTCCAAACATTTTGCAATGGTCATCCATAATCTTCTGGACTACAATCACATCAGTTTCCTCTAAGTTTCTACTCATCTTTCCAACTGATCATTGTATGTTCTGATTCTTTACTATTTTTCTCCATTTGTCTTCAAACCACCTGGTAGAAACTTTATAACTTCCTGAACTACTTTGCAGACATCATGAACTCCTATGTTGGTTGTCAATTGCTCTGCATTCATTCGATCTCTACGTCCTTTCAAATTCCTAACTACCAAGGAAACCATCAGCCAAGACTTTGCATCTGTACAAACCCTCCATCTGTCAATTTGTAGAACACCCACAATAGTTTAACCCTGAATATAACGTCTCTACACTCGGGTGACAGGAGGATTCTAAAATAGAGCTTCATTCCCAGCAAGTGACTGGAGTAGAAAACATAAGGCGATAGGAAATCCTCATCAAATTTAGCTTTACATAAGATAGGAGTTAAGAGATAAAGATAGATGACAAAGAGCCACCACCTACAAAAGATAACAAAAGAACAAAACAACAAAAAGAAGAAAAACCAAATTGTAGGGCAAGATGACCTGACATTAGACTCCCCAGGGCAGAACAAAATCATGAGCACCTACTCATGAGGTATGTCACCAAATGACCCTGCTTAATGATCTCTTCTTCAGTAAGCCAAGAAGCATCTTTAACCAGATGAGTGTTCCATTTGACAAGATATTTGTAGCACTCATGCTTACGGGTCTTCTTCAACAATTGTTTATCTAGAATGGATTAAATCTATGGTGGAGAAATGACTGTCCCAGATTGCTCTTCATGAGATGAATCAACTATTTCAGCTTCATCTACCTCTTGATCCCCCTTATATGGATATAAATCTTCCATACTAAAGATGGGAGATATATTCAAATCTGCAAGCAATGATATCTCATATGCATTGGCAAAAAAATTTCTAAGGACTTTGCATGGACCAATTTTCTTCATCTGAAGTTTGTTGCATGTTCCTATAGGAAATCTCTCCTTTCAAAGATGTGCCAATACAAGGTCTCTAACCTGAAACTGCAACTCTCTTTTCTTCTGATCAACATGCTTTTTATACTGTAGATTGTTGTCTTCAATGTTATGCTTCACCTTTTCTTGAATTTCATGAATGACTTGAGCAAACTCTTCCCCATTTGCACTCCTATTCTCCATTCCAACAAGATCACAAAGTTCAAATACACCTCTTGGATGCATACCATACACCACATAGAGAGGACGAAAACCTGTGCTTTTATTTCAAGAATCATTATATGCAAATTTAGCTTGTACTAACATGAGATCCCAACTTCCAGGTGAACTACCAACAAGACAATTTAGCAAATTGCCAAGGCTTCTATTAACAACCTTAGTCTAACCATCCATTTGTGGATGATAAGCATAACTAAAATTTAGATTAGTGCCCAATTTCCTCCATAGAGTCCTCTAAAAATGACCCACAAACTTAGTATCCCTGTCAGAAATTATGTTTCTAGGAATACCATGCAGCCTTACAACTTCTTTAAAGAATAAATTAGCAATGTTAGTGGCATCACTAGTCTTCTTACATGGTATAAAATGCACCATTTTTGAAAATCTATCTACCACAACAAAGATTGAATCATTACCCCTTTGTGTACAAGGCAAACCCAAAACAAAATCCATACTCACCGAATCCAAAGGCCTGGTTGGAACTGGTAATGGCTGATAGAGCCCAACATTTTGACTTCTTCCCTTAGCATGTTGACAAATTTTACACCTTTCCACATATCTTTTCACATTTACCTTCATCTTTGGCCAATAATAAGGAGTGCTCAGCTGTAGAAAAGTTTTATCCTGTCCAAAGTGACCAGCAAGACTACCACTATGTTTTTCCTTCAACACATTATCTCTCATAGATCCTCTAGGGATACACAACTTGTTTTCCTTAAACAACAAACCTTCTTGAATCATGTAATCTGTCCATGGCTCTCTATTCCGGTAAATAGAATCATTGCAAGTTGTAAATGCTTCTCCAAAATATGCATACAACTTTCAAACTTTCAAACCCCACATTGTTAGTTTGGATTTCACACCACAATAAATGCTTCCTACTTAAGGCATCAACAACTTTATTCATTTGACCACTTTTATTCTTGAAAACAAAGTTAAAACTCTGAATATACTTAACCCATTTAGTATGCCTTTGATTCAATTTGTGCTGGCTATTTATAAACTTCAAAGCATGGTTATCCATATACATAATGAAATCCTTAGGCAATAGATAATGTCTCCTTTTCTTGAGGGACTGAACCAAAGCATAAAACTCCAAATCATAAGAAGAATACTTTCTTTTTGCCTCATTTAATTTCTCACTAAAATATGCAACTAGTTTTCCCTCTTGACTTAAGACTGCTCCAATAGCCAAACCACTAGCATCACACTCTACTTCAAACACGTTATCAAAATCAGGCAAAGCAAGTATGGGCTGTTCACTCACCTTCTTCTTGAGAAATATGAAATTTTTTTCATCCTCCTTGATCCAAACAAATGGTCTTTTATTCCCCTTAATAGTCTCCAAGCTAGGTGCTACTACATGATTGAAATTTCTTATAAATTTTCTATAAAAACTAGAAAGACCATGAAAACTCCTTACCTCCATGACACTTATTGGTGATAGCCAATCAAGTATGGCCTGAACCTTCTCCTTATCCATCTTTAGCCCTTCTTTTGACACCACAAAGCCCAAGTAAACCAGCTCGATCTGCATAAACACACACTTCTTCAAATTGATCTACAACTTTTCTTCATGTAACCTCCTCATAACCTACCTCAAATGCTCTATATGCTCCTCTTTTGACCTGCTAAACACCAAAATGTCATCCAAATATACAACCACAAATTTACCAATAAATGGTTTCAAAACCTCATTCATTAACCGCATAAAAGTACTAGGGGCATTAGGCAATACAAAGGGCATAACCAGCCAATCATACAACCCATCACTAGTCTTAAAGGTCATTTTCCATTAATCCCCCAGTCTGATTCTTATTTTGTGATAACCATTTTTCAAATCTATCTTAGAAAAATACATGGAACCACTCAAACAATCCATTAAATCTTCAATTATAGGTATGGGAAACCTATATCTTATGGTGATTTTATTAATTGCCCTTGAATCAGTACACATGAGCCATTCTCCTCCTTTCTTTGGAACCAACACTGCATGAACAACACAAGGGCTTAGACTTTCCCTTATCAATCCTTTCTTCAAAAGGTCCTCCACTTTCTTCCTTATTTCCTCATTTTCCATAGGTGTTAACTTATACGATGCCTTATTTGGAAGGCTAGCACCCGGAATCAAATCCATGTGATGGCTAATGCTTCTAATAGGAGGCAATTCATTAGGCAAATCATTTGCACCAATGTCCATATTCTCATTCAAAATGTCTTGTATTTCAATAGGCAAATCCTCCAACTTTGTAGAAGTCATTACACGTCTAGGTTTAGGAACCAAAGCATAACCAATTTCTTCATTTTTTAAATCATTCAAAAACTCTTTACCACTTACCATCATTACCTTACTACTGCTACTGTTGTTGTCCTCTTCTTTCTCCTTTATGGGCAGCAATGTATGCTTCTCTCCATCCTTCTCAATGGTGTACGTATTCTCCTTTCCATCATGCACCGATTTCCTATCAAATTTCCATGGTCTTCCAAGCAAAACATGGCACACATCCATGGGCATTATATCACTCAAAACACAATCCTTATAACTGCTAATCTAAAAATCAATATAGGCCTGCTCACTAACTAATATTTGATGGCCTTTTTGTAACCGAGTCACTTTATATGGAGTAGGGTGTTTAATCTTTTAAGATTCAACTTTTCTACCATCTTAGTTGCAACAATATTATCAGTGCTACCACTATCTATAATGAGCTTACAACATTTACCTTGTGACTTACACTTGGTTTTGAACAATGCTCTCCTTTGAATTGGCTCTTGACTCTCTTTTTGTGGCTTCAACAACACCCTCTTAAGCATTAAAGACTCACTTGATTCTATTTCATCCTTGTGGTGAACTGGTGATCCCACACTCTCTTGATTAGCATGAACAACTTGATTGCTTCTGTCAAATTTTGAATGTCCTCCTTTTGATGATTTAGAGAATTCCCAACTCTTGTGCCCATATTGGTTGCACTTGATGTTGCAAGTATGGGTCTAACTGGTGTTGTCATTGATGTCAACATACTCATGTTGCATTGATGAGAAGGATTGGATGAGCAGAGAGGAGCAATAGAGACAGTGAAGTGAAGACCCTAGCTAAGATGCAGATCAGAGGATGCGGTTTAAAGGGTTTGTATATATGAGTCTTGAGATGATTCAGTCAAGTTTTTAGAGGTCCGTATGAAGATCTGAAGAAGTTATGACCGCTAAAGTAGAACCAGTTCTGGCAGGTGTTTAGAAGTGATAGAGTGACATAGATAGGTCCAGTGAGATCTAAAAATGTCTTATCCCATTGTGTGGATTTGAGGGAGTGTTGAGGATGTCCCTGTGAAGTGTCAACTAGATTGGTTTGTGGTTTGAAGGTTCGAAAGCACCTATTCCTTTGTGACAGTGATGACAGACTGTGTTCTTGAAGTTCCAGATGAAGGAGAGAAGAATTCTAGTAAGAAGATGAAGTGCGGATGTTCTTGGTGATTCAAGAAAGGTTGTGGTGATCTTTAGATCGTGTCTAGTTCATGTTGGTGGTCTGCATTGAAGTTAGAGTTTACATTTGAAGAATAACCACTGGATGTTGGTATTCTTCCTGAGACTAGCTGACCGGATGTATTACATGTCTTGTGGATGTTCTTGTAGGTGTTTGCCGACTTAGATGATTGTTCCTAAGTCAATGCCTTGTATAAATAAGGGATTGTGAAGTCATTCCAAAGTGACTCTGGTGTGGATGAGTGTGTGGTAGCAAGGAAGAGAGAGAAAGGCAGAGCAAAAGTTTTTGGGCTTAAATGGAACTGATCCAAGCATGGTAACGATGCTATTGACCAGTTTAAGTTTGTAATACTTGTTACTTTGTAGATAGTGTGTCTCTTGTAGGCAGTGGGCCCCTTGTGAGCAGTGTGCTCAGGTAGTGAGCCCTAATGGGTATGTGCCATTTTGTTCTTTCTATTCTTCTAACAGAGAATACATTTTGGGTTAATCACCCCATGGTTTTTCCCTTGACCGGGTTTTTCACGTCAAAATCTTGGTGTCTCATGTGTTGATGTGTATCTGCTCTTATGTTAATGCTTTATGCTTTCATGGTTGATTAATTATTATGCTACTGAATAACAAAGTGGATTTAAGTGTTTAAATTGAAAGCAAGTTTTGGACAACTGATTCACCCCCCCTCTTAGTTGTCTGTCCTGAATCCAACACTTGAAACATTTTCTAGCAAATCATCTTCTTCTACCTTGTGAACCACCTTTTCCATAAGACCTTCCTCCTTTGTTTTGATAACCACCCCTATCATCATTGGCTATCCCACTAGAACTTCTAGCCTCTTCTCCTTGATGATGTTGTTGTCCCCTACTTGTTTGTTGTCCCCTTCCTCTAAAACCTCTCCCTCTCTTCTTCTCTTGCTGACTTTTCTTCCTTTGCAGCTTCTCCTTTGCCTTTAAGGCAAGTTGATAAGCCTCTTATAGGCTCCTAGGGGACAAAAGACTCATTTCATCTTACAAACTATATTTGAGACCATTCACATATCAGGCTATCTTTTCCACATCTTCTTAAGCATGCTTGGATTGGATTATTAACTTGTAGAATTCCTCCATATAGTCTTTCATAGACATATCCTTTTGCTTCAAATTTTGCAATCTCTTAAAGAGATTAGCTTGGTAATCACTTGGCATAAATTTTGCCTTCAACTTGGCCACCATTTGATCCTAGGAGTTAATCTTCTCCTTATTTCTCCTTCTCCTCTTAGCTTGGACAAAGTCCCACCACATGGCAGCATGGCCCTTCAATCTAGTGCAGGCAAACTTTACTCTTCTCTTTTCGGCTACACCCTCATTCAAAATATTTATCCAAGTCATTGATCCAATCAATCAAGTCTTCACCATTGAGGCTTCTAGCATATGTTGACACCTCTATCTTGCATTTAGAACTCAAGCTCATGACTAATTTCAATAGTCTTTCACCAAATTCTTCTTCTTGTTCCACTTGTCCTTTATCATTCTCTTCTCTCTATTGTTCTTCCTCCTCATCACCTATATCCTCAACACTAGGGGTTCATCTCCTCTATGTTCTTTCTAGGGCTTCCATCCTTGCAGCCAAACTCAGCAACAACTCAGGGTCACGATGGTCTCTTCGGCCTCTACCTCAGCCTCCTCTACCCATTCTTCTTGCAGGCATCTTGACCACTTAGCAATGCCCAATCTAACCTCAAGCTCTGATGCCAATCTGGTGGAGTCTTGCTAGTCACAGAATCAAACCAATCAATCTCATAGTAGATTTCAATCAAAGAGAATTCAGAACAATGACAAGAATTAAAAATGACTCCTTCAAAGTCTTCACAATAAATACCAAAATGACAGGAAGTTTTAAAATGCAGACTTTAGTGATAGAGAAATCGCAAGATGGAATGTAAAAAAACTCAAATCCACTGTATTCTATTGCATAACCCAAGCATTACAAAGTCTATCTTTCAGCCTGCAATGATTAGCCTTTTCTAAAATGCATGAAAAACTATTTATCACCTAAAACTACAACTATCTTCTACCTTCATGTCATTCTTTTCTTCCCTTCCTCTACATTCACTCTGACCTCTCTGCTAGTGGCCAAGATAATCTCTTCTGATTCCTTGATTCTTCCAAGGGCATCGATTCCTCTTTCCAAACATTCTACAACCGTTGGCCACAATCTTTTGGACTGCAATCACATCGGTTTCCTCTAAGTTTCTACTCATATTTCCAACCAATCATTGCATGTTCTGATTCTTTACTATTTTTCTCCAATTATCTTCAAACCGCCTGGTAGAAACTTTATAACTTCTTGAACTGATTCACAGACATCATGAACTCCTGTGTTGGTTGTCAATTGCTCTATATTCATTCAATCTCTGTGTCCTTTCGACTTCCTAACTACCAAGGAAACTGTTAGCCAAGACTCTGTATCTGCACAAACCTACCATCTGTCAATTTGTAGAATATCCACAATATTTTAACCCTGAATATAACTTTTTTGCACTTGGGTGATAGGAGGCTTCTAAAATAGAGCTTTACATAAGATAGGAGTTAATAGATAAAGACAGAAGACAAAGATCCACCACCTACAAAAGCTAACAAAAAGAACAAAACAACAAAAAGAAGAAAAATTAAAATTGTAGGGTAAGATGCCTTGGCATCAAGATCAGCTTGAAATGTTGCAATAAGACAAACTACATGCATAATATCATGTTTGGTTTCAATTAGATAAAGCAATCCTCCAATCATTGATCTATACTTTTTTTATCATTCTTAGGTGATTCATCAATTTTTCTCAACTTGCAGCCAGTCACCATGGGAGTACATACCAGTTTAGAATCTTCCATCCCAAACTTCTTCAACAACTCTTTCACATACTTAGATTGAGATATGATGATTTATTTATCTAATTAATTAATTTACAGACCCAAAAAGAAATTCATCTCACCAAACATAGACATCTCAAAATCTTTCTACATTTCACCAGCAAAATTCATACACCTTCGTTGCCTCCAAAGATGATATTATCAACAAAGACTTCAACAATCAACATTTGATCACCATTAATCTTGAAATAGAGATTACTATCAGCAGTACCTTTATTGAACCCTAACTCAAGTAAGTACTTGTCCAACCTTGCATTCTAGGCTCTAGGAGCTTACTTGAGTCCATACAATGCTTTCTTCAGCCTCCAAACCATATCACCTTGATTTGATAGTTGGAATCCCTCTGGTTGCTCAATGTAGACTTCCTCTTCTAACTCACCATTCAGAAATGTAGACTTCACATCCATCTAATACATCTTGAAATCTTTGTGAGTTGTAAATACCAGAAACATTCTGATTGGATCAATCTGAGCTATTGGAGCAAAAGTCTCTTCAAAATCTATCCCTTCAATTTGAGAATATCCTTTGTACACAAGCCTTGCTTTATTCCTTACAAATTCTCCATTTTCATTTAGCTTATTCTTGAAAATCCATTTGGTCCCAATAACATTTTTGTGAGTAGGTCTAGGAACTAATTCCCAAGTTTCATTCTTCTCTATCCACATTACTTCTTCCTCCATTGCTTTTACCCAATTTTCATCATTGCAGGCTTCATTCATAGTTTTTGGTTCAATTGTAGAGATAGTAATTCACTTATTCTTCTGCAGCTCTTTTTCTTTTTAGTACTCCTTTGTCTTTGTCTCCAATAATTTGATCTTTAGAGTGATTGATTCTTACATACCTGGGGGTTTTAACAACAACTTTTGGAGTCTTTTCTTCTTCATCTTGACTGTCTTCTTGTTCAACTTTTTCTTCATAAGTTATAGTAGCAGGTTCATCTAATTCATATCCACTCTGATCTGATGTTCTCCCTTTTCCTTCATCCACCTTCACATTTGCACTCTCAACAATCCTTTTTATCCTTTTGTTGTAGCACTGGTAGGCCTTACTCTTGGTAGAGTATCCAAGGAAGATTCCTTCATCACATCTTACATAAAATTTCCCTAGATCTTCATCTCTTCTGATATAGCATTTGCTTCCAAAGACTTTGAAATATTTTATTGTAGGAATTCTTCCATACCACAATTCATAGGGAGTTTTAGTACCATTACCTTTCACTTGAACTTTGTTTTGTATGTAGATAGCAATATGTATAGCTTCTTTCTAGAAATCTTCTGGTAGACCTCCTTCCTTCATCATTGTTCTAGCAGCCTCTTGAATTGTCCTATTCTTCCTTTCCACAACTCCATTCTACTGAAGAGTCCTAGGTATAGACAACTATATTTTTATTCCTTGCTCTTCACAAAATATGTTGAATTCATTTGATGTGAACTCGCCTCCTCTATTAGATCTCAAGCATTTGATTTTTAGCTCAATTTCATTTTCAACCATTGCCTTGAAAGATTTGAACTTTTCTAGGGATTCAGATTTGTCTCTTAGAAAAGTAACCCAAGTCATTCTAGAATAATGATCAATAAGAAACATGAACTACCTATCACCTTGTAGACTTCTTATCCTTATAGGATCACATAGATTTGTATGTACTAGATCCAACAAACTAGCAAAAAATTGCTCTTTTCTCTTGAAACTTCTTCTTGTCTACTTCCCTAATTGACATTCCTTACAAATTGTATTGGAGGATTTCACAAGTTTTGGTAAATCTCTCACAGTGTGGCCTGAACTTATCTTTACCAGATTATCAAAGTTTATATGACATTTTCTTCTATGCCACAACCAACTCTCATATGTTTGGGCTAACAGCTAGTAATCATTTGTTCCTCTTAATTGATAGATGTTACCTATAGTCTTCTTACCAGTAGCAATCACAGTTCTAGAGCTTTCCATGATCTTGCACCCATTGTCTTTGAATCTCATATCATGACGATTGTCACACATCTGACAAACACTCAAAAGATTATGCTTAAAACCCTTCACATATAGGACATTGTCAGTATTATGCTTTCCATCAAATGAAATAGATCCTTTTCCACAAATCTTACCAACTGCATTATCTCCAAACCTAACCAGTCCTCCATCATATTTTTCCAAACTCACAAACTTTCTTTTGTCACTGATCATGTGATGTGAGAATCCACTATCAATAATCCATTCATCCTTATCTTTCTCAACCTGAATAGTCAAAGCACTTTCTTCCACTAGTTTTTCTTTTTTGACACAGCTAGCAAAATTAGTAGACATAGGATCTTCTTTAATAGCAATAAACAGGCATTCATTTGCACTAGTACTAGAATCATTAGATTCATCATCATTCACACCTTCATCATCAAAATCTCTAACATAGTAACATTTCTTTGGAGCTCTAGGCCTGCTCTCAAATCTTTTCCTATTTCTTTCAATTCTTTCAAGACATCTGGAAGCATAATGACCTACTTTACCACATGAGAAAAATTTGAAATATAATTTGTCTTTGAACTTACTGAAACCTCTTTGCAACTTGTCAACAAAGTTAGCTTCAATTTCATCAAATTCATCATCAGGGTCCACCTTATATTTCTCAGCTTTGGAGATATTTTCTAAAGTACTAACTTTAAAAGTTGTCTAAACTTTTGGTAGGGCATCACCAAACTATCTCATCTCAAAGGCTATAAGCTTTCCAAGTAATTGATCCCTGTCAATAGTTTTCATAGTCATTTTTTCTTCAATTGTAGCTAACTTGTGTTTATAGGACTTTGGTAGAGATCTAAGAATTTTCATCACAACTTCCTTATCACCAATGGTTCCTCCCATTCCTTTTATTCCATTGACAAGTTCATCAACCCTTTGCATGAAGGCTGTAATATTTTTCTTCATTCATCTTTAAACTCTCATATTTTGCTTTCAGGCCCTGTAGCTTGGCTTCTTTACAGAATCATCTCCTTCATGTAGTTTTTTCAATTTCTCCCAAATATTAGTTGCAGTTTCTAGATCGATGACTTTTATCAGCTCAGTGTCAGTAACTCATACTCTTTGATTTCATCTTTAGTTGTCAAAGCATGTTTAGGTATGGTGTATTATGTTTCCATAGCTTTGTTGGAATTAGACCAGACAATTGAGAGGGGGGGTGAATCAAGTGTCAACAATAAAAACTTTTTCTTCTCTTTAACCTTCTTTATTATCTTACTATCAGATGCATTCAATGTAAACATTAAAGCATAGATCAACAACATAAGAGAAGAAATATAATCAACACACTTGACACAGATTTTGACGTGGAAACCCGGTTAAGGGAAAAACCACGGTGGAGGTTAACCAACAAAGCTTTGTACCCTGTTAATAGTACTTTAGAAAAATAGAAGGCACATGCCTTCAGGTGCACTGCCCATAGCTCACTACTCGAAAGAGAGGCTCACTGCCTACATAATTTATTTAGAATAGAAATAATTAACTAAGAAATAGTATCTACTTCATGCGTGATTCAGTTTCAATGAATGCTCAAATACTTCTTCTTTGCCCCAAATTCTTCTTCACACTCTATCCTGCTCTCACTCCTTTACTTCTCTACTCTGCTCTTGATCCTTTATTCAAATTTTATCTAATTTGCACAAGGATGTTTTTCAATGACTCTTCAACCAGTATTTATATTCTTCATCAACCTTGGAATAACCAACAAGGTTGGTTAAACTTGATGCGGATCATCACATTGTCAGCCAAACACAACTGAGACTTGAATCTGCTTCTATAACCACTCCACACTTCACAAAAATGCTCTTAAGGCATCCACAACATGCTAGGAACATCCGGTCAGCCAAGACTGGGAAGAACATCAACCTTAAAGAAGAAATATTCAATTAACAAACTCAAACTTCAATGCAGACCTCTAACATAGTAGCCACATGGTCCAGAGACCTCCACAAGCACATTGAAATCACCAATAGCATTCACTCTAAACCATATTACTAGAAACATTTGAATCTTCCTCCAGAACCTCAAGAACACTCTCTGCCATGACTGTCAAACTAGAAGGATAGCTTGAAGACCTCCAAACCACAAACTACTAGAGTTGATGATACACATTGACTTCCCAAACATGCCTTCAGATCTGTAGACCAAGATATTTCACTGCGGAACAATCTAGACCAACTTACTGTCACACTGTCTCTTCTAAATACTGCAAAATCTAGTTCTACTCAAATGGCCATAACTTCTTCAAATCTTCATGCGGATTTCTCAACTCTTAACTGGAGCAACCTCTGACAATCCTCTACACATCCATATGGTTTGCATGCATTGATTTTCATTAATTTTTTCGATATCCTCAACAATCTGGTTTCTATACAGATAGTAAAATAGGATACAATTGACACCAATGGCAACAAGAATATGTTGACATCAATGACAACACCACTTAGGCACATATTTGCAACAATCTCCCCCTTTATCATTGATGGCAGCATATGATGTGAAAAACTAAATTTAACCATCAAGACAAGAACTTCTCCCCTTTCTCTTCTCACTTCTGTAACTACTTCCTTTACTGCTCCCCCTTACATCAGCAACTAGTTTTTCACATGACTTCTCTCCCCCTTTGACATCAATGGCAAAAGACACATATTTGCTATCTTTTCTCCCCTTTTTACTTCAGACTTATCCCAAAATTTGCATATTGACTACTCCCCCTTTGAGTAGTACCTTCTTAACATCAATCCAAGTCTCAAAATATGAATGTAAATTCCATCGAACTGATGCACCTTAGTGCATCTTAGTTCTGATCAGGAGGGGTAATTACCCCTAACTTTTCTCTGAGATACTCAAAAGTATTTTTGGGAAGAGGCTTAGTGAAGATGTCTGTAATCTGATCTTTTGAAGACACAAACACCAACTTGACTTCATTCTCATTAACTTTCTCTTTCAAGAAGTGAAACTTGATAGTTATATGCTTTGTCTTTGAATGCAATACCAGATTCTTGGAAATGCTTATAGCACTTGAATTATCACAAAAGATTGTAATTGGCTTCTCAAACACAACACTAATGTCCTTCAACATTTGCTTCATCCACAAAACTTGAGAACAATTATTCGTTGCTGCTATATACTCTGCTTCTGTAGTAGACAAAGAAATTACTTCTTGCTTTTTGCTCATCCAAGAGACCAATCTTCTTCCCAAGAAGAATGTATGACCACTAGTACTTTTTTTTGTCATCCACGTCTCCTACCCAATCAGCATCTGTATATTCATGAGGAGTGAAGTCATTGTCCTTTGGATACCACAGTCCATAATCAATTGTCCCCTTGAGATATTTGAAAATTCTTTTAACACCACAACATGCGATTCTTTTTTATCAGCTTGAAATCTGGCAACAAGTCCAGCTGCATTCATGATGTCAGGTCTGGTCTAAGTCAAATAGAGCAGTCCTCTAATCATTGATCTATACCTTTTCTGATTTGCCTTTGGGGAGTCATCATCTTTGCTTAGCTTGCATCTGGCTACCATAGGAGTGCCTATTGGCTTTGAATCTTCCATTCTAAACTTCTTCAACAATTCTTTCACATACTTCGACTAAGATATGAAGATACCTTTATCTGACTAAACAATTTGCAAACCTAGGAAGAAATTCATCTCACCAAACATTGACATCTCAAACTCACTTTTCATTTGATCAGCAAATGCTTTGCACATGCATTTATTTCCACCAAAAATGATATCATCAACAAAGACCTCAACAATTAGAATATCCTCATGATTTATCTTGAAGTACAGATTACTATCGGTAGTACCTTTGCTAAATCCTAGCTTAAGCAAATGCTTATCCAATTTGGCATACCAGGCTCTTAGAGCTTGCTTGAGTCCATACAAGGCTTTTCTTAGTCTACAAACCTTATCTCCTTGATCAGACAACTAAAATCCTTCCGATTGCTCAATGTATACTTCTTCCTCCAAATCTCCATTTAGAAATGTTGATTTGACATCCATCTAATAAACTTTAAAATCTTTGAAAGCAGCAAAAGAAAGAAATAATCTGACTACCTCTATCCTTGCCACTGGAGCAAAAGTTTCTTCAAAATCAATTCCTTCAACTTGAGAATAACCTTTACATACCAACCTCACCATCTTCATTCAATTTATTCCGGAAGACCCATTCGGTTCCAATCACATTTTTGTCCTCAGGTCTGGGAACAAGATCCCACATGTGATTCTTTTCAATTTGCATCAATTCTTCTTCCATTGCCTTAACCTAGTTTTCATCATTATAAGCTTCACTTATTGATTAAGGTTCAATTTTTGAAATCAAACAAATCTCTTCTTGATCTTCAGCAACTCTTCTCCTAGTTCAAACAGCTCTATTTTTATCTCCTATGATTTGATCTTCAGGATGATTCATTATTACATACCTGGGGGTTTTGGGAATTGCTTGGACTTCTATTTCTTGAGCTTGTTCCTCAACATCTATACTAATTCCTTGAATCTCTGGGGTTTCCGGATCAATCTGTATCTGAGTCAGAGTTTGAACTAACCTTCCTTGACTTTGACTTTCATTTTGATCATCTAAATCATATCCGTAGAACCTGGAATGTCCTTCCTTGCTTTCATCAACTTTGACATTAGCACTTTCAATAATCTTTTTCAACCTCTTATTAAAGCATCGGTAAGCCTTACTTTGAGTAGAGTATCCCAAAAATATTCCCTCATCACTTCTTGTATCAAACTTGCCTAAATCCTCATCTCTTTTGATATAGCATTTACTACCCAAAACTCTGAAATATCTCACTGTAGGAGGATGACCAAACCATAGTTCATAAGGGGTCTTACCAGAGTTGCCTTTGATCTGCACTTAGTTAAGAGTGTAGATAGTAGTACTTACAAATTCTCTCCAATAAACTTGCGGAACATTTTTTCCATCATCATGGTTCTAGTAGCTTCTTGAATGGTCTGATTCTTTCTTTCCACAACTCCATTTTGTTGGGGAGTCCTAGGAGCAAATAACTATTTTTTTATGCCATGCTTTCCACAGAAAGCATCAAACTCATGAGAAGTAAATTCTCCACCTCTGTTGGATCTCAGACATTTTAATTTTTCACCATTTTCATTTTCCACCATCACTTTGAACACCTTAAATTTGTCAAGAGCTTCTAATTTTTCTTTAAGGAAGGTTACCCACATCATTCTGGAGTAGTCATCAATCAGCAACATGAAATATCTATCTCCTTGCACACTCCTAATTCTAGCAGGACCATAGAGATAAGTATGTACTAGTTCCAATCAACCATTTGAAACTTGTTCCTTACTTTTGAATGAAATTTTGCTCTATTTCCCTAATTGACATTCTCTACACATACAATTAGGTTTCACAAGTTTTGGAAGATCTCTTACAGCCTGAGTGGAACTTATTTTTACAATGTTATCAAAATTCACATGACACATCCTCCTATGCCATAACCAACTTTGATCTATCTGAGCAATCAAACAAATTTTTCTAGAGCTTCTTAAGTGAAAAATGTTACCTTTAGATTAAGTACCGGATGCAATTTTAGTTCTGAAACTCTCCAATATTCTGCACTTTCCATCCTTGAATCGAAGATCATAACCTTTATCAACAAACTATCCAACACTGAGAAGATTATGTTTCAGTCCTTCCACATATAGAACATCATTGGTACTATTCTTACCATCAAAAGAGATGGATCCTCTACCACAGATTCTACCAGCTGAGTTATCTCCAAATTTCACAAGCCCACCTTCATAATCTTTAAAATTTATAAACTCACTCTTGTCTCTAGTCATAGGATGAGAACATCCACTATCAATCACCCATTCATCCTTCTCAATAACCTGAGTGGCCAAGGCACTTTCCATATTTGCAAAGCTAATAGATTCAGTGGACACTGGATCTTCATCTTTGGTGGCAAAGAATGCCCAATCATTTTCAGGGGAACCTCCATGGTCAGATTCATCATATGTGACTCCTTCTCCAGTTTCTTGGACATAGTAACATTTGTTCTAACTTATGTATCTATTAAGGTTTGATTTTGAAAACCTCTTTGGACATCTTGAGGCATAATGACCAATCTTATTACAAGAAAAACATTTGAGTGGCAATTTTCCTTCATACTTACTAGATCCTCTTGGCACTCTTTTGGCAAGAAGAGCTTCAAGATCTATAGTTTCAATTTCAACATCTTCAAGATCCTTCCTAGTCTTCATGAATCTATTTGATCTTACAGAAGATCTTTAACCTGAATCATATTTTTGTTTTCCATATACACTGGCCTTAAATACAGATTCAGACTTGGGAAGAGAATCACTAGACTCACTTAACTCAAAGGCTAAAATTTTGCCAACCAGATGATCTCTTGTAACATCTGAGACAGTCCTAATCTCCTCTATGGCTGCAACCTTATGTTTGTATGAATTAGGTGAAGATTTGAGTGCTTTTGATACAATCTCTGATTCTTCCAAAGTTTTACCAGCACACTTGATACTACACACAAGTTCATTTATCTTCTGCATGTAGATTGTGATGTTTTCATCTTCACTCATCCTCATAGTTTCAAATTTTCCTCTTAGACTTTGCAGCTTGGTGCATTTGACATATTTGTCACCTTCATACAGAAACTCCAACTTTTTCCAGATTTCATAAGCAATTTTTAGACCAAACACATTTGTCGTTTTTGAATCAATTGGGGCACTCAACAAGTCTTCTTTAGCTTGAAGATTAATTTCAGCATCTTTGATTTGATCTGGAGTTAAAGGACCTTTTTTTAGAGGTTTATAATCAACACTAGTTATCGCCCAATAGGCATACCATGCATTGCAAATGGCACTCCATGCGATTCTTCCAAACAAAATAATTTGTTCCATCAAATTTTGGACTATCCTTCATGTAGGTTGACATCCTGGATCTCCTCAAGTGGACAGGCTTTTAGAAGAGGATCTAGCTCTAATACCAATTGTTGGAATTAGACTAGACAACTAAGAGTGGGGGGGTGAATCTGTTGTCCACAATAAAAACTTTTTCTTCTCTTTAACCTTCTTTATTATCTTACTATCAGATGAACGATGTAAACATTAAAGCATAGATCAAAAACATAAGAGTAGAAATATTATCAACACACTTGACACCAAGATTTTGATGTGGAAACCTAGTTAAGGGAAAAACCATGGTAGGGGTTAACCCACAAAGATTTGTACCCTGTTAAAAGTATTTAGAAAAATAGAAGGCACATGCCTTTGGGTGCACTGCATAGAGTCAACTGCTCAAAAGAGAGGCTCACTACCTACAGAATTTATTTAGAACAGAAAGAATTAACTAAGAAATAACATCTACTTCATGCCTGATTCAATTTTAATGAATGCTCAAATACTTCTACTTTGCCCCAAATTCTTCTTCACACTTTGTACTGCTCTTGCTCCTTTTCTTATCTGCTTTGCTCCTGATCCTTTATTCAAACTTTATCTGATTTGCACAAGGATGTTTTTCAGTGACTCTTCAACTAGTATTTATATGCTTCATCAACCTTGGAATGATCAACAAGGTCAGCTAAACTTGATATGGATCATCACACTGTCGATCAAACACAACTAAGACTTGAATCTGCTTCTAGAACCACTCCACACTTCACAAAAAAGTTGTTAAGGAATCCACAACATGCTAGGAACATCTGGTCAGCCAAGACTGGGAAGAACATCAACCTTAAAGAAGAAATCTTCAATTAACAAACTCAAACTTCAATGCGGACCTCCAATATAGTAGCCACATGATCTAGAGACCTCCACAAGTACATTGAAATCACCAATAGAATTCACTCTAAACCATACTACCAGAAACATTTGAATCTTCCTCTGGAACCTCAAGAACACTCTCGGCCATGACTGTCAAACTAGAAGGATAGCTTGCGGACCTCCAAACCACAAACCACTAGAGTTGATGATACACACTAACTTCCCAAACATGCCTTTAGTTATGTAGACCAATATATTTCACTGTGGAGCAATCCGGACCAACTTACTGTCATACTATCTCTTCTGAATATTGCAAAATCTGGTTCTACTCAGATGGCCATAACTTCTTCAAATCTTCATGTAGATTTCTCAATTCTTAACTAGAGCAACCTCTGACAATTCTCTACATAGCCATATGGTTAGCATGCATTGATTGTCATTAATTTTCTCAATATCCTCAACAATCTGGTCTTCTGATGAAGGGGGTAAATCACAAAACACACAATAACAGATATTGAACACAACAAATAGAACTTTCTTTTATTGAACTGGGCAACTCATTCCATTATAGAAGCTCAATTACAATCACAGGATAAATCCTCTACTGGCTACAGCACATTACAGCTTTCCCAACCTCAAGACTCTAGAATCTTTAGCCTTTTGTAACCCCAAATCAGCTAGGGTTTCTATTTTCCCACCTATTCTTGACTCCACACTGGCCCCCTCAACTCTACTACTGCCTAGGGTTCCCAAAATAGTCATAAATAGAACTTTTTGGTGGCCTCCAGCTAAATTTTGAATTTTGCAACTCCCTCCAAAAGTAGGTCAACTTCCAGGAAGCATAACTTTTGATCCGGGTGTCCGATTGACGAACTGTTTTAAGCGCCGGAAAGCTTGGGATGTAAAATATTACGCTGGAAATCTGTAAATGGATTTCCATCAACTTTTTGAGATGTTATGAGAAGTTTTAGTGCCTCATATCTCGTTCCGTAAATTTTCAGGGGCTTTTCAGAAAACAAAAACTTTAATATTTTTCAGCTCACAAATGATCTTTACCTGATTCCTTCGCCAAAGGTCTTATATTTCCATTATGTAACTTTCTAGAAGTTTTTGCTTCATTACGTGCCTAAATGCAAACTTTCTAAAAATAGCAAGTACACTTTCCTAAATAGGCAGGTCGCTATTTTTAGCAGTTTTGGAAAAACTGAAAGTCCTACATTATTATTCTAGATATTATGGAACCAAAAACACTAATTATGGGAAGAAATGAGAACAACTACAATGGTTTTGAATTAACTTCTTTTTAGGTGATGCAAGATTGCCCTTAGACCTCTGGATGCTCCTGCATCAGACACCCAGGGTAATTCGAGAAGTGACCCTGTCACATCTTAGGTGTTTGTGTGAGGAAAACCCAAATAGTCAACCTCTGCCTTAGACAACCAAGAAGAATCTTCAACAGGCCTTCCTTTCCATTTCACTAGATATTCTTCGTATTGATTGTTCTGAGTGCTCCTTCCCACACAGCTATCCAAAATCTCTTCTATCTCCTCTATTGAAGTAGATGCTAGAATACTCCACTGCACTTCTGTTGGTCCATCCTTTGTTCCACCTTCATGATATTCTGATAAATCAGCAATGTTGAAAATAGGAGAAATATTGATCCCACTCGGCAGCTCTACCTCATATGCATTTCCTGAATCATGCTTCTTCATGATTCTGCATGGTCCAAATCTCTTCATTTTCAATTTATCGTATGTTCCAACTCGGAACCTTTCTTTTCTCAAGTGAACCATGACTTCATCACCCACCTAGAACTCCTTATACCTCCTCTTCTAATTTGCCTTAGCCTTGTACTGAATATTCATCTTATTAATGTGCTTTCTCACTTCTTCATGCAATTTCTTCAAATGTTCTGCAAAGTCTTCAGCTTCAGCACTTGTCTTTTCTCCATTGTCCAGCTTCCTTAACTAAGAAGCATTTCTCGGGTATTACCATATACAATCTAGAATGGTGATTTACCAGTACTCCTATTAACAGAATTCTTGTAGGCAAATTCTACCTGTGGTAAAATCAAATCCCATCCCTTGGGCTTATCTCCTACTAAGCATCGTAGCAGGTTATCCAAACTCCTATTCACCACTTCTGTCTGTCCATCAATCTATGGATGGTGTGTGGAACTGAACTTCAAGTCTGTCTTTAACTTCTTCCACAATGTCCTCCAGAAATAACCAACAAACTTGGTATCTCGGTCTGAAACTATGCTTTTTGGTAGACCATGTAGTCTAACCACTTCCCTAAAAAATAACTTTGCAATATGAATAGCATCATTAGTCTTCTTACAAGGAATAAAATGTGCCATTTTTGAGAATCTATCCACCACCACAAAAATAGAATCATGTCCTCTTTGTGTCCTTGGTAAACCAAGAACAAAATCCATGCTAATATCATCCCATGGCTTCTCTGGTACAGGTAATGGTTGATACAACTCTATATTCTAACTTGTTCCTTTTGCCATCTGACACACTCTACAACTTTGCACAAATTTCCTCACATCATGTTGCAACTGCGGCCAATAATAATTTTCACTGACAATGGCAATGGTCTTATCTCAACCAAAGTGTCTAGCTAACCCCCCACTATGCTTCTCCTTAATTAGGTTCTCTCTCATGGAACTCCTTGGAATGCACAATTGGCTTCCTCTAAACAACATGCCATCTTGGATTATGAAATCAAACCATTTTGTTCTATCCAAAGTAACAAGTTTCAAACAAGCTTTCCAAGCCTCTGTAAAATCTGAATCTTTAGGATACAAACTTTTGAGTTCATCAAACCCAACAACCTCTGTCTTCATTACTGTCAACAAATTTCACCTTCTGCTCAAGGCATCTGCAACCCTGTTGGACCTCCCACTCCTATGCTTCAAAACAAAAGTATAACTCTACAAAAACTCAACCCATTTTAATTGCCTTTGATTTAACTTTCCTTAACTATTAAGATACTGCAAAGTTTGATGATCAGTATATAAAACAAACTCTTTTGGCAACAAATAATGTCTCCATTTCTTCAAAGCCTGGACTATTGCATAAAACTCTTGATCATAAATAGAATACTTTTTCTTGGCATCATTAAGCTTCTCACTAAAATAGGCAATGGGCTTACCTTCTTGGCTCAAAACAGCTCCTATACCACTACCGCTAGCATCACAATCTACCTGAAATACCTTATTAAAATCTGGAAGTGCCAAAATAGGTTGTTCTACAACTTTTTGCTTTAATGTGTCAAAGCTCTTGTTTTCTCCTTTAGTCCATCTAAACTCTTTTCTATCCCCTCTCATTGTCTCAGTTAGGGGTGCACAAATGCTACTAAAATTCCTGATAAACTTTCTGTAAAAACTTGCCAAACCATGAAAAGATCTTACCTCCGTTGCACTCCTTGGCGTAGGCCATTCAATGATAGCCCTTACTTTTTCTGGGTCCATCTTAAGACCTTCCTCTGAGACAACAAATCCTAGGTATACCAACTCCTTCTTTGCAAAACTACATTTCTTCAGATTAATCAACAACTTCTCTTCCCTCAACTTCTCTAGAACTCTTCTAATATGCATCAGATGCTCATCCCAAGTCTTACTAAAAATCAAAATATCATCCAAATAAACAATAACAAAACTTCCCAAAAATTCTTTCAGTACCTCATTCATGAGCCGCACGAATGTGCTCGATGCATTGGTTAGCCCAAATGGCATGACTAACCACTCATACAAACCTTCCTTTGTCTTCAAGGCCATCTTCCATTCATCTCCTTCTCTGATATGGATCTGGTGATACCCACTCTTCAGGTCAATCTTCGTGAAGTACTTGGCTCCACTCAAACAATCCATGATGTCATCCATTCTTGGCAATGGAAACCTATACTTGATTGTTATCTTATTGATGGCTCGAGAGTCTGTACATATCCTCCATTCTCCATCCTTCTTTGGTGCTAGTACTATAGGTATCGCACATGGACTTAGGCTCTCCCTTATCAATCCCTTTCTCAACAACTCATGAACTTGTCTGTTCAGCTCTTCATTCTCTACAGGGTTCATTCTATGGGCTACCTTATTTGGCAAACTGGCTCCTGGTATCAAATCCATTTGATGACTTATCTTCCTTACTAGTGGTAAACCTTCTGGTACATTATCAGAGATAATGTCCTGGAACTCTTCCAACATATCTGAAACTTCTACAGGTACATCTTCACATTTCTCTTGAGTAATCTTAGGAATCAAAGAAAAGAAATGACCCTCATGCTTCATACCCTCCAAAAATTTCCTACCATCTACCAAGCAAATTCTAGCAGTACTACATACCTTTTCTTCCACCTCCTTCAAGGGCTTCAACTTATGACGAACTCCATCCTTTGTTAGGGAATATGTGTTTACATGACCATCATGGACAACACTCCTATCATACTACCACGGCCTCCCTAACAGCATATGACATGCATCCATTAGTATGATATCACACAACACCTCATCATGGTAGTCACCAATCTTGAACTTCACTAAACACTGCTCATTGACCAAAGCTCTATGGTCCTTCTGCAACCATGCAATCTGATATGGATGTAGATGTTTTCTTCTTGTCAACTTCAACTTGTCAACCATCTCTAAAACAAGATTATCAGTGCTTCCACTGTCAATAATAATATCACAACACTTACCTTCACATTTGCACCTTGTGTGGAATAAACTCTTCCTCTGATTGGGTTCTCTCTCCTCATTCAACAAAGTTCTTCTGACAACTAGGGTTTCTCCCCTTTCAGCATCTCCAGAATGCTCAGACTGTGCATCTTCATCTACATGTGCAACTCGTGCATTACCTTCAGGTCTTCTATTCATCCTTCCTTGATGTTGTGGACATTCATATGCTTGATGCCCTTCTTCTCCACATTGGAAACAGGTTCTTCTAAAACCTCCTCTTCCAGGTCCTTGCCCAGGTCTGCTTCTTCCTCTTCCTCTTTGCTCACCATTGTTCTGGTCAAGAGGGCAGTAGGTATTGTCACCTCTATGATTTTGACTGGTGCCAGCTTCTTCACTTTTCTTTGCATCTTCATTTTGGCCCCCATAGGGTCTTCCACTAGTCCTTCTGCCTTGACCTCTTCCCCTTTGCTTGCTGTCAAATCTTTTATTCAACTTCTCTTCCACCTTCAGGGAAAACTAGTACGCATCTTCTATGGTGGTCATTCTGACTAGGCTCAACTCCTCTTGAATACTCAGCCTCAACCCATTAATGTAACGGGCTACCTTCTCCTTGTTGGGCTCTGCATGGCCTGTCCTAATAGTAATTTTATAAAACTCTTCTATATACTCCTTAACAGACTTGTTACCTTGCTTCAGTCCTTGCAGCTTCTTCAGCAACTCCATCTCATAGTCCACAGGAATGAACTGCTTCTTTAGTTTCTCCACCATCTGATCCCATCTGGAGATCTTTCCTTTTCCTCTTTTGTTCCTCTCTAATTGGACCTCCTTCCACCAAATATTGGCGTGGCCCTTCAACTTTGTTTTTGTAAACTTAACCCGATCTGGGTCCTCCACATCTTCATACTCAAAATACTCCTCCATGTCATTGATCCAATCAATAAGCTATTCTGGATTCAAATCTCTAGAATATGTAGAAACTTTGATCCTGGGCCTCTTTCTGATCTTTGAAATGGCCCTCAACAACCTAACTTCTGTAGGATCTCTGGCAGCTTCTTGTTCTTCCTCAGATAGCTCTTCTTTATCTTCACCTTCACTTTCTTCTCTCGTCCTCGGCTCAAACCCTCTTCGTAGCTCCTCTTGCAATGCATTGATTTGCCTTTGCAGGGCTCTAAAACCCTCTTCTGTCAAAGCATTCCTCCCAACACGATTTCTTCATGGAGGCATCTTGGTCTCCGCAACAAACCCACAACCTCAGGTCCTGGTACAAACTGCCTCACGGTCGGTGATCTGTCTATACACTCAGGAACCCTCGCTCTGATACCACTTGATGAAGGGGGTAAATCACAAAACACACAATAATAGATATTGAACACAGTAAATAGAACTTTCTTTTATTGAACTGGGAAACTCATTACATTATAGAAGCTCAATTACAATCAGAGGATAAATCCTCTACTGGCTACAACACATTACAGCTTTCCCAACCTCAAGACTCTAGAATCTTCAGCCTTTTGTAACCCCAAATCAGCTAGGGTTTCTGTTTTCCCACCTATTCTTGACTCCACACTGGCCCCCTTGACTCTACTACTGCCTGGGGTTCCCAAAATAGTCATAAATAGCACTTTTTGGAGGCCTCCAGCTAAATTTCAAAATTTACAACTCCCTCCAAAAGTAGGTCAACTTCCGGGAAGCATAACTTTTGATCCAGGTGTCCGATTGACGAACTGGTTTAAGTGCCGAAAAGCTCAGGATGTAAACTATCACGCTAGAAATTCATAAATGGATTTTCATCAACTTTTTGAGATGTTATGAGAAGTTTTAGTGCCTCATATCTCGTTCCGTAAATTTTCAGGGGTTTTTCAAAAAATAAAAACTTTAATATTTTTCAGCTCACAAATGATCTTTACCTGATTCCTTCGCCAAAGGTCTTATATTTCTATTATGTAACTTTTTGGAAATTTTTGCTTCATTACGTGCCCAAATACAAACTTTCTAAAAATAGCATGTACACTTTCCTAAATAGGCAGGTTGCTATTTTTAGCAGTTTTGGAAAAACTGAAAGTCCTACATTATTATTCTGGATATTATGGAACCAAAAACACTAATTATGGGAAGAAATGAGAACAACTACAATGGTTTTGAATTAAATTTATTTTGGGTGATGCAAGATTACCCTTACACCTCTGGATGCTCCTGCATCATCTTCTATACAGATAGCAAAATAGGATACAATTGACACCAATGGCATCAAGAATATGTTGACATCAATGACAACACCACTTAGGCACATATTTGCAACAAGCTTTCCATACTTTATAACCAAGACAAAGGAGATGGATTTTCATTCGTACCTTCCATAGTGCATAATTTGTCCCATCAAATTATAGTCTCCTTTTTGAAAGACATCCTGGATCTTCCTCAAGCTGTTAGGCTTTCATCCGAGGAACCAACTCTGATAGTAATTGTTGAAATACACAGGACAACTGAGAGGGGGGGTGAATCAGTCATAACAGAAACTTAACTTTATTTAAATATCAAACCATCAATTACTTAGCTTCTGATAATCAAATTTAATCATGAAAGAATGAAACCCAAGACTTAATCACAATCAACACAATAGACACTAGATTTTTTACGTGGAAAACCCTAAAAGGGAAAAACCACAGTGGGTATTAGCCCACAAAAATATATGAGTTATAACAATACCAAAAACTAGAGGCTCACTACCAACAGGGCTCATGGCCCAAAATGCTCACTGCAAAGAACACCTCACTGCCAAAGGGTAGTTTACTACCAAAAGGTGGTGAACTGATTTGGTAGTGTCTACTCCATGCCTGGGTGAAAGTTCCATTGAAGTACAATATAGCTTCTATGCTCTGACCTTTTTATCCCTTCACACTCATCTCATCATTTTTGCATTACACACACTTTCCATAATTATATTACATGTCTTTATACAAGGCATTAACCTTGGAATGTACATCAAGGTCAGTGATACATTCATCAACCATTGGAACAATCTCTAAGGTCGGCATTACAAAAAAATTCATAGAAATAGGTCTAGACCTAATACAAAATTTTGCTTAGGGAAAGATGTAAAGATGTATGTGGATCATGCCACACCTTAGCTAGGACTCAAACACAATCCTTCATGCCATTACACACTTCTACAATCTTCAATGTATCTTCGTACTTAATGAAATCAACCAAGTCAGCCAAGACTGGTGAGAACACTAGGTCTTCTAAGAACATTCTTCAACCACAATCCAAATTTCTCTCTGCAGACCAATCCAAAGGTAGGAACATGATTAGAAGACATCCACAAGCACATTGAAATCATCAAGAAGCAACCGTACAACTTCTAATCACTCTAACAAGAAGATTCTTCAAATTGGAGGACATAAACAACACAACCAACTACTGTCATAAGGAAAAGATCGCTTGCCGACCACCAAATCTTAAACCATTGAAGTTGAAGGCACTTAACAACATCTTAGACTTAAATCTAGAACCATAGACAAAAATACTTCAATGCAGAGGAATACAGAGTATATCACTTTCTCCGTGTCACCTTCAAACATGCAGGAAAAGTAGTTTTCACACTGGTGAACATAACTCACTAAAATCTTCATAGAAGAGGCTCAAACTTGGAATATAACATCTTCAGACAGACTTCTAAATAACTTTCAATCTGCATGGAAAGATATTCATTCTACAAGAAATGCAGAGCAAACTTCTGGACTATTCTCCTATATGCAATCCATTGTTTCCACTACAACTCATTGTTTCCAATGAAGGAGCTAATTTTGGCAATATCCTCAACATAAAGAATACAATAAAACAACAAAATAAGAGCATAATTGACACCAATGACAACACAGATATGTTGACATCAGTGACAACACTAATTAGGTACATACTTGCAACATATTTCGTAAGTTTACACCCTTAGATTGACACTTAAGAACAAAACGAATCTAGTTATTAATATTAAATCTTTCTCATTATCTACCCTAGTTTTGGCCTATCATTTTGGTGTAGTTGCTAGGGAAAGGTGTTAAAGGCCTTTTAGCTCAATGACATGAGTTCAGACCAATGCATTAGGATGAAAGCTCGTGAACTGCTAGCCTTGTCTAGGTGATTAGTCCTAATTTGCGTTGTTTTAAATCATATGG
This sequence comes from Cunninghamia lanceolata, assembly GCA_027924645.1. NCBI lineage: Eukaryota > Viridiplantae > Streptophyta > Pinopsida > Cupressales > Cupressaceae > Cunninghamia > Cunninghamia lanceolata. The sequence goes on from BSBN01000228.1 coordinate 12,351,800, forward strand.
ATGCATGGTTTGAGTTTGTAGGTAGATCTTAGAAGATAAAATCATTTATATTCACACTAGTTGTTGTGAGTCAACTGATAGGCAAAGAAGTAATTTTGAATAAACAGGAAAAAAACCGTAAAAATGTTGCATTTTCAAGGTAGTTCAAACACATCAATTTTAAATTTAAAAACTAAAGAAGAACTTGGTGGGGAAATTGCACTGACACAAAGTGATGTTTCATTTTCCCTCTACGTAATGAATGCAACTTAGATGATACTAATCTTCCAATACCATTGTCACAAATATCTACAAATGTTATTTCCATAGTTCAGCAAGAACAAATAATTGATGAATTTTTAGGACAATGGAATTTTGAAAATTATGATTTGACCATCTGTTGTTTTGATTGTTGCAAGGAAGAAGCTAAGTGCACATGCTAAGTTGTTCCAGAGGACATGGTGAAGGAGATACAAGATGTAAGTGATCCTTGACATAAAAAAGGTGGAAGTGAGAATGTCTTCTTTGTAACTCAAGGACAACTACACATTTTGAATCAGGAAGATCATGGTATGCGTAATAATTATAAAATGTCTAATAATTCTATTGGATTAGAAAGACAATATGTTTCTTCACAAAATGCTTCCCCATATATTATGTATGGTGAATGGAAACAATGCCCATACTACCAAGAATGGAAAATAAATTCTCACAACAACCACAAAACTCATCATTAGCATCTCCATTGTACCCATCCTACTTATTCCCACCCACTCTATATCCATAACAAATTTTACCATTTCCATCATCTCACTCATATCACCCACCATCCACTCCAACATATCCACCAAGGGAAGTTGCAATTCCTAATAAATTATTATTATCTAATAAGGTGGTTCAAACTACATATAATAATGAGATTTCAATGATCCCTGTACATTTGATTAATGTGCTTGAAATTGGTGAATCAAAATTGCAATCTATTAAAGGATGTGATTTTGGTTTGATTGAATTAGAAGAGCAATATGATCAACTAAAAGATAACCGACTTAGTTCTTATTATCTACTTAATGAATCAAAACTTTTAGAAATACTTCACACACAAAAGGAAATAATTCAATCTGATTTCATCATTGAAATGATAAATATGTGTGTTGAAATTTATCATGCAATAAGAAATCATGAACAATATGCCTCAATAATTCAAGAGTTGTGTGAGATACATAATGACATCCTACAAGATCTATCACTTATAAATATTTTTATACTCAAACATCTAGATCTTTGGAGGCCTATGGTAAAAATGTGTATTCCTCACACACTTATTGATTTAGGTTCCCTAATAATAAAGTGATTAAGCACAACTAGATGAGCTTGAATGCATTAATGACCATACCAAACATGCTACAAGGGGTAATTTTTCATTGAATAAGGATCAAGGTATTTTTAAATATATCACTTTATTTCTTGATTCTTTAGATTATCCTAATACCCTCATGATTTTACAGTATTAAATTAAGTTGGGGGGAAATCCATTGACTTTTGGAAATCTTTGGTTGATTGCTAATAAATGCCTTCACTGATTGTTTCCTTGGTGCTTCTAATAAAACCACGTGTGTGAGCTTTGGACCAAATCAAGGTATGCATTATTTTGTTAATTATTATGTGTATGCAAGCATTCATTGTAATGATATTCATTCATTTTATTATTATCAAGCACTTATTCATATAAATAACTCTACAATTCATTTTCTTGTAATGGTGCAGTTACTAAATGGATGATATTGTGTTACTATACTTTATATGCTTAGTCATGAGAATATAGTTATAGCTCTCTTATCATGGTGACCCAACATCTTTGCACCAGTACTAGTTGATGATGCTTCTCTACATGTGCATCAAAAGACACCTTGTTGGCCTTGCTAACTAGATGGTGAAAAGAAAGTTTCCTTTGTGCTTCATTCATGGAGATCACCAGAGGATTATTGGGAAATGTGTTCAATACTCATGAAAACAAGTTCTCTTATGTATCTTGATACCAAACCATGTGGAGGAAAATATGCAACTTGATGTCTAAGAACATTGAATCTTGTAGTACTCTCTTCTTGGATAATTCATCACAAGTCACACATCTAGAGATAACTTGAAGACATGAACAAGGAGCTTGAGCATATTGTAGATCATCATACTTCATCATAAGGATTCACTCATCCACCTATCCACATCTATATGGAAATATTGGAGAGACTACCATTGGTATTTCACTACATAGCCTTGTCTTTGAAAGATTGCTTCTATTGTAAGTAATTCTTTCCACCAAGTGATTGGGCATGTATTAAAAGGTTCTACAATTATCTTTCAGATAAGGTGGCATGACCTAAATGGATCAATATTTTTTGTAGCAATTGTGCTATAATAATATGCATAGTCCATCTTGATGAAGGTATATTTCTTGCTATTGGTCATCATTTCAAGTTCTACATGCAATCAGCTTCATTAGTGATTTTCATTGAAGGGTTTCCAAAGTAATTCCATGTTTTGCATGGTATCACTTCTACATCCAATGAGACTCTCATTTCTTTCATCATTATATGTAGTTTATCAAGAAGAAAAAATGAAAAAAAAAATCATGGAAATTTAAAAAAAAAAAACAATAAATTCTAACAATGAAAACCTTCAGGCTTTGTTAGACAACTACAATTTAAAAAAAGTTTCTAGCAGATTGTAGTTGAATAAAATTCTTAGTGGTGAAAACTATTTTCACAGCACCACTAAGTAGTGAGTGACTGAAAACTAGCTTGCCAATCGTCACTTGTCATTATCAATTTTTTTTTTTAAAAGCAAAGAAAAAAAAATGAAAAAATGAAAAAAAAAAAAAAAGACAAAAATGAAAAAAAGCAATTCCTTGTGTTCTTTCTTTGGGTTAATCCTTTTTAGGTACATTTAGATGCTTCCATGGTTGTTTCACTCTATTCGAGTGCCTCTAGCACCTCCTATAGCTCACATGTGTAGCTATGCTATAGTTTGTTGTGATTGGTGTGACTTCAATCACATGTAGCATGAGTTACACATTCAGTTGAGGTGTTCAAAAAAAGTGAAGACATAGTCATCTACCATCAATATGGTCCATGGTGCTTCTATGGGGTAGATGTATTTCCTTTGTTGCAGTTCTTATCACAATTCCTATTGTATCTTTTGGTTCCATTTTGGAGTTTCACAGTTGTTGAGTTCTTTTGGATCCCAGACGTTGGCATACATGGACATGCAAGTTGGTAAAACAATCAATTTTATTTTTTATTATTTTATATTTTAACTTTACTAAAATATTCTTATTACATTAATCATATACACAACATTCCTACCTAGCCTCTCCTTGTTTCCCGAGGACGGGCAACCCTTTAAGTTGGGGGGTGGGGAGATTTGTCATCCTTATTACCTATCATTTTGCCCATTATTTTCTTCTACCTTAATTATCTCATCGTAGTATTCATTATCCCATCATCGTATCCATTATTTTCACCTTTCATAATCATTCATATTGTCTATCATTTCACCCATTTCACATAGCTAATGAATATGGAGATAGTTTTTCTTATGATACCTCCTATATATAGTATTTTCAACAAATAATGCTATGGAAAAATGAAAAAAAAAAAAATGAAAAAAATAAAATGATGGAAAAAATAAAAAAGTTGGAGGAAGGTATGAATATTGAAAATGAAAATAAAATTGGTAAACAAAAGCAAATCCATGAAACCTTCTATGAAAAGGAGTGATAGACAAATTGAAATAAAATGTGATTGACCATGAGTTATAATAGTCAAGGGTGAAGAAGATACAAGTCATAAATCCAAAGGCTACCAATTCAAATCAAAACCTCTTAGGACTTAAAGACTACATGAGGACGTGGAAAATGCTAAGTTGGGGGGAATGATGAGAGCCATTCATCTTCCATTTTATACCATCTTTTAGCCTTTTTCATATGCCTTTATACCCATCTTCATATTCCATTTCCATACCATTTTATCACCTTTTGCTGCATATGGTTAAATATATATAAGTAATATTTAATTTAGTTTTTAGATAAATATGTGAATAATAAATATTAGATTGTATTTACTAATATTTTATGTCATTATGTTGACAAAATAATTCTAGCATCATATTAATAAAGGTGGATATAATAAACTTCATGACAAACTTTCTATCACCTTCACATAGACATCCTGTCGCCTTCGCACAGACTTCATGTCACCTTCACAACAACAAATAATTTCAGCTATTAATTTAATTTTAAATAATTATTTATTGTGCTAACATCAAATAATATATTTCTATACTCATATGGCACGAAATATCATTTATTATTTGTTGTTGTAACTAATAAAATTATGATGAATGGAGGCAAAACAAATAGCTATTTTTATGGCACAAGAAACTCCTATTTTTATGGCTAGTTTTATTCCAACCCACAAGCCATAAATAATGCTAAAAGAGGTGGCAAGACAATAGGATCAAATGCTATAAAATAGGGCTGCCAAAAAATATAATAGGTGGTGTGGAAAAGAATATGCATAATATTGGAAAAATAATGCAACAAATCTATACGTGGAAATAAGAGGAAGGGCGTGAGAATAGTAAAACAACTTGTAAGTTTGTTTCATGCCTTATAAGGCAATGTAATAGCTATAAAGGGGGGTGAATTAGCATGCTGAAAAATAGTACATTGTGAGAACTATAATAGCATAGGTTATGAAAAATACAACAGCAATGTAACAGGAAAAGGAAGGCTTGAGATAGCATAGAAATGAAGATTGTAATATGTTTTGCTGGAATAAATATGTGATGCTTCTAATCTGAGTTTGTAGTAGTGTTTTTATTTATTTTAATTTAGTTTTAGTTTCATTTCATTTATAAACTATGGCTTGTTGAATCAAATTCATTTAGGATTTAAATATAATGGTTTGTAATAGTTAATAATTTATTGTTGTGATTTTGATAATGTTTAGTTGTTTAAATTTATATTTTCACCTGCAGTTCCTATAGCAACCTACACAATTCCTGTAGTAGTTTTATCAAAGTTCCTATAGTAGTTTTAGTAGAGTTCCTATAGCTATTTTAAATGAGTGTTTTTATTTTTTTAGCGGCATTTCATCCACACTCACCTCACTACCTACAACCCTTGCGCATATAGCCATGACATCTTTTGCAAGTTTACGCCCCCGGATTGACACTTAGACCAAAATGAATCTAGTTATTAGTATTAAATATTTCTCATTATCTAACCTAATTTTGGCCTATCATCTAAGCTAGATGCTTTGATGTAGAGTAGGGGAAGGTTCTTATGCAGACTTCAATGACCACTTGATTGATCATACATTGGTTTGACTGTTCTCTCACAATACAAGACTTTAATGAGAGGGAAAGGTAACTCAACATGGTTAGAATGCATGAGACTCATGTCCAACATTTAAGACACCTAAGACCAAAAGTAGAATGATGATCAGAAACTGATGAAACTCACCTAAAGGTTTGATCATAAACCCCTTTTGTTGTTCCCTTGTAAATGACCCTAATCGCTTCTAGCCTTAGAAATGAGGTTTTTGGAGCATAACTTGAAGGATTCATGACAAACCCATGAGAAAACTAGATTTTTGGATACCCATCAAGGAGTTACAAAATATGTCAAACATGCAATAGGGGTTACTTTGTAACATGGACCTCAAAAAGATGATTGTTCCAGCTGAATTAGGCCTAATTAGGCCTCCTCAACATAGCAAGTGTGTGTGAAACTTTCTATGAGCTCCCAAAACCTACTCTAGGGCATCAATTAGGTTGATAATGGACTAAATATATTATTTTTAGGGTTTTTGAGTTATCCCAAACCAACTTCTCATCAACTCACTAGTCTACTAATGCAAAGAAAGACCTAATACATGATGATATTAGCTTCAACATGATCCAACAGTCCTTCCACACCATTCCCCTACATCTGTAATGTAATAAACAAGAAAAAATAACCTATTTAAGTCCATTCCACTCATTATTGAGATGGGTCTTAGGTGGAATGGGTCAAAAACTCATCATTTCACTAAAACCCTCCAAACCTAGGGTTTAAGAGCAGTTTCAGTAAAAATGATTACAAAATGCTTCAAAACCAATGTCAAGACCCCTAATCAAATTCAAATAAAATTTTATCCTAAATACTTCACGATTCTATACATTTGAGCTCTTGACTCTACTATACGGGCATGTACCAGGCATAGAAATAACGAGAAAACACATAAAAGTTGTAGAAAATAGTAAAATCTGTATTATTTCTTTACTTCAATCTCCTTCTCTTCACACATTCACATGGAAAAAGCATGAATGAGTGTGCTACAATCAAAACTCTGCCTTACATAACTTCCCATCATGGGAAACGTAAGGAAAGAGGCTAAAATTAGCCTTCCACTAAACTGTAGCCAAAAAGTGTGCCTACAAACAAGGCAAAAATCAAACTTCCACTCTCTCCACTACTTGGACATGCCTCTAGTGGGCTTATTACAAAATTGAAAACCCAAAATTTCACCTAGGCTCAAAATTGAACTCAAAAAATCTAAATTTGCTATGGTGGGCTCTGCACCATACACCCAAGGAGAAAGAGATCTCAGCTTCCACCTAAAATCAAATCAGGGACTGTTGTTCCATGCTTTGCAATGTCTTCATCTGTCATCCATGTGGCATCTTCATGGGGAAGACCTTGCCACTTCAGTAAGTGTTCATTATAAACCTTATGTCTGGTTCTCTTGACTTCCTTGGTGTCTAAAATGGATTCAAGTTTGACTAGTGCAGCAGGAGGAAGATCCTTAATCCAATTAGCATCAACATCAGTAGTACCTTCATTAGCACTTGGACCTGCATCCAAAGATCCCTTGAAAAGATATAACTTAGCAATGTTAAAGATTGGTGAGATGGTAACTCTAGGAGGGAGTTCTATCTCATATGCATTTTCACCAAACTTGTAGACCACCTTGCATGACCCAATCTTCTTCATCATGAATTTAGTATATCTGCCCTTAGGTAACCTCTCTTTTTTGAGATGTGCAAGTACTAGATCTCCAACTTTGAACTAAACATTCCTCCTTTTCAAATCTACATGCTTCTTGTAAGTGTCCACACTCTTCTTGAGTTGTTCTTTGACTTGATCATGTATGTCTTTCATGGCCATTGCAAACTACTCTCCTTCAGCACTTCTTTTCTCTAATCCTCTCAAATCTCTTAGTTCAAATATACCTCTTGGGTTCAATCCATATACTATCTCAAAAGTACTTTTCCCTATAATCCTATTAATGGAGTCATTGTAAGAATACTCTACCTATGGGAGAACAAGACCCCATTGCTGTCAATGTTCCTCTGTAAGACATCTAAGCAAGTTCCCCAATGATCTATTAACTACTTTAGTCTACCCATCTATTTGTGGGTGATAGGCAGAGCTGAAAGTCAAGTTGGTTCCAAGTTTCCTCCATAAGGTTCTCCAAAAGTGGCCTATAAACTTTGAGTCTTTGTCTAAAACAATGGAGAGGGGCAGTCCATGGACTCTAACTATCTCCTTGAAGAATAGGCTTGGAATGTTAGATGCATCACTTGTGCATTTGTAAGGAACAAAGTGTGCCATCTTACTAAATCTGTCCACAACTACAAAAACACTATCTACTCCCCTCTGAGTTTTGGGTAGACCTAACACAAAATCCATGCTAAGATGTTCCCAAGGTCTGCTAGGGACTGGAAGAGGCTGATATAGGCATGCATTAGAACTAGAACCCTTGGCCCTTTGACAAACTCCACATGTTTTAACACATTTTCTGATATCAGCATGCATCTTAGGCCAAAAGTAAAACCTTCTTACCTAATCTAATGTCTTGTCTATGCCAAAGTGTCCTCCAAGACTCCCACAATGCTTCTCCCTTATAAGATTTGTCATCATAGAGCACTTAAGGATGTATAACTGAGCTCCCTTGAATAATAGTCCATCTTGCAGCAAAAAAATCAAAAAATTGGTCATGGAAAGTACCTTGAAATTATTGGCAAATGGAATATGCTTCCTTGAAGTCTGCATCAGTAGCATACATGTCCTTCAATGCTTCCAAACCCACACTTTGGAGTTGTATTTCATTCTCTAGGACTGGTCTCCTACTTAAGGCATCTGGTACCCTGTTGGCTTGGCCCTTCTTATGTTTGATGGTGAAGGTATAACTTTGCAAATACTCCACCCACTTGATGTGCCTATGACTCAACTTGTCTTGGTTGTTCAAGAAACTCAAATCATGATTGTCTATGAAGACTACAAATTATTTGGGTAGGAGGTAATGTCTCCACTTCCTTAGGGACTGCACTAATGCATAAAGTTCTAAATCATATGAATAGTATTTTCTCTTGGCCTCATTGAGCTTTTCACTAAAGAAAGCTACTGGCCTACCTACTTGGCTCAAGACTACACCTATTGCTGATCCACTGGCATCACATTCCACTGTAAAGACTTTGTCAAAGTCAGGTAAAGCAAGTATGGGCTGTTGTGCCACTCTCTTCTTCAGGTATTCAAATCTCTTTTCTGCCTCATTAGTCCACTAAAACTTTCTTTTCTTATCTCCTTTAATGGTGTCAAGAATAGGAGAACAAATATGACTGAAATTTTTAATAAATTTCTATAAAATGTAGCCAAACTATGAAAACTTCTTACCTCTCCTACTGATTTTGGAGTTGGCCAACTAAGAATGGCTTCCACCTCGGAAGGATCCATCTTCAATGTGCCCTTGGAGATCACAAAACCAAGGTATAATAGCTCTTCCTTCATAAACTCACACTTCTTGAGGTTTATCATTAGCTTCTCCTCATTCAACCTTTGCAAAACCATGTCAAGATGTTGCAAGTGCTCCTCTTTTGTTTTGCTGAACACGAGAATATCATCTAGATAGACAACTACAAACTTCCCAATAAAAGGCTTCAAGACCTCATTCATTAGTCTCATAAATGTACTAGGAGCAATTGAAAGTCCAAAAGGCATTACCATCCATTCATAGAGTCCTTCATTGGTTTTAAAGGCCATTTTCCATTCATCTCCTTCCCTTATCCTGATTTGGTGATATCCACTTTTGAGATCAATCTTTGAGAAGTAGCATGCACCTCTCAAACAATCCATTAGGTCCTCCATTCTAAGTATTGGGAACCTATATTTGATTATGATTTTGTTTATGGCCCTTGAATTAGTACACATTTTCCACTCTCCACCTTTCTTGGGTGCTAAAACAATAGGGACAACACATGGACTTAACCTTTCTCTTATGAGACCCTTATCTAACAATTCTTGGACTTGTGCCTTGATTTCTTCATTCTATTGTGGGTCAGCTTGTATGTAGCCTTGTTAGGTAGACTAGCACTAGGTATCAAGTCTATGTGATGGCTGATGTCTCTTATGGGAGGTAAGGAACTTGGCAAATCATCTACCACAATATCCTTGTACTTGTTCAATAAGGACTGAACTTCACTAGGTATGTCTTCCACATTATTTGTTGCTACATCAAACTTGGTCTTAGGTCTGATCACTATTACAAATCCCTATCCTTCCTCTTTCATTGTTTGTAAAAACTCCTTCTCTCCTACCATCATGATGCTAGACCCAACTTGCTTGTCAGGTTCTTCCTCTTGAAGGGGTGTTAATGAGTATGAGACTCCATCCTTCTCTATGACATAAATGTTCTTCTGTCCATCATTCTTAAATTTTCTATCATGTTGCCAGGGTCTTCCTAGCAGCAAGTGACAAACATCCATAGGAATGATGTCACAAAGGATCTTATCCTTATAACCCCCAATGTTAAATTCTACCCATGATTGTTCATTCACCGAGACTTGTTGACCTTTGTTTAGCCATGACACGTTGTAAGGTGTGGGATGAGGAATCCCCTTCAGGTTCAAACTTCTCTACAATTTTGAAAGAAACTAGATTGTCAGTGGAACTAGAGTCAACAACTACTTTGCATACCTTTCCATGTGACTTGCAAGTTGTCCTAAACAATGATTTCCTCTATGAAGGCTCCTTGGCTCTTAGCACCTTGAGGAGTGTCCTCCTTATCATCAATACATCACCTCTCTTAGGAAAAGCAAGTTGAAGTGCTGAATTGACACTTTCACTATCCTCTTCATGCACTATTTGGGTTCTTCGCTCACCTCCTTGAAAACTTGATGCTTGCTTGTCTGGGCACTTGAATGCAGGATGGACAAACTGATTACAGTAGTAGCATTTGCTTGAGAAGGTACTTGACCCTCTTCCTTGGCCACCAAACCTTCCTCTACTATTTGATCTTCTTCCTCTCAAGTTGCCTCTTTCACTTTACTCACCCCTTTGTTCTTGATTCTCCTTGTTGTTTTTGTGACTATCCTCTTGCACCAAAGTTACCTTTACCTCTGAAATTCCTACCTCTACCCCTAGTCTAATATTCTTGTCTCCTTTTTATCTTTTCTTCTGCCCTCACTACTAATTGGAAACATTCTTCCACATTTCTAGGGGTGGCAAGGTTGATCTCATCCTGAATATTGAGCCTAAGCCCATTGATATACCTAGCAATTATCTCAACTTCATCTTCATTGTACCCTATCCTCATGGTCAGCTTGTGGAATTCATCAGTATAAGCTATAATATCCATGTCTTTTTGTTTTAAATTCTACAACCTTCTGAAGGTTTGAATTGCATAATCCTTTAGAAGAAATTGACTCTTTACTTTGGATACCATCCGGTCCCATGAACTAATTTTTGCTTTTACTTTCCTCAACCTCTCTAATTGAACATAGTTCCACCATGTTAATGATGGCCCCTTCAACTTGGTCTTACCTAGTTTGACCTTTTGCTCTTCTGGCATCTCCTTGTACTCAAAGTAGTTATCTAAATGTAATGTCAGAAAATGTCCCCTTGGGGGCTTTTCCCTCATAAGGTTTAGCTCCCGAGTCTTTAGCATGCATTTAGGACATCTTAGTTCATATTTTGGTATCCTAATGGAATGGGACCTAGGTTCCATGACAAATTGGACGTAGGTGGACCCCATGAGCTGTATCCTACCCAAAATAGGGTGGAGGACTTGGGTACCCATGCCCTAGTCCTGCCCTAATTTCTGGGTGTCAGATTGTGACCGTTATTTGGTCCTCTTCCAACACGGCAAGTTTGAATTACAAAAATATTGGCGGGAGTGTTTGTAGTTGCATATAAAAGCATGTTTTGGTATTCATTTGTAGACTAGATTTCAATTCAATGGCAATTGTGATGTTCAAGTGTTCTCAAGGTGATTAAAGGCTTTCATTGTGTTGCAAGAGCAGATTTGTGTGTTTTGTGTGTTGATACTTATAGATTTGAGTATCAATTTCCTCATGGAATGAAGAGAATCTTCCTCCCATGAGAGCTTCACTACAAGGTGACATAATATTGTGTTTTCATCATTGATTCCTTTAGTTTTTGCCTCTGCCTCACAAGGGCACACACTCTTTATCTGACAATGGTGTTCAGAGGCTTAAGTGTCCTCCAGGGCTTGACTGAGGCAAGCATCTAAACACCACAACCCCCAAACCAAGTATTGTGATTACAGGTTACAGGTGTCACATTTGGGTAGAGTGAAGTTTCTGGAAGGATTAGCAGGCATCAATGATTCAAGATCTAAAGAAAAGCAGGACACCGGAGCATTTCCAGGACTTGGGTGCTCACTCTAGTGTCCTCCACAGATGATTTTCTAAAAATAAACGTTATAGGGCTAATCAGTGTGGAAAGGAGGTCCAGATCCTATGAAGAAACTAGTACCTTGGACTAGGGCACCCACTCCAGTGTCCCTGACTATTCCACTTCGGAACCCCAAAAATAGGTACTCTGTGATTTGGTAGTTTACTTCTGTCTGCAAGAGCTTTTTCTATTATTCATCAATTTATTGTCGTATTTGCATAATTAGGGTTTTAATGGTCAATTGAGCATATGAGAAGGAAAATTGATAATTAAATTCCCTAATCCAAGTTTCCCTAAATCTCACAGTGACCTAGGGTATGATAGTGCTCGACCCTAGATCCTTGAATGTTAAGTGGAAAGGTGGATTTAAACATCAAAACTCTAAAACATTAACAAATCCAATTTTCCCCTAAACATTTTGGTGAACCCATGTTTTTGGACATAAATTGCAACTTGTTGAGTGTGTGTCTTCAGATTTGGATTGATTGATTTCATTCATATTGTCATTCATTTTATTGCATTGAGAAAAATTCAAAAAAATTGAAAAATTGGAAAAATTCAAAAAAAATGCATTGTTTGGCTTACTAAATTACTCAATTCGTCCTAAATTTTCCTAATTCATGATTTTTGCATCAGATCTGATATAAACTACAGAAAAATCCAAAAATTCAGAAATTTGCATTTCATTTTCATTATTAATTTTCTAGGTTTTTGTGGAAATTTTGACAATTTTATATAACCTAGTAATTCCAAAATCTAGGGTTAGTAGGCAAAATATTTTCTCAGATTTTTCTACTAATTTTATAGGGTAATTTAAATTAACATTTTTCTATATTCTTGCATTTTAGTGTAAATCTGCATTTAGATTTAAAATATTTGCAATTTTGCATAGAAAATTTTAACAAAAACTAGCAATTTTCATGCATTTTCCATAGACTTGCGTTGGCATTTTGCATAAAAAAGCTTGGAAATCATTTTCAAATCTAAGATTAAGTCATTTTCATCATAAATCAGACTTCAAAACATTCTCATAGCATTTTGTCTCAAGATCTCAAACCCAGGACTTCAAAAACAACGATTTTCACTAAATTTGGCCTTATCGACTTTAGAAACTTGCACCACAGGTATGTTGTGAAGAGTATTTATGCATTAATTTTTGGTTATTAGGGTAATAATTTTCTTCCCCTCCTAAAAATCTTCATAAAACCATTTTTAATGGGCTCTTGTAGTGAAAATTCAGTAAAAAACTACACATTTTGACTATTTTTGCCCTAGGGTTTGACCTAGTTTGCACTCCAAGCGTGTTGTGACAAATTTTATGGATTGATGTGACTGATATTATTTATATTATTTTCTGTACCTCCTGAAATTCATTACAACGACCCTTTTGCTAGGTCTTGGAGTTGAAAAACCCTGAAAAATAGCCTATTTTTGCTATATTTTCACTAGGGTTTGACCTTAAGTTGCACTCAAAGCATGTTGTGTTGGGTATTTTGGCACCAAGTGGCTATTATTACTAATATTATTTTCTTTCCATCATAACTTTCCTGACAACACCCTTTGTTATGCTCTCTTACATTGAATTTTGGTGAAAAAAGTGCCTATTTTGACATATTTTCACTATATTTTGACTTAGAATTAACTTAAAATTGCATCAGGAATGTGTTGAGAAGGATACTTTTGCTTTTTTGGATTGATATAAGACATATAACTTTCTTTCCTTGACTGAAATCATTACAACACCCTTTGGTTCATTCATTTGCATTGAAAAGTATCGAAAAATCAAGCATTCTAGGCTATTTTTTGCTATTATCTTTTGCACCCATTTTGAAAATCTTTCAAAATAAGATTTTGCATTGGTTTGAGCATATAAACATGGTCCCTAATCACAACAACAACAATAGATTCCCTCCTAGACCTTACATGAAAAGAAAAGCACCTGAACCTGAAATTGTTTTTACACTTCATGATAGAACAATCGGTGATTCTGAAGGACCTCTTTACATCATTGTGAAAATAATGGGAAACCCCATGAATGGAACTCTTATTGACCCTAATTGCATGACTAATTTTTCCACCAAATAGTTCCTCTTTTCACATCAACTAATGCAAGGTTTTTATGATCTCTTGAGCATGATGATTAAGACAAATAAGGGAACCTTTATCAAGCCTTTGGGTAAGATATCATTGTTAGTAACATTATCTGGAAAACATGTCAAACAATGGTTTGATGTTGTCCCTATTTCTAAGTTCTTTTGCATTAAATTGGGACATCCTTGGCTAAAATAAATGCAAGCTATCCCTTCAACAATACACCATTGTCTAAAATTCCCTCTGGATGGCCGTATAATCACCATCCCTCGCAACAAGTATAAACCTTTGGTTCAGAAAACACATTACAAGTTGAATTACTTTTGGGATAAAAATGAAATGCCTGGTCCTTCTATACATGAAATTACAAAATATAAACAACTCACATGTGAAGAGAACTTTAGACCGAAAGGACAAGGTCCCTATGCTAAGGCTCCTCCCCTGAAATCCTTACAAGGATCGAGAGGTCATTATCAACAACAAAATGTTCCACTACGACAAATGAGGTTTGATCCCGGTGCTTCATCTTCTAATTTACAAAAACCTATGAAAGAGCAAGGCCATGTCTTACAAGAGATAAGTGGTTGCAGAAAGAGAAAAAGAAAAGCAAGAGAAAGAAGAAGAAGACAAGAATATGCTATAAATCTTGCCTCTCAACAAGAAAACATTGATCCCAACATTCAACCAAACAAAGATGATCCTAAAAATGAACAACATGATGAACAAGATATGAATTTTTCTATGGTACCATATGTCCCACTATCCTCCAACATTGGGGAGTGGGAAGATGACGACGATGATTTGCTTATAGACAATCTCTAGCCTGGTAGGGACCCTACAGGTAAGCATCTCTAACCCTTTACCTCTCTCGTGATGTGTTATATGTTGTTTAGGCCTCTTGGGATGACCCATGATTCTCCCGTAAGGTCCAGGATACCAGGAGACCACCTCTGTTGTGACCTTCTTCTATTTGTATCATCATTCTTCTATATTGCCTCTCTCTAATTTCATTGTTGTGTGTTGTGTCTTACAGACATAGCATTGCGGTTGGTGACTTGGGGGGACCCTCCTACATGATTGTCCCTAAGACACTTGTTTCTCCTCTCTTATTTATTGTTTCCCTTCCTCTAGTGTTTCCACCTAGCGAGCAGATGATGAAAAACATTTATACTTATGCAGACCTAGTGTCCCTTTCGAGAGCAATCAAAAAAATGGACTTAGTTCCTAATATGACGATGGGGTTATATATCTTATCTGATGCTTGGGTAATGGAAGCACTCATACTTTCTGTGTAGTGAATTTCATGATGTTTCTATCAGATTTACAAACCTTAACAATACTACTACTCTATGCACCTTTTTTCATCTTTGAATTTGGCCTTGGTGGTACTCAATTCAGAGAGTTTTGTGATATAGCCCCACAGTTATCCTCAAACTTTGGATTCATTGTATAACCTTGGCTCTTTGTGTGGTTAATCATATGCATTAATGTTGTTATTTATCATAATCTTGTAGCCACTAACATGTTTCTTGCAGGGATGTCTTTGTGGGAACATTTGGTGATCGTAAAGTACATGTCACCTCTGGGGGCATGGGCTTTGTGAAAGTTGATGTTCCCTTGTGTGTTTTATTCCTACCTTAACATGCTTGATATCAATAACTGATATCAACCACCTTAAGGTGGGGGCATATATAAGGTAAGTTGTTTATTATAGATGTTAGCAATGTGTTTGTCCTCAGGTGCAAAGACTTCCGCGAGGAGTGCATCATGCATCCTGAGTTTGTTTGTAATCAATCAATCAATTGTGTAAGCCCTCTGCAGAGGCGGGATATCACATATATCCTTTTTATCTTAAGCCCTCTACAGAAGCGGGATGGTGTATTTCTCAGAACAAATTGCATCATCCTGTCATTTTCAAAAGTCCTCTGCGGAGGCTGGGAGTGGTTCTGTGACTAACTCAACCCTTAAGCATGTCTTCAGCGATTGTTGTGGCGAAGTGCAATTGTCAGTGTGTTCCTGTAATGTGCTTGAGATGGTGTTGAGTCTAGAAATAGGGAACACACCATCGCTTGTATGCTATGTTTTCTTTGTCTTCAAGTGTGTGTGTTTTGGCGTGCTTGTTTCATGTGGCATGTTTGTTACCCCATATGCGGAGACCAGCACCCTCAGGTAGTGCTTCCTACATTTTGGGAGGTTTTGCATGTCTTGCGTGTGTATTACCCCATATATATAGAGACCTACGCCCTAAGGTAGTGCATCCTGTATTATGGGAGGTTCATTTACTTTCTAGTACTTGTATTTGCATTTTATATATATGAGAAAAAGAAAAGAAAAGATATCATTTCTATCTTCCGTGCATTAATGTGTCTTCTATGCATTGATTGTATTCTCCATGTTCTATGTGACTGTAATTATCTTCTCCATCTTTTGCATGCCTATTACTATCTTCTATGCGATTGACATGTCTTCTCCATGCTTGGCATGTTTTCTATGTTTGTGACCTTACTTTAATGCATGTATTGGCCTCGCGTTTATACATACATTAAAGTGGGGGCTAAATGTAATGTCAAAAAATGTCCCCTTGGGGGATTTTCCCTCATAAGGTTTATCTCCCAAGTCTTTAGCATGCATTTAGGACATCTTAGTTCATATTTTGGCATCCTGATGGAATGAGACCTAGGTTCCATGACAAATTGGACGTAGGTGGACCCCTTGAAATGTACCTTGCCCAAAATAGTGGGGGAGGATTTGGGCAACCACGCCCTAGTCCTGCCCTATTTTGGGGCAGCTCTAATATATGAGTGTCGGTTTGTGACCATTATTTGGTCCCTTTGCCAACATGGTAAGTTTGAATTACGAAAATCTTGGCGGGAGTGTTTGTAGTTGCATATAAAAGCATGTTTTGGCATTCATTTGTAGACTAGATTTCAATTAGATGGCAATTGTGATGTTCAAGTGTTCTCAAGGTGATTCAAGGCTTTCATTATGTTGCAAGAGCAGATTTGTGTGTTTTGTGTGTTGATATTTGCAAATTTGAGCATCAATTTCCACATGGAATGAAGAGCATCTTCCTCTCATGAGAGCTTCACTACAAGATGACATAATATTGTGTTTTCATCATTGATTCCTTTGGTTTTTGCCTCTACCTCACAAGAGGACGTACTCTTTATCTGACAATGGTGTTCAGAGACTTAAGTGTCCTCTCAGGCTTGACTGAGGCAAGCCTCTAAACACCACAACCCCTAAACTAAGTCTTATGATTGCAAGTTACAAGTGTTACATTTGGGAAGAGTTAAGTTGCAGGAAGGATTAGCAGGCATCAAAGATTTGGGATCTGAAGAAAGGTAGGACATCAGAGAATTTTAGGACTTGGGTGCTTACTCTATTGTCCTTCGCAGATGAGTTTCTAAAAATAGAAGTTACAGGGCTGATTAGTGTCGAATGGAGGTCCAGATCCCATGAAGAAATTGGTACCTTGGACTAGGATGCCCGCTCCGGTGTCCCTGACTCTTCTGCTTCAGAACCCTGAAAATAGGTACTCTGTGATTTAGTATTTTACTTCTGTCTACAAGAGATTTTTCCATTATTCATCAATTTATTGCCATATTTGCATAATTAGGGTTTTAATGGTCAATTGAGCATAGGAGAAAGAAATTGATAATTAAATTCCCTAATCTAAGTTTCCCTACATCTCACATCGACCTAGGGCATGATAGTGCTCGCCACTCAACCTTAGATCCTTGAATGTTAAGTGGAAAGGTGGATTTAAACATCAATACTCTAAAACATTAACAAATCCAATTTTCCCCTAAACACTAAAGCATCAATCCAATCTAATACTTCCTCACTGTTCATTTTTCCTTCATACATGGGTAACTCCATTTTGACATTAGTGCTTTCTCCTTTCACAGTCTACAACATCTTCATAAACCTTCTATCATCTGGATCCATCTCTTCCACATTGGATCCCTCTTGAGGGCTTGCATTCCCACCCTCATTCTCTTGGTCACTTTCTTTTTCAATGACCCCACCTCTTCTCAGGTTTGCTTCTATGGCTGTAAGTCTGGCTAGGACTCCTTGAGATTCCTTCATCATTCTTACTTCTCTAGTGAGGATTGGACTGTTTCTTGGAGGCATCTTGCACTATTCCTCCTTCACACTTTAACTTTCTCCTTTCTTGCCAAATAAAACTTGAACGTAGGCTCTAATACCACTTGATGCAGAGTAAGGGAAGGTTCTTATGTAGACTTCAATGACCACTTGACTAATCATACATTGGTTTGATTGTTCTCTCACAATACAAGACTTCAATGAGAGGGAAGGGTAACTCAACATGGTTAGAATGCATGAGACTCATGTCCAACCTTTAAGACATCTAAGACCACACTAGAATGATGATCTGAAACTGATGAAACTCACCTAAAGGTTTGATCATAAAAACCTTTTGTTGTTCCCTTGTAAATGACCCTACTTGCTTCTAGCCCTAGAAATGAGGTTTTTGGAGCATAACTTGAAGGATTCATGACAAAACCATGAGAAAACTAGATTTTTGGATACCCATCAAGGAGTTACAAAATATGTCAAACATGCAATAGGGGTTACTTTGTAACATGGGCCTCAAAAATATGATTGTTCCAGCTGAATTAGGCCTCCTCACATAGCAAGTGCATGTGAAACTTTCTCTGAGCTCCCAAAACCTACTCAAGGGCATCAATTAGGTTGATAATGGACTGAATATATTGTTTTTAGGGTTTTTGAGTTATCCCAAGACAACTTCTCATCAACTCACTAGTCTACTAATGCAAAGAAATACTTAATACATGATGATATTAGGTTCAACATGATCCAACAATCCTTCCACACCAATCCCCTACATATGCAATGTAATAAACAAGAAAACATAATCTATTTAAGTCCATTCCACTCATTATTGAGATGGGTCTTAGGTGGAATGGGTCAAAAACCCATCATTTCACTAAAACCCTCCAAACCTAGGGTTTAAGAACAATTTCAGCAAAAAATATTACAAAATGCTTCAAAACCAATGTCAAGAACCCTAATTAGATTCAAATGAAAGGTTATCCTACATACTTCACAATTCTATACATTTGAGCTCTTGACTGTACTGTAAGGGCACGTACCAGGTAAAAAAATAATGAGAAAACACAGAAAAGTTGCAGAAAATAGTAAAATCTCTACTATTTCTTTACTTCAATCTCCTTCTCTTCACACATTCGCATGGAAAGAGCATGAATGAATGTTCTACAATTAAAACTCTACCTTACATAACTTCCCATCATTTGAAAATCAAGGAAAGAGGCTAAAATTAGCCTTTCACTAATGTTAAGAACCCGTGTTTAACCCTTCTCTTTACTTTGTTAGTATATTGTTGTTGGATGCATATGCTTTGTACGTCGTCCCATGAGTAAATTGTATTGTCCCACATTCATGGGGAGTAATAGTTGTTTAGATTAGACGTAGTATATAAGTACATGTTGAGGCCAATGAAGGCATCCACGAATTTATTGTATTGATCTTGCTCAAAGGAGGTTGCCCCCTCGAAGTATCCTACGATCAATAAATTCCTTCTGTGTTTCTGATATTTCTGTTATTTCATGCATTTTTCATTATATTTTTTGCAGGAGTTTCCTCTCATCTAGTATCAGAGTGCTTTCTTGGGCTCACTGGGTGGAATTTCTAACAAATTTTCTTTCCGCAGTGGCCTCCAGACGCTATGATTATTGCAGTAGTTCTTTTTTTGCATTTGTATTGTTCATTTCAATTATAGGTTCAGATCAAGGAATAATCCCTTTCCACTTAACTATGGGAAGTGCCTAGGCATAGCCCTAAAACTCATTGTGAGGAGTACCACAAGAACCCTGAAGTAGTTGGCCCATTAAGAGGACCTACCAGCGAAAAGGGCAATGGCCCCTATCTGATTGACTAGTTCCCATCTGTGAGGTAAACCAAGAGCTGTCATTTGTGGCAAGGTGGTTATCAGTTTTACCTGAGCTGTGGAGTGAGGGGTATTGCCCCAATACGCAAGTTGTTAGACAACATTGGTAGCTGAGTGAATCCCTTGAACCTTTAGGAAGATGAACATACCTGGGGCCCATATCTATTGATAGTCAACAAATCGCCGATTGAATCTATCCAGAGGAATTGGCAAATAGTTTCTAGAAAAAGAAATAAATAAATAAATAAATTATGTTTTTTCACTATATCTTGTTTTAGCTCTATTTCCTCTCAAAATTCACTGGAACCCCTAAAATTCCATTCTGCATATTTCCTTCCTTGAGGACCCTATCCCAAATTCCACTTATCGAAGCCAGAAATCCCACATTTGTCTATTTTTATGGTTTTCCATAACTTCTTTGATTCTTACCCAATAGCCTTCAAATTTTTCCATAGTGTTCATTTCCTATATCTACTCCTTTGTCCCTCTTGGACAAATTTTCCCATTCTTTCACCCCGCTTCTGAAATCACCATTTTCTGCTTCCTTGTCCCTTAGAAAGTGTCCAAAACCTAGTCAAACCCCAATTACCCATCAGAGTTTTTCCCAAATCCAAATTTTTCTTTACTAAAAAAGTTTTTGTTTTTGTTTTTCTACCCATTCCCAAAAAAAAAAAAATCTCCTGGTTATGGTTGTCACCTGCACAAGAGAAAAAAACATGGAGGATGAATGTGCAACCCTCAAGACCAAACTCCAAGATCTGGATGAAAAAATTCTTGGCCTGAATCTTCAGCATTTAGCCATGAATAATAGATAGCAACCAGAGTCTTCTACAGACACTGGGTTCTCTTCTTTCAGCAATTTTCATGGACTAAAGCCTGATTTTCCTCACTTCAATGGTGATGATCTGACTAGATGGATATACCAGGTTGAACAATATTTTAGTCTGCATAATACTTTTGATGTCAATAAAGTCCCACTTGCATCCTTTCATTTGGAACATGAAGCCCTTCAATGGTTCCGTTGGTATATCAAGGCTCATGAAGAGCCATAATGAATAGATTTTTGCAAATTCATTTTGCAACGATTTGGCCCTAGTGCTTTTAATGACTTCATAGGAGCACTCATTAAACTTCAGCAAAATGGTACTGTGAGAGAATATTAGACAGAATTTGAGAAATTGGCCAATCACACATAGGGATTGTCTGATGAATTCTTTAGGAGTTGTGTTTCTCAGTGGTCTGAAGGATGCAATCCGATCTGAGATTAAAATGTTCCGTCCCAACATAATGATGGAAGCCCTAGGGTTGGCTAAGTTGGCAGAGGACAAGATCACAACACAACAACACTCCAAATCTAATTTTGTTCCATTTAGAAACATGGTTTCCCAAAGACCTCCAATCACGCCAGCTCCTAGAAAAACTCCTATCAAGCATTTGACTAAAGAAAAGATGTGGGTACATAGAGAAAAAGGGCTTTATTATAACTGTGATTAGAAATTCACTCGGGGACATAGATGTGTTGAGAAAAAGCTCTATCTCTTGGATGTGGATTCTCTGCCTACAACTGAAGTTTATGAAGATGCTCAGGATATAATAGATGATTAGGTTAAAACTCAGCAACCACCTGTTGACCCTACTTCTCAGGAAGACCACCCAGAGATCTCTCTCCATGCTTTAGCAAGAGTCACCACCCCACAAACCATGCGGGTCAAGGGTTACTTCAAGAAGCTCTCTCTTACAATACTCATTGATTCTAGTAGCACTCATAACTTCATTGACCCTCGGATCACCAAACAGGCTAACTGTTTTGTCCATCCTTGCTCTAGCTTTGAAGTCATGATTGCCACTAGGGGCACATTACCTTGCAAAGGGAAGTGTCATAATGTGCATATATATATTGGAGATTATAACTTGTGCTCTGACATATTTGCCTTGCCCTTAGGTGGATGTGATGTGGTTTTGGGCGCTCAATAGTTACACACACTTGGACCCATCTTATGGGATTTTGCTGAACTTTGGATGTAGTTTTCAAACAATGGGCAAAAACACACATTGAAGGGCTTACAACCAGGGTCTCTTGGCATCATTAGTTTACATCTCATGTAAAAGATCCTTAAGAAGAATTCCCATGGTGTCATCGCTTAGCTCCATTCCATTTAGATGCAACCATCAGCGGTCTCCACTACTCCTTCAGATCTACAATGAAGTTTGGATAGATATGCATGTGTCTTTGCCAAACCAGTGGGATTGCCACCTTCACAACCAGAGGTCCACCATATTCAGCTCCTTCCTAGAAGCTTTCCTCCCAACATCAGGACCTACTGCTACCTATTTCACCAAAATATGGAAATTGAGATGCTTATTCGGGACTTACTAAAGAAAGGTATTATTCACCCTAGTACTAGTTCCTTTTCTTCACCAGTTCTTCTTGTTTAGAAAAAAGATGGGTCATGGCACCTCTGCATTGACTTCCGAGCACTTAATCACATCACAATCAAGAATAAGTTTCTGATTCCTATTGTTGATGAGCTTCATGGCACTCATTTTTTCTCCAAGTTGGATCTTTGTTCTGGGTATCACCAAATTTTGGTTCATGAGGATGATATCCTTAAAATGACTTTTTCGCACGCATGATGGCCACTATGAGTTTTTGGTCATGCCCTTTGGCCTCACTAATGCTCCTTCAACATTCCAGGCATTGATGAATAAAATATTCTTGCCCTACTTGGAAAAATTCATTCTGGTCTTCTTTGTTGATATCCTCATCTATAGTAAAACATGGGCTGAACATCTCCAACATTTGTATCTTGTACTGCAACTTCTCTCTGATCATCATCTCTGTGAAAAATAGTCTAAATGTTTTTTTGGCTAGGAGGAAGTGGAGTATCTCGAGCATATTGTTTCAACCCAAGGGATTCGAGTGGATCTTACCAAAATAGATGCTATGAAAAATTGGCTGCATCCTTAGACACTCAAGAGCCTCTGTGATTTTTGGGACTGACTGGCTACTATCACAAGTTTGTCAAGGATTATGGGGAGATTGTAGCTCCATTAACAACTATGTTGAAAAAGGATTCTTTTACATGGACACATGCTGCTGAGTGTGCATTTGAAAAACTAAAACAAGCTATGTGTACTACACCTATTCTAGCTATGCCAGATTTTTCCAAGACCTTCACTATTGAGAGTGATGCTTGCGGCAATGGACTTGGTGTTGTTCTCCTTCAAGGTGAACATCCCATTGCGTTCACCAACAAAGCTCTTTCTGGTAAAAATTTAGTACTCTCTACATATGAGAAGGAAATGATGGCTATTTTGCATGCAGTACAGAAGTGGTGGCCATACCTACTAGGGAATCATTTCTGCATCAAGACTCATCACCAGAGTCTAAAATATTTCCTAGAACAATGGGTCTCCTCCCTAGCACAATAGAAATGGGCTAGCAAACTCATGGGTTATGAATATGAAATCACTTACAAGAAGGGTAAGGACAATATTGTGGTAGATGCTCTTTCTCTCACATTTGATGACCAAGCTTCTCTTTTAGCTATTTCTATGCTTGTTCCAAATTGGTTGGAATCTATCCAGAAGGGCTATGTCAATGACTCTTCATTATCTCAAATCATATAGGAGTTGGCCAATAACCCTTCTATTGTACCGCATTACTCTTGGGATGGTGCTTCTATGAGATACAAGGGTCATCTATTCCTTCCCCAGAGCATAGATCTTTAACAAGCTGTCTTCTATGAACTCCATGCTTCTCCATCAGCAGGGCACTCTGGGTTCCTCAAAACTTATGAGCGAGCATGGCATAACTTATTTTGGAAGGGAATGAAAAGGCTAATTCAATAGATGGTGGCTGAATGTGATACTTGTCAACGCAACAAGGGTGAAATGACACTCCTGGGATTGCTTGAACCCTTGCCCATCCCTACATAGATTTGGACAGATATTTCTATGGATTTCATTGAGGGGCTCCCTAAATCTAGAGGGAAGACAGTGATCTTGGTTGTAGTTGATCACCTCTCCAAATATAGTCATTTTTTTGCCCTCATCCATCCCTATACCGTCTCCTCATTCATACAAATTTTCATGGACCAGATCTTCCATCTTCATGGCATTCCTTCTTCCATTGTCTCAGATCGTGATATAACTTTCACCAGTCATTTTTGGATAGAACTATTTCAACACACTAGCACCAAACTGAAGATGAGTTCAGGGTATCACCCACAAACATATGGTTGGACTGAAATTATCAACAAATGTTTGGAAACTTATCTTCATTACTTCACCTTAGAACAACAGCATCAGTGGGCAAAGTGGCTCCCTCTCGCTGAATGGTGGTACAATACCTCCTACCACACTACATCTAAAATGACTCCATATGAAGTAGTCTATGGTCACGCACCACCAATGCTCCTTCCATACACCCCCAACAGTTCACTAGTTCAGGCAGTCGACACAATTCTCTGAACCCAAGATCAGATTCTTCGCATTTTGCAAGACAATCTTCACATGGCAAGAAATTGAATGAAACAAGCTGATCAGCACTATTCTGAGCGCACTTTTCAAGTAGGTGATATGGTTTTTCTTCATCTACAGCCATATAAGCAATCATCCCTAAAACTCAAAGGGTGTTATAAGCTGGCTCCAAAGTTCTATGGGCCATATAAGGTTCTTCAAAAGATTGGATCCGTTGCTTATAAATTGGAGCTTCCTCCTTCCCGCATTCATCTAGTATTTCATGTCTCTTGTCTAAAGAAAGTTCTTGGCACCAACATCAGAGCACAAACTATTTTACCAGAACTAGATAATGAAGGATCCATCATTTTGGAGCTGGAGGCAATCCTCGACAGGCGCACTCATCAGGTTTGCTCTCGATCCATCACAGAGGTATTAATTTAGTGGCACAGAATGCAACCAGAGGATGCTACATGGGAATCACTCTAGATTCAGCAAAAATTTCCACATCTTAATATTTGAGGACAAAGCCTTTCTAAGAGGGAGGGGATGTT
Organism: Cunninghamia lanceolata; assembly: GCA_027924645.1. NCBI lineage: Eukaryota > Viridiplantae > Streptophyta > Pinopsida > Cupressales > Cupressaceae > Cunninghamia > Cunninghamia lanceolata. The sequence continues at coordinate 12,376,578 of BSBN01000228.1, forward strand.
AGGAACCTGTATTTAACCCTTCTCTTTACTTTGGTAGTATATTGTTGTTGGACGCATATGCTTTGTAAGTCATCCCGTGAGTATATTGTATTATCCCACATTCATGGGGAGTAATAGTTGTTTAGATTAGACTTAGTATGTAAGTATGTGTTGAGGCCAATGAAGGCATCCACAAATTTATTGTATTAAGCTTTCTCGAAGGAGGTTGCCCCCTCGAAGTGGCCTGCGATCAATAAATTCCTTCTATGTTTCTCCTATTTCTGTTATTTCATGCATTTTTCATTATATTGTTTGCAGGAGGTTCCTCTCAACTAAACTGCATCCAAAAAGCATGCCTACAAACAAGGCAAAAATCAAACTTCCACTCTCTCCACTACTTGGACATGCCTATAGTGGGCTTATTACAACATTTAAAACCCAAAATTTCACCTAGGCTCAAAATTGAGCTCAAAAAATTATAATTTGCTATGGTGGGCTCTGCACCATGCTCCTGCAACTGTGCTACCTAGCCTTATAGCTAGGCAATCTACTCATCACCCTGCACATGTGCCAGTTGACCTTGTAGATGTACTACCTATGCTTGCAGCTACTATACCTGCCCCCCCATCATCACAACCTTTGTTGTTGCTCCACCATCCCCATCTTCTCCATCACCCTCCTCCTCCTTCACTTCCTCCACCACCATAATCTCCACATCCTTCTCCTCCTCCTCTCTATCATCTCCATCTCTGTAGTGCCCTGCCATGAACACCTTAGAAAACAACACATTTGTGCTATGCAAGGTAGAAATATTTTTTTTTGTATAAACTAATAAGGTAAAGTTTAGCAAATCAACACACACATTACTAACATCTGGTCTTCTAAGGTCTCATGGTTGCATTACTTGACAACTTAATCAACATAAATCACTTAAATTACTAACTAACATCGGCAGAACATTCTAACTCTATTACACTAATGATTATACATATACATCTCCATTTCATAACATCAGTTAGATAATCAACTTGATCAAGATTACATATACATATTCAAGTCCATACAAATGAGTACTTCATCATGCAGTTTACATTATCATCATCCTGATTACATTTGAATACATTCACTATGAATCAATTGATACGCAGGCTAGTACATGAGCATAATAAATGTCTTCATAAATAGGTACAAGATCTGGTGTCTGATACATAAGGTATAGCCTCCTTGCTCTCGAACAACGGTAAGGAAAAGAAAGCCAATGGATAAAGCTCTTCCACCCAACCATGTGGAACCCTAAGGTCCACCCCTCGAGCTAGGAGTTAACATAAGGTTCCCACTACGACATGCAGTCAGGTAGACAGTGGACTATAAGACGACACATGATTCTAACATCCCAATCAATATCACAAATGACTCAACAGTACTTCCAAAGGCAAACACTTACCAACTGGGGAAAGCTAGGCTACAGTAAGGAGAGTGTCATCGCATGGTCCTAACATGGGTTACCCTCATAGCCTCTAGCTAGACGCTGGCCCCCATCCATGGGTTACCCTGATAGTCTCTCGCTAGGCGCTAGCCCCCATCTATGGTTACCCTGACAGTCTCTCACTAGACGCCGGCCCCATAGGGTGACACATGCGGAATCAACAATTCCTTTCATGAGGACAAGGAAGTTGATTTTGCCAACCACGGCCTTCTCATCTCATCCTTCACCTGAACGAGCACTACAGGCACGAGTGAGGCATTCAATTACCTTGATTAGTGTGAGAACTACCCAACCTACTAAATTTGTTATTAAGTTATCACTGGATTAATCAACTCCCAATGGGTTACCCTGACAAGCCACTTTGGGCGCCGGCCCCACATTGGGAGCCACTCCCCTATCTGCACCTAGGAAACCCCATCCATCAAGCCATGCACAAAACATCATGACAATAAACTTGCATACATATTACAAGGCATTAACGCTCTTGCAACCCATGGCATAATCACCAGGACATACTCTCAAAACATTATCCATGGCATCCAAATGAAGTAACACATGAGACAATTCTTCTTTACAGATGACAAAGTGACCCCATGGTCTTAACCAACTTGATATCTTATAACATACTCAAAACAAGTAAATAATTGCAACATCCATGAAAGGCTTAATTATCACACCATGAGGCATTCACAACTTACCATGTACATGAGGACAAACGTTATACCCTATGCCTCTGGAACTAATCACTCAGGTAGATGTAACAACATAGGGACCATGATGACATATCTGATTCACTTTCCACGATTCAAGTTTCTTGACCATATCATATAAACAAATAGTACTCAACATGAAGTCGTTTAAACAACAATTTATGTTTGTCACATACACTAGTAGGCTATATTAAGTTTCAGTTAATAATGTCCATTAAATAATCTAACATTATCAAATTCACACATAGCTTGTAATAAGATTATTGGCCACACACACACACACACACACACACACACACACACACACACACACACATATATATATTCAGTTACATCCCGTAAGACATAGCACAATATAACTATACTTCTTGTAATGGAATATTTAAATTTCTCTGATATAAACTTGTTTTCTAGTTGAGGGCTCCTTGATTTTGTCTTAGATTTAATTGAAATACGAGGGTAAAGCTATAATTTAACCATCTAAATGTATAGCTATAAAACTATAATACAGGTAAATTGGGTAGATAACTATGGCAAATTAAATCCCAACCCTAAAGTTACTAATAGCATTATTCCATATTTGATTTGCAAAGGAAATAATTATTTTAATATTTAAACGTAGTATAATTATTTATTAAAACCATTATTTAGTTGATTCTCAAAGGCACAAATATCATTTACCTACCCAAGGTTAAGTCAAATAATTGTAATGTGATTTTGAATTCAAGTCTTTCGGAGGTTCCTATTTTTTTTTGCCACCAAAATAAACCCCTCAAAACTCGTAATAACCTAATTAACTTAAAGGTGAAAGAAACAATTTTTAATTACTTCTTCAAAGACAACGATTGCAATTACCTATAGATAAATAAAAAAATCTAATAAATCATTTTAAGGGGAGAGTGATAGATTTCAATATCTCATTAAATTCATTTATCTACTCTACTATTCCACATACCGAGTTTCCATTTATTTCAATCTCCTATACCGTCTTCCTTATCATGATCCAAATACAAACTAAATTTAATAAACCTATTAATTTGATCAATTAATTTTCATTTGCTTATTTTAAATAGGTCACTTTGACCAATATATTAAGAATAATAATAATAATGTTTCACAGATCACTTGATAGCAATTATTTTTCATCCAAGGCCATTAAATAATTTACGTTAAACTTTTGTTAACAATCTACTGTAATTAAATAATCAAATTAATAGAATTATGAAATTGTGTCAAAACAATATGATTTATAACAACCATATTTCATGACGGATTAATAATCTACTAATTTTAATCACGTAACCTTCACTAATAACCACTTAAATTCATTCATATGGGGCGATCTATATAACACCTTACCACAACTAATGACTTAAATACTAAAGCCTACCCAATAAATATACTAACAACAGTACTCTAATATAAGTATCCATCACCAAATCCTTAATTATAGAATATTGAGGAACCTTAACTAAAATTATTAAGGGAAACCCTAAAGTTAATCATAGACATCCACTACTCATCACAATCTCAGAGTAATATGTAGAGCGGCAGTTGAGGAATGTGACGACTGCAAGATATGTACAAAATAGGTTTGGAGAATGACCCACTACTAAAGGTCAGCACCCTGGTATTAATACAGATGCAAGGTCTGCACCAAAAATGAATTTGTTTTGTAGGCACATGCATCTGGGAGGTAGAAAGCCAACTTCCACACCCTCTGCCAATGCCAGAGGTCACTTAAGAACAGCGGAAGGCATCCGTCAATGCGTAAAAGGGAAGGCAACTCTTCTAGATGTTATAATTGGAAATGCTCATAATAAAGTGTAGATACATTGGAAGGGCACGTGGGCTATGGGACAGAATGTAGCAATGCTAACCAACGATGATGGCTAAATGCAAATCATGGTTGTAACAAATGGCAGAGACGATACTTACATGAGATATACACGGTTTAAGGATGAGATCCCAGAGATTTTAGAGCAGAAGCAAAGCGTTCACTGACGGAGTGAAACTAGATTTAAGCATAAGACTTTTGCGGCAAAGTGCCAAAGGCAAAAAAAGTAATACGTTTGCTATTGGTTGAGAAAAAGTCACAAAATGGCAGTGCAAAACTATAGAAGGCACACGATGGATACAGCGATAGGCATTAGACCTATATTGAACCTCCATTTTTTTTTGGTTAAGTTTGTTTATGCGAATGACCAAAAAGGTATCAAAAAAAAATATGCAAAATTTACAAGACTGTATTCGCTAGAAAGAAAAAGGTTAGAATCTTTAAAGTAACTACGACGGATTAGAACTCACAGGGCATGGTGTGGATTTCTGCCTAAAACCCAAGGGCATTAATCTAGCCAGTATGAGAACTGCAAGGCAAATAGCAGACAGCTAGCGAAAAGGAAACACATTCTAGGTTTAGCGGTATCTAATAATCGTTCACCTAAAGTTGCCCCCAATATTTCTAGAATGTAGATTTATCGATACAATTCGTTGAGGCCAAGGTTGGGATTTTAACAATCATATCTAACAAGTTAGGAGATAATTTGCGACCATTGCCAACTTACCACCACTTGAGCCAAAATAGTAACTTAAAATAGTGTGATCACTTAATGATATGCATGCAACGAGACTAAAGCCAATAGCTAAGTGGTAACTCTGATAGGCGGTAAACACTGGGGAAATTCATTACCCAACCAAAATACAAAGAAAAGGTAATCTCAAGAATGAAAGGCTCGCTGGCAACATACGAAATATATTTGGTGAAAGGTAATAAAAATCATTCTAAAAAAAAAAACAAATACTTAGGTTTGCTCTCACAGCCAGAAGTTTACTAGTGCCATCAACACAAAACTTGGCTATTTAACATTTAAAGAAATTTATATAATTGAAATGCTCAGGTTAACACTATACAGAAACACAGAACGGCTAGAGAGTTGTCGACCGAAACCCTAGAAAATTTGCATAATTTGAACAAAAGAATTCTATTGAAATGGTCACAAAGGAAAGCGATATGAGCTGTTGCAATGGTACAATACCCTGATAAACGAGTATGCAGAAGCAGATTATAATAAAAAAGAAAATTCCTTTTGGGTAAGGTTCAACATGAATGCCAAGTTAACACACTTAAAAGAAGGGATTGGTAATGAAAACATGTGAGGCAACTCAGTATACTACACAGAATAACTTAAAGTAGAATCACCCCTAACCAAAAACTTTAAGTAAGTGATTCTCGGGATAGAGTCATAAAAATAAAGCAATCAGATACATACCTGATTCAAAACGCTCTTTTCCCAAATTATTCTTCCTGCCTTCTTTTCACCCCTCTCTCCATTCTTCCAGAAATCCTTCTCCCTTCAACTAGGACTTAACTCCCCCCAATAAATGCAGGAGACAGGCCTACCTTATCAACCACCCACTTTCTTGGAACAAGAACTGAGCTCCTCGGCTAAGTGCAGGAGGCATGACTCTCCTTTTTTCCACAACCCACCATCTTGAAATGTTCAAAGGTTTAACCATATAAAAAAAATTCCTAACCTCCAATTTGTAATTGCCGGCACACGGCATTGGGTTTGCTTATCCCAAAATAATGAATATATGGTGTTAAGCGACAACCCTAGACAAATTTTTTTTTAACCTTGGGATAATATCATTGTTATTATAAATTTACTTTATCAACAATGTAGTTGTTGATTCACTTTTACATATGCATTTTGTTTTCTGTTTAATTTAATTCACTTACAATTGTAATTTAATATTTCATTTAAACATTTATCTAATTAATTTATTTATTTACTAATTCCGGTTAATTTTACCAATTACCACACAATTTAAATCATTTTTACATAATCACAACACATAATTCCCATAGCACTTGTTTATTTCACGTTGGCTTAATTTTCACCTTATTTTAATGAAATACCATCCATGCATAATTTGACACTTAAATTGGTTATACCCTAACTTACAAGATGATACCTGACCCCAAGTGAAGCCACAGGACATGATGACAAAATGACGACATCATTCCCACTGACAGTGACGACAGGGTACAACACTGGAAACTCATCCTCCTTGAGGATGTTAACTAAATAGGGAACCTCATGTCAACTCCAATCCACAATTCCATTGGCTAGGGCAAGCTCAGACCTGATAGTTCAGGTGGAGTCGATGCCTGGTACCTACATCCTGCAGCAAACAACAAGGTTGTACATATATGCATATATAAACATGTAATCACAAACATAATGAGAGAAAGTCGCAGCATGGCAGGGTACTCAGACACGAGTAATGCAACACTGTTCCATTCATGCAATCACATTATTAAATAACTACATCCAATACTAGTTATACATCATAATCATGATCGAATAACACAATAACATTAATCTATAATCATGTCCATCGAACTGTGAAAGCACAAAGTACAAGTAATCAAGCATCATCCTAACATAGATCCATAATCAGCTCACATAATAACCAAGTGTCCATCAAGATCAAGGAGAACATAAACCATAACATAGAAGTCAAAATATCTCAAAACTGTAAACATGCACTATAAGACTATCATCTATTCCAGAACTGTCATAGGAAACATGAAAATAACATCTATCACAAGCAAAAGTGAGGGGCATTACAATCTCCTCCTACTTCATGTGCCACAACTGCCATGGCTACTCTCACCGTCAATCAAACACACCTCGGTTGTGCCCACCACTGGTCATATAATGTAGTGGTACTTGTATATACTACATTGGTCCACGTGTCCCATGTCGTGGCCTATAACCCATCAAAATCTATTATCACCTTATGTGGGTTAGTTGGTGGACCCCACTATAGTGCTTTTGCATGGATACATGCAAATACTACCTCCTCCTATTGTAGACCCTGAGTAATCCCAAACTACCTTGCCACCTAGTCCACTATGTATCTATCAATGTCCAACTCAGTCAGTCCCATTAGGTACCAAGGTTGCGTCACATATCCCAACTGTACAACATCTTCTAACCATGTCTCACAACCTCTTGATGGTCTCCAAATCACCAATTGAATGTCATAGACCATCCTCCTCCAGTATCACAAGTTTCCCAGCCTATGATGCTAAAGAACTCTGCCATAAGAAAAACATACAGTCAATAACTCACCTAATCCCTCACTATCACCGACCTAGTAATGGTGATGTACTCCCAAGCCCAGATGTGCAGTAGTGTCCACCCACATCCCAAGCTACAAGAGTACCTATATACGACTGCATCCATGTCATGATATAGGTGTGCTAGTATGCACAACCCCCATGTAAAGACAACTCCATCTCTAAACATCCTCAGTAAAACCATACCCCATCCCATTAAAATTCCCTTGGACCTCCTGTCTGGTACCAGCGTCCCCACAATCACCCCTGCCACAAATAGGGGAAGTCTATTCAATCTACCCATCACCTAGGTGTATATCATCGTTGTCCTCCCAGTATCAAATGGAACCACCACCAGAGAAAATACCTCCTCCATGAACTGAGCTCCTTGTTTGTGGTCATACACCACCCTCTTCCCATGTATGGGGATTTGCAGGATCCTCCATATGTCCTCAAGCATGATAGTCATCTCTACTATGGGAAAGAAGAAAGAACATCACTTTACTTTGTCATCTCTCAACCAAGGCCGTCATCATCAAGGTATGTGCAAGATCATGATGGGCCAAACTATACCTCTAAGTTGCAATGAAAATACTAAAAATTAGACTTAATAAAGTTCATGTGAAAATTTGAATGGATTATCTACACAACTTGAAAAAGATGTAAGAACAAAATTTGTAGAGAATTGAATCTAGTTTATGGGCTACTATTTTTTTTTTTAAAATTTAAATTTACTTAGTGAAAAATGAATATTTCAATGAACAACTATTAAATTTTTTAGAAAAAAATTAAAAAGCACGGGTGTCATTCCAGCCAACCTAACTATGAGAAAAAAATTGAATCTTTTAAAATAAGTAGAGGACTCATGCCCAGATGTGACACATATTTTTTTGAAATTTTTTTCCAATAAAATAATTAGTTATGATTTTTTTACTGTGACTTTTTTAAAAGCTAAAAATTAATTTTCCAACCAACCTAACTCGATAAAAAAATTGAATTCAATTTTTTTAACCTATAGCCAAAAAAGCATAGAGTGTGATGTAGCTTTCAGATCTCAAAAAGGTGAAACAATTTGAAAGTTATGGATGTTTTTCAATCAGTGTGTCCATCAAGATTTTAGAAACACATTATATAGAAAATTATTAATAATTATTTAATAAAATGATAACCAAGCAAATCTTATATTTTTAGAAATTTGACAATTTCTTCAATAAACCCTTTTCATTTTATCAATTTTGCATAAAAAATGTCGTCAACACGAAGTGTGAAGTTTGATGAAGAGAGTGAAACCTACAAAAATGTTAGAATTCAAGGAAAGTCAACTTTGAAAAATGGATATTCATTTTACTTCAGTAAATGGAAATGGATATCCATTTTTCTTTGGTAAATGGAAAACAGATATCCATTTCATTTATGGGAAACAAATATCTATTTCTAGGTGCACAAAACATTGTGGTATGTGTGTTTATGCTTCATTCCTCATGGTCCTTGTAGTGTATTCATGTGTATACTTCATGATTGACGTGTATTCAAGTGTATACTTCATGACTTACATGTATTCATATGTATACTTCATGACTTACGTATATTCATGTGTATGCTTCGTGACTTACGTGTATCCATGTGCATACTTTGTGTATATTACATGTATTTACATGTATGGTTCATTCCTTATGTGCATTCATGTATATGCTTCATGTCTTATGTGTATTGAACTCTATCATACTACTTACCTCCTCCCTATCATGAATCCCATACACACCTTATCTCTCTCTTTCCATGATAAACTTTCTTTGATGTAGTGATGCTAGACTTAGATCTTCAAGCCATCCACATTCGACTATGTTCATTATTACATTTACTATTAGATTATCTACACTTAGCTTATGCTATCTAGCCTTTCCATGATTAGGTTCATGTATGCTTGTTTCCCCCTTCTACCTTCCCAATATATGACCTTGTCATGCCCACATTTCCCATGCGGTCACAACACGCAAACACGCGTGTCATGTCCACATGTGACATGTGGTCATGATACGACCTATCAAAAATTTTCCCCTTACTACTCTGAATTCCCCCTCGCACATGTAAGTGTGCTCGATTGCGTACGTTTATGGCATCAATGATAATGTTGTTTTGCGGAACAATATCCACATGCGCACAATCTCTATGCTAGACTTACTAGTTGCTTGATGATGATCACTACGTTTTTACGTTGGTTTTAAAATTCAGCGTTTCAATTACTAGATGATTGGTTGGCCCCTTTTTGGTTTCCTCAGTTTATTCATTACTACATTGTAATATTTATTTCCTCCTCATTCAAGTTGTTTTATTTAATTTCACGTTCAATTGTTTACTTATTTATTTATTTACTTATATTAATCTATCCAGTTAATTTGTGTTAATTCCTTGGAATTTCATTGGGCATTTAATAACTCCGAATTAATATTTAATAATACAGAGCGAACTATTTTAAATATATAATTGATTGTTGATAAAAATGTTCTTTGGTTTCTTTCGTTGTGTAGAAATAATAATTAATTTTTTTTTTCTTTTATAAGTATTCTCAAACCTTCCTTCCATATTTTAATTTAAATTAGTGCACGATCAAATTAAATAAAAATTCTTATTAAAAGAAATTACATTCTATTTATCATTATATATATAGAAATATATTATTATAAATAATTTAATTTCTTCTTTGTAAGTGAATTCGACAACTAAATACAACTAGTACTTCTACCTATATATATATATATATATATATATATATATATATATATATATAATTACTTAATATTTCCCTTGTGAGTGGAATCCACAGCTAACCACAACCATCACATATATATTTAAATATATATTTTTTTTTATCAAACACCACCCATGGAATCAAATGTTTATTATAAAAACTTCTTATAACAATGAGGGTTATCTAACCCCAAACTTATTGTTGGTTTTTTTTAGCTTTGGATACAGGGTAATGGAGAAGCGGCGACGGCGAAGGAGGAGGGCAGTGGCAGATCTAAGTTTGTGAGCCGCGGCTAGGGAGGTCAGGGGCAGTGAAGGTTACGGTGGTATGGAGGTGGCAGTGTGGAGGGGTCGCAAGGAGCGGCGGATATGGGAGGTTTGGAGTGGAGGCTGGGCCGCAGAAGGGAGTCTGCAGAGAGGAGCATAGTCCAGAGGCGGCGCGGTGGTGAGGAGGTGCGGCGGAGGACAGGGTCACAGGTTCTGCAGAGGGCAGGGGTGGCGAAGGCATCAACAACCCGCGGAAGATGGCAATGGTGTTGGCTGCTAGGAGCGGCGGAATCAGACCATAGGGAACAGAGGCCGCTCGAAGGACGGGAGTTAATATCTGGTGGGGGTGTGGGGATAGCCCGCGGGGCTAGGTGGGGCTCTGCCCCTCCCCACACCACTATGTAAATTCTTCTGTGGGGGTTAAAACCCCCACCATTATTGTATGAAATTTCCTTTAAATAGTTTAAACAAACAAATCTACGATTTTACTTAATTTTTATCACATTTTAATTTTCGTTTATTACAGTTTATATATATATACATATATATACATATATATATATACATATAAATACATATATATATATATACACATATATATACATATATATATGTATGTATATGTATGTATGTATATATATATATATATATATATATATCAGGATCATCTCATAATCACAGTTTATTTATATTAGTACAATAATTATATAAACACAATATATATATATTTGTATTTATATATATATTTTTTTCTTTTATATTTTCTTACGATATTATATATATATATATATATTTTAAATTGCAACTCCAACTTTAAACATCATGCAACAATAAGATAAACAATAGATATATATAAATTCTATTTTCCTTTTGATTTAATCCAAATTTCAATTTACTAATTTCTATCTAAATATATTTGCATATTATATAAAATGGAAAGATATAAATACAATTGCATTTATTCACAACAAATAAAGTGTATGACTATAACACAAATTCTTTCCCTTTTATATGACAAAATTACATCTACCATAATGTACTAAATTTAACATTTCCACTAAGCATTACATTAAATAAATTTTAACAACTTTATCTACATCAACAACTAATTTCACAACTTACAATTTGATAACCAAGAATAATCAACTGTAAGGTTTCACAACTCACAATCACTCTAAGGGAGGGATTGCTTTCTTCTCCCAATACAATTTTCTTACAACTTCAGAGGGAGCAATCTCTCCTCTTTAAAAGAAACTTATCCAGGAAGAAACTTAAAGAGACCAGGCTCTCATTACAAATGGGGAGATAGAACATTTTCTCTAAACAAGGAAAAAACTCCTCCAATCCTCTCAACATGCTCCAAGATAAACCTGCATGACAACAAGGAAGAATACACCACACAACAAGCTCTCCTCCCTACCATAGACCCGCAAGAGGGTCACCCCCGAGCTAGGGAGATCATCCACATACCCAGGGAAGAAAAGTTCAATAACACTTCACAACATTGATTCAACAATCAAAGCAAACAACATTCAAACTCCCATGGTTTTACACACAATACAAAGACTCAGCTGAGGTGAGTTCAAAGGAGGGTAGGGAAGTAGACACACTCTACTCCAAGGTGACATTCTTCTCAATATTTATCACAGCTTATCTCAAGGCCTCAAGCCAACAAAATTATTCTTTCTCATGGCCTCAAGCCATCCAAATAATAAAAATCACAGGGATATCCCAAATAGGCTCTCAAGCCTTATAGCCCTCTAGGCTCAAAATTACCAACATGCCCTCAAGGCTTCCATATACCAAAAAATAAGAATGCACCCAAGGAGGTTCACACCTTCCCTTCCCCATACATGATGAGCATTGTCTTCCAACTAGAAGAAGCTCTTTCAAACACCCAACACAAAACCCAAAATAACTAAAATAACACATAGACAACCATTGCAAATCCACATTCATCAAACAAGAACAAAACATACATAGGTGAGTAAATTGGCTCACTAACCTTCACAAGCCCAATTATGGTAGTAGTTGAAGAAGAGCTTCACCCTTAGTCTCCTTCTCCAAGTTCTCCTTCTTTCCACAATAATCCAACCCCCATACCCTCTCCCTCTTCTGCTCTTTAAAACAAATTCTCTCCCTTATCCCTTATTCCCAAGTGGCATTAAAAAACTAAACCCACTCCTCATTCATTATCCTAGTGGACTTAAAACAATTAACCCCACTCAAGAGGTTCCCCACTATAGCCCTTTTACAACACATGGATGAATAAAATAAATAATTAAAAATAGAATTAAAGAGGGAATGGATGACACACCACCCTTTTTATGGGGGTCTCCCACCAAAAGAGAGGCACAAAGAGACAAGAACTCCATTATTGGTGGATCATGGAGTCATTCTGTAGTGCCCCTCCGTTCCCACCTTGGATGTGCAGGTGAACTGATCAAGGCGCATGAAGATGAAGGTAAAATAACAGGAATGATTAAGGTAAGGTAAACGATTAATGTCGTACAATATAGATAGATGTTTCATCCATGTGTGGTTTCATATGATAGTTAATATGTTACAACACTGATAATGCAGGGTTTGACATTGTTTTGCATTCCAATGATTAAGAGTTAATTTTGGCCAATAAAAATAAGACAAATATTTACCACTTATCTTAGTTGCAACACCACAATTCTAAATATTTACCACTTGCCTTAATTGCAACATCACAATTCTTTTCTCAGCTCACACAAAAGCCAAATCTATGCATAATTACTTTGCTACACTTTGACAAATAGTTATGTTCTTGCCTAGCAATTGACCTTTGTGCATTTATCTTGTTTGGCTCATGCTACTGCACGACCATTCTTTATTTCAAACACTTGTATTCACCTTTGGCAACCTGATATCATCAAGTCAAATGCCAAAAATAATATATGCAAGCCATTTGAAATTCTAAATATCATGGAGGAAGCCATCTTTCAATTCCCTCCTTGTCTTTATGCTTGTATCTTTCTCTTAGGATAAAATTTAGATGTGAGATCTTGTGAGATAGTTATACCCTAGACCCGGGTTCCTTTTATGATGTTGTAAGTTGGTTAAGAGATTCAAATAGATATTTGTACTCTTGTTAGTTGATTAAGTCATGAATTTGTTCTTATAAGCATATCCTATTTACGTAATTATTTTAGTCAATCAATGAGCTATGTTTTTTTATAGTATTTGGAATTTAAAATTGTACTTCTTCTTTATTTCAAACAAGAAATATTATAGATAGAGAAATAAAATGAATCAAGGTTTCATATAGTGAATTAGAGATGATATAAATAGTATCTAGGGGTAAGTATATACTCTTAAACGTTAATTTAATATTATATGGAAATGGTTTACCAATCTTGATGGAGTCTGTGAATTAATAGAAAACAAGTTTGAAGGTATAGGTGTTAGTATTGAACTTCTTAGGTTTTAGAGATTTAAGGATTTTACTCTATGATGTCGCTTCATGGTCATTATGCTAATGTTTTACATTGAGGCTATATGATGCAAAATGGACCCTTTGACTTCTATTATGATTATTACCTAGTGTACATGATCCTTATTGATCAATAGTTAATTATTGTTTAGCTTTGATGGTTTATGCATGCACACAGTTGGTTTCTAGTTTTCTTCCATGATATTGTTGTATCAAATTGGTCATGCGTGTGTGTTGTGTTGGGTAGTAGGTGTAGACTCTTTTGATCTATTTAGTCCAATATTAGAGACATTGTTAGATCTTTTACTAACTTTTATAGGAGATGCACTAAGAGATTCAATTATTCATAGATTGTGACTTTTGAGCCCACAACCATACCAAGGGGTTGGAATTAATTGGTAATTTAATTGATTTGGTTTATGTGTGTAACATAGTTGGTTATGATCATATGGCAGATCCTATGTAGTTTCCTAGCAATAATATTCTACCTCAAACCATCTACTTACCTGTTCACTATTTATGTAAGTAAATGGAATAGAACTTTATCAGATAAATTATTACATAAGAAAACTAGTGAAACGAGGTAATGTTTTACTTGATTTTGGGTTAGCAGTGAACCTATCATTTGTATGGAAAATGTGTTTTAATTGGATTGATAGTGGGCCTTATGTTTTAATGCATTAGTAAGGTGACAATAAGGGTTATATGTAATTGATGATTGATTATTATAATAGATAGAATTAATATTAATTAAACTAGAACTAGGTTTTATGAAATTCTTGGTGGAGATATAACTTGAATCCAGTTGCTCTAGTAAGAAGAATTTATGTTGTCAATGAGTTGATTAGTTGAAATTGCTTATTGCAAGCAAAATTTTCATGTGAGTTGGTCTTTGTGTAAATTGTCAAGTTCGATTCCAGAGGCATAAGGTAATATGATTCGATGGCATGTATCCTATTCATAGGTGTCTTGAAATGAAGATGTTGTAAGAACATGATGTCTTTTGTCTATGTATGTGGGTCTTGGTAAACAATAATGTGAGATGATGTACATACTGTGTTGTGAATATATTATGATGGAGTTAAACCCCCTTCACGTATGTGTTGATATCGAGCTTGTGTTTAGTATTGTAATGGGGAGATCTTGGAAATCGTAATGAGAAACTATTTTGTTCATGGTTGAGTTTTGGAAGCAAGATGACCCATACCTTGCTCGGGATATGTGTTGTTACGGTTATTGCGATTGATCAACGAAAAGTTTTTGGGACAATGATGTACAGGTTGGTCATTGTGATTATGTTTTGTAAGCAAGAAGGTAATGTATTGCTTTGTTATGTATACTTATCAGTATGGTAGTGATTGTCTTGCTTGATGGTTGGGGTTTCTAGATGCAGGTAAGGGAGTGGCTTTCAGTGTGGGGCCGGCGCCCAAAGCGGTTGTCAGGATAACCCATTGAAAGTTGTTAATTAAGTGAAAACCTAAAAATAAATTGGGGGGAAAAGGGTAAATTACATATTAACAAAATAATTGGATTTCCTCTCCCATGCCTGTAGTGCTCGTTTAGACTAAGGATGGGTAGAGAAGGCCTGGTTTGCAAGATCAACTTCCTTGTCCTCACGAAAGGAAGGTTGATTCCGCATGTGTCACCCTATGGGGCCGGTGCCTAGAGAGAGGCTGCCAGGGTAACCATAGATGGGGGCCGATTTCTAGTGAGAGATAGCCTGGGTAACCCATGCTAGGACCATGCGATGACACTCTCCCTAGTGCAGCCTAGCATTCCCTAGTTGTATTCTCCCCATTCGTCGTGTGTTGCCTCTAGAAGTGATATTGAGTTGCTTGTGATGTTGGCTTGTGTTGTTGGAGTCATGTGTTGTCTTTGTTCTTATAGTCTACTATCTACCTAACTATATGTTGTAGTGGGGACCTTATGTTATCTCCTAGCACGGGGGGTGGACCTTAGGGTTCCACACGGTCGGGTGGATGTGCTTAATCTCCATTGTTTTTTCCCTTACTGATGTTCATGTGCGAAGAAGATATAGCTTGTGTATCAAACATTAGATCTTGAACCTATTTATGGAGATAGTGATTATGCTCATATACTAGCCTATGTATCAGATGATTCATTATGTATGTATTCATATGTATTCAGAAGATGATAACTTAACAATGTAATGTTGTATTTATATGTCAGGAGAAATGGTAACTATGTACTAGATCCTGATGAATACTTATATGATGTTATGTAGATGTAAATGATTATTAATTTAGTGCATTAGGTTTACAATGAGTTACTGATGTTAATTCATGATGTGTTTTAGATTATGTTAATTGTTTTGTCAAGTAATGCAACCATGTTAACTTAGAGGACAAGTCATTAGTTTAAATGATGTGTTATTATTACTTTGTTATTTCTTTCTTTAAAAAAAAAAATATCCTATTGCATATAGCATAAATGTGTTGTTCTCTAGAGTTTCATGGCGGGGCGTTACACATTCCATGACTTGGAAGTGGGTCTAAGTGTGGTTTCCACTCATCCCATTATCCCCATGCTCCCAAATTCATCACTTAACTTCACCGTGAAGTTAAAGTGACCATATGAAGGTTATCCCAAGGTTATCCTAGTCAAAAAGGTCCCTAGACCCATGGGGTATAACATAGGGCTGATTTTAACCTAGTTAGGACTCCCAGAGTCAAGTAAAAACACAAGAAAAGGGTCTAAAAGAAATAAACTTTAAAGAAGACTCATAACAACATTTCTTACAACACATATCACAATACAAGTAATTCATAGGGTAGACCTAATTCCCTTGACCCCATGCAACATTACAACATTACAACATTTCACCAAACACGAGGTTGATCTTAGTTCCTCGTGGAACTAGATCGGCTCACGAGGGATACAACATAGGGTGTGGAATGATCTCCTGTATTTGTGGTTTCATTAGCAATACCTGCACACTCAAACTTGAAGTCAATAACACATAAAGATATCATAGCTGAAGCAATTTAAATACATGCATACCTAAACATTCTACCATATAAACATACTGAAATCACATTAAAGTTCCATTTCTAATATTATCCATTCATCATTCACTTAAAAGCAACATCTAATTATCATTGCACAATTGTTTTCTTAAAAATCAATTAGGTTTAATAAACAATAATCTGGGATCAATAATCCCCCAATCATAAAAGTAATAGCAATAGTACTATAAATAGTCTCATGAACAGAAGTGAAAAAGGTAGGCCTCACAGACCTCACTAGTTATTCCTAGAGGCACATAGGTGGATCACCCTTCTTCTAGCTCATCAATTTTGGAGTTCTCAAATAAATCAATTTTTTATTTGAATGCACAATAAAATGATGTTTGTACTCATTGGATCTAGCCTTTGGTGATGAACGCATCCTCCTAGTTTCATGGGGTTAGGCTATGGGGGTGACATCCCTTCCAAAAAAGATGAAAAATATGTGAAAACAAAAAGAAAAAGCACATGTGCTAATCAAAGAAATTCAAATCCTTATTTCAAAAATTAAAGCAAGTCAAAGCATACCAAGTCAAAGAAAAATACTCCACTTGATCAAGTAGTCCCACTTCTCTAATTCTTTTTATATTGAATCAACCTATAGGCTATCCTTCAATTTAAATCTAGGATTGAAATCTTGAGTTGCAGATGTTTTCTTTTCCCTTTCTTATGGTCTACATGACCTAAAATTGGATCCCTACTTTATCATATCACTTCACTTCCTTCATCCACAATCCCCTTATACACTTGCCTTTCCTCATTCTCCTAAAACCCAAGATTACACATTAACTAGTCCATTGAATGATTCATGCAAAGCTCTATGCTACTCCCTTGTCTTTTCACATTATGTCTTATATCCTACATTTCACATACTTACACTATACACTTCTCCTATACACTTCCACTTTTCCATATGTACATGGTGTACTTATATTTTATAGTTGAAAGAGATTTTCTTACCATATTGGTGTATAAGATTAGGATGGCATTATGAAATTCACTTGAATATGTTGTGACTCCTTGTACCTCCATACCTTATTTTCCTACAACGTATTCTCCATATTATCCTTCTACATCGTTTTGCTTATCACTTATAATCACATTATCTCTTGTTACTTTCTAATCTTTTATCTTCTATCAACTTTATTTGAAACTTCACCTTCTTCTCTTTCATCCCATTTACCACTTTACGGGGCATAGTCTTACTTGTTCAGATCCTAGTTTAATATTAGTTTATTTTCATGATCTTTTTCACTCTATCATCTCTTTGGGACATTTCTCTTTTTCCCCTTGGGGAATCTACATTGACATTACAACCATCTTATTATTCCACACCTACTTGCTCCCTTCTCCTTGATTGTTTTCCTCTATCATCCACACTTCCTATTGTAATAGGGGAAAATTGATTTTATTTATTTCAACCTTATAATTTCTTGTAGATAGAGATCTTAAAACATTAAACTATAGTTATGATATATAATCTAACATAGTGATTTAAATGTAACTAAATGTACTTCACCTAATCAAAACTACGCTCATTCCCTAGATAAAGTACTATGGTTTTTTTTCTTTTCAACTAAGAGAAAATAGGAAAACTAAGAATATTGAAATAAAATCTAGAAAGTGGATATAGAAATAGAAACCTAGAGTAAGACATTGGAATCTAGCGAAGGTCTTAGAGAGCATATGCATTTAGAAATTGTAGTGCACTTCATAGATACAACACAAGTAGGCTCACATCCAAATATTTTGTAGTCCTTTGTACCAAAAATCATAAAACTTACATAGGAAATGAAGGGCCTGGGTGGCAAGGACACAATACAAGTACCTAATAGTATAAAATAATAACTAGAATATAGGAATTTAATGAAACTATATAACTCGTGAATTGTAGTGTATTCATCTGTATACTTCAAGATTGACATGTATATAAGTGTATACTTCATGACCTACATGTATTCATGTGTATACTTCATGACTTACATATATATTCATGTGTATGCTTTGTGACTTATCTGTATCTAGGTGTGCATACTTCATATATATTACATGTATTTACGTGTATGCTTCATGCCTTACATAAATTCATGTATATGCTTCATGTCTTAAGCGTACTCAAGTGTATACCTCATGACTTGTAGTGTATTCATGTGTATACTTCATGACTGATGTGTATTCAAGTGTATACTTCATGACAAGTACATGTATTCATGTGTATACTCCACGACTTACATATATTAATGTGTAAGCTTCTTCACTTGTGTGTATCCATGTACATACTTTGTGTATATTACATGTATGCTTCATGCCTCATATCTTATGTGTATTTATGTGTATACTTTATGTATTATGTGTATGCTCCATGCTTCATGTATTACGTGTATTTATGTGAATACTTTGTGTATTACATGTATGTTTCATGCTTCCTATATTACTTGTACTTATGCATATACTTGGTGTATTACATGTATGCTTCATGCTTCATGTATTATATATATTTACACGTATGTTTCATGTATTATGTGTAAGCTTCATGTTCTATGTATTACATGTATCTATGAGTATGCTTCATACTTCATGTATCTTGTGTACTTATATGCTTCATGCCTCGCATGTATTTTTGTGTATACTTCATAGATTACATATGTTTCATTCTTTGAGAGGAAAACAAAATGGATATCCATTTTTTAGAAGGGATATCCATTGCTAGATATCCATTGCCCAAAGAATTAGGCTTTAGGTAACAGATATCCATTTTCAAAAATGAATATCCATTTTGAAAATGGATATTTGTTATGTAAAAACTAAAAAAAAAGATAAAAGAAATGATGTTGGGCCCGACAACCATGCCCACAAACCCTCTACTGTCGAAAAACCCGTGATCTTAGCCTGTTACAGTCAAAAAATGCTTTTATGCACTTTTGGACACACAATTTGCTTGTTTCAATCATAAGGGTCATATTTTTGTTCCCCTAATGGGGAGCAATAGTTGTCGTAAAACAAAAAGGAGGAAAGTTAGATTGGGGGAAATTGAAGCAATTAGGGAAAATGATAGAGCAAGGAAGAGAATTGGAAGACTGGGTTTGTTGGATGCTCATCAAGGTGAATCTTCTTCGTTACCATCTAATTACATGCAAATTAAAGGTGTTAATGTTGATTATAATGAAATGTTAGATAAGAATGAAATTTACCATGATATGTCAAATGAAAATGTTGCAAAATATTATGAAACACCTATTGATAAGAGAAATACCATGGATAGAGAAGAAGAAGAAAAACAAAGACATTTGCTTGAAGAAGGTGGATATGAATGTCGTGATGTTGAATTTGCACTCCATAATCCATTTGTTGATAAAATTGATGAGGTTGATAACATGGATGAAACAATGAAAATCAATGTATCTCCAAATTACATAAGAAGAAAGGACATTTGTCAAGAAGATAATAAGCATGATGAAATTAGAAAACATCCAAGAACCCCAAAATGGTTACTTGAAATTGATGAGAACATAATGGAAAAACATGCAGGCAATAGGTCATCATGAATGGTTCGGTTGTGGGCTTCAAAACTCTTTAATGAATAATTTAGGAATAAAACATTAACCAAACAATTCCAACTTTTTGTGCAATTACTAAGGATGTACAAAATGAAAAATTTCTTATAGAAATTAAAGAATCGATTAAATAAAGTGTCCGATCAAAATAAAATTATTATTAGAAGCCTTTTTAATGCACTCAATTCTATTGGAAAGAATAGAAAGGAGAAAGATAAAAGAGCTACTCATAGAGTAATAACAACCTCAATAGTAAGAAAACAATTAAGAAAGGCTTGATTAATGAGCCAAACTTGTGTTGACTTAAGATTGAATCGTAAAACATTATCAAAAGCACTATCATTTAGATCAAGACTAGATAGTCGTCTTGGAAATGATACTTGGGCTTTCAGTGGTAGGATTCCACGAGTTGATAAGAAGCTAATCAATAGAACAAAGGAAGAAATTGAATGATTTTGGCACACTAACTCTAGGATATCACCCAATGCAAAAAATATTTTAAAGTTAAGAATTGGTGATAAAGACTGCACACCACATCCTAAACATTACTTGGAATGTAGCCATACAACATTATATAAACAATATTGTGAAACACACCCAGGTATGACAATCTCACAAAGAGAATTTAAATCTCTTAAGCCATTTTATTGTGTTCCTCTTAAAATGTGTAATACATGTTATTGTAAATACCATGTAGAGTTTTCTATGTATCATGAATTATTATGCAATATTCATTCTACTTTGCAGACTAATGAAATGTTACTAGAGTGTGGTGCAATTCAACTACCAAAGTCATATAGGGACTTATTGGATTTATTTCTATGTATTAGAGATGATGGTTGCATTTTCTACAAGAATGATTGTTTAAATGAAAGTCTTTACAATGTGGATTGTCAAAGTTTGTATCATGCTTTCATGAGGGTAGTGACCATGCTTTTGGAAAGAGAATGGCTAAGAAAAAGAGATATGAGACAGTGAAATACAATTTGAAAAGTGGAGCTGAAGGTTCTAGATGTGAGTTGATTGTAAGAGAGGTAAGTATTGCTGATTTTATTGATTATTTTAAGAAAAATCTTTTCTATAAGTATGTCAGACATAGCCACAGGTCTCGATGGTTAGATCAACAATTCAGGATGTGTAAAGACTTTTCCCAATTGGAACTATTGTCCCTATAGTTGATTTTGCATAAAACTACATGTTGCAACCCCAAAATGAAGTGCAATCCCATTACTACATTTCTATTTAGATTTTTATTTTTGTTCACATCACATATAGACATGCCCTTGAAAGTATTGAAGAGAACAGGAAGATTGTCAGAGAATACCATTTTTACATGAGTGATGATTGATCTCATTCATCAGAGTATGTGCAATATTGTTTTCAACAATTTTATGGGTTCTTTCAAGAAAAATATATTATAATGGATCAACATCTCATTTGGTCAGATAATTGAACCGGACAATTCAAGAATGCTCGTATGTTTTTTGGTTGAGCAGAATGCATGTAGACAAGGGTACACCTCATATTTGGAATTTTTTTGAAGCTGGGCATGGAAAAGGTGAACATGATGGAGTGGGTGCATGTGTGAAGAGAGCTCTTTTTAAAGAACAACCAAAGATTAGAGGTGGTTCTACATTCAGTGATGCAGATTCTATTGTTAAGTGGTGTAACTATGCATTGTCATAAGGAGTGTTTCTTGATTTAGAAGTGTGTAGGTTCTTTTGGTTGGTTGATGGGGGGATAGCGAGAGATAAATTGGATTGTCAGAGAACCAATGAATCATCAAAGATGCATTCATTTCAATGCTCGGATGCAAGTGCATGGACTATTTGGACATGAGAATTAGCTCATTTTTGTTTGAGTTGTATTAAATGTGATTGGAATAATTGTGAGTCAAAGTGAGTGGATAGATGCATGGATTCCATGATATTTAACCCCTTTATCTCAAGGTCAATCATCTTTAGTCAATGACATGGAGAGCTCATTTGACTATGAACATCTTGTAAACCTTGTACAACTAGGTCATGTTTATGTAGTTGTTGCAACACATGCAAATGAAGAGAGATCATACTAGTGGTTCGCACAATGTGTACATGGAAAACAAAAGCTAAAATAACCTACAATAGATGATGATGGGTTCGCATATCCTACTGGATCAGTTGTTATTACTAGGACTTGGTTGCAAACATATATGATTAGAAAGAATAGCATCCCTTCCTTTGAAGAATTTGAGAAGTATAAAGCCATATTGATGTATTTGCACCTAGTTGTAGCAACAAATGTTAAGTTACTAAAGCATCATGCAATACCAAAAACAAAACAACTATGGACAATTAGTAATGCTGATCATGAAGCAATATTGGATACTCTAAAGCTAAGAGATGACCCCTCAGGTATGCTTGACTAGCATTTAAACTTCCAGATGGACAGGTATGACAATTTTTTATCTTAAATTGTTCTTGTTTTTTCTATAAATTTTTATAATTGTTTTATTAAAAATCATGTTTCTTTAACTATAATGCATGCTTTTGACTATATAGGACTGTGAATGAGGTTATTTTGCATGGCATCATAGGTTATTTTAGCTATACCTAAGGTATGGTTTTTAGTGTTCATTTGTATTTCTTAATATTTTTCTTTCTATCTTTTTCTACATACTAATTTCTAAATTCATTTTGTGCATAGCCTACAATCAAGGCTTCCTCTCTTTGCATTCATGTCTCCTAGGGTAGTTGCAACTACAACATCTGATAGATTTCCCATATCCTTCATGCTTTGATGGATGTCCATATCTTGTTCCAAAGATTCCATTTTGAAACATGTAGGGAGGATGCTGGCAAAGGTTGTGGAATTTGGCTTTACACCCACCAATTGCATAAAAATATGGACACTCAGGAAGGCTACACTTAGCTATAGGACCATGCAATAGTCTCTTGGCAGCCCCATTTTCCTTTATGAAAATACTCATGATAGTCTTGATTGTCCCTTGGATGGTCTTCAAACTTCCTAAGACAACACCTAACTTCTCCTTTCCATGGTCATCCTTCATAATATAATGGAAATATTTTATTTTATGATTTTCCAAAGGCATGACAATGCTCCATAATTAGAACAATTTTTTTTATTTAAAATCCTCCTTGAAGCCTTATGTTTCCTTCTTCTAGATGGTGGTTCACTTCATTGCTAGGTCATTCTCTTGATGAACCTTGGAGGTGACATCATTGATACTAATCCTTTTGGCACATGGACCATTAATTTACAACAAGAGTTACACATGTGATTGAAGTATGTACAACCCTCATCCACTAAACTTGCATGGATACATGCAAATAGAACACAACAAAAGATTACAATGTTAGGATATGTTCTAAAGTGCTTGATTAATTCAAAGATTTTGAGATCATCCTTGGAAAATACATTTTGTGCCTATCTTGCAATCATGACATTCCATGAGACCACATTTCTTTGAGGCATCATGTCAACTAGTTCACTGCCCTTGTCTATGCTTCCACATTTTTTATACATTTCTCCTAGAGTAGTTGCAATTGCAACATCTGATTAAATTACCATATCCTTTATAATTAAGATGTTGGAAAAAGTTGTGGAATTTGGCTTTAAACCCAGCAATTGCATTTTCTTGAAAGTTTATAAATCCTTATCAACAAATCCATTTTGTACAATCTTACAATAATTGTTTCCATCAAACAACAACTATGTTCATATGGACTAGTATAATAGTCCTATTCACAACTATGACCATGTTCATATGGACTAGGATAACAGTCCTATAACTGACTTCCTTAAATTTTTCTAAAGCAACAAATCTATTTTATGCATATCTTGCAATCATTACATTCCATCCGACAACATCTCTTTGATTTGTTTTGCCAAATAGTTCACGTGGCTTGTCAAATTGTTTTATGATATAAATTCAGGTTGTGGTCTTAGTAGGGTAGTAAATTAGCATCATTCATGACTACCATATTCTAAGGGGACTTTGTCAACATTAAAAATTTAAAGGAGAAGTAGACAATCCATGCAAAGGAGAAGGAGGGTTTCTACATGATGATACAAAGGGATTTATAAATGCAAGTATTCTACATTTTTTTTGCTTGATAGATTTTAATATACAAATGCAAGTATTTTAGAGAACAGAGCAATTGTACATTCAGGGGACTGAGATCTGGTTAAGGCATTTAGCTTTCATTTTGGATACATTTGATATAATTCCTAAGGTGACATATAAGACATCTTTCATCAAACTTCTTATAAAAAATATTAAGTTAGTTGTACTTGATGGTGTTCACTTATCAATTTATTAACTTATAAATGCAGGTGTTTTTAACTATAAAGTTGTTGTATCCAAGGAATTGAGATCAATGGTTAAAGCATTTAGCTTCCATCGTGGAGACATTTTTTATAATTGTATAATTGTATATTTGTATAATTTGTATATCCTATGAGGAAACTATGACCATAATATAATAATGTTTCTATCTTACATATCCTCCTAGAGTTTCTTCACATTTGGTGCTAATAATCGATAACCATTTCATGTGATTTTAGTAGTACACTCTTAAAGGTGTGTTTTTTCATTATGTTTAATGCTAAATATGATGGTTATATATGTAGTGATTTGATGTCATGAATATTTTAACAATAAACTAGTATATCTCTTTAAATCAGTCCCAAAACCCACTTAAAATAGTCCCAAAAACCTCTTAAAAACAATCCCAAAAACCTTTTTAAAATGGAACCAAAACCTCTTAAAATCACGTCTCCCCCTATGAAAAGTAGGATCTTTGTTGGTACATTGTTCCCTAAGAACAAACTCACTTAAGATCCTAAGAGTAAAAATCTTGCCATGTGCCATGTCTTTTGTTCTGCTTGTCGTTTAAAGGAAGCTAAGTGTGCGAAAATCGCTTCCTACACTAATCTAATGAGGGAGGAGAGTTCAAATTCAATTTTATCTTTACAATTACAGATTATGTTAACCCACTAATAGAGATATTGTACCAAACACATACACAATAATGTAAGACAAAAGAAGAGAGACACAAGATATACGTGGGCAAAACCCTTATTGAGTGAAAAACCCCACTCCAAAACACAGCTCAAATGTATTTTATAAACAATGAAGGTTACAATACAGTCACAGAGCCAATGCTCTTACAAGAGTCTTTGACACTCATATCTGGAGATGATCCAGCAGCATAACAGTACCTGTCAATCACATAATGCATCACCTCTCCAAAGCACCTGTTTATAAAGAACATACAAGTCAAAAATGGCTCCACATTCAGATGGGTGTCCAACATGGCCTCATGGCCCAAAACCCATGCCTATGGACACTTGTCCAACACTGTAGGATTTTCCTAACACTTGTCAAGTCATTCCATCCCAAGGAGGTCGCCTATTGCCAAAATGGGCTATGACAGATGCTCTTACAACTCTTACAACCGTCATAGAATCTATCATAGTTGTCATAGCTTACAGATGTAAGAGAATCTATCATACACAGGCTATAAATAGCATATTCTCTTACAACATGTCATAGTCCACCTTGGGGCACCCAAAGATGCTTCTTGACACATGTCCATACCTGTCATAGGATCTTCTATTACTGACTCTTACATGTCATAACTTTGTCATAGGAATCTGTCATGACCGTTTCGGTCAATATTCCCTTACACACATTCCAAGATGCTGACACATGGAAATATATTCCTACCACTAAGTGGGATGCCTATCTCCTCATGTGAGGACAAATTTACATGTGGTCATATGCCATGTAGGATGACACATCACCGTACCAACTCCCACAATATGACAACATAGGATTTACATCCAAATTATATAATAGGAAATAAATCAATAAATACAATGAAATAATACAAGGAATTACCATAGTTGAGACACCTTAATTCCCAACATTCTCCAACTTGTTGAGCACCTTGTAAGAGGTAATAGAAATAACAAGATTTAACCACTATAGGCTGAGAGGCCCATAGACTCCGAACACCATCTGTACTTCTTTGTGCCCACTGGCTTCGTCAATGCATCTGCAACATTCTTCAAAGTATCTACCTTCTCTAAATTTACCTTCCCACCCTCTACCATGTCTCATACAAAGTGAAACTGTACATCAATATGCTTTGTTCTGGCATTGAAAGTTGGATTCTTCACAAGGTAAATCACACTCTGACTGTCACAATAAATTGTAATCTATCCTGCATCAACACCAATATCTGAACACAATCTCTTAATCCAAATGGCTTCCTTGCAAGCATGAGTTGATGCCATGTACTTAGCTTCTGTCATGGACAAAGTAACCATAGGTTGTCGATTACTCATCCAACTAATTGTACCACCAAACATAGTGAACACATAGGCACTGATGGATCTCCTGCTGTCAATGTCACCTGCCCAATTAGAATCCACAAATACAAACTAAATGTGAAGGTCCTGTAACATTACCACAATAGCATATGGAATACTTGGAAGTACCCCTCAAATATCTGAACACTCACTTAACTCCATCCCAATGTACCTATCCAGGATTAGCCATAAATCGACTAAGGACTCTCACTACTTGGGCAATGTCTGGTCTTGTGCAGACCATAGCATACATCAAACTACCAACGACACTAGCATAAGGTACTCTGCTCATGTCCTCCACCTCACTAGGAGATTTTGGACAATCATTAACAAATAACTTCGTCCCCAATGAAACAGGAACACACAATGGTCTACAATCTGCCATGCTGAACCTATCCAACATGGTCTTCACATACTTACTATAGCTTAACCAAAGTTTTCTGTTAGCTCTATCTCTTCTAATTTCCATTCCCAGAATGTACCTGGCTGCCCCAATATTTTTCATCTCAAACTGTGCCAACAATTGAGACTTCAAATCAAAAATCATATTCTTACCATTCCCAATCAACAACATATTGTCAACATATAATGCAATAATGAGAATGTGATCATTGTCAAATTTGTAATACACAATGATTTGATTTTAATCTCAGATATCTAATCGACAACACAAAAGCATCAAATTTCAAGTACCACATCCTAGGGGACTGCTTCAAACCATACAAATACTTATTTAACTTGCAAACCTAATTTTCTTTACCTTTCTCTATGTAATGCTCTAGCTGTGACATGTAAATCACTTCCTCCAAATCACCATGAAGGAAAGTTGTCTTCACATCCATCTGTTCTACCTCTAAGTCATAAGCAACTGCAAGAGATAACAGGAATCAAATGGATTTCAGCTTTGCAATGGGAGAGAAAATTTCACCATAATCAATTCCCTCCACTTGTGAGTATCCCTTCGCAACCAATCTAGCCTTGTACTTTTCAACATTGCCATCTGCTCTAAATTTCTTCTTGAAAACCCATTTGCATCCAACAGGTTTCTGACCTTCATGCAAAGGCACCAAGTCCCATGTTTTATTCTTTTCCAAAGAAGTCATCTCATCTTCCATGGCCTCCTTCCATGAACCTTCATCTTTCATGCCCATAGCCTCTTTCATAGTTCTAGGATCATCAGTGTTAGTAAGTAAAGAAAAAGCACAACTAGAATCAAGTAATGAATAACGAAACCTATCAGGTTGCTTTCTCATTCATGTAGACCTCTTTAATGGCTGAGGTTGAGGTTCTACTTCTTCTTCTGAGCTTTTAGAGCTACTAGAGCTCTCCTCATCATCAAGTCTCATAGGGTCTATCTATTCAGTCTTCTCAGGGGTAGAAAGAAATTGAACTGCATCTTCTTTCTTTTCTATCTATTCTGGCTATAGAACAATGGAAGAAGGTGTTAGCTCTCTAAGGATAACACTTCTGCTATACAACACTTTTTCAGCCACAAGATCCCAAAGATTATATTCTTTCACAACGACATCATAGCCAATGAAAATACATTTAACAACCTTGTTCTCCAATTTAGACCATTTCTCCCTAGGCACATGTGCATATGCCTCACAACCAAAAATACGAAGATGCCTAACTGAAGGCTTCTTACTAGACCACACCTCCATAGGTGTCTTACCAACAAGAGCTAATGTATGAGATCTGTTTACCAGATAGCAAGCAGTGGCTACAGCTTCAGTCCAAAACTTTTGTTCAAGGCTTGCTCCACTAAGCATACTCCTAGCCTTCTCCATCAGTGTCATATTCATCCTCTCTACAACTCCATTTACTGTGGGGTGTATGAAGTTGTCTTATGTATTTCAATCCCTTGCTCTTTATAGAACTTATTAAACTCTGCCAAACAAAACTCACCACCATTGTTAGCTCTCAAACACTTAATCTTTTTACTAGTCTAATTTTCAGCAAAGGCTTTAAACTCTTTAAACCAACTAAAGACCTCAGTCTTGCTTCTGATAAAATAAACCCATGTCATTCTACTATAATCATCTATGAAAGATACAAAATATACAGATTTGGAAATCAAAGGAACATTAACAGGACCAAACACATCAGAATGAATAAGATCCAATACATTAGAAGACTTGTGAGAACTAGAGTAAAATAGAACATGGTTTTGCTTTCCATATACACAATGTTCGCAAAAGTCAAACTCGAGATTACAATCATTTAACCCCTCAACACGATTTTTATTTTTCAAGGTTCTAAGACTCTTCTCACCAATGTGGCCATATCTTAAATGGCATAACATAGTCTTTTCAACAGGTAGTTTAACTTCCAAAGCATGTGCACTACCATCAGAATGTGTTACAACAAATTTCTTCACTGCTTGTTCAGATGGTGGGGATGAAATAACTGCAGCTCTTTTCTTCAAGTTAGAAGAACTAATACACTAAGAAATGCATACCTCCAGCTGTAATAGAGTACCTCTCTAAGTACCCTTCGTAAGCACCATAGATCTTCTAGTCATCTTGCATCCATCCTTCGAAAAGACAACCTGCAGACCTGCATCATTCAACATACTTATAGAAAGTAGGTTCCGTACAAGGCCTGGGATGTGCATAACCCCAATGATCCCCTTCACTCATCCATCAGGGAATTAGATTGAGACTCTTCCATGACCAACAATCTTTAGATGAGAATCATCACCCAGGTACACTCTTCCACCATCGAACTCTTCATACTTCGTAAACTAGTCTCGATGCAAGGTCATGTGGAATGAGGCACCAAAATCAATCAACAAAACATCATCAGATGCATGGGTGGCCAGGGCTGCGATGAAGGCATCACCATCATCTTGTGACTTGTCAGAATCTAAATCAAGAGAATTCTTCTTCTTCTTTTTCTTCTCCTCTTTGCATTCCTTTCAAAAATGCTCAATTTTCCCATAGTTCCAACAGAGAGCTTTTGACTTTCTAGGAGATTTGGATCTACCCTTTTCACCTTTGTTTTCCTTCTTCTTCCCTTTCTCTTTGGGTCTTCCATGAACCCCAAGAGCTTCTTTAGGTACCTCAGAAGACTTTCTGTGCATCTCTTCATTTAACAGCGAAGACACCACATCTTCCATCTTGAAGGTGGTAGTGGTGCTTTCGATAGCCATGACAAGATGATCCCATGAATCTGGCAAAGAATAAAGTAGGGTCATACACTAATCCTCCTCCTCCATTTTCACACCCATAGATGTCAACTATCCAACGATCATGTTGAAATCATTCATATGGTCTGCAATAGATCCTCCGTTTTCCATCTTGAAAGCAAATAACTTCTTTTTCAGAAAAAGCTTGTTCACCAAGGACTTGGCCTAATAAACATCACCCAACTTCTTCAAAAGGTCTTTCGTACTCTCTTTCTCATGGACATTCAATAGGATAGAGTCTTATGAGACCCTTAGCCTTCTGATCTTTGATGTCCTAATCAGCTTCTGACATTGTTGTAGGTTTTACACCGGATACAGTTTCCCATAGGTCTTGATCAACAAGTAGGTCTTCTATCTTGAGTTTCCATAACTCAAAATTAGTGCCATTAAATTTATCCACCTCTAATCTTCCAGATGTGGTTTCCATCTCCTTCTTGCAACAAGATATAGAATACTTTGCACAAACTCCCACTCAACCTAAGATTAGCTCAAAAAAACCCTACCTAGCAGCTAGAACCAAAACTGGCAAGAGTGCAAATTCAATGAGGGCAGCAGAGTGCAAATTCAATTTTATCTTTGCAATTATAGATTATGTTAATCCACTAGTAGAGATATTGTAGCAAACACATACACAAGAATGTAAGACAGAAGAAGAGAGACACAAGATATACGTGGGGAAAACCCTTATCAGGTAAAAAACCCCACACTCTAAAACACAGCTCAAATGTATTCCATAAACAATGAAGGTTACAATATAGTCACAGAGCCAATGCTCTTGTAGGAGTCTTCGACACTCATATTTGGAGATGATTCGGTAGAATAACGGTACCTGTCAATCACATAATGCTTCACCTCTCCAAAGCACATGTTTACAAAGAACATACAAGGCAAAAATGGCTCCACATTGAGATAGGCGTCCAACATGGCATCATGGCCCAAAACCCACACCTATGGACACTTCTCCAATACTGTAGGATGTTCCTAACACTTGTCAATTCACCCCATCCCAAGGAGGTCACCTATTTCCAAAATGGGCTATGATAGATGCTCTTACGACTCTTACAACCATCATAGAATCTATCATAGCTATCATAACTTACACATGTAAGAGAATCTATCATACACAGGCTATAAATAGCATATTCTCTTACAGCATGTCATAGTCCACCTTGGGGTACCCAAAGATACCTTTTTCAAAGATGCTTCTCAACACATGTCCATACATGTCATAGGATCTTCAATTTCTGACTCTTACATGTCATAACTTTGTCATAGGAATCTGTCATGACTATTTCGGTCAATATTCCATTACACACATTCCAAGATGCCGACACATGGCAAAATATTCCTACGACTAAGTGGGATGCCTATCTCCTTATGTGAGGATAAATTTACATGTGGTCATATGCCATGTAAGATGACACATCACCGTGCCAACTCCCACAATATGACAACATAGGATTTACATCCAAATTATACAATAGGCAATAAATCAATAAATACAATGAAATAATACAAGGAATTACTAAGGTTGAGACACCTTAATTCCCAACAGTTGTGGGGCTAAACCCACTATGGCAACACATCAGGGTGGGTAGTTAAATGTTAGGGGAGGTCTCGTTTCATGTGCCAAGCATCCCAGTCATTCCAAGCAGTAGGCTATCGACAAAGTCCCTTAAGATCCTTAAGACCAAAAAATTACCAAACTTTGACAGAGCAATTCTTAGAATTTAGGGTAGCTGGGAATGTTTTGTTTAGACCTATAGGTGCACGAGGGGACCATCCACAAAAACCTCTCTCAATTTTGGTCAAATCTAGTCTTTTTGACCCTACTGAAATCAAATACATTCTTACAAAATGCTTTAGTTTCATGCAGTGGAAAGGTGTTAGGAGTGACATTTTATGTTCCATAGCTTGTGGGGCTGAAAAAACTATACTAATGCATCAGGGTGGGTAGATAAAATCTAGGGGAGGTCTCTTTTCATGTGCCAAGGGTCACAGTCATTCCAGGCAGCTGGCTACTAGCAAAGTCCTAAGATCCCTAAGACCAAAAAATTGCTAAACTTTGACTGAGCAGTTATCAAAATTCATGGTAGCTGGCAACATTCTATTTTGAGCTACAAGTGCACATGGAGTCAGTCGACAATAACCTCTCTTAGTTTTGGTCAACTCCAATCTGTTTGACTGTTCTGAAATCAAATACATTTGTGCAAAATGCTTCAGTTTCATGCAGTGAAAAGGTGTGAAGAGTGACATTTTGCATTTCATAGCTCATGGGGCCAAATGGATTGCACCAATGCATCAGGTGGGTGGCTAGTGCCAAGGGAGGTCTCATTTCATGTACCAAGGGTCCCAATCATTCCAGGCAGCAAGCTACCAGCAAAGTCACTCAAGATCCTAAGAACAAAAACTACCAAATTTCAATGGAGCAGTTCTAAAAATTTGTGGCAGCTAAGAATGTTCTGTTTGAACTTCTGGGTACACATGGGGTTGTTCCATAATAACCTCTCTCAGTTTCAGTCAACTCTAGTCTGTTTGATCGTGCTGAAATCAAATGCATTCTAGCAAAATGCTTCAGTTTCATGTAGTGGAAAGGTGCTAGGAGTGACATTTTGCATTGCATAGCTTGTGGGGCTGAACAAACTATGCCAATGTGTTAGGGTAGGTGGGTAAATGCCACAGGAGGTCTCATTTTGTGTGCCAAGTGTCCCAATCATTTGAGGTAGTAGGCTACCGGTAAAGTCACTTAAGATCCTAAGAGCAAAAACTACCAAACTTTGATAGAATAATTCTCAAAATATGTGGTAGCTGAGAATGTTTTGTTTAGACCTACAGGGGCATGTGAGTTGCATCCATGATAACCTCTGTCAGTTTCGGTCAATTCCAATCCGTTTGATCGTGCTGACATCAAATGCATTCTTGCAAAATGCATTAGTTTCATGTAGCATAACATTTCTAAGTGCCATATCTTTTGTTCTGCTCATCGTGGGGCCGAACCAACTATACCAATGCATTGGGGTGGGTGGGTAAATACCAAGGGAGGAATCATTTCATGCACCAAGGGTCCCAGTCATTCCGAGCAAAAGGCTACCGGTAAAGTCACTTAAGATCCCATGACCAAAAAAATGTCAAAATTTGATGGAGCAGTTTTCAGAATTTGTGGTATCTAGGAATGTTTCATTTAGACCTATAGGTGCACGTGGAGTTCATCAATAATAACCTCTCTTAGTTTTTGTCAACTCTAGTCTGTCTAACCGTGCTGAAATCAAATGCATTCTTACAAAATGCTTCGGTTCCATGCTATGGAAAAGTGCTAGGAGTGACATTTTGCATTCCAATTCTCGTGGGGCCAAATGGATTGTGCCAATGTGTTGGGGTGGGTGGGTAAATTCTAGGGGAGGTCTTGTTTCACGTACCAAGGGTCCCAGTCATTCCAAGCAGCAGCCTACCGATAAAGTTCCTTAAGATCCCTAAGACCAAAAAACTACCAAACTTTGACGGAGCAGTTCTCAGAATTCATGGCAGCTAGGAACATTCCATTTGGACCTACAGGTTCAAGTGGGGTCCATCCACAATAAACTCTCTCAGTATTGGTCAACTACAATCCATTTAATCATGCTAAAATCAAATGCGTTCTTGTAAAATGCTTTAGTTTCATGTAGCACAACCTTGCCAGGTGCCATATTTTTTGTTCTACTCATCATGGGACTGAACATACTATGCTAACATGTCAAGGTGGGTAGGTAAATGCTAGGGGAGGTTTCATTTCATGTACCAAGCATCCCAGTCAGTCCAGGCTGTAAGCTACCGACAAAGTCAAAAGTTGCTAGGACTAAAATTTTGCATTGCACAAGTCATGGGGTCGAACTTGTTTAGGGTAAAATTTGGATAGAGGGTTTTGATAAGTGGATGGTTTGTATGTGTCTATCCTCCTTTCACCTCAAACATTCAAGGACCTTGGGTCAAGTAGGAATCTACTATCAGGCCCTTGATCATGGTAGAATGTAGGGAAAATTGGATTTGTATGATTTGATTGCTTGATTATGTCCAATTATGCTTAAAATCCTAATTATGCAAATACGGAAACAAACGGACAAATTACTCAAAATGTTGCTAGAAAAAGATGTAAAAAAATAGACAAATGTGTACCAGTTTTTGAAGTTTAGGAAGCGGAATAGTTGGGGACTAATGAGTGGGCGCCCTAGTCCAGTGCCCTAATTTTTATTAGGATCTGGGAACTTGACCTGTAACCTATTCCTATTTTATTAGAGATTTTTCCATTGTAGGACCCAGAGGACTAATGTGTGGGTGCCTGAGTCCAAGGACCTATTTTCAACTCCTATCTATAATTCTGACACTCTGCAACATTCTCCTGCAACTCCACTTTTTCTACTTCTTCAACTTGTAACCTGTAATTACAAAAAAAAGGGGAGGGGGTTGTGGTGTTTAGAGGCTTACCTCAGTCAAGCCCCAAAGAGACATTCAAGCCTTATGAACACCATTGTTAGATAGAGAGTGCATGCCCTTGTGAGGCAGAGGTAAAATCCAAATGATAAACAATCAAAATCACAATTGATATCACCTTGTAGTGAAGATCTCATGGAAAGAAGAATCTCTTCATGCCATGAGGAGATGGATGCTCTAATCTGCAAATACAAACACATAAACAACACAAAATCTGCTCTTCCACACAATGAATGCCTTGAATCACCATTAGGAAGCTAAAAGATCATAATTGCTAGCTAGTAATCATTTAGTTGTCATCTAGTTTACAAATGGATGCCTAAACATGCTTATATATGCAACTACAAACATTCCCACCAAGAATTTTGCAATTTATACTTACCGTGTCGGCCTAGGAACCAAATAACAGTCATAAACTGATACTTAAAATTTGAGCCTGATCCAAAATAGGGTAGGACTAGGGTGCGGGCCCAAGTCCTCTCCCCTATTTTGGGTAGGGCTTAGCTCAAGGGATCCCCCTAGATCCCATTCACCATGAAACTTAGGGTTCATCTCATCGGGATGCCAAAATATAATGCAAGATGTCCTAAATGTAGATTAAGGACCTAAGAGCTAAACCTTACAAGGGAAAAGCCTCCAAGGGGACATTTTCTAACATTATAGAATTGACTATGCCAACACATCTAGATGGGTAGGTAAATGCTAGGGGAGATCTTGTTTCATGCGCCAAGTGTCTCAGTCACTCTGGGCTGCAAGCTACTAGTAAAGTCGAAAGGTGCTAGGAGTGACATTTTGCATTTCATAGTTCATGCGGTTGAATAGATTGCAACATGTTGGGGTGGGTGGGTAAATGCTAGGGAAGGTCTCATTTCATGTGCCAAGGGTCCCAGTCATTTCAGGCTGTAAGCTACTAGCAAAGTCACTTTTTCGATGGCTTACAACCTGGAATGACTAGGATGCTTGGCACACAAAATGAGACCTCCCCTAGCATTTACCCACCCACCTAGATGTGTTGGTGCAGTCAGTTCATCTCCATGACATGTGAAATGCAAAATTATAGTACTATCAACTTTTGACTTTGTTAGTAGCTTACAAACCAAAATGACTAGGATGATTAGTACACAAAATGAGACCTCCACTAATATTTACCTACCTACCTCAATGTGTTGGTATAGGTGGTTTAGCCTCACAATGAGCAAACTAAAAAAATATGGCACCTGGGAAGGTTGTGCTGTATGAAACTGAAGCATTTTGCAAGAATGCATTTGATTTCAGTATGGTCAAATGGATTGGAGTTGACCAAAACTGAGAGAGGTTATTGTGGATGAACCCCATGTACACCTATAGGTCCAAACAAACATTCCTAGCTAACCACAAATTTTGAGAACTTCTCTATCAAATTTTGGTAGTTTTTTGGTCTTAGAGATCTTAAGGGACTTTGTCAGTAGCCTACCGCCCAAAACAACTAGGACACTTGGCCCATGAAACAAGACCTCCCCTGGCATTTACCTACCCACCTTAATGCATTAGCATAGTCCATTTGTCCCCATGAGCTATGGAATGCAAAATTTTGCTCCTAGCTCTTTTCCACTACATGAAACTGGAGCATTTTACAAGAATGCATTTAATATTGGCACAATCAAATGGGATGGAATTGACCAAAACTGAGAGAGGTTATTGTGGATGAACCCCACATGCACCTGTAGGTCTAAATGAAATATTCCCATCTACCACAAATTCTAAGAACTGCTCTATCAAAGTTTGGTAGTTTTTTGGTCTTAGGGATCTTAAGTGACTTTGTTGGTAGCCTACGGCCCGGAATGACTAGGTGTTGGATTAGGTCTGGACAACTGAGAGGGGGGATGAATTAGTTGTCACACATTCTAAACCTTTTCTTTCTTTAATCTTCCTTTACAACTTAAAAACAAATTAATGAAATAAATATTTCAATCATCACATAAGTATAAATGAAATAACACATTTGACACCAAGATTTTTGACATGGAAACCCAGTTAAGGGAAAAACCACAGTGGGGGATAACCCACAAGAATTTAATACACTGTTAAAAGTATTGATACAAAATGGGAATGCACATGCATTTGGGCTCATTGCCCAAAGCTCACTGCTTAAATAAAGGCTCACTACCTAAGAAAATATTACAAATGAAAGACAAAGATATGAACTGATGATAGCATCTACTTATGTAGGAATTTTAGTTTTGGTTGAGTACAAAAACTAATCTTACACACTTCATCCTTTTTCTATTATTCTTACTATTCTTCTCTTATTCGCACCTTAGATTTATGCTCTGCTCACATCCACTTTTTTCACATACACACCATTCACCCTAAACATCTGAATTCATCGACTATATATATCTGCAACAAGATCTATAATCATTCTACTAGTCAGCTTCAACAGTAATTAGAACACTTAAGAATGCTCTGCCCTGTCAACTAGATCTATGCATAACTTAGAGTGCAGACCAAAAATTACTCTTGAAAATTATTACTCATGTTGGCCATAGTTACTGAATGCCACCATTTGTCCAAAAAGCAACTTCCATTCATCTGGAAACAAGATCTTTTGCAAGGTCTACCTGCTCTTCTTCTGTCTGCTCTATCAAACTAGAACCTGATACACAGATGCTAATAACATTTGATTCCTTCATCATCGGATGACAAAACTCTAGATTTAGAGTGTATTTACTATGTTGTAAACAACCTTAGATTTGTAGCATATCATGGCTTTCCACCAGAGAGATCTGGACCAAAATACTAGACTGTGCTATGTACTCTGTTTCAGGCTCCCAAACTTAGATAGATTATCATTCTAACTTATGGTATGATCAGATACTGCATTGTGGATGTGGAGAACAATCTTAGTTACCATCAATGACAACTCCTATCAATGCTATGTAGTGTCTCTTGCCAACAATCTCCCCCTTTGACATTGATGGCAACATTTAGTGAAAAAAGACTAAGTGTCTTAGAGCTACTCCCCGTTTGTTTGTGCATACATATCCTTCACTTAATCTGGTGCCCCCCCTAAGTTGAACTCCTCATTTTTTACTTCCCTTCGCCCCCCCTTTGACATCAATGGCAAAGGGTGGGATCTACAAATCAAAATACTCCTAAATTTATGTATATATCGTCACATATGTACAAGTTACCAGAACTTCCATTCACATGAACTTGAGGATGTCTATAAACCTGGCTTTTATTTGCACAAGTTCAGAGGCCCAAGTACTCTTCATTCCATCCAAAATTGAAATGTGCCCATTTAACACAAATGAGTAAGCTTTTGCCTTTGACAAATCTGATGGAACACTGGTCTGAACAGTAGCCTGAGCTTCAGATAAGGCATTATACATTGTTTCTAACTTAGGGGCAATTAATCCTTGGAGCTCACACATTCTTTTCATAATGTTTCTTTTCTCTTTGGCAAATTTCTTTATTTCCTCAATCAAGTTAATTACTTGACATTCTTGACTTATGGGCAAAATTGTTAGGGGATCAAAATTTTCAGAGAGATTTGTCAATTTTTGTTCTTGCTCCTTTATCTTTCTCTCAATATCCTTATTAACTTGGGGCCATGATAGAAAGAATAAGTAAATGTCACTTCCAATCTTTTAAAGCATTCTGAATACTTTTTATGCTAATATCAAGTATTGTTTTATCATTTCCTATCAGGTTCTTTATTTCACAAAGTTTCTTATCTGAGAATTCTTTTTCAACTTTTACTTCTGCAGATTTTTCAAAGCATTCAAAATGTGAATTTACTGAACTTGCAAGATTTTTCAAATGCCTAGAGAGGGAATCATTTTGATTCTTCTGATAATTAGGCATTAATTTTTCTAAAACTCTGGTTACAAGTCCAAGCAGTTCATTCTCTTCCATGTGAGACTTTAACATCTTCTCTCTAGCCTTTACTTGTGTGAATGATTCTATCTTCATCAGTTGAATTGGAGAGAGAGCATCTGGATTGGCTAGACCTTGCAGTATTTCAAGCTCATACACTTCTTTTCCAAGAAGAATTTTTACTGCCTCTGTAGTGTCTCTTACAACATTTTCTAAACTTTCCTTTTGTTCTTCAGACTTCTCAATGTCTGCTTTAGGTGCTTCAACATTTGCACCATCTTCTTCTATTTTATCTTTCTTTTCTCTTTCTTCCTCCTTTTCTGCATTATTTTTCTATGTGCTCTCTACAAAGGGACTCTCTAATGCTTGTTCACCACTAGCTACCTGATCCGAAGGGCTCTGTGAAGTAATATTATTTTCTTTTTCTGACATATCTGGTGGATTAGGAGTATCTCCTATATCAACTACTTTGTCCACTAATTTGTATCTTCCTAATTTTCTTGTTCTTCTTTTGGAACAGAAGCTTCATTCAATTGTTGTTCAAACAAATTCTCTTTTTCTCCATCTGAAATTTCTTTTGTGACTATGAGAAAGTTGTGCTTTTTCAGTGCTTTTAGAAGAATTTCTTGAGTTTCTTCAACAATTTCACTTGTTTCTCCCATAATGAGCTTGTTCATTCTCTTTTTACTTCCAAAGTCATTTTTGACTTCCTTGAATATCATATTGATTTGATCAAGTGAAATTTGAGGACACAAGGTTATCAGCTCATGTTCTCTAATTTCCAAGTCATTGCACTTGGCATTTTCTTTTCTCAACTCCAGAATATTAGCTAGACTTTGTGGTAACTTAGAAGTTATCTCAGTTAGTTCCTTGTTATAGATGTTAAGATATCTGACCGTTGCTTCCTCCAACACCTTTTTATCTGCATCATTGTATTCATCATAGAATTTAGTCATGGGTCTTAGATTACCATCTACAATAACAAATTTTATCACATCCTCCAGGGAGAGTGTGGGCTTCTCAACATATTTCTCATATGTATCTTTCTTTTGCCTTTTGTTAGCAGTGTTTGTTCCGATGGCTTTTACTTCTTTGATTTCAATGTTAGAATTTGTATCTTCTTCCTCTTCTCTTATGCTTTCATAGGTCCGGGAAGCTTTTGTTTTCTTCCTTTTCTCCCATTTTCTAGATGATTTTGCTTCTAGTTTTGTAGTTTTGGAGGGAGCAAAACTTCTAGTAGTTCTTGAAGTGGAAGAGAAATCTACCAGATCACTTATTTAATTCTTATCTTATCTTTCTTTCTCTTCCTTCTCTGTTCTTTCTCTAAATTTCTTCACGGCTTCTTTGGTTAGGCTAAGATTTTCAGCTAGCTACTCAACTTCTTTTCTTACTCTCCTCTTGGTTTCAGGTTCTCTGAGCTCAGTATGCAACTTTGGACTTAGTTCTTCATAAGTTCCAAATCTTTCTATGGTTGTGTATTTGGGCTTGCTTAGCAAGTGTTGAGCATACATGTCCAAGATCCTTTCATCTACTTCATGCCCCATGGGCATGATCTAAATAATTCTGGGTTCCACTGCTTCCATTAAACATTGATCAGTATCAACCATGAAGCATATCTCATTTTTATATTTGTCAAAAATTGAGTTGGGGATTCTTTCCCTTGAGTGCATTATATTCTGAAAGTTCTTGAAGTAACCCCATATTGCCATTTTCTAAGCATTGGTCACCAATGTTGCAAAGATGTTTTTTGATTTGAATGGCAACTGGCTCATCCTTAGTCCAGTGCACACCTTTTAACCTAGGTACTTCATTCATAAAGTAAAAGAATAAACATAGAATCAGTGTACCATAATTGAAAGTGTTCTTATCCCTTTTGATCTTGTTTAAATTCTCAATCAATCGATTCTGCAACAGTTCACATAGGTCAATCAACATTTTCTTTTATCATCTTGTATGCAACATATATGGCCATTCCAGAAATAGAATTTTCTCTACTCGAGTGGTAAATCTTCTACCCAATCACCATGAAGGTGAATTTGACATCCAACTCTATGATATCATTTATGGTTATTGCTCTTCTGTTGAACTTAGCTCTAGTGACATGAGTTACTGTCTAGTTTTTCACCGCTTTAGCATGGGCAATCCTCCAGTTGAGTTTAGACCAATCACATTTCTAATAGCATCTCTAGTAATCTTGAACGGTTTTAACAACCAAATGAATTAATCATGTATCTAGCTTAAGATGTATTGGACCCATTCATTCTCATCGAATGTCGGAAACCCCATAACTTGAACAAGGTGTTTATTCTATACTACCTTATATTCAGGTTTAAGTTCTTTATTTTCATCCATGAGTTGTTTTTCAACCAGATCCACATACCTTGAATCTCCAAATTCATCTATATTTGCATGAATGTAAACCCTAATGTCTTCTACATGTAACATGCCATATGGAACACTTGAAAAAGCACCTAACAGATCGACTTGAATTGATTTGTGAGGATGCTTCTTAAATTTGGGTTGTAGCCTTTTGGTAATGTCAATAACATGAGGGGTAGCCATTTCAAACAGATTTCAGATTCAAGAATTTACAGAGAGGTGCCTTTTATTTTCGCGGTGATAGGGTTGATCAACTGTCGATTGAATTTGTTCTCTACCTCAGTCTCTGGATTAGTAGTTCAAATGCTCTTCTTTTTGTTTACTTCGAATGCAAGATGATTCAATTAAGTGATCGAGTGACCTTTGAAATCTCTGCATTACCTAATTTGCCTTTGTAATAAATGTGTTGCCATAATTGTATCCACTTACATTGTTTGCATAGTTCTTCCTATATCAATCCGTAGGATTTCCTCTCAAAAACTTTTCTTCTGAAAATCCTTTCATAGGTTCTGAACTAATTTAGAGTATTTTTTGTTAATGTGCTAGATTCAAGCACCCACTTACTGACTGGGGCAATTTGATGTTCTATGCAGCTCCCCCTAAGCTAAAGTTTCTGACTTAATTCCTAGAGGAATTGTCAACATCAGATTCTAATGCGGACACATTATCGTTGTTTACTATATCTTTCTTTATCCAAATCTTGTGCATTTCATTACATATCTCATCCACATCAATTTTCTTTTTGCCTCTGTCTTGTTTCTACTCATCTGGTTTTCTATTTACTAGACCTTCTCTTCCATTGTCTTTACTTCTATAGAATCTTGCAATATGACCGGATTTATTGTAGTTAAAGCATACAATATTTATTTTCTTATAAACCTAATTTTCTCTTGATCTACATGATTAGCCATATGTCCAACCCATTGCAAACAAAATAGTAACCACTGAAGGAATTGTTAATTCTTTTATTACTAGAATTATTCATTTTCATACTTTTGCATTCATTTTATCTATGACCATACCTGTTACACTTGAAGCATTGACCAGAGAAGGATGGACCATTTTGATATTCTCTGTTTCTACAATGAGTAACTTTGTGACCAAATTTGTTGTAGTTGAAATAGTTTCCATTGAATGAGGGATATCTTTGAGCATTTGGTTGTCTTATCGAAAGTTTTCTAGGTCTATTTCTCCCATTCTCTAGTTGAAAATTTCTCTGTCTGGATCCATAGCTTTCACCTTTCTCATACCTAAGATTATGCTTATCAACATCCTTTTCCTTCCCTTCAATGAGTGCTTCAAGTTTAGCAAAGCTTATCTTGAACTTTTCTTTATACTCATTTGCAACCTCTAGGCCATGCCTGAGTGTGATGATCTGTCTCTCAAGTTCTCTTTAATTTTCTCTACTTTCTTGTAGATTAGATTCTACAAGACTAGCTATCGCATCCAATCTGTAGCATTCTTCAGAACTCTTTTTCAGATTGTGATTTAACTCCTCTTCAGCTTTTTTCTTATCTTCAATTTCCTTGGTTAGTATCATCACCCCAATTTCCATCTCATGTTTTAGAATAGTAACTTCTTTAGCCAACTTTTCACATTCCTTTGTTTTTGTTGGCAAGAGACACTATATGGATTCATGGTTGTTGTCATTGATGGCAACAAAGGTCATCCCACATATCCGCAAGTCATGGTGTGTCTCTACCGGAAGTCAGAATAAAGATTGTTGTGGTTCGGTGAACAAGAATAGAGCATGTGGCAAGGTCCGACAGATTGATCTGGATCTCTCAGAGGAAGTGTCTTGGTGCAGTGCGGATTTGGGGAAGTCAAGAGGACTACCTTGAGTGGTATATTCCAAGGATTTAGCCTCCGGTGATGGACAAGGAAAAAGATATGAATAGTTGAGTACCGGATTTCTAAGAGACAGTGAAAACAGAGGAAGAACTAACTGACAAAGTATTAGACTACTTTCCAGATGTGTTACTGTTGATGATAAAGGTTGTGAAGGCATCAATCATGTTTGGCCGACATGATTAATGATATCTACAAGTATATGCTTGATCCGCATTGCTTGGTGAGCAAGGATTCAGCCGACAGAACAGAGTTTGTAAGAAACTAGACTGTTCCGGATGCCGACTAGAAAGATGATGAAATTACTTGTGCGGATATATATAGAGGATGGATTTAGTTGTGAAGGGTGTGAATATGAAAAAGTAATATGCGAACAAGTGCAGAACAGAGCAGAAGTACCAAGACAGATCTGGTATGTGAAAGGATAGCAGAATAAAGAACAGAGAAAAGATGAAGTGCAGCAGATCAGTATACTGAGCCTAACCGGAACTGAACTCCAGCATATGCAGATGCTTCCAATCAGTTCAAGACTGTGATTCTTATCACTTTGTAGACAGTGTGTCTTCTTGTAGGTAGTGGGCCTCTTGTGAGCAGTGTGCTCGGGCAGTGAGCCCTAATTGGCAAGTGCCATTTTGTAATTTCCTATTCTTCTAACAGAGAATAATTTTTGGGTTAATCACCCCGTGGTTTTCTCCCTTAACAGGGTTTCCACGTCAAAAATACTGTGTCATGTGTTTCTTATTTCATGGTAATGCTTTTGTGTTTGATTCAATGCTGCATTAATTAATAAGAAAGTTTAGAAAGAGAAATAATTAGGATAACTGATTCACCCCCCCTCTCAGTTATCAACAATTGGTATCAGAGCTAAGTTCCTCCTAATAGAGCCTAATAGCTTGAGGAAGATCTGGGAATTCAAATGGATGCATATGGTTTAAGGGAGCAACTCAAGACTGCCCTTGAGGATCTTGAACAGTCAAATTCTGAAGTCAATGAATTAAAAGAAAGACTCAAACAGGCTGATGAATTCATGAGAGAATTAAAAGACAAATTAAGTCTCTCTATGAAAAAGAGAAAGGAGCTGCTCCAACAGTTGGCAAGACAAAGTGAAGAAAGCAATACAAATGAAGAATTGACTGAGCAAACCAAGTTATGTGAAAAGTTATCAAAAGAAGTCATTATGTTAAGACATGAAATGGAATCAGGAACTATAAAGTTTACTCAAGAGATTGAAGAAAAAAGAAAGGCTGAAGACAATCTAAGACAATCTCTTAAAGAAAAATTAGAAGAATGCCACCAGATGGACAGGATTATCAGACATCTTGAATCTGATCTTGAAGATGCCAAAGATAATGAAGAAAAACTTGAGGATCAAATTGCCTCTCTCAAAAGAGACCTTCAAACAGCAAATGAATATAAAGAGAAATTCAAGATAAGTTCTGCTCAACTTGAAGTTCTTCTTGGAAGTCAAAAGAGGACAGATGACAAGTATGGTTTGGGATATGAGAAAGGAGAAAGCTCCGGATCCGGTCAAAAGAATCTTGGATCAGAAAATCCAAGGAGCAGGCCTAGAAGACCTCCGGTAAGACAGCCAAATGCTCAAAGATATCCATCTTTCAATGGATACTGCCACAGCTGCAACCACTTTGGTCACAAAGCTAATCAGTGCAGAAAGAGAATGAATCAGATTAATTCGTCCTTCTCCAGACAGTGCTTCAACTGCAAAAGGTATGGACACAAATCCCATGAATGCAGAATTATGCAAGTAAACAAATCATTCAAAGGTAGATGCTTTACATGCAATAGAGTAGGTCATATGGCTAACCAATGCAGATCAAGAGACCTTCAAACAGCAAATGAATATAAAGAGAAATTCAAGATAAGTTCTGCTCAACTTGAAGTTCTTCTTGGAAGTCAAAAGAGGACAGATGACAAGTATGGTTTGGGATATGAGAAAGGAGAAAGCTCCGGATCCGGTCAAAAGAATCTTGGATCAGAAAATCCAAGGAGCAGGCCTAGAAGACCTCCGGTAAGACAGCCAAATGCTCAAAGATATCCATCTTTCAATGGATACTGCCACAGCTGCAACCACTTTGGTCACAAAGCTAATCAGTGCAGAAAGAGAATGAATCAGATTAATTCATCCTTCTCTGGACAGTGCTTCAACTGCAAAAGGTATGGACACAAATCCCATGAATGCAGAATTATGCAAGTAAACAAATCATTCAAAGGTAGATGCTTTACATGCAATAGAGTAGGTCATATGGCTAACCAATGCAGATCAAGAGGATATTAGTCAAATATGCAAAGAAATGTTATTTGCCAAATCTGCAATAGG
This sequence comes from Cunninghamia lanceolata, assembly GCA_027924645.1. Classification (NCBI taxonomy): domain Eukaryota; kingdom Viridiplantae; phylum Streptophyta; class Pinopsida; order Cupressales; family Cupressaceae; genus Cunninghamia; species Cunninghamia lanceolata. The sequence goes on from BSBN01000228.1 coordinate 12,421,391, forward strand.
TCCGGTCATAATGCTAAAGTCTGCAGAAGCAAGAATCAGGACAAAAGAGGTCCGGTGTATAATCAGAATCAAGACAAGGGTAAACAAAAGATGAATGCGGATGAAGTTAGGAATCAGATGAGCAAGATTTGGGTGAAGAAAAGTTCAGAGAATGTAGAGGTTGGATCCGCACCAGACTCTGGTGCTGATATTTCTTCCAGAAATTAAAAAGTGAGCTCTGGCTCAGGGGGAGACTCAAAGAAAATCCTGTTCCCCCAGCCAATCAAGTGGTGCCGGATGTGGCACAAGATGCGGAGTAAAGGGTTTAAATATATAAGTCTTGAGATGATCCAGATAAGATTTCAGAGGTCCGCATGGAGTTATGAAGAAGCTGTGATCGATCAAGTAAGACCTGTTCTGGGAGATGCTCCGGTATGACAGAGGATTACTAAAAGGTACGGAGAGATCCGAAAGTGCACTATCTTATTCTGCGGATTGGACAGAGTGTTTGGGATGTTCTTGTTATGTGTCATCTTGATTTATTCATGATTGAAAGATCCGCATGATGTTCATAGATCAGGACTGATCCAGGATACTCCAGGCTATCCGGACAAGGCAAACCGGAATAATATAGGTGAAGCATTTATTGCAAACAGATATTAGGGTTTGTGGAGCAATATAAGGGATTTCTCAAAAGTCATTTGCTCATTCTGCACTCAAGAAGAAGCGAAAAGTGGAGCTCTGCAACAAGATTCATCAAGCACACCAAGGATCTCCTGCCGAAGTCATTGCATAAAGAAATCAATCCAACCACTCCGTGCAAACCGAAGGCGCATAAGGTATTCTCTGTTTTTCATTATCTCACTGCAAATCTTTGAAGAATGGCTACTCCAAATATAGTTAAGATCTCTAATAGACCTCGCCCCACATTCAAGAAACATCCTTACAAATCATTGGAGGTAGATCCACTAGGAGCCTTCTCTAGTGTTCCTCATGGTGTATTGCATACGGAAGATATTAGGGTTTACATCCATGCGAATCTTGAAGACTTTGGAGAATCAAAACTGATGGATATCTATCACAAACAATTGATAGATGACTCCTTTGAGATCAAACCTCAGTATAAAGCCATCCGGGACAAACACTTTGCACAGTGCATTCATTTCCCCTGTTTTGAAGAAGATGAATGGGTCTGGTATGTACTAAGTAGAGTACATGACAACTTCCTATGGTTGAACAAGCCCTTCAAGATCACCAAGGATGCAATTAGGGCTGTAACCGGTCTACACTCATCTGGTGGATTACCTGTTCTCAAGTCTGTCAAAAATCAGACAGTCAGTGATGCAACCGGATCCAAGTTTGACAAGAGAGCTATGATAGTTGATGACATCACTGAACCGGATGTCAAATTTGCAGCTATGATAATTGGTTACAAAATCTATCACTCCAGTAGGGAAAATTCAGTACTGGGAACTGCAATCTACACAGCTTATCAAATGTTAAAGGAGAATGCAGACTATGACTTGTGTGAGCTTCTTGTGAACCAACTCTTTGAAAATCTGCAGAAGATCAAGAAGGACAAGAAAAACTCCTTCAAGTATGGCAATCTGATCCTTTGTCTATTCTTTTACTACATGAATGAGCTTCCCGGATCCAGTGGATGGATATGGCAGAATGACAGACCAGTTGCCATCCAAATCAGAGACTATTTGCATGGACTTGGGGATGCAAAAGCAAGAAATACAGCTCTATGGGGATACTTCAAGAACTTCCAAAGCATGATGCATGCAAGAGAAAGAATACCCCAATCCCTTGTTGAAAAGTACAAAGACACAGTATGCTTCATGGTAGAAACAGATCAGTGTCTGATGGAGGCAGTGGAGCCAAGGACTGTTTGGATCATGCCCATGGGGTATGAAGTGGATGAACAGATAGTAGAGCTGCATGTTCAACACATGCTAAGCCAGCCCAAAGATCCTAAGGCAGAAAGGTTTGGAACCTTTGAGGAACTAAGTGTAAAGATACATGTAGAACTCAGGGAACCGGAGATAAAGAGAAAGGTAAGAAAAGAAGTTGAGCATATTGCTCAAGGCCTAGGCATCTCAAAAGAGGCACTTGATGCCAGCCGGGAAAAGAGGAGGAAGGCTGAGGAAGAAGAGAAAAGTAAAGAAAGTGTTCCAGTTGAAACTCCCACCCAGACCAGATCATCAAAAAGATCTGCACCTCCCACAACCAAAAGTTCAAAACCAGAAGTCCAGGCATCCGGTAAAAGATCCAAGACAAAAGCCACAAGGGCTTATGAAAGCCAAAAGGATGAAGAGGAAACAGAGTCAGATGAGGGAGTAAAAGAAATAAAGAAGCAGAAGAAGAAAGGATCCGGTAAACCCTCCACAGGCCAAGACAAGGATGAAATGGCAGAGGTATCTGTTGAAAAGCCCACTCTGTCTCTGGAGAGTGTAATCAAGTCAGTTACGGTAGATGGAAACCTTCAACCAATGACTAAATTTTATGATGACTACAATGAGGCTGACCAAAAGATTCTGCAGGAAGCCACAGTCAAATATCTGAACATATACAATAAGGCTTTCATTGAGATCATATCTCTTATTCCTAAAAGCCTGAAAAAGGAATTAGAAATAAGAAAGAATAATGCTCATGCAAAAGATCTTGAGATCCGGGAGTAGATAGCTATTCAGCTATATCCTCAAATTGATCCCAAGACAATGAACATTATCTTCAAAGACTGCAAAGATGAGTTCAGAAGTGAAGCCAGGATGAATCAACTCATGCTTGGTGAGACTGACAAAGTGGCCCAAGAGACAGAAGAGATCCTCTGGAAGGCCTTCAAAAGGTTCAATCTTCCTGTTGTAGAGGACTCAGGTGCAGAAACAGCTGTGGATTTGGAATCATCTGTTCCGGAAGAAGTGGTTCCTGAACAGACAAACATCTCTCCTCCGGTTTCCCCTACAGTCTCCGGATCCAAAGAAGAAGAGAAATTACAGGAGAAGGAAACAGGGGTGAAAGATAAAGAGGTTGACAGTTCCAAGACTGCAGAAGAAAAGAAACATCTGTCTCCGGCAAGAGACACTGCACAAATTGTTCAACAATTTTTGAGCAAAGCCACTGTAGAAATTGATGAACCGGACCTGCTAAAAGGACCATTAGATTTTGACTCTTTGTCACCGGTGCAAACAATGAAAATAGCCTCATTTGCAAATGAGAAAGTCAAAGAGAAGCTGCTGAAATCTCACATGGAAGACTGTGAGCTTATGGAGGTAGCATCTGGAGTGCTAGAAAAGATCATGCCATCCTTTCAAAAGGATCCCACAGCCTCCTCTTCTGGTAATCTCAAAACCTTAGTCAGCAGTGCTAGTACACATTTTGAATCTCTAGAAAAATCTGCTGAAGAAAAGGTCCGGAAGGAATTTTTGGATAAAAGATTTTCAGAAGTATTAGAATTAATCTCTAAAGATAGGAAGATTGTGAGTATTGGAATAAAGAGCTTAGAGAATGCTCTTAAGGATGGCGGTGACATTTACAAATTTTGTATATCCTGGTCAAAGGCAACAGCAGCAATTGATAAGAAAATAAAAGAGGAACAGGACAAGCTACAAAGCTTATCTCAAAGTTTTGATCCTCTCTCTTCCTCCATAATAAATCAAGAATGTCAGACTATTGCAGTCTTGAATGAAATAAAGAATCTTGAGAAGGAAAGGAAGAATATCACTAACCGGATGGGAGAACTTAGAAGGATTATAATCCCTAAGTTGGAAACTATGCATGAGGCCATCAGTGATGCTCAGACCACCGCCCAAACAAATGATCCGACAGATCTCAAGCGGGCAGAAGCTTTTGCATTTTTGTTGAGTGGTCACATTTCAATTTTGGATAGAATGAAGCAAAGTTGGGCTACAGAAATGATCCAATTGCAGACATCCTTTGCAGACATTCTTCAGTATATGTGAGTATGTAAATATGCGGCTATGTATAGAAAATTTTTGAAAATTTTGGTGTGCGGACCCTACCCTTTGCCATTGATGTCAAAGGGGGAGTGAGGAGCAGTGAAAAATGAGGAATCCAATTAAGGGGGAGTTCCAGAAATTGTATATAAAGACACAGCATCAGCAAAGGGGGAGCATAGTGTAAACACTTAGTCATTTTTCACTAAGTGTTGCCATCAATGCCAAAGGGGGAGATTGTTGGCAAGAGACACTATATGGATTCATGGTTGTTGTCATTGATGGCAACAAAGGTCATCCCACATATCCGCAAGTCATGGTGTGTCTCTACCAGAAGTCAGAATAAAGATTGTTGTGGTCCGGTGAACAAGAACAGAGCATGTGGCAAGGTCCGACAGATTGATCCGGATCTCTCAGAGGAAGTGTCTTGGTGTAGTGCGGATTTGGGGAAGTCAAGAGGACTACCTTGAGTGGTATATTCCAAGGATTTACCCTCCGGTGATGGACAAGGAAAAAGATATGAATAGTTGAGTACCGGATTCCTGAGAGACAGTGAAAACAGAGGAAGAACTGACTGACAAAGTATCAGACTACTTTCCGGATGTGTTACTGTTGATGATAAAGGTTGTGAAGGCATCAATCATGTTTGGCCGACATGATTAATGATACCTACAAGTATATGCTTGATCCGCATTGCTTGGTGAGCAAGGATTCAGCCGACAGAACAGAGTTTGTAAGAAACTAGACTGTTCCGGATGTCGACTAGAAAGATGATGAAATTACTTGTACGGATATATATAGAGGATGGATTTAGTTGTGAAGGGTGTGAATATGAAAAAGTAATATGCGAACAAGTGCAGAACAGAGCAGAAGTACCAAGACAGATCCGGTATGTGAAAGGATAGCAGAATAAAGAACAGAGAAAAGATGAAGTGCAGTAGATCAGTATACTGAGCCTAACCGGAACTGAACTCCAGCATATGCAGATGCTTCCAATCAGTTCAAGACTGTGATTCTTATCACTTTGTAGACAGTGTGTCTTCTTGTAGGCAGTGGGCCTCTTGTGAGCAGTGTGCTCGGGCAGTGAGCCCTAATTGGCAAGTGCCATTTTGTAATTTCCTATTCTTCTAACAGAGAATAATTTTTGGGTTAATCACCCCGTGGTTTTCTCCCTTAACAGGGTTTCCATGTCAAAAATATTGTGTCATGTGTTTCTTATTTCATGGTAATGTTTTTGTGTTTGATTCAATGCTGCATTAATTAATAAGAAAGTTCAGAAAGAGAAATAATTAGGATAACTGATTCACCCCCCCTCTCAGTTATCAACAGTTTTCTCATCCAGGGCCTTGTCTTCATAAGGTTTTCCCAGTTGAGGAGGTTTCTCCTTTCCCTTTGCATTGGATTTGCTCAATTTCTCTTTTAAAATTTCAATGAAATCTTCTGCCTTTTTGAGATTATCTTGTAGTTCTTGAGCTTCTGCCTTAGACTGCTCAAGATCATCTAGAGCAAGATTAAGTTGCCCTTGAAGATCATATTTATCCATCTTGCTATCTTCCCATATCTACCTTAAGTTATTAAACTTTTTAGAGGAACTTGGCTCGGATACCAATTGTTGGATTAGGTCTAGACAACTGAGAGGGGGGGAGTGAATCAATTGTCATACATTCTGAACCTTTTCTTTCTTTAATCTTCATTTACAGCTTAAAATTAAATTAATGAAATAAACATTTCAGTCATCACATAAGCAGAAATGAAATAACACATTTGACACCAAGATTTTTGATGTGGAGACCTGGTTAAGGGAAAAACCATAGTGGGGGTTAACCCACAAGAATTTAATACCCTGTTAAAAGTATTGATACAAAATGGGAATGCACATGCATTTGGGCTCACTGCCCAGAGCTCACTGCTTAAATGAAGGCTCACTACCTAAGACAATATTACAAATGAAAGATAGAGATATGCACTGATGATAGCATCTACTTATGTAGGAATTTTAGTTCTAGTTAAGTACAAAAATTGATCTTACACACTTCATCCTTGTTCTGTTGTTCTTACTATTCTGCTCTTATTCACACCTTAGATTTCTGCTCTGCTCACATCCACTTTTTCGCATACACACCATTCACCCTAAACATTCAAATTTATTAACTATATATATATGCAACAAGATCTATAATCATTCTACCAGTCAACTTCAATAGTACTTAGAACACTTAAGAATGCTCTGCCCTATTAGCTAGATCTATCCATAACTTGGAGTGTGGACCAAAACTTACTCTTGCAATTCATTACTCATGTCAGCCATAGTTACTGAATGCCACCATTTTCCCAACAAGCAACTTTCATTCATCTAGAAATAACATCTTCTACAAGGTCTACCTATTCTTCTTCTGTCTGCTATGTCAAAATGGAACCTGATACACAGATGCTAATAGCATTTGATTCCTTCATCACCGGATCACAAAACTCTAGATTTAGAGTGTATTTTCTATGATGTCAACAACCTAAGATCCATAGCATATCATGCCTTTCCACCGGAGAGATCCAGACCAAAATACCAGACTCTGCTATGTACTCTATTTCAAGCTCCTAGACTTAGATAGATTATCATTCTGACTTCCGATATGATCAGATACTACATTACGGATGTGGAGAACAATCTTAGTTGCCATCAATAACAACTCCTATCAATGCTATGCAATGTCTCTTGCCAACACTAGGATGCTTGATCCATGAAACAAGACCTCCCCTGACATTTTCTCACCCACCCTAATGCATTGGCATAGTCAATTCGACCCCATGAGAAGCAAAAAGAAAGATATGGCACCTGGCAAGGTTGTGCTGCATGAAACTAATGCATTTTGTAATAATGCATTTGGTTTCGACACTATCAAATGGATTTGAGTTGACCAAAACTGGGAGAGGTTATTGTGGAAGGACCCCATGTGCACCTGTAGGTCCAAATAAAACATTCTTAGCTACCATGAATTCTGAGAACTGTTCCTTCAAAGTTTGGCAGTTTTTATTCTTAAGATCTTAAGTGACTTTGTCGATAGCCTATTGCCTCGAATGATTGGGACCTTTGGCACATGAAACAAGACCTCCCTTGGAATTTAACCACCCACCCTGATGTGTTGGAATAGTTTGTTTCACCTAATGAGCGATGAAATGGAAAATGTCACTCCTAGCACATTTCTACTGCATGAAACTGAAGCATTTTGCAAGAAGGCATTTGATTTTAGCATAGTTAAATGGATTGGAGTTGACCAAAACTAAGAGAGGTTATTGTTTCTCAACCCCACATACACTTGTAGTTCCAAAAAAAATATTCTCATCTACCACGAATTCCAAACAGAACATTCCCAGCGACCACGAATTCCAAGAACTACTCTGTCAAAGTTTGGCATTTTTTTGGTCTTATGGATCTGAAGGGAATTTGTAGGTAGTCTACTGCCCAAAATGACTGGGACCCCTGGAACACAAAATGAGACCTCCCTTGGCATTTACCCATCCACACCAACATGTTGGTTTAGACCATTTAGCCACATGAGCTATCGAATGCAAAATGTCACTCCTAGCACTTTTCCATTGCACAAAACTAAAGCATTTTGCAAGAATGCATTTAATTTTAGCACAGTCAAATGGACTGGAGTTGATCAAAACTAAGAGAGGTTATTATAGAAGGATGCCACATGCAACTATAGGTCTAAATGAAACATTCTCAGCTACCATGAATTATGAGAACTATTCCGTCAAAGTTTGGCAATTTTTGCTCTTAGGATCTTAAGTGACTTTGTCGGTTGCCTACTACCTCAAATGATTGGTATCTTGTCATACAAAATGAGACCTCCCCTGGAATTTACCCACCCACCCCAATGCATTGGTTTAGTTTGTTTAACCCCATGAGCTATGAAATGCAAAATGTCACTCCTAGCACCTTTCCACTACATGAAACTAAAGCATTTTGCAAGAATGTATTTGATTTCAGCACGATGAAATAGATTGGAGTTGACCAAAACTGGGAGAGGTTATTTTGGATTGACCCCCATGTGCACATGTAGGTCCAAATAGAACGTTACCATCTACAACAAATTTTGAGAACTACTCCATCAAATTTTGGTAATTTTTTGGTCTTAGGGATCTTAAGGGACTTTGTTGGTAGCCTACTGCCTGGAATGATTGGGACTCTTGGTACATGAAATGAGACCTCCCTTGACATTTACCCACCCATGCTGATGTGTTGGAATAGTCCGTTCAGCCCCATGAGCTGTGGAACGAAAAATGTCACTCCTAGCACTTTTCCATTGCATGAAACTGAACCATTTTGCAAGAATTCCAAGAACTGCTCCATCCAAATATGAATCATGACAAATGTATTTCTCTCCCCATGTATTCATATTTGTTGTATTTAAGGGAAAAATGTTCACTCCCCCAAAAACATTGGAAGGCACCAAGGCCACAACTCATTCTGGTCTTTCCATTACTTATGTAGACACGAGGAAAATGAGTATATACAAAGTATGTAGACCATACAAAAGTTGAAATAAGGATTGCAAATCATGCCAAATGTACATGTCACTCCCATCTCTCTCTCTCTCTCTCTCTCTCTCTCTCTCTCTCTCTCTCTCAACCTCATTATGCTCTTAACATAACCCATATGAAAAGTGAAATGAGGGTATACTAGACCTATAGACGATGAAATGATGATAGGAAAATCATGTTAAACATATAGAAGGTGAAATGAGCTTAAGAAAATAATGTCAAACATATTGAAGGTGAAATGAGGATATGTTATGCATGTAGAAGGTGAAATGAGGATATGATATAAATGGGTAAACACACAAACATGTCTTTTCTCATTAATACAAAAATAACTATCTTGGATTGAATGAAAAACATCACAAGTTTTATCAAATCTTGTAGTTTCTATATCAAATGTAGTGTTGTATGAAAATCTAACATGTCAAAGCTAGTGTTCTTAAATGAAAAGAACTCACATGTCAAATGTTCTAAGAAAATCCTACATCTAAATAAAACTACAATCTCTGGCAATTAAGATCGAATTATGTATTGAGGTATGAAACTACATATAACATCTTTCTACCAAGAAAAACAATCATACCAAAAGAGCCCTAAAATTAACACAAATCTATTAACTACCATTATATAACTATGAGGAAATTTGGAAGTTGTCTTGGTCAGTTTTGAATAGTCATGCTTTGATCCATGACCATATCATCTTTCCCTAAACCCTAGAATAGTCATGGATCTCCTTGAATCAATCTTTACATAATTAAACACTATGTAAGTTGAAAATCTATCCATATCATTATGTTGTCAATGATTATATAATTGCCATCTCAAATAGTACAGCCATGGAGACATGAGGTTGTCATGACATTTATCTTTAGTTAAGATCATTGGGGGTATCATATACATCATAAGTTTCTACATTGGGATGAATACACTAAATATGTAAGGAGATTTCCATTATGGGCTTTAGAAACCATGTAAACATTGTTTGAAAAAGATTGTTATAGTCAAAAGGGATTGCATAGTCATGATTAGGTGGGTTTAAAGCATCGAAACTTGTGTCATAAACCTAAGGTCTTGGTGGAGTGAGGATAGTGGGTGGAGTGAGGAGACTATTGTAATATCCTGTAGTACCCCTCCATTCTCACTTTGGATGAGCAAGTGGTCAGATTAAGGAGCATGAAGAAGTTAAAATACTCGGAATGCTTAGGGTATGATAGACATGTTGATGGTAGGCTTACTATTATGATGTAGTTGAGGACACTAATTGATGTTTACTATGATGACACTGTTGGTACTTTATGATTAGTACATTACGCTTATGTTGTGATTAGTTATAGGTTAATTGATTATGTAGATTAGTTTTACTATGTGATTAATGCGATTATCTTTCTATGTGTTATCTGGTTGTTTAGTTACTAATAAATTTGTTTAACGTCGATACTTTTGATGTGTTTTGTGAAAGGACGGTGTAGTAATACTCATAATGAGTACCCTACTACGCTACAATTCCATATCACTATGTGCCTACTTGGATGATTATATGTATGTATTTGACACTTTTGTTTGTTGCAGGTTGCAGGTACCAGAAATTGACTCCACCTAAATTGGCAGGTCTGAGCATGCCTTCATACCAATGGAAGTTGTTGAAGAGATAACATATGGTCCCCTAGCCTAGCCATCATCCTTGAAGAGGATGAGTATCCGGTTGTGTACCCTAACAGTGTTGTCAGTTTGGTCATGATAGTCAGTTATTGTTGCGGTGGTCTTCCTTTCTGATCTTACAAAGTAATCAGGTATGGTTTGCCAGTTCGGTTATTTTGTTGGTATTGTTTTGGTTATTGTTGCCTTAAAATAAAATAATTAGTTATGAAGCATTTTTGTTAAATAAACAAATATATAAATGTCCTTATGTAAATTTAGTTTATGAAAAATATATTATTCTAGAAGTTAATAAATAATAATAATAATAATAGTAATAGTAATAAATGTAATTGCAACTAGAGATAAATAAATAAATAATATTTATGTGTTGCAATAAAATATATTTATCTTGGTCTGGTTGTAAAATGTTAAAAAATAGCAAACTGTAAGATATTGTTCATGCAGGAATTATTGCCTCTGGTGGGGGGAATCTTCTGGAAGATTTTAGGGCATTTCTTTCTCTAATAATAGGGAGTTTTTGGACTGTATTTATGGGGGGATTTCTCTCTCATAATAATCTTTAGCAGATGGAACTTTTGGGGGGAGAGACTGGTTTGTGGCTGCAATAGTTGAACCCGACATTGAATCTTCAACCCAGTCAAGCAAGCGAAATCAGGTTCCTTTGGTTCTAATTTCTGTCTCATTTTTTGATTGAAGCCAATGTTTGATTTATGATTTTTCTTGTTGATTGTAATTTGTTTGAGAGATTAGAATCTTTGTTATCAGATCCAACTGTGGATGCCTGTATCATTGCATTTCTGGGAATCACTGATTGAAGTGATTATCTATCTCTCAGCCATTTCGTCTTTGTTTTAGTAGTCTATTGCGTTAGCCATAACTTTAGTTTTACGAACTGGGTTCCTCTCAACTTTTTATATATGGGTATGACCTAGTTATCTAAATCATATCCAAAACTTGTTCTTACTCAGTTTGTCTTTTTGGAGTTATGAATGTTTGGTGGTTGTCTACCTCTCAGTCATTTCGTCTATGTTTTAGTAGTCTATTGTGTTAGCCATAACTTTAGTTTTACAAACTCGATTTCTCTAATTTTTTTATATATGGTGTATGAACTAGTTATTTAATTCATATCCAAAAATCATCCATACCCATTTTTTTGGTTTGGAGATATGAATGTTTTGTGACTGTCTACCTCTCAGCCATTGCGTCTTTGTTTTAGCAGTCTGTTGTGTTAGCCATAATATTAGTTCTACGAATTGGATTTCTCTAAGTTTCTTATATATGGTGTACGACCTGGTTATCTAAATCATATCAAAAAATCATTCATACCCAATTTGACATTTTCAAGATATGAATGTTTTGTGACTGTCTATCTCTCACCCGTTTCATCTCTGTTAAAACAATTAGTTGCGTCACCATTAACTCTATATTTTTGAATTGCGTTTCTCTAAGATTTTTTCAACAAATTTATTTTGTGCATATCCTAGGATCATTGCTTTCCATCATATGACTCTCTTTGAGGCATTCCATCAATTAGTCTGCATGCTCTGTCTATGCTTTCACATTTTACATTGTTGGTAGCTTCTAAAGCCTTCTCAACAAATTCATTTTGTGATAATCCTATCTTATGCATGTGGTTAAAAGTATGGTAGATTTGATGAAGATGTTAGATCTATAGGAATGTTTTATTGTTCTGTATTCCTTTCCTCACAAGCTAATCTTAGAACAAGGTTCTTTCATTGTAGCTTCGGGTATTGTATCTTGTAAGATATTTATAACATTATAATATTATAGGCTTTTAGCCTTGCTTATACAGTTATATTTAATAGTATTTACAAAATTGTCTAGATTATTAATAAAATCTACATCAGTTGTAAATAGTGTAAATAATTGTTGTGCTTAATTTGTATGTCTTAGGGTTGTTTGTATATTGTTTAGATTCATTTTAATTAAATGAAATTAAAATAAGTCTTGAGAATTATTAGCTACAGTTCTGTATTACTGAGATAGATTCACTTTATATTTGTTAGATGATTGATCATGAAAATATTGATGAAGGATCTTAGTTTATTATGTAAATCTGAGAGTGAATGTGATGTGAGACCATTGTGTTTAGTGGTGTCAAGAGTTTGTGTCATTTGGGGAAGTTGTTTCCAGAGGCCTAGGAGGGTGTGATTGTGTGGGGGTTGGCAATGTGTGCATCATGTGAATTGAATGAACAACATGCTTGAAAGGTTGCCTCCTATTCATGTGGTTATGATGACTATGCAAGATGGATAATGTCTTGCTCTGTGTAATGTGAAATGATATATATTTTGTGTTGTAAATGTATCATGATGAGAAATATGATAGTTCATGCTTGGGTTTTATTTTGGGCTTTGAGAATCTAGATGTAGTGAAGGGGGAGTGGCTTTCAATGTGGGGCCGGTGCCTAAAGTGGCTTGTTAGGGTACCCATTGGAAGTTGTTAATCTAGTGATAACTTAATAATAAATTTAGAGGGTTGGGTAGTTTTCACACTAATCAAGATAATTGGATGCCTCACTCATGCCTATAGTGCTCATTCAGGCTAAGGATGAGATGAGAAGGCCATGGTTGGCAAAATCAACTTCCTTATCCTCATGAAAGGAATGTTGGTTCCACATGTGTCACCCTATGGGGCCAGCGTCTAGTGAGAGACTGTCAGGGTAACCATAGATTGGGGTCGGCACCTAGCGAGAGACTGTCAGGGTAACCCATGGATGGGGCCCGACGTCTAGCTAGAGACTGTCAGGGTAACCCATGCTAGGATCATGCAATGACACTCATCCCTACTACAGTCTAGCATTCTCTAGTTATGTTCTCCCCTTTGTTTTTTGAATGCCTCTGGAAGTGTTGTTTGAGTTGCTTTTGGTGTTCATTTCAACCAGTGTTGTATTGGAGTCATGTGTAGTCATTGCACCTGTTAGCCTATTGACTTCTTGTGTGTTTTCTTAGTGGGACCTTATTGTTATCTCCTAGCACGGGGGGTGGACCTCAGGGTTTCACATGGTTGGGTGGTTGTGCATTCTTCCAATGGTTTTCTAGCACCGTGGCTCATGTGTAAAGAAGTTATATCTCTCATGTTTCCAGATTTGCATCTGTATTTGAATATAGATATTTATACTATTTGCATCCAAATCTGTGTATCAATGGAATTCATTATATAATTTGATGTATTTAGAAAAAGAGCTTATGTAACAATGAAACTATGTAATTCCTCTTGTAAGATAAACTATTTTGTACTTGTAATCTTGATCACAAAAATGTTGATATATCCATCTGATGTTGTAATCTAAAATATTAGTTTGATTCATTTGATTGATTAAATCGTGTATGTTGTTGATTATAGTTAATTTGCAATAATGCAGCTATGTAATCCCTAGAGATGTTAGTTTAACTTTGTTGCTATTAGTCTATGTTATGTTTTGTTATCATTACTTCTATGTAGAAAAAAAAATATTTCACCTTTTTTATTGCTTAGTTAAACTTATCTTTAGGGTTGCATGGCGGGGCATTACACTTGGTATTAGAGCCTAGGTTGCAACACTGAGACCTCTGGATTGTTGTTGTTGCTCTAGGTTGAGTGATTTTCTCCTTGTGGTGTGATGGTGATGGTACCTTTCACCTGTGTTCATCAGTTGAAATTAGAAGGATGATAAGTTTACAGACTTGCTCTTTAAGAAATAAATTCTTTATGTCTTGTTTACTTATGTGTCTACGATGTATTCTCTCTTCTTCATTTCTAAAAATGTGATGATATATTTTCCAATATGAATTCCCTGAATGATAGTGCATGTAATTAAATATTGGAATGACTTAATCATCTGGTGAGTCATGTGGTTGTGTGATGTTGTCATGTACAGGGTATCTTTTCAAGGTTGGTTGATAATCTATATCTAAACCCTAGTTGGTCATGACCTCATGTGGAAGAATTGTTGTGATTTATGAAAGTTATCATTGTGTATGCTTGTGTAAGAACCATGTGCAGGAGATCAAATTGGAGCTTGTGTTGGATCCATGAGATCATGAATTTGATATTGTAAGACAATTATAGTTTTAAATTATTCTTGTGTGTGACATCATACATTTCCTTTGTAAGTATTTTCTCACATAAGGAAGTAATTGCATATTTCCAAAGCTTAGTAAAAGGAAATTGTAATGTATTAAAGATTGAAGTTATTTGTAAATAAGTAGCTACTATGTTGCCTTCAATCCTTGTATTAAAATTGTTTAGATAAGAGGATGTAGTTAACTTAATTCCTTGAGTGTTGGTGTACGTTCTCTAATGCATTCTGGACCTTGTGTCCTTGAGTGTTGTGTATCGGATACTCCCTTTTTGTGGTTAAAATAAGTCACATCGTGATGTGAATTTGTTTTGTAATTTGGCTATTTTGGAAATTTTGACAGTTGTTTCATGTGTTGTAGGGGGGTAACAGTGAGTTTTCTTTCTTTGAACCTTCTTATGATAGGAATGGTCACCTAAACTCTTTTCTTTATACTTGATTTATTGTTGAAAATTGCTAGCATTTTGTGACTTAAGATTGATTTTGATTATTTCCCCACTTGGGTTTGCATTTTAAAAAATTTCTATGGTGGCTATTCCGAATGTTTGTTTCAGTTGGCTCCGTTTCATGTTAAGTGTTGTTTCTATCATGTTCATTTCAAACCTCTAATAGTGTGTTCAAGGGAGGACTCTGCGGAGGATTGTACTTTGCATGTTCGGTAATTAGTGGGAACCATAGTGGAAATAAGAGATGAGATGTATTTTTTCTTTGTTAATATGTGAATGCAATTCCCTAAATAATTTGAAATTATCAAAATATGTGTGATTAAATTATAAGTAGATCACATGATACGTCTTAAAGGTAAAAAATTGATGTTCTTCTTGTCTTTATTAAATGATGGTACTTGTTTTATGAATGATTTCTTAATATGGATGCATATGTTGGCAATAGAAAGTTGAAATACTAATATGTTATGTTTCCACCCTAGTCCGTGACTTCTAGGAGGAAGTCAAGTTTTAGGGGGGAAGGATGTAGTGCCCCTCCATTCTCACTTTGGATGAGCAGGTGGTTGGATTAAGGAGTGTGAAGAAGAAGGTAAAATACTCAGAATGCTTAGGGTATGATAGATATGTTGATGGTAGGCTTACTGTTATGATGTAGTTGAGGACACTAATTGATGTTTACTATGATGACACTGTTGGTATTTTATGATTAGTACATAATACTTATGTTGTGATCAGTTATAGGTTAATTGATTATGTAGATTAGTTTTACTATGTGATTAATGTGATTATCTATCTGTGTTATCTAGTTGTTTAGTTACTAATGAATTTGTTTAACATCGATACTTGTGATGTGTTTTGTGAAGGGACAGTGTAGTAATACTCATAATGAGTACCCTACTACGATGTGATTCCCTATCACTATGTGCCTGCTTGGATGATTATATGTATGTATTCGACATTTTGTTTGCTGTAGGTTGCAGGTACCAGGCATCGACTCCACCTGAATTGGCAAGTTTGAGTGTGCCTTCATAACAATGGAAGTTGTTGAATGGAGATAACATATGGTCCCCTATCCTAGCCATCATCCTTGAAGAGGATGAGTATCTAGTTGTGTACCCTGTCAGTGTTGTCAGTTTGGTCATGATAGTCAGTCATTGTTGTGGTGGTCTTTCTTTCTAATCTTGCATAGTAGTCAGGTATGGTTTGACAGTTGGATTATTTTTTTGGTATTGTTTTGGTTATTGTTGCTTTAAAATAAAATAATTAGTTATGAAGCATTTTTGTTAAATAAATAAATATATAAATGTCCTTATGTAAATTTAGTTTACGAAAAATATATTATTCTAGAAGTTAATAAATAATAATAATAATAATAATAATAGTAATAAATGTAATTGCAACTAGAGATAAATAAATAAATATTATTTATGTGTTGCCATAAAATATATTTATCTTGGTCTGGTTGTAAAATGTTAAAAAATAACAAACTGTAAGATATTGTTCATGTAGGAGTTATTGCCTCTGGTGGGGGCAATCTTCTGGAAGATTTTAGGGGATTTCTTTCTCTAATAATAGGGAGTTTTTGGGTTGTATTTATGGGGGGATTTCTCTCTCATAATAATCTTCAGCAGATGGAACTTTTGGGGGGAGAGACTAGTTTTTGGCTGCAATAGTTGAACCTGACATCGAATCTTCAACCCAGTCAAGCAAGCGAAATCAGGTTCCTTTGGTTCTAATTTCTATCTCATTTTTTGATTGAAGCCAATGTTTGATTTATGATTTTTTTTGTTGATTGTAATTCATTTGAGAGATTATAATCCTTGTTATCAAATCCAATTGTGCATGCCTGTATCATTGCATTTATGGGAATCACCGATTGAAGTGACTGTCTATCTCTCAGCCATTTCGTTTCTGTTTTAGCAATCTGTTACGTTAGCCATAACTTTAGTTTTACAAATAGGGTTCCTCTAAAATTGTGATATATGGTGCACGACCTAGTTATCTAAATCATATCCAAAAATCTTCCTTACCAAGTTTGTCAGTTCAGAGATATGAATGTTTGGTGACTATCTACCTCTCAGCCATTTCATTTCTATTTTAGCAGTCTGTTGTGTTAGCCATAACTTTAGTTTTACGAACTAGATTTCTCTAAGTTTTTTTATATATGGTGCATGACCTAGTTATCTAAATCATATCTGAAAATCGTCAATACCCAATTTTTTGTTTTGGAGATATGAATGTTTTGTGACTGTCTACCTCTCAGCCATTTCATCTCTATTTTAGCAGTCTGTTGCATTAGCCATAACTTTAGTTCTATGAACTGGGTTTCTCTAAGTTTCGTATATATGGTGTACGACCTAGTTATCTAAATCATATCAAAAAATTGTTCATACCTAGTTTGACATTTTGGAGATATGAATGTTATGTGACTGTCTATCTCTCACCTGTTTCATCTTTGTTAAAACAGTTAGTTGCATCACAATTAACTCTATATTTTTGAATTGGGTTTCTCTAAGATTTTTTCAACAAATTCATTTTGTGCATATCCTGGGATCATTGCTTTCCATCATATGACTCTCTTTGAGGCATTCCATCAATTAGTCTGCATGCTCTATCTATGCTTTCACATTTTACATTGTTGGTAGCTTCTAAAGCCTTCTCAACAAATTCATTTTGTGATAATCCTATCTTATGCATGTGGTTAAAAGTGTGGTAGATTTGATGAAGATGTTAGATCTATAGGAATGTTTTATTGTTCTGTATTCCTTTCCTCCCAAGCTAACCTTAGAACAAGGTTCTTTCATTGTAGCTTCGGGTATTGTATCTTGTAAGATATTTATAACATTATAATATTATAGGCTTTTAGTGTCATGCCCACATTTCACATGCGGTCACAACACGCTAACCCGCGTGTCATGTCCACATGCGTCATGTGGTCATGATACGAACTATAAAAAATTTTCCCCTTACTACTCTGAAAGCCCCCCTCGCACCCACAAGCGTGCTCGGTTGTGTATGTTTATATCACCATCGATACTGTTGTTAACAGAATAATAACTTTACGTGCTCCTTCACTATGTTGGACTCACTAGTTGCTTGTTGATGTTCACTACGTTTTAACATTGGTTTTAAAATTTAGTGTTAAAATTACGGGACAACGGGTTGGCCCTAATGGGTTTTCTCCTTGGATTATTTATTACCTCCTCTTTCAAGTTGATTTGATTAATTTCACGTTCAATTGTTTACTTATTTATTTATTATCTTAAATTAATTTACTAAGATAATTTGTACTCAATACTCTGAATATTTTGCTAGGCATTTAATAACTCTGATTAAACATTTCCATAAATATGTCTTAATAGAGATAAATATATATTATATCAAATTTAATTCTTTTCTTTTGAAAGTGGAATTTGCAACTATTTACATCTATTACATCTACATTTAAATAAATGAATATATATATATATATATATAAGTAAATCTCTCTTTTGTAATGGATTCCACCACTAATACAACTATCACATCTAAGTATATATATATATATATATATATATATATATATATATTAATTAATTAACTTTCCCTTAAGTGGATACCACAAGTAACACCACTATTACAAAATATACATATATATATAGATATATATATAAACTTATATATATACCTACATACATATATATATATATATAATGGCTTTATTATTATTTAATCATAATCTCCACTCATGTTTTAATACAATATTAATATGAGATCCAAATCATAACAAAGGATTGAAATAACCCTAACACTAAATTTTATTTATGCTTGTGTTATGCTGCAGGGCATGGTGGAGCGGCGGCGCTGGTCGCAGGGGAGGTCCGGCGGCAGTGATGGGGTCGCAGGCCGGCAAAGGAGGGTGAAGTCAAGGAGGCCGCAGAGGGCGGCAGTAGAGGAAGGTAGGGGTGACAGTTTGGAGACCGCAGTGGAGGTTTGGGAGGCCGCACATACAGCGGCAGGCAGAGACATAGGCGGTGGCATGAAGTGGAGGTAGCCGCAGGGGTTTTGGCTCGGCAGTGGTGTGGGGAGGGGCGGTTTGTGGGGTGTGGGTGGGGCTCCGCCCCTCCCCACACCTAATGTAATAAGGTTTGGTGGGGGGAATTTCAAACCCCCACCATTTCATATGTTTCGGCTGTGAATAAAATAAAATCTACGAACTTCTATCTTCAATGTATTGCTATTTCATTTTTTTTTTAATAATAATAATATAAATAAAAATATGTATATATATATATAGCTCGTTTTCACAATTTCATTTAATTTAAACTATTTAAATATATATATATGTATGTATATGTATATATATATGTATATGTATGTATATATACAAGAATACTAAATCTTCACAACTTCATTTAATAATAAGAATATATAGATATATATATATATATATATATATATATATTTAATTCTTTTCACAATATCACTAACATTTTTTAATTTCAACATAACAATTACTTAAGTGAAAAGAGAAAACACTAACCATTAAAATCTGTATTTATCAACTAAAATTTAATCTATCAAGTATACATTTTTTAAATAAATTTAAAGATTAAGAGTAAATATAGGAAACTATTTGATCTTTCACTTCAATAACCAAACAACAAACAAGTAGATTGATTTAGTTTATTTTCCATTGTATACTTAAATCAAATTCTATTCTATTTTCAAAGACAAATTTACATCTTTTATTCTTCTGTAAATGTAACTTCTTCACTAAATAGCACAAGAGATAAATTTTATCAACTGGTCTAAATCAACAACTAATCTCACAACTTTACAATTTTGGTAAACAAGAAGAAACAACTGTAAGATTCCACAACCCACAAACACTCTAAGGGAGGAATTATTTTCTTCTCCCAATACAATTTTTTTACAACTTTCAAAGGGAGCATTCTCTCCTCTTTAAAAGAAACATATCCAAGAAGAAACTCAAAGAGACCAAGATCTCATTTCAAATGGGGAGATAGAACATTTTCTCTAAACAAGGATAACTCCTCCAATCCTCTCAACATGCTCCAAAATAAACCTGCATTACAAACAAGAAAGAATACACCACACAACAAGCTCTCCTCCCTACCATAGACCTACAAGAGGGTCACCCCCAAGCTAGGGAGATCATCCACATACCTAGGGTAGAATAGACCAGTACACTTCACAACATTGAACAACAATAATCATAGCAAACAATATTTAAACTCCCATGGTTTACACATAATACTAAGACTCAGTTGAGGTGAGTTCAAAGGGGGTAGGGAAGTAGACTCTCTCTACTCCAAGGTGTCATTCTCCTCAACAATTATCATATCATATCTCATGGCCTCAAGCCAACAATATTTTGCTTTCTCATGGCCTCAAGCCATCCACATAATAAAAATCACTGGGATATCCCATATAGGCTCTCAAAGCCTTATAGCTCTCTAGGCTCAAAATTACCAACATGGCCTCAAGGCTTCCATATAACAAGAAATAAGAATACACCCGAGGAGGTTCACACCTTCCCTTCCCCATACAAGATGAGCATTGTCTTCAACATGGAAGAAGCTCTTTCATACACCCAACACAAACCCAAAATAGCAAAAATAACACATTGACAATCATTGCAAATCCACATTCATCAATCAAGAGCAACACATACATAGGTGAGTAACTGGCTCACTAACCTTTACAAGCCCAATTATGGAATGTATTTGAAGCAGAGCTCCACCCTTAGTCACCTTCTCCAAGTTTTCCTTCTTTCCCAAATAATCCAACCCCCTTACCCTCTCCCCCTTCTCCTCTTTAAAACAAATTCTCTCCCTTATCCCTTATTCCCAAGTGGCATTAAAAAACTCAACCTACTTCTCATCCATTATCCTAGTGGACTTAAAACAATTAACCCCACTCAAGAGGTTCCCCACTGTAGCCCTTTTACAACACATGTAGGAATAAAATATAATAAGAAAAATAGAAATAAAAAGGAAGTGGATGACACACCACCCTTTTTATGGGGGTCTCCCACCAAAAGACAGGCACAAAGAGACAAGCACTCCATTATTGGTGGATCATGGAGTCATTCATGACTTGGAAGTGGATCTAAGTGTGGATTCCACTCATTCCATTATCCCCATGCTCCCAAATTCGTCACTTAACTTCACCATGAAGTTGAAGTGACAATATGGAGGTTATCCCAAGGTTATCCTAGTCAAAAGGGTCCCTAAACCCATGGGGTATAACCTAGGGTGGATTTTTATCTAGTTAGGACTCCCAAAGTCAAGTAAAAACACAAGAAGAGGGTCCAAAAGAAATAAAGTTACAATAAGATTTAAAACAACATTTCTTACAACACATCACAATATAATTAAATCAGAAGATAGACCTAATTCCCTTGACCTCATGCATCATTACAACATGACAACATTACAATAATTCACCAAACACGAGGTTGATCTTAGTTCCTCGTGGAACTAGATTGGCTTACAAGGGACACAACATAGGGTGTGGAATGATCTCTTGTATTTGTGGTTTCGTTAGCAATACCTGCATACTCAAACTCGAAGTCAATAACACATAAAGATATCATAGCCGAAGCAATTTAAATACATGCATACCTAAACATACTACCATATAACATACTGAAATCACATTAAAATTCTATTTCTAATATTATCCTTTCATCATTCATTTAAAAGCAACATCGAACTATCATTGCACAAATGTTTTCTTAAAAATCAATTAGGTTTAATAAACAAGAATCTGGGATCAACAGTCCCCCAATCATAAAAGTAATAGCAAAAGTACTATAAATAGTCTCATAAATAGAAGTGAAAAAGGTAGGCCTCACATCCTCCCCCCCTAAGATTGTACTTCCTCCTGGAAGTCATCAAAGAGGTGAGGGTAAAGTGTCTTCAATCTCGTTGCATCTTCCCATGTCACAGTGACCTCATTGTACATATCCCACTGGACCCTAACCTGGTCCAGCTCTCGACCTTGAAGGCCCAGTGTCTGATGAGCCAATATGCATATTGGCTCCAAAGCCAGCTGTCCGTCTGCCTCTCCCTAAAGAGCACTCCAATCCAATACGTGAGATAAGTCAGAAATATAACGACGTAGAACTGAAACATGAAAGACATCATGGATATGAGACAGATTAGGTGGTAAGGCTAAGTGATAGGCTACAGGTCCTATTCTCTCCAAAATCTCAAAAGGTCCTACAAACTGAGGTGCGAGCTTAGAGCCTTTTCCGTAACGGATTGGACTCTTATGCGGTCGCACTCTCAAGAATACCCTGTCACCCACTGAAAAGCTTTGATCCGTTCTCTTCGCATCGGCATACTTTTTCTATCTATCTTGAGCTTCCTGAAGCCTTTGTTTGATCAATGTGACTTGCTGTTCCATATCCTAAATTATTTCAGGACCAATGGCAACTCGGTCTTCTAACCGATCCCAACTCAAAGGCGTCATGCAAGGTCTGCCATATAAATCCTGGTAAGGAGGCATACCCAATGAGCTGTGATGCCCATTATTGTAGGTGAACTCAACAAAATACAGGTACTCCTCCCATTTAGACTAATGATCCATAACTTACATGTAAAGCATGTCCTCTAACACCTGATTAACTCTTTCTGTCTGGCCGTCGGTCTCAGGATGGTAAGCGGAACTAAAGTCGAGTTGTGTGCCCAACGCCTGATGCAAGGCTCTCCAAAATGATGATGTGAATACAGAGTCTCTATCAAATATGATGCGGCGAGGTACTCCATGCAGTTTGACAATCTGATCTAGAAACACTCTCGCCACCGATGGTGCATTATACGTTGTGCGTACGGGTGAGAAATGCGCCACCTTGGTCAACTTGTCAACTGTCACCATGATGGCATCATGGCGTTGTGATGACATAGGTAGACCAACAATAAAGTCCATGGAAATGGTGTCCCACTTCCACTCAGGTATCTCGTGAGGGTACAAAAGTCCTACTAGATGCTGATGCTCGGCCTTGACCCTCTAACATTCAAGGCATCGAGCAACATACTCTGCAATGTCGCGTCTCATCCCAGCCCAATGATATAACTACCGCAAATCCGCATGCATCTTCTTCATTCCTGGATGAGCTGCATAGGGTGCTCTATGAGCCTCAGAGAGTATCACTATACGTAGGTCACCCACACGGGGTACATAGATGCGCTACCTATGTCTAAGCAATCCATCTGACTCAAGAGAATATCCTATGAATTTGCCCTTCAGGACCCCCTAATTCTAGATTTCCTATTGCACCTCAAGAAACCACTCGTCCCCAGGCAGATACTGTAGAATATGCTCTCTCAAATCCACCTTCAAAGTTAGAGTCAGGGTCTCGTGGCGCCTTCGACTCAAAGCGTCGGTGACCACGTTCTCCTTTCCTTTGATGTAGTGGACATCAAAATCATATTCACACATGAACTCCATCCAACACCGCTGGTGGGCGTTCAAATTAGGCTGAGTGAAAATATACTATAAGCTATGATGATCTGAATGGAGCTCAAAATGTTGACCTAAAAGAAAGTGTCTCCAACGAACAAGAGCATGAATAACAGCTGCGAGCTCTAAATCATGAGTAAGGTAGTTTAGCTCATGTGTTTTAAGTTTTCGCGATTCATAAGCAATCGCTCTACCACCCTGCATAAGCATGGCTCCCAATCCCTCTAATGATGCATCCATGCAAACAACAAAATCTTCTGCCGGATCTGAAATAGCTAATATGGGAGCGCTGGTAAGACGTTCCTTTAGGATCCCAAAGGCCTTCTCACACTGCTCAATCCAAGTGAATCCTTTCCCTTTTCATTGAAGGAAAGTGATAAGATGTGCTATCCTAGAGAAACCTTTGACAAACCTGTGGTAGTAACCGGCTAGTCCCATAAAGCTCCTTACTTTTGTTACATTGGTGGGTTCTGGCCAATCCTGAATTGCTTTGATCTTCGATGGATCTACGGAGATACCATCGCCTGATAAAATGTGCCCCAAATACTGCACCTCTGTCCTAAAGAAGTGACATTTCACTAGGTTGCCAAAGCTGATGCTCACGTAAACACTGCAATACCTGACACAAATGGTCCACATGTTCCTCCTCGGTCCATGAATAGATCAAAATATCATCTAGGAATATGATCACAAACCGATCTAGGTAAGTACGGAACACCCCGTTCATGAGACTCATGAACACTGCAGGGGCATTCGTTAAACCGAAAGGTACTAATGTGAACTCATAATGGCCATATCTGGTTCGAAAGGCAGTCTTGTGAATATTTGCCTCTGTGATTTGTAATTGGTGATACCTAGATTTTAGATCAATCTTTGAAAACACTTTGGCTCCCTGTATTTGGTCAAAGAGATCGTTAATCCTAGGCAGAGGATATCGGTTCCTCAACGTCACTTTGTTCAACTGCTTGTAGTCCATGCATAGCTGAAGAGATCCATCCTTCTTCTTTACGAAGATAACTGGTGCGCCCCATGGTGAAATGCTAGGTCAGATTTGTCCCTTCTCTAATAATTCTTCTAACTATAGTTTAAGCTCTGTAAGCTCATGTGTAGTCATTCTATAAGGTGCTCGAGACACTGGTTCTTCCCTTGGTACCAAGTCAATGTGGAAGTCAACTTCTCTGCATGGAGGCATACCCAGTAACTCTGGCAGAAAAACATCAGAAAATTCTCTCAGGATAGGGTGTTTATCTAAGGTAGTCTCAGTTCATCCTCTAATCTATCACTAACTATGATAGCAAACATCTGACAACCCTTCCGCATGCAGAGTTTAAGTTGCTGAGCGGATATCATACGAGAAGTCATGGGCTTCTGTATGCCCACTATTTTGACCGATGTGCCATGATTGTCTAAGCAACTAATCATCCTTTGATGGCAATCTAGCTTGGCTCTATGAGCCGCAAGCCAGTCCATACCAAGAACTACGTCATAGGACCCTAATGGCATAACCCTAAGATCACATGTTGTAATGAAAGAACCCAAGGAAATCTCACAATCTCTAAATACGGTATCAACTGACATCCTGGCCCCAGAGGCCAACTCGACCTCCCACCTAAAGTCTTGCCTAGAAGCCACCAGCCTGCAATGTTCCACTAACAATGTAGACATAAAAGAGTCAGTAACTCTAGAATCAAATAGGATAGAGATGGGAAATTCTCCAATCATACCTGTTGTCTCTATGACTGAAGCCTGGAAATCGACCTGGCAGTTTTCAACCGCTACAAACATACGGTGGGATTTACCCATATCACCCACCGTCTACTCGGATCCTCCTGCACGATGCTGTCCCCTTGCTGTAAAACCCTATGGGCACTCTCTAGCTAAGTGTCTAGCTTCACCACAAACATAACAAGGCCCCTTAAACTGTACCTATACAGTCTAAGTCCTGCTCGACTGTTGTTGTCCTAATCTACCAGTGGACCCCTGTGAGCCCCTATACAACTGTTGCAGCCTCGCGGGTCCTGCAGGTGGTCCCTGCTACTACCAACCTCTATTATTTCCCCCATGTGACCTTGGTTGTGTTCTAGCTTTCTGTTGCTGCTGTGACTGCTGTTGTTGTGGAGGCCTAGGAGGTAATGATGCTGTACTGAATCCTCCTCTAGGGGGTGGTTGTGGTGGTCTACAGAAATTCTATTGATGCTGCTGCTATCCCTAATCCTAGAACTGAGGGCAAGAATTTTGCCCCCATCCCTGAATCTCCTCAGCAATATAAGCCTTCTCGGCAGCATCACTCAAGGTCTGGGGATCTGCCATCCGAACAGGTCCTGCTATACTATGGTTTAGTCCTCTAATAAACTTATGCACCAAGAGTTTCTCGTCATGGAGATACTCCGCATATCTGGATAACTCTATAAACCTACTCTCATACTGTGCCACTGAGAGTCCCTTCTGCTGTAGGTCATGGAACTCATCTATCTGACGCTGTCTATAATAGTCTAATAGGTATCGTGCGTTGAAGCACTCAATAAAGGTCTCCCATGAGAGGGTGTCTAAGGAGAGGTGACATTTGCACTCCTCAGTGCGCCACCAGGTAGCTGCTGCATCTCGTAATAAGTGTACTGCCACACGGGCCTTCGTATTGCCCACATATGGTTGCAATGCGAAGCACCTGTCTAAACTGATAAGCCAGGCCTCTACCTCAGCTCCCTCTGTGGTTCTGATGAAAGTAGGAGGGTTCAATCTCAATATGTCCCTGATGGAATCTCCTTTATCTCTGCGCCCCCTGATAGGCTCATCTATATGATAATCATAAGGCCTAGGACCCAATTGCTCTATTCGCATTGTCTTGTCATGCCTAGCATGATGTGTGGGGCTCCTGCTATGAGCCCTATCGGCCGAATCAACCTCTTCTGTATCAGGCACCTTGACATAAAGCTCCACACGTGGTACCCCCTGCGGCTCTACGCGGGGCTCCACACGTGGCTCGACATGAGTCTCAACTCGTGGCTCCATGCGTGGTTCCTCTCGTGGAACATCACGGGGCTTGACACGTGGCTCTACGTACGGCTCAACTGTAGCCGATGGAAGCCTATCTAAGATAGCCTACAAGGCCTGTAATATCTATGGCCCCATATCAAGTGAGGCTGGTGGTGCCTGCGGTACCTGAGGAACTAGTTGTGGCTGTAGAACTGGCTGAACCTGTGGAATTGGTTGTTCTAGTGGAACTGGCTGATCCGGTCCCACAGCTGAAGAATTGCTACGCACTTCAGTGAGTGGAGTACGGTGGGTCAGTGTTTAATGAACTCATCTGGGAGGCGTCCTACAAAATGAGGTAATCGCTAGTTAGTTTGATCATGGAAGTGATAATGTGCCTAAACAAGCCCAGTGTTTGTAACAACTGGGCTCTGATACCAAATGTCATGCCCACATTTCACATGTGGTCACAACACGCTAACCCGCGTGTCATGTCCACATGCGTCATGTGGTCATGATACGAACTATAAAAAATTTTCCCCTTACTACTCTGAAAGCCCCCCTCGCACCCACAAGCGTGCTCGGTTGCGTATGTTTATATCGTCATCGATATTGTTGTTAACAGAATAATAACTTTACGTGCTCCTTCACTATGTTGGACTCACTAGTTGCTTGTTGATGTGCACTACGTTTTAACATTGGTTTTAAAATTCAGCGTTAAAATTACGGGACAACGGGTTGGCCCTAATGGGTTTTCTCCTTGCATTATTTATTACCTCCTCTTTCAAGTTGATTTGATTAATTTCACGTTCAATTGTTTACTTATTTATTTATTATCTTAAATTAATTTACTAAGATAATTTGTACTCAATACTCTGAATATTTCGTTAGGCATTTAATAACTCTGATTAAACATTTCCATAAATATGTCTTAATAGAGATAAATATATATTATATCAAATTTAATTCTTTTCTTTTGAAAGGGGAATTTGCAACTATTTACATCTATTACATCTACATTTAAATAAATGAAAATATATAAATATATATATATATAATTAAATCTCTCTTTTGTAATGGATTCCACAACTAATACAACTATCACATCTAAGTATATATATATATATATAGAGATATATATATATATATATATATTTTAATTAATTAACTTTCCCTTAACTGGATACCACAAGTAACACCACTATTACAAAATATGCATATATATATATATATATATATAAACTTATATATATATACCTACATACATACATATATATAATGGCTTTATTATTATTTAATCATAATCTCCACTCATGTTTTAATACAATATTAATATGAGATCCAACTTATAACAAAGGATTGAAATAACCCTAACACTGAATTTTATTTATGCTTGTGTTATGTTGCAGGGCATGGTGGAGCGGCGGCGTTCATCGCAGGGGAGGTTCAGCGGTGGTGATGGGGTCGCAGGCCTACAGAGGAGGGCGAAGTCAAGGAGGCCACAGAGGGCGGTGGTAGAGGAAGGGAGGGGTGATGGTTTGGAGACCGCAGTGGAGGCTTGGGAGGCCACGCATACAGCGGTGAGCGGAGACACAGGCGGCGGCATGAAGTGGAGGTAGCCGTGGGGGTTTTGGCTTGGCAGGGGTGTGCGGAGGGGCGGAGCCCCATCTACACCCCACGAGGTAGCCGTGGGGGTTTTGGCTCGGCAGGGGTGTGGGGAGGGGCGGAGCCCCACCCACATCCCACGAAGTGGGATGTGGGTGGGGCTCCGCCCCTCCCCACACCTAATGTAATAAGGTTCAGTGGGGGGAATTTCAAAAACCCACCATTTCATATGTTTCGGCTGTGAATAAAATGAAATCTGCAAACTTCTATCTTCAATGTATTGCTATTTCATATTTTTTTAATAATAATAATATAAATATATATATATATATATATATATATATATGTATAGCTTGTTTTCACAATTTTATTTAATTTAAAGTATTTAAATATATATATATATGTATATGTATGTATATATACAAGAATACCAAATCTTCACTTCATTTAATAATAAGAATATATATATATATACATATATATATAAATTTAATTCTTTTCACAATATCACTAACATTTTTTAATTTCAACATAACAATTACTTAAGTGAAAAGATAAAACACTAACCATTAAAATCTGTATTTATCAACTAAAATTTAATCTATCAAGTATATATTTTTCAAATAAATTTAAAGATTAAGAGTAAATATAGGAAACTATTTGATCTTTCACTTCAATAACCAAACAACAAACAAGTAGATTGATTTAGTTTATTTTCCATTGTATACTTAAATCAAATTCTATTCTGTTTTCAAAGACAAATTTACATCTTTTATTCTTCTGTAAATGTAACTTCTTCACTAAATAGCACAAGAGATAAATTTTATCAATTGGTCTAAATCAACAACTAATCTTACAACTTTACAATTTTGGTAAACAAGAATAAACAACTGTAAGATTCCACAACCCACAAACACTCTAAGGGAGGAATTATTTTCTTCTCCCAATACAATTTTTTTACAACTTTCAAAGGGAGCATTCTCTCCTCTTTAAAAGAAACATATCTAGGAAGAAACTCAAAGAGACCAAGCTCTCATTTCAAATGGGGAGATAGAACATTTTCTCTAAACAAAGATAACTCCTCCAATCCTCTCAACATGCTCCAAAATAAACCTGCATTACAAACAAGGAAGAATACACCACACAACAAGCTCTCCTCCCTACCATAGACCTACAAGAGGGTCACCCCCGAACTAGGGAGATCATCCACATACCCAGGGTAGAATAGACTAGTACACTTCACAACATTGAACAATAACAATCATAGCAAACAACATTCAAACTCCCATGGTTTACACACAATACTAAAACTCAGCTGAGGTGAGTTCAAAGGGGGTAGGGAAGTAGACTCTCTCTACTCCAAGGTGTCATTCTCCTCAACAATTATCATATCATATCTCATGGCCTCAAGAACAATATTTTGCTTTCTCATGGCCTCAAGCCATCCACATAATAAAAATCACAGGGATATCCCATATAGGCTCTCAAAGCCTTATAGCCCTCTAGGCTCAAAATTACCAACATGCCCTCAATGCTTCCATATAACAAGAAATAAGAATACACCTGAGGAGGTTCACACCTTCCCTTCCCCATACAAGATGAGCATTGTCTTCCACATGGAAGAAGCTCTTTCATACACCCAACATAAACCCAAAATAGCAAAAATAACACATTGACAATCATTGCAAATCCACATTCATCAATCAAGAGCAACACATACATAGGTGAGTAACTAGCTCACTAACCTTTACAAGCCCAATTATGGAATATATTTGAAGAAGAGCTCCACCCTTAGTCACCTTCTCCAAGTTCTCCTTCTTTCCATAATAATCTAACTCCCTTACCCTCTCCCCCTTCTCCTCTTTAAAACAAATTCTCTCCCTTATCCCTTATTCCCAAGTGGCATTAAAAAACTCAACCTACTCCTCATCCATTATCCTGGTGGACTTAAAATAATTAACCCCACTCAAGAGGTTCCCCACTATAGCCCTTTTACAACACATGTAGGAATAAAATATAATAAAAAAAATAGAAATAAAAAGGAAGTGGATGACACACCACCCTTTTTATGGGGGTCTCCCACCAAAAGACAGGCACAAAGAGACAAGCACTCCATTATTGGTGGATCATGGAGTCATTCATGACTTGGAAGTGGGTCTAAGTGTGGATTTCACTCATCCCATTATCCCCATGCTCCCAAATTCGTCACTTAACTTCACCATGAAGTTGAAGTGACCATATGGAGGTTATCCAAAGGTTATCCTAGTCAAAAGGGTCCCTAACCCCATGGGGTATAACCTAGGGTTGATTTTTATCTAGTTAGGACTCCCAGAGTCAAGTAAAAACACAAGAAGAGGGTCTAAAAGAAATAAAGTTAAAACAAGATTCAAAACAACATTTCTTACAACACATATCACAATATAATTAAATCAGAAGATAGACCTAATTCCCTTGACCTCATGCATCATTACAACATTACAATATTACAACAATTCACCAAACACGAGGTTGATCTTAGTTCCTCGTGGAACTAGATCGGCTCACAAGGGACACAACATAGGGTGTGGAATGATCTCCTGTATTTATGGTTTCGTTAGCAATACCTGCACACTCAAACTTGAAGTCAATAACACATAAAGATATCATAGCTGAAGCAATTTAAATACATGCATACCTAAACATACTACCATATAACATACTGAAATCACATTAAAGTTCCATTTCTAATATTATCCATTCATCATTCACTTCAAAGCAACATCTAACTATCATTGCACAAATGTTTTCTTAAAAATCAATTAGGTTTAATAAACAAGAATCCGGGATCAACAGTCCCCCAATCATAAAAGTAATAGCAAAAGTACTATAAATAGTCTTATGAACAGAAGTGAAAAAGGTAGGCCTCACATTTAGCCTTGCTTATACAATTATATTTAATAGTATTTACAAAATTGTCTAGATTATTAATAAAATCTACATCAGTTGTAAATAGTGTAAATAATTGTTGTTCTTAATTTGTATGTCTTAGGGTTATTTGCATATTGTTTACATTCATTTTAATTAAATGAAAGTAAAATAAGTCTTGAGAATTATTAGCTACAGTTCTGTATTGTTGAGATAGATTCACTTTATATTTGTTAGATGATTGATCATGAAAATATTGATGAAGGATCTTAGTTTATGATGTACATCTAAGAGTGAATGTGATGTGAGACCATTGTGTTTAGTGGTGTCAAGAGTTTGTGTCATTTGGGGAAGTTGTTTCCAGAGGCCTGGGAGGGTGTGATTGTGTGGGGGTTGGCTATGTGTGCATCATGTGAATTGAATGAACTGCATGTTTGAAAGGTTGCCTCCTATTCATGTGGTTATGATGACTATGCAAGATGGATAATGCCTTGCTCTGTGTAATGTGAAATGATGTATATTTTGTGTTGTAAGTGTATCATGATGAGAAATATGATAGTTCATGCTTGGGTTTTATTTTGGACTTTAAGAATCTAGATGTAGTGAAGGGGGAGTGGCTTTCAATGTGGGGTAGGTGCCTAAAGTGGTTTGTCAGGGTAACCCATTAGAAGTTGTTAATCCAGTGATAACTGAATAGTAAATTTAGGGGGTTGGGTAGTTTTCACACTAATTAAGACAATTGGATGCCTCACTCATGACTGTAGTGCTCGTTCAAGCTAAGGATGAGATGAGAAGGCCGTGGTTGGCAAAATCAACTTCCTTGTCCTCACAAAAGGAATGTTGGTTCTGCATGTGTCACCCTATGGGGCCAGTGTCTAACGAGAGACTATCAGGGTAACCATAGATGGGTGTCAGTGCCTAGCAAGAGACTGTCAGGGTAACCCATGGATGGGGGCCAGCATCTAGCTAGAGACTGTCAGGGTAACCCATGGTAGGACCATGTGATGCAGAGCATCTAGGACAGCAAAAGCATGAACATAACGTCACATGCAAAGATCTCTCAAGACAACCTTCAACAGCATCTCCATCTTACTTTTGACATACACAATGAAGGAGGAATCAAAAACACCTTCCAAGATGCCAACTCCATCAAGATTCCATTTGGTTTCTTGCCAAACCACTATACAGGGTCTGCAGGACAACAGTCACAACTATGTTTTCTTCATAGACTGTCAGAGCATCTCACTGCTCCATGAGAAGGACAGTCACACTAATCTCCATAAGGTGGTCTCCATCAAGACACCCTCAACTTCATACAACATAACAAACTTATACCTTGCTACACATATCTACTGCCTTCCTTGGCAAAGCAATAGTTCATCAAACTTACCTATTTCTGTTGTCCTCCTTCAATCTTCCAATACTTGACTCTTAATAGACCTTCTACATGGAAAACTTAGACCAAATCCATTCTCTTGCCTCCAAGATCTTTACCAGGCCAAGGATCAACCATCTTACCACCCATTCCATTGATCAATAACAGGAAGAATCAATGGAATGTGGAGAATATCATCGGATTGTCACAAGAAGCTCTAACCTAGGTTTTAAGACTCACTTTCAATCAAAGGAGAAGAACAGAGATATGGATGGGTGTTAAGGCTTCAAATCACCTGCAAGTTAAAGTCAACACACTTCTCTATTTTCCCAACAGAGACACCACTCTTCTTCAGGTCGTACAAGTACGGAATAGTACAGGAAAATAGTGAATTAATGGTCGTAACAACAGTTTTAAGATAGTCTGTGGTAAACCAGTGATTTCTCTTAGCAAGATTGATGATAGGAGTCCAACCAAGATTCAATGAAAATCTATTTCAATACCCCATCCAACCATTATACCCTTGTGCCATGAAAATTCCGTACAGGTACAGAATAATGCAGAAAAATAGTCAATTTCAGAAATGAACAGCAACTCTAAAAAAATAGCTTTTGGGAAAACAGCGATATCTTTCACCCAGATCATTTTCAAGACACCAAACCAGACTCAAATCAAATTTATTTCAAAGATCTTTCCATTCATTACAAGCTTGGGCAATAATACATCCGTACAGTCATGTGTATGGACAGGGAACAACAATAAAACACAGAAAAAATAGGAAAAAATAGTTTTTGGCATAACAGCGATTTCTCCCTTCAAGTTCAATGTTAAGACCTCCAATAAGCTTCAAATCCAAGGTACTTTAGTCTCCTCTCATCCCATTCCAAATTCATGCCAAGAATCTTTCGTATAGGTACGGATTTCTGAGGAACAGTGAAGGAAAAAAAAGAAAAAATAGAAAAAAACATAAAACAACAGTCTTTTTGATATTTCTTTCTAGTCCCTCAAAAATCTCTCCCACAATACAACTTTTTAGGCTTGAAATAAGCCTCCATATTTGCCTGGAATGGTAGGAAACCAATAAAACTGCCCAAGCCATCAAATTCTCTTCTTGATTTTAACTGCAACACTAAAATAGAAACTTTCTTCTTTGAAACTATTTTTGACAGTGACTGTCCACCAACTGTTTTCTGTTTTATCATGCTTTTAACATAAGGTTTTAACCTATGACAGGTGTTTAACATCTTTCCAATCTTGACATGCCTCTATAGGCTTACAACAAGAAGGCTAAAATGACTTTAATGACTACTAAACTATTGCCACTACCTAATGACTATTGCAACTTCCTAATACAACATGACTGTCCTAACTAGGACCTACAACATAGAAAAAGATTCCTTCGACATTGGGACATAGTCCAACTATGACATGGCTTTCAAGCCTTATACATTTTGTAAATGGTCTCAGAGACCTTATTGAACCAAAACAATTACTGGAAAATTAAACAAAACTGAGACATCTTGGTGCTCCTACACCATACTCCTCGGTATGATGAAAACTCTTGTCCCAAGAGTTAGGGGATCTACTCCATCCATTATGTCATCTTGTTGGAATGTTCCTCTGACTAGGAATCATGAACTCTCCAAGACTAATCTTCCTCTGTCTCTGACCTGCATGGCTCCTGTAAACAGTGTTAGTACCAGAAAACTTGTTTTGGTGTCCTTGTCTAGGACCTTGCTGCTGCAATGCTTCAGCTCTTCTCAACTGAAGGTTCTGATTCATTCCTTCTTGGACCCTCTACTATTTGTTTTCCTTCTTCTGGCTCCTTATAGGACACTCAATGTCACCTACCTTAACATAACTCAAGTCCCAAACCTGCTGCTCTCTAGGACTGTCATCCACCTTCTTGTGTTGCATCTGTGTCTACTATGTGCAATCACCCTGAACCTGCACATTCAACTTCAATTTCTCTCCAAAGCAAATTGTAACATGTTCCTTCTTCTCCTCACAAGGTAAAGGAATTAATTTGAACTTCTTACCATCTTTGTGCACTACATAGGTATTAGTATACCCATCATGAATTGTCCTTCTGGAAGACTGCCATGGTCTGCCCAAGATTACATGCCCACATGTCATAGGAATAACATCACATAAAACAGAGTCCTGATATGGACCAAGTGTGAAGTCAACATAAGCCTTCTTAGTGACCATTACCTACTGCTCTTGACTCACCCAAGTGACATGGTAAGGACTGGGATGATCAAAAGTCTTCAACCCCAACTTATTCACCATTTCCCAAGAAACTAAGTTATCATGAGAACCTGAATCTACAATCAACTTGCATATCTTGCCATGGCTCAAACAATTAGTTCTGAAAATAGATACCTGTGGTGGTTGCTGCATCTTACCTCTTTCCACCATGAGCATCTCTTCATCCATCATTGGAGAGGCTGACGACATTTCTGGTTCTTCTGGCTTCTCCTCCTCTTGTGCCAAGTGAACTCTTTTATCCTTGGTCTTGTCAACACCATCCTTCTTAGGACAGTTGAAAGATGTGTGTCCCACCTCATTGCAGTGATAACACCTATCTGTGAACACTCCTCTTCCTGATCCAAATCTACCTCCACCTCTATATCCACCTCTCTGTTCTGTAGGCAACTCCTTACCCTTCTCATTGTTGTTCTTAACTTCATTAGTAGGTTTTCCCCTACCTCTATTTCCTCTTCCATAACCTCCTTGCCTTTCTTGCTTCCTCTTCACTCTCTCTTCAGCCCTGATGGCTAACTGAAAACACTCTCCAAGTGATTTTGGTATTGACAAACAAATCTCATCCTGCAAGTTATACCTAAGCCCATTAAAGTACCTTGCTACTTTTTCTTCTTCATCTTCCAATCCACCTCTGATACTAAGCTTATGAAATTGCTCAGTATAGGACATAACATCCATGTCCTTCTATTTCAGATTCTGTCTCATCCTCTTTGTCTGAATGGAGTAATCAAATGGAAGAAATTGATCCTTCATCATGTCCTTCATCCTACTCCAAGAAGTGATTTTTACTGCACCTCTAGCCATTCTCTCTGTCTGCACACTACTCCACCAAGTAAGTGTTGTTCCTCTCAGTTTTGTCTTGGCAAACTTGATCTTCTTCTCATCATTCATCTCCTCATACTCAAAAAAAATTTCTAGGGCATCTATCCACCCTAACACTTCTTCACTATCCATCTTCCCCTGATAGATAGGTAACTCTATATTTGCCTTAGTTCCACTTCATTGGACTGCCTTCAGTAATCTTACAAACTTCTTTTCTTCAGCATCTAACTCATCCTCAGGAAGATTCTCATCTGCATCCTCATCTTCTTCTGACTCATTTTGTTCATCCTTTCTTGGATTCTTCTCTAATGCTTCCAATCTTGCGAAGATTGTTGCATTCTCCCTTCTTACTTGCCTCAGCTCTCTGTCTCTGGCAGCATCTTGTTCTCTTCTGTCCCTCAGTTCTTTCTCTCTTGCCTCTAAGGCTTCTCTCAACTCAGCATTCTCTCTTGCCATCTAGTTCTTTAGAGGCATCTTCACAACTCTCTCACAAACCTTATCTTCTTCACAAGATCCACAACACCTTCAAGGATCTACTAGCTAGCTCTGATACCACAAATGATGCAGAGCATCTAGGACAGCAAAAGCATGAACATAACTTCACATACAAAGATCTCTCAAGACAGCCTTCAACACCATCTCCATCTTACTTTTGACATACACAATGAAGGAGCAATCAAAAATACCTTCCAAGATGCCAACTCCATAAAGATTCCATCTAGGTTTCTTGCCAAACCACTATACAGGGTCTGGAGGACAACAGTCACAACTATGTTTTCTTCATGGACTGTCAGAACATCTCACTACTCCATGAGAAGGACAGTCATACTAATCTCCATAAGGTGGTCTCCATCAAGACACCCTCAACTTCATACAACATAACAAACTTATACCTTGCTACACATATCTACTGCCTTCCTTGGCAAAGCAATAGTTCATCAAACTTACCTATTTCTGCTGTCCTCCTTCAATCTTCCAATACTTGACTCTTAATAGGCCTTCTACATGGTAAACTTAGACCAAATCCATTCTCCTACCTCCAAGCTCTTTACCAGGCCAAGGACCAACCATCTTACGACCCATTCCATTGATCAATAATAGGAAGAATCAATGGAATGTGGAGAATATCATCAGACTGTCACAAGAAGCTCTAACCTAGGTTTTAAGACTCACTTTCAATCAAAGGAGAAGAACAGAGATATGGATGGGTGTCAAGGATTCAAATCACCTGCAAGGTAAAGTCAACACACTCCTCTATTTTACCAATAGAGACACTACTCTTCTTCAGGTCATACAAGTACAGAATAGTACAGGAAAATAGTGAATTAATGGTTGTAACAATAGTTTTAAGATAGTCTGTGGTAAATCGGTGATTTCTCTTACCAAGATTGATGATAGGAGTCCAACAAAGATTCAATGCAAAGCTATTTCAACACCCCATCCAACCATATATACCCTTGTGCCATGAAAATTCCGTACAGGTACGGAATAATGCAAAAAAATAGTCAATTTCAGAAATGAACAACAACTCTAAAAAAAATAGCTTTTGGGAAAATAGTGATATCTTTCACCCAGATCATTTTCAAGACACCAAACCAGACTCAAATCAAAGGTATTTCAAAGCTCCTTCCATCCATTACAAGCTTGGGCAATAATACATCCGTACAGTCGCGTGTATGGACTGGGAACAACAATAAAACACAGAAAAAATAGGAAAAAATAGTTTTTGGCATAACAGCGATTTCTCCCTTCAAGTTCAATGTTAAGACCTCCAATAAGCTTCAAATCCAAGGTACTTCAATCTCCTCTCATCCCATTCCAAATTCATGCCAAGACTCTTCCATACAGATACAAATTTCTGAGGAACAGTGAAGGAAAAAAAATAGAAAAAATAGAAAAAAACATAAAACAACAGTCTTTTTGATATTTCTTTCTATTCCCTCGAAAATCTCTCCCATAATACAACTTTTTAGGCTTGAAATAAGCCTCCATATTTGCATGGAATGGTAGGGAACCAATAAAACTACCCAAGCCATCACCATGCGATGACACTCACGTTGGCAAGAGACATTGCGTGGTTTCATGAGTGTTGTCATTGATGGCATCAAAGTCTATCCCACACATCCACAGCACATAGTATGCCTATAGTGGAAGTTAGATTGAAGATTGTTTTGGTTCGGTGAACAAGAATAGAGTATGTAGCAAGGTCTGACAATCAGGTCTGAAGCTCTCAGATGGTGTAACTCAGCAAGTTACGGACATGGAAAAGTCAAGAGAAGTATCATGACTACTATATTCCAAAGATTGAGCTTCCGGTGATAAAACATGGAAAAGATATGAGCATCTGAGTGTTGGGTTCTAGACAGGTAGAGCAAACTGAGGAAAAACTGATCGGCAGAGTATCAGACTTCAATCCGGATGAGTAATTGATGCTGATCAAACTATTTGAGGGATCATACATGGTTGGCCGACATTATTGATGACTTATATGTCTATGTTTTGATATTTAGCTGATAGAGCAGTAACTTGTAAATAACTTGAGTATTCTAGTTGCCGACTAGAAAGTTGTTGAAATCCTTGATGCGGATATATATACCGGATGAATTCCAGTATGTAGAAGTGTGTGTACAGAGATGATAAAATAAATTGCGAAGAAAGGCAAAGATAAGTGTGGAAGCAGTAATACAAGTTTGGAATGTGACAGAACAACAACACTAGAGTAGAGGAAGAATGAAGTGCATCAGATCAGTATATTATGCCTAACTAGAACTGAACTCTAGCATTTGTAGATGCCTCTCATCAGTTCAAACACCTGATTACCATCTGTAAGTTTTGTAGATAGTGAGTCTCTTGTAGGCAATGTGCCTCTTGTGAGCAGTGTGCTCAGGCAGTGAGCCCTAATTGGCAAGTGCCATTTTGTACTTCTTATTCTTTTAAAAGAGAATACAATCTTGGGTTAGTCACCCTGTGGTTTTTCTCTTAACAGGGTTTTCCACGTAAAAATCCTTGTGTTATGTGTGACGATTTTATTTATGTTCTTATGATCATATATGCTTATATGTTTTGATGCTTGAGATAACTGATTCACCCCCACTCTCAGTTATCTGCCTTGTTTCCAACAACTCATCCCTACTGCAATCT
This sequence comes from Cunninghamia lanceolata, assembly GCA_027924645.1. NCBI lineage: Eukaryota > Viridiplantae > Streptophyta > Pinopsida > Cupressales > Cupressaceae > Cunninghamia > Cunninghamia lanceolata. The sequence goes on from BSBN01000228.1 coordinate 12,459,614, forward strand.
AGCATTCTTTAGTTGTGTTCTCCCCTTTGTTTTGTGAATGCCTCTGGAAGTGTTGTTTGATTTGCTTGTGGTGTTCATTTCAACCAGTGTTGTATTGAAGTCATGTGTAGTCCTTGCACCTGTTAGCGTATTGACTTCTTGTGTGTTTGCTTAGTGGGACTGGTGCAGGGGCACCCCTTCAACTGGATCAACATACACAAGAGGGAGAGGAAGAAGACTAATATAGTTTTTGACATTTTATGTTACCTTATAACATCTTCAAAAATGTAACATTCTCTATTAGTATTTCATGTTGGTAAACTCCAAACTTGACATTTATTGACAGTTTGGATTAAGGGCAAGATAATCAAGGTGTCTTATCTTTAAGAGTTTTGCTATCTTATGCAGAACAGATGTCATTTGTAATAGATTAAGGGTTTCCACCTATAATTTTGGAAAAATCAAATCCCAGAAATAGAGGGGAATGTCAGTCCCTCGCATTGAAAAAGATAAAAAGGGGAAAACCTTTTGTAGGGGGACGGTGGTAGTTTTTGCGTCTGGTCTCTGAACAGTCAAAAATGTAATTTCTGAACATCAAGGAGGAATATAAGTTCTGCAATTTATTTTCTTTCCAGATTCTAAATACTGTGTAGATATCCAGTGCAGATACTCTGTGTAGAAATTCATTCTGTGTAGGGTTTGTATATAATTGAGTTTTGTGCCTCTGTGGTCGAATTAACTAGATAAATCCATTCCACTGGCAGATTTTTGGGGAAATCAGTGGAATGGACTTGTAGATTAATTCCCCATCTTGGTTTATTCATTTTAGGTATGGAAGGTTAGGAATTGCAGGAATCCCTCTAGGGAGAATCATCATTTAGTATGTGTATACACTGCATCTGCAGGGTGAATATTGTGTGTATATTCATCAGTTGAACTATAAGTGCATCGCTGAACAGTTCAGGTGTCTAACAAGCCTGAAATGGATATTTTGGAGGCATTGGCGTGAGTATCAGTATCGGGTTGAGAAATTGTTCGCGGGCCAACAGTAGGAGGTCACACCAATCGGGGTGACGAACATAGGAGTCTCACCGACGGAGTAGCTGGTGATAAGAGTTTGGCGCGACATTCAGTATCGGTGAACGTTGAAGGAAGGTGGGTCAATAGTTATTGTCTTGCCGATAGGCAAGAGGAGAACTACTTCAGCAAGTTAAAAGGAAATGTCTTGCCGACAACAAGGAAAGAGTGTATTTTCAGTCTCATTTGAACCTCACTGTTGAACCTCAGTGTTGAACCTCACCGTTGAACCAATGGTTCAACCCAGAAGTTAGAAGTCTCACCAAAGGAGAAAGTTGAATCTCGCCGATTGAACCTTGGCGTTGAACCTCGCCGTTCAACCTTCGGATTGAACTGATTCATCAGTTCAATGGTTCATGGGTTCAAGGTCAAAGAATGTGTGTTAGAATTCATCAGCGCGAGTGACATTTGTGTTGTCGACAAAGAAGGTATCGGCATTGAACCATCAGATTGAACCTAGGCATTGAACCATCGGGTTGAACCTAGCCGTTGAACCAACGGATTGAACCAGTTCATCAATTCATTTGGTTCGCCAGTTCAACAAAAGGTAAATAGTTCATCGGCGTGAACAAAGGCGTCAGCATAACATGTTTGGGGGTTGCCGATAGGCTTCTTCATGCCGATAGGCAAGAGTTTGTATGTTTCAGTGAGACAATTCAAAGGTCTTGCCGATATATTCTCAATTTGCTATCTTGTAGGCTCCAAAGGGGCTTTGACCGGGTTCATATGCTTCAACTGGGTTGTACTCTGCATCAAGTGGTATCAGAGCTAGAGAAAGCTCTGGGAAAGGTTAGTGTGTAAATTTCATTTCTGAAGGTATTTGTTCCATCTAGTAGTAGAAGGAGAAAGCAAAATGTTGGAAGGAGAAGCCTCGGACACTCTTCTAGCAAAAATGACCAATGCTGAATTGAAAGCCTTGGTGAAGAAGCAAATAGCAGAGAGTAGAGCTGATAGAGCTCAAAATCAGGCATTGAAGGAAGAACTAGAGAAGCTGAGGGAAAGAGTGGAGAGAGGGGAAGAAAACTCTGGTGAACAAGAAGATGGGGATGAAGAGGAGACCCCAGAGCAGGAAGAGCTAGAGGTTCCTGCAGACCAGAGACCCTTACTCAATGCCCTCAAGTCCATGGAAAGAAGGACCATGGAAGTGAAAATAGACCTGCCAGTGTTTGCAGGAAAAATGGAACCTGATTCGATAATGGAGTGGATAGACTGCTTGAATAATTTCTTTGAGACAGAAGAGATACCAGAACACCAACGAGTGAAGATGGCTCAGTCTAAAATGAAAGGAGCTGCACTGACTTGGTGGAATTTCATCCAAGATGACAGGGTGAAAGAGGGAAAGAACAGAGTTACAACATGGAAGAGAATGATGGTATTAGTGAAGGAGGCCTATGTTCCAATGGATTACAATATCCAATTACATAAGAGAAAAAATAATTTGAAGCAGAAGGAGCTGGATGTCAACTCATACATAGAAGAATTCATGAAGTTGTGTGTAAAAACAAAGGTAAGGGAAGATGAGGAAGAGAAGGTAGCAAGATACCTCAATGGATTGCGACTTAACATCCAGGAAGACTTAAATCTGCATAATCTAGATACAGTTCAAAAGTGCTATCAGTTAGCACTCAAAGTGGAAGAAAAACTAAAGAGAAGGCATGAGCAGAATCATAGAGGTAGAGGAAGACAGCAGAGAGGAGGAAGAAGTCCTTTTAGAGGCAGAGGATTTGGATACCAGAGTGAATCCAACCAAGAGACCAGCAGAGGAGATAACAGTCAGAACCAAGGAGGAAGCTACAATCCAAGGGGAAACTTCAGGGGCAGAAGACCACCTTTTAGAGGAAGATCTTAGGGCAGAGGACGTATCAAATGTTACAATTGCAACCAAGAAGGCCATATAGCCAGCAGATGTCCAGTAAAGGCAACAAGTTCAATAGGAGAAAAGAGGATCAATCTGATCCAAGAATCTGATTGTCAGAGTGTAGCAAGCTCAAGCACTATTCAAAGTGTGAATGCTCCTAGCAGTTATGGGTATCCTGAGAATGGAGAATCTTTGATGATTAGGAGAGTAATGACCACCATGAAAATGCCTGGAAAAGAACCTCCATAAAGGCAGACTCTCTTCATAACTACTTGCAAGGTAGGAGGAAAGGTATGTAAAGTTCTGATTGACTCTGGATCTACTGAAAATTTTGTATCCATTGAGATGGTAGAAAAACTTAAGCTTAAGAGACTGCCACATCCTTGCCCTTATAAAATTTCATGGCTTACCCAAGGACAGCAAACAGTTGTAGAAGAACAGGCTTGGGTAGAATTTCAAATTGGCCCATACAAGGATAGGTTATTGTTTGACATTGCCAAGATGGATGCTTGCCATCTCCTATTCGGAAGACCATGGCAGTATGATTTAAAAGCATACCATGATGGTGTTAGGAACACCTACTCCATTTCCAAGAATGGTAAGGTAATAGAATTGATACCCTTAATGGAGAATGAGGTGGAGACAAAAGGAAAAGAGGTTAAAGTGATGATGGTAGAAGGAAGACAATTCATGAAAGAGATAAGAGAAGAAGGAGCAGATACATATGCTCTAATTCCTTGCCTAAAGGTCAACAAGGAATAGCAGCAAGAAGTCAAGGGAGAAAAGAGACAAAAAATCATAGACCCAGCTATCCAAGAGCTATTGGACAAGTACAAAGGCATTAGTTCTGATGGGATGCCAAGTTCCCTACCACCTATAAGAGACATTAGCCATTGTATAGATCTGATCCCAGGATCTACACTTCCAAACAAAGCAGCATATAAGCTCACTCTAGATCAGAATACAGAGGTAGCAAGACAAATTGAAGAGTTGTTGAAGACAGGCCTAATTGGCAAAAGTTTAAGCCCATGTGCAGTACCGGCTGTACTAGCACCAAAGAAGGAAGGCACTTGGAGACTTTGCACTGATTCAAGGGCTATCAACAAGATAACAATCAGGTACAAGTTTCCAATCCCTAGGATAGAAGATTTACTTGAATGTTTAGGAGGAGCTAAATACTTCACCAAAATAGATTTAAAGAGTGGTTATCATCAGATTAGGATTAGACCTGGTGATGAGTGGAAAACTGCATTCAAGACAAATGAGGGGTTATATGAGTGGAAGGTCATGCCTTTTGGTTTATCCAATGCTCCTAGTACCTTTATGAGATTGATGAATGAGGTCTTGAGAGAGTTCATAGGTAAATTTGTCATAGTATATCTAGATGACATCCTAATTTTCAGCAATCTGAGGGAAGAACACCTCACCCATATAGACTTGGTTCTCAAAAGGTTGCATGAAGAGCAGCTAATGATAAATTTAGCAAAGTGTCTGTTTATGCAGGAAGAAATCATCTACTTAGGATTTGTTATCTCACATAACAAACTGAGAATGGATCTAGAAAAGGTAAGCGCCATATTGTCTTGGCCAACACCCAAAACTATGAATGATGTTAGAAGTTTCCATGGATTAGCAACCTTTTATAGGAAGTTTATAAAGGGATTTAGTCATATCTGTGCACCCATGCTTGACACTATAAAGGGAGGACAGAAGTGCAAGTTTACATGGACAAAGGAGGCAGATAATTCTTTTGAAACATTGAAGAAGAAGATGGCAGAACAACCAATTCTTGCATTTCCTGATTTCAGCAAGATTTTTCAAGTAGAATGTGATGCAAGTCATATTGCCATTAGAGTAGTACTCAGCCAAGAAGGTAGGCCTATTGCATTCTTCAGTGAGAAATTAAATGATGCCAAGAAGAGATACTCATCCTATGATTTGGAGATGTATGCTCTAGTCCAGTCACTTAAGAAATGGAGGCATTACTTGATGCCCAAAGAATTTATAGTGTTCACAGATAATCAGGCCCTTAGTTTTTTAAACAGTCAAGAGAAACTGAACCATAGACACATGAAATGGGTGGACACTTTGCAAGCTTTCACTTTCACAGTCAAGCACAAGAAAGGGGTTAAGAACAAAGTAGCAGATGCTTTGAGCAAGAGAGTTCTGACCATAAATCAGATCCAATTGGAGAGTGTTGGGATTGATTCGTTGAAGACAATGTATGCTGAGGATGAAGACTTTGGAGAGGTCTATAAGGTATGTACTTCTTTTGGAGACAAATATCATGTTGAGTTTTCTAAATTTCTGATCCAAGATGGATTACTTTTCAAAGGTGGACAACTATGTATTCCCAGATGTTCTATGAGACTGAATATTATTTAGGAAAAACATTGTGGGGCTCTGTCAAGACATTTTGGTCTTGATAAAACTCTTGATCTGGTAAAAAGGCATTACTATTAGCCTAAGTTACAGTCAGATGTGAGAAAATTTGTGGATGCATGTGTAATATGTCAGAAAGCCAAAGGAAGATCCACAAATGCGGGTTTGTATCAGCCATTACCCATTCCTTCTAGGCCATGGGAGAGCATAAGCATGGATTTTGTACTAGGTTTGCCTAGGACAAGGAAAGGATATGATAGTGTTTTTGTGGTAGTAGACAGATTCAGTAAAATGGCACATTTCTTGCCATGTAAAACCACTTGTGATGCTTCATATGTCGCTGATTTGTTTTTTAAAGAAATAATGAGAATACATGGTTTACCATTAAACATAGTATCAGACAGAGATGTGAAGTTTATTGGCCACTTCTGGAGAACCCTTTGGAAAAAGCTGGGAATAAATTTGTCTTTCTCATCAGCCTACTATCCTCAAACAGATGGGCAGACTGAAGTTGTTAACTAATCATTGGGCAACCTACTTAGGTGTTTAACCAGACAGCATGGAGAGAAATGGGATAATATCCTCCCACAAGCAAAATTTTCTTATAATGACACCATCAATAGGAGTACAGGAAAGTCATCTTTTTAGATAGTGTATGGAATTCATCCAAGGGGTATTCTGGAGCTGAGAGATCTACCTGTAGGAGAACCTATTAGTGCAGATGGTGAAGCTTTTGCTTTAGCTATTAAAGAAGTACATGATCAGGTCAAGCACCAACTCCAACAAGCTACAACGAAGTACAAAACATATGCTGACTAGAAGAAAAGAGATTTACAGTTTGAAATTGGAGATTTGGTCTGGGTAAATCTAAAGAAGGAGAGGCTCCCCAAAGGTAAGTATACCAAGCTAATGTAGAGGAAGATTGGACCATGTCAAATTTAAAAGAAGTGTGGACAGAATGCATATGAGATCCACCTTCCTCCTGATCTTGGATTGTCCCCAATTTTCAATGTCTGTGATTTGACTCCATACAAACCAAATGCAGATGTAGAATAGGAACCATTGCAGGCAGCAGCTGATGGCATTTCGAAGCATGCTCCACCAAAGTTGAACCACATCCTAGACTCATGAGTGCTCAAGAAGACCAGAAACAAAGAATACTTGGAGTATTTGGTGGCCTGGCAAGGACAACTAGATTCAAAGGTAGTTTGGATGACTGCTGACCAGATTTCAAAGCATGGTACAGACCTCCAAACTCTGATCTCAAAGGGGCTTGAGATCTCTTCTCCCGGGGAGTATGGTGCAGGGGCACCCCTTCAACTGGATCAACATACACAAGAGGGAGAGGAAGAAGACTAATATAGTTTTTGACATTTTATGTTACCTTATAACATCTTCAAAAATGTAACATTCTCTTTTAGCATTTCATGTTGGTAAACTCCAAACTTGACATTTATTGACAGTTTGGATTAAGGGCAAGATAATCAAGGTGTCTTAGCTTTAAGAGTTTTGCTGTCTTATGTAGAACAGATGTCATTTGTAATAGATTAAGGGTTTCCACTTATAATTTTGGAAAAATCAAATCTCAGAAATAGAGGGGAATGTCAGTCCCTCGCATTGAAAAAGATAAAAAGGGGAAAACCTTTTGTAGGGGGACGGTGGTAGTTTTTGGGTCTGGTCTCTGAACAGTCAAAAATGTAATTTCTGAACATCAAGGAGGAATATAAGTTCTGCAATTTATTTCCTTTCCAGATTCTGAATACTGTGTAGATATCCAGTGTAGATACTCTGTGTAGAAATTCATTCTGTGTAGGGTTTGTATATAATTGAGTTTTGTGCTTCTGTGGTCGAATTAACTGGATAAATCCATTCCACTGGCAGATTTTTGGGGAAATCAGTGGAATGGACTTGTAGATTAATTCTCCATCTTGGTTTATTCATTTTAGGTATGGAAGGTTAGGAATTGTAGGAATCCCTCCAGGGAGAATCGTCATTTAGTATGTGTATACACTGCATCTGCAGGGTGAATATTGTGTGTATATTCGTCAGTTGAACTGTAAGTGCATCGCTGAACAGTTCAGGTGTCTAACAAGCCTGAAATAAATATTTTGAAGGCATCAGCGTGAGTATCAGCATCAGGTTGAGAAATTATTCACGGGCCGATAGTAGGAGGTCACACTGATCGGGGTGACGAACATAGGAGTCTCACCGATGGAGTAGCTGGTGATAAGAATTTGGCGCGACATTCAGTATCGGTGAACGTTGAAGGAAGGTGGACCGATAGTTATTGTCTTGCCGATAGGCAAGAGGAGAACTACTTCAGCAAGTTAAAAGGAAATGTCTTGCCGACAGCAAGGAAAGAGTGTATTTTCAGTCTCATTTGAACCTCGCCGTTGAACCAATGGTTCAACCTGGCAGTTAGAAGTCTCGTCGAAGGAGAAGGTTGAATCTCGCTGGTTAAACCTCAGCATTGAACCTCGCTATTGAACCTTTGGATTGATCCGGTTCATCGGTTCAATGGTTCACGGGTTCAAGGTCAAAGAATGTGTGTTAGAAGTCATCGGTGCGAGTGACATTTGTGTTGCCGACAAAGAAGGTATCGGCATTGAACCATCAGATTGAACCTAGGCATTGAACCATCAGGTTGGACCTAGCCATTGAACCAATGGATTGAACCGGTTCATCGGTTCATTTGGTTCACCAGTTCAATAAAAGGCAAACAGTTCATCAGCGTGAACAAAGGCATCGGCATAACATGTTTGGGGGTTGCCGATAGGCTTCTTCTTGCCGATAGGCAAGAGTTTGTATGTTTCGGTGAGACAATTCAAAGGTCTTGCCGATATATTCTCAATTTTCTGTCTTGTAGGCTCCAAAGGGGCTTTGACTGGGTTCATACGCTTCAACTAGGCTATACTCTGCATCAGGGACCTTATTGTTATCTCCTAGCATGGGGGGCGGACCTTAGGGTTTCACATGGTCGGTGGTTGTGTATTCTTCCATTAGTTTTCTGGCACCGTGGCTCATGTGTAAAAAAGTTTTATCTCTCATGTTTCCATATTTGCACCTATATTTGAAGATAGATATTTATACTATTCGCATTTAAATCTGTGTATCAGTGGAATTCATTATGTAATTTGATGTATTAAAAAAAAGAGCTTTTGTAACAATGAAACTATGTAATTCCTCTTGTAAGATAAACTATTTTGTACTTGTAATCTTGATCACAAAAATATTGATATATTCATCTGATGTTGTAATCTAAAATGTTAGTTTGATTCATTTGATTGATTAAATCTTGTATGTTGTTGATTATAGTTAATTTATAATAATGCAGCTATGTAATCCCTAGAGATGTTAGTTTAACTTTGTTGCTATTAGTCTATGTTATGTTTTGTTATCATTACTTCTATGTAGGAAAAAAAAATCACCTTTTTTATTGCTTAGTTAAACTTATCTTTAGGGTTGCATGACGAGGCATTACATATCCCAAATGGGATATATGCAACATTTCTGATTTTTCTACTCAAACCCTAATTTTATGAAGTTCTAATTTTTATATCAGACCTAAACACACTTATCTCACCTCAAAAAACATGCTCAATACATCGCAAAAGCATCACCCATACACTTCCCAACAATATATTTATAATCCGAAATGAATTATACAAGGAAAACCATTTCAATTTGCAACTATAGTGGACTAAAAGCAAATCAGATACTTGCTGCCATAAGTCTGAATATATAATATCAATTACAAAGTAGTTAGACCTTGCAAAACAATAGGAGAAAGGTTCTAATGATGTTGTTTGAAGTTAGAGCATAAAACATAGGTCTTCTAGGTCAAAGTACTTAAGAATACCTTCTCAAATGATTGCACTCAGGTTTGCTTTGTCGCTGCCATGTACTTTGCTCTATTGACCATTCCTAGAATGAGGACATTAGACTACCATCATATCTTATCATCAAGGATAAACTAAAGAGTCTAATACACTACTATTCTATGCAAGAGCACTATCGTAAATGAGATAAAGTGGACAATCATCATGTTGCTCTGCTATTATCACACCTAGTTATGGAATTTGGCAATCAATGGGGTCTTGGGATAGTTTTTATAAGAATTAATCATTTTGTCAAGGTATTGAGAGAGAAAGAATTCATTTAAAAAATAAAGCTCTTATAATCATATGATCCCTAAATGGTCTTTGACTGTCCTAATATCTCATCATAATACACTCACCAAACATAGTTTTTTGTTGTTTCATATCATAGAACAACAAATCCTTAGGTTGTATGCAACACTTTGAAAGGTTTTGGATCTTGTGAATGCTTATGCGTCCTTATAGGACAGTCATAAAGAGTTTTATCCTACTACCACAATCCATAAAGCTACTTACAATCCAATGAGAAAGTCACCTACACCCTTAGATCATCTTAACAAGACATTATCATATGGTTTGAAGGTGAATGTGTGGGTTCCTAACATAGTCAAATGATTGAAGGAAGGATTGTCATATTAATGAGGAGTTGTCATAAATGATGGACATCAATGATTGTGGAGGTCTGTTGCACTACGGTAGGGGTAGGCTATAAAAGTTAAGATTGTCAACAAGTTAAAGGAATGATTGTCATAGCTCAAGATAAATCATTTATAGTCAAGGGTAGGCTATACAAGTTAAGATTGGTCATGCATAAATGGTTAAGATCTAGGAGGCCAATGTATGAGTTCCTAACATAGTCAAATGATTAATGGAATAATTGTCATATTAGTGAGGAGTTGTCATAAATGATGGACATCCATGATTATGGAGGTCTGTTGCACTACGGTAGGGGTAGGCTGATGCAGAGCACCCACGGAAACCTTAACATACATTGGTCATTGTATGTCTATACATGACTTAACATACATTCCCCTTTGTATATACTTGCCTCTCTCTCCTATCAGCAAAACATTTTCTATCGGCCACCTTACCTTTTATCTTCCCGACGCCTAACTCTCCCCGATGTATGTCTTCACCTTTGTATATGCCACAAGATACATTCTCCAATGTACATTCAAGACATACATTCACTGACCTACGATCACCAGTTTCTGCCACCCTCACTACCTATTGCCCTTCGCATCTAACCCAATGTATGAACGTAATGTATATTATCGATATACATTCAAAACATACAACCCGAACATGCATTTGGAACATGCATTCTCTAAAGTCAACTATTGACTTTCCTTGTCTCCAACCTGATGTACATTCGCATGTACATTCACCACATACAACTACAATATGCATCTGCGGGATACAGACTAACATTCAACTGCAGGATATACAGGAAATGAACCCAACATACATTAGCGATATACACACAGAATGTATATTCGCAATGTATGTTTACAATCTTGACATACAACGCCTCAATGCTTCCTGATATGCTTTACGACATACACACAGAATAGACCCTTAGGATATACACACGGAATGTATATTCGACATGCAAATGTGATATACACACAAATTGTATGTCTCATGAAATAAAGCAGAATTTAGCCGATTTGGTTTGCTACAAAACTTGCAATTACTCAAATCTGTTTCCTTAACAATCTAACACAAATTTTAGAATTTCCCAACCTAGCACATGAGGATGCTAGGATCTTTCAATGCATCCTATACCTGATCCTACAAGCATGAAATTGAACAAATAGAAAAACAAAATGAAAACACTGTATAACCATTGCATCGATTTCGAAGAAATCTAACCGGTGGAATGGGTTAAGAACTCATCTCGGCCACAAAATAGAAAATTGATTTGCTCAGAGAAAACCAGATGAATTCGAATGACACAGATGCACAAATAGGATTCATTTATTATGTTTTCAAGAAATGTGAATACATACAGAGCACAATCCAAATTGTCTACAATATGATCATTCTCACAATCGATCTGACCTTGGGTATTTATCTACTCATCATGAGTAGTACCAACTCGACTCCAGGCAGCTAGGAGATCATAACCGCCTAACAAACTCTAACTACCTAACAACCCCTGTGAATACAAATTTGCCAAGTGTCTCTTGGGACTTACAACATAAACCTAGATACAACTAAAATGCACATGCATTGGTCAAACAGACCTTATTACAATGAATGGTCATTTAGGACCTTATTGGAAACATTAAACACAACATGAAATTAAATCTGTGACTTGATCCACCTTGATCTTTTACTTTCTCATGTCTGCCCCATGAGTACTAGACTGCAACCTGCTGCCATGGAAGCAAATACGCAGGCCTAGCATTGTAGGCTCTTCTCACACCTTGTTCGTCATTCTTTCTTACCATCATCTATGTCGGAACATCTGTATTGAGAACCTTGGTAATTACTATTGTTATGGTAGAACATGTTTGCCTTTCAACTCTTAGAGGACAAACAATAGTCCATACTATGGTTTCATCTTTGTCCTTCCAATCAGCTTGTGGCTGTGTTAAAATCTGCTCTTTAACTTTCTACTGATCCATCTGATCTCTCTTAGTCAAAACTGAAATCTTCTTCAAACTGTGATCTCCACTCCTTGAGATATCCTCAACTTCCTTTGACTCTACTATAGGCATCTTCACAAACTCTTTCTTTCCTACCAAAATAATCTTAGCTATCTTCTTTGCTTCAACATCCTCCTGCAATGGTGTCATCACAAAAGTTCTCCCATCCTTCTTGATGGTGTAGGTATTAGCATATCCATCATACAATGCTCTCTTATCAAATTGCCATGGCCTACCCAACAGTAGATGACAACATTCCATGGGCAATATGTCACATAAAACCCTATCTTGATATTTCCCAATCTAAAAATCAACATATGCCTGTTCATATACCAAAAGTGATTGATTATCACTGACCCAAGATGCTTTGTAAGGATTTTGATGAGGAATCCTTTCCAATTTCAGCTTATCCACCATTTCCTGAGATACCATATTGTCTGTTGAACCAGAATCTATTACTACCTTGCATAGTTTACCTTTGCTTTTTCATTTGGTCCTGAAAAGTGCTCTCCTTTGTAGCATGTCCTTGGATGTCTTCGAGATTGTTCTCCTTAGCATCAATGATTCTCCATCTTGAGTTGGGGCTGCACTCCTCATTGGAAGGTTAACACTTTCACCTACCTCCTCTTCTTGCACAAATTGAACCCTCTTGTCATTCGTCCAATCACCTCTTGATGATGAACCTTGCCTTTCTGGACACTTGAATGTTGTGTGACCAATTTCATTACAATGATAACATCTCCTAGTAAAAACATTAGAACCTCTACCACCTCCAAATCTGCCTCTTGTGCCTTTCCATCCACCTCTAAAATTAGATTGTTCCTGTCCTTTACCAGTCTCTTTCTAGTCCTCATTGGTTTGCCTTGTTGCAGGGGCTAATCCTCTCCCCTTTATATTGCTGCCTCTTCCTCTCATGGACTTATCCTGTCTCCTTTTCATCTTTTCTTCAATCCTGATTGCCATTTGATAACAATCTTCTACACTCCTAGGGTTAGCCAAAACTAACTCATCTTGTATATTCAATCTCAAACCAACCAAATATCTAGCAACCTTTTCAACCTCATTCTCATGATGACCAGACCTCATACTCAAATTATAAAATTCCTCAGTATATGCCTTCACATCCATTTCCTTTTGCCTTAAAAATTGAAGCTTCTTAAACATTTGAACTTCATAATCCTTGGGTAAAAATTTACCTTTGATCCTTGCTACCATCTTGTCCCATGAAGAAATCTTTGACTTGCCTTGCTTTCTTCTCTCTGATTGTACATAATCCCACCATACCAAAGCATGACCTCCCATTTTGGTCTTTGCAATCTTTACTTTCTGCTCCTCAGGAACTTCCTCACATTCAAAATGATTATCTAATGCAGCAATCCAATCAAGCAACTCTTCCTCATTTAAACTTCTAGTGTACCTTGGAACATCAATCTTTACCTTAGGTTTATCATTCTGAACTGCCCTTAACAGTTTTGCAAATCTCTGATCCTCAGGATTCAGATCTTCATCTACCTCTTCAAATTCTTCACCATCATCTTCTTTTTCCAATTCACTATCTTCCATTTCTCTTTTTTTGTTCATCTCCAAGGCTGCAAGCCTGGCTTGAAGGGCTTCTGCAAGCTCTTTCATTTTCCACATCTCTTTAGCATGTTTTTCCTTCATCTCCTGCAACTCTCTAGCAGTGCCATTACCTTTTGGAGGCATCTTGTCAACCTCTCAATCCTTCTACTTCCACCTTCTCACTAACAGAATCAACACACAATAGCCTAGACCTTTTGCTGAGCTCTGATACCACTATGATGTAGAGCACCCATAGAAACCCTAACATACATTGGTCATTGTATGTCTATACATGACTTAACATACATTCCCCTTTGTATATACTTGCCTCTCTCTCCTATTGGAAAAACATTTTCTATCGGCCACCTTACCTTTTATCTTCCGATGCCTAACTCTACCCAATGTATGTCTTCACCTTTGTATCTGCCGCAAGATACATTCTCCAATGTACATTCAGGACATACATTCGCTGACCTGTGATCACCAGTTTCTGCCACCCTTGCTACCAGTCGCACTTTGCATCTAACCCAATGTATGAGCGCAATGTATATTATCGATATACATTCAAAACATACAACCTGAACATGCATTCACCGAAGTCAACCGTTGACTTTCCTTGTCTCCAACCCGATGTACATTCGCAATGTACATTCACCACATACAACCGCAATATGCAACATACAATGCCTTAATGCTTCCCGATATGCTTTGTGACATACACACATAATAGACCCTTGCGACATACACATAGAATGTATATCCGACATGCAAATGCGATATACACACAAATTGTATGTGAGATGAAACAAAGCAAAATTTCACCGATTTGGTCCACTGCAAAACTTGCAATTACTCAAATCTGTTTCCTTAACAATCTAACACAGATTTTAGACTTTCCTGACCTAGCACATGAGGATGCTAGGAGTTTTCAATGCACCCCGTACCCGATCCTGCAAGCATGAAATTAAACAAACAGAAAAACAAAATGAAAACACTGTACAGCCATTCCACTAATTTCAAAGAAATCTAACTGGTGGAATGGGTTAAGAACCCATCTCGGCCACAAAATAGAAAATTGATTTGCTCAGAGAAAACCAGATGAATTTGAATGACACAAATGTACAAACAGGATTCGTTTATTATGTTTTCCAGAAATGCGAATACATACAGAGCACAATCCAAATTGTCTACAATATGATCATTCTCACAATCGATCTGACCTTGGGTATTTATCTACTCATCATGAGTAGTACCAACTCAACTCCAGGCGGCTGGGAGATCATAACTACCTAACAAACTCTAACTACCTAACAACCCCTATGAATACAAATTTGCCAAGTGTCCCTTGGGACTTACAACATAAACCTACATACAACTAAAATGCACATGCATTGGTCAAACAGACCTTATTACAATGAATGGTCATTTAGGACCTTATTGGAAACATTAAACACAACATGAAATTAAATGCCTTCATGGGGCCACTATGGTTTAGGTGCCCTTGCACCATAGGCTATAAAAGTTAATATTGTCAACAAGTTGAAGGAATGATTGTCATATCTCAAGATAAATCATTTATAGTCAAGGGTAGGCTATACAAGTTAAGATGTGTCCTCATAAAGTTGGTCATAATAACAGGACATTATCATACAGTTTGAAGGTGAATGTATGAGTTCCTAACATAGTCAAATGATTGAAGGAATGATGGTCATGTTCACGAGGAGTTGTCATAAATGATGGACATCCATGATTGTGGAGGTCTGTTGCACTACGGTAGGGGTAGGCTATAAAAGTTAAGATTGTCAACAAGTTGAAGGAATGATTGTCATAGGTCAAGATAAATCATTTATAGTCAAGGGTAGGCTATACAAGTTAAGATTGGTCATGCATAAATGGTGAAGATCTAGGAGGCCAATGAAAAATGATAAATTTGTGAAGTTTACCACAACAAATTTGACATGGTTTATGAGACTAGAAACATTATGGAAACATCCAGAAACAAGGTAGAAACATGGTAGAAACTTCATGAAATGGAAAGATCTTCTTTTCTACCTATAAAATGAAAGCTTGAAGATGTCAATGAGTTTGAAGACAAACTCTAGGAGATGAAATGAAACAAGATTTTCCCATTTACCTAATTTTGAAAACCTTTTTGCAAAGTGTTATTTTGACAACATTTCAAACTCCTAATTTTCTATACCAACCATGAAATGACTTGATTTTCAGACCTATATCACTATTGTACCTACACAATCATAGCTAGAAATGGTAAAAGATGAAGGAATTAAGGTCTTGGAGCTGAATGAAAATGAGCATTATAATTATGTACCATAATTGTAGCCTTCCATGAGGTACCTGTAGTTAGGGAAAACCAAATTTAAAACTAAAACAACAAGATATCAACAATAGAGAATGAGCAAGCACGAAAATAAAAATAACAAATGGATGCAAACCCAAATCCATGCTAAACTTGATTTAGCTCCATTGCTCTTCTCAAACTCCCATGATAATGCAAGATTTTGAAGGATTGTTGATGGAGGAATGTTGGTTTCTCATCAATGTAGTAGCATAACAATACTCAAATGCTCCCCCTCAAATGGCTTGTGAGAGGTTTGATTTATAGGAAAGGCTCATATGACTCGATGGCCAAGATTAAAAGTCAAATATATTATGTGTATTGCTAGGATTAAAAGTTGATTTTAGTGCCTATGACGCACATTAAGTGGGTTATGACATGAGGCTAAAATTAGGATGTGAGGGAATAAGTGGGATTCTTTTATTTATTTTGGAGGAAAAGATGCCTATGATACATAATGAATGGGGCTAAAAATAGGTTGTGAGTGGGAGTCTCCTAATTTAAATAATAAAATTATTTAAATTATTTGTGCATGTGAAGAGTTGTAGTCATTTGACTCTTGTTTGCATGTGGTAACATGTGAGGGATTTAATTCAAATATTTAATTTGAATTAATTTGAGACATGTCAAGGGGAATTCATTAAATAAAGGGGATTTATTTAATTAATTGGAAAGGTGATTAAATGGTATTTATAAGTGGGATTATGCTAGGACCTAGGGCAAAACGTTACAAGATATCTCTAGGTGATGTGTTGACTAGGTGTTGTAGGACATGGACAATTTTAAGTGTGTACATTTTGCCCCTCTTTGAGATGATGTTCGAGATGATGAGATTTATGTCAAGTAACATCATTTCAAAGAAGTTAAGGTATGGATAGAAGAATAGGATGATGATGCCCCCTCGAGAGGATAGGCAAGTTGGACAAAGATAGGTAGACTCTCAAAATGAAAGGGGTTGGTCAAGGAAGAAAGGTAAGGGAATGAATAGAAGAAAGGGAAGGATGTGTTATTCTTCAATGAAGGTGAGCAACCATGATATTTTATATAGCACTAGATGTTATGCACCAAGGTATAAGGACCAATGTGATGATGTGTCTTGTGCCCCAATGTAATACAACCTTGTCCAGATACAAAATATGAATATTAGCTAGGAATGATGCAAATGCAAGTAAAAAAATGATAACACACACAAGCAAGAAAGCATGCATAAATGATTCAAAAAACACAAGGTATTGCCCCTGTCAAGCTGTAAACCAATGATTGATTAATTGATTAATTGATTGATGATAACATTGTTGATGTGGGAATGATTTATCCTAAGAACAACGCAAGGATTGTGTTGTTGATATGGGAATGATATATCTCGAGAACAACACTAGGATGTGGGAATGATATATCCCATTAATGATGATGATGATGATTGATTGATTTGGTTGACAGCAAGATTGGAACAAAACCAAGGATGTAATTAGATAATTTAGTAGGATTGATTGACTTGATTAGTATGGATTGAGAATTGATTTGCATTTTGGATCATTACTTGGAATGATTTGATTGATTTGATTGGATTGAATAATGATGATGAATTGAATTGATTAGAAGAAGTGATTTGATAAAGATTGTTTTGATTGATTGAATTGATTGGAAGAATTGATTTGATTGATTGAATTAAAAGGACAAATTGATTTTAAGAAATGATTTGATGATGATGATTGGATTTGAATGAATTGGAAGAATTTGTTTGAATGATGATTTGATAATTAATTTTATTTGCTTGGATTTTTGTTGAATATTTGATTTTTTGGGATTTTGAAAATGTTTTGATTTTTTTTGAGAATATTTGATTTTTTTTATTTTGAAAATGTTTTGATTTTTTTGGATTTTTGAAAATATTTGATTTTTCTCGATTTAAAAAATGTTTTTGATTTTTTTTAGATTTTTGGCATGTTTGATTTTTTTTTTTTAAATGTTTTGATTTTTTTGGATTTTGAGGATATTTGATTTTTTTTGTTTTTTTCAAGACCTTTTTCCTTTTTTTTTTTTAATTTTGAATTGTTATGGGAATGGCATTGAATGACAATTTAGATAGTCTTTGTGCTAGATACCAATGACAAGGGAAACCCAAGTCTCGATGCAAGGATGATATAGGATTTGGACGAATGGATAAAAGGAGGTGGAATGGATGTACACGTAAGAGAACAAGGATGTGATCTCTAAAGACTATGTCGCATAGGAATAACATGCCCCATTCTTGGTGTAATAATTAGGATTTTTCATGAAAAATCTTATGACAATAAGATTGGTTTGGAAAGGATATGGAAAGGATGAAGCATATCAAGAGATATCCAAAGCAAGTTTCAACATTTTGCCCCCAATCCTTATCAAGATCAAAAGGAGAAGGGTGGATAAGTGGACTCAATATGATACGTATATGGGTATGATGGCCAAGCATGGTAAGATGGTAAGGCAAGATAGGATATGGTATGGAAATGGTATGATAGGATAGATGAGACAATGTTCCCCCAAGTGTAAGTGACATAGAAGATCAACCTAGACATGATGCTTGTTTGCCAGGTTTTCATCATGGTACTTATCCAAGGCACCATCAAGGGTGCTTTTCACCACTGGACGAAGGGATTTCTCATTACTCTTTTGATTTTTTTTAAATTTTTTGGACTTTATTTTTTTTTTATTTTTTATATGGATGGGATAGGTGGATATGAGGGACTCAAGTGTCTAGTTCCATGAAAGGTGATAGTCTCGCTAGATGGATATCATCACATGGAGAATGTCAAGTGTGCTCCTAGATGTTGGTATGGAAGGTGATGGAGTAGGTGGATAGTGGATCATGAAAGAATTATGCAAGGATGGATAGGGGATTATGATGTGGATTATGTAGGGAAGATAGTGGATTATGATGTGGATTATGTAGGAAAGGATAGTGGATTATGATGTGGATTATGTAGGAAAGATAGTGGATTATGATGTGAATCATTTAGGACATATGTAGAGATGGATGAAAGACTTATGCAAAAAGATGGATGAAAGACTTATCCAAAAGCATGGACCATAGGAAGATGATGGTGAAGATATGTAGGAGAATAGGTGAAAGATGGGGAGATGGAGGTATGTGGAATTGTTTTGGAATGAAAGAGAACCATGACCAACGGTTGCACACACCATGTTAAACATTTAAGATTTTGATTGGAAGGTGGCATAGGAAGCAATGAAGATGTTTTCTTAGGAGATGGATGATGAAGTGCTTTAGGTACCCACATAGACTTAGTATTTTTATGATTTTTGTTTTGCTTGTGGGATTTAGGAATTTAAAACTTTTGAATGGAGTGGGATGTTTGGATGGAAGAGGATGGTTAGGATTTTTGAGATGTGGATGCCTTATTTAACTTTCTTTTTTTTCTTAGGGACCCAAACCATTTTAGTTTTAGACTTTTTTTGTGAAGGTATGGGCTTGGATAGCCTTTTGGATGTACTTTTCTTTGTTTTTTTAATTGATGTCCTAAGGCATTAAGACCCTTAGGATTTTTGGCTTTATGTGTGGAGGCATCCATTATTTTATTTTTGAATCCCATGGGGTGGATGGAATGAGTGGAAGCTTGATGTTTAGACAATATGTGCATTTGTTGGTCATGATTAGGAATTTGAGGGAATGTGTAAATGGATGTGTTAGGTCTCAAAAATGCAGGTTGCAAATCCTAAGAGGATGCCAGGCTCTATGTTTGGATTTGCAACGTTTTTGAACTAACTTGACGAAATCAACCTTCAAGGTTTGATGATTTCCTACACTTTAGGTCCTGCTACACCTAGGTGGGTGAACCTTGAAATATTAAAGCAGTCTGAGTGTGGATGAGTGGACTAACTATATCTATCTACAATGGCATAGGATGTAGAATAGATGAAACAGCGGACTAATTAATTCTATGTGTAATGTTTAATAAGTGATTGGCAGAAATTGTATAAGCAATATCAAGGTAAAAGGTTTTAATTAATGAGTTGAATGAGACTAGTGCCTTGTTGGGTAACAGAGTCAATTTGAAGGACTAAGACCAGGAGTTTCTTAATGGTAATAATTCTAGTTATTTGGCACAGTTTTGGTTTATAGCTTGTATAAACGTGCAAGTAAATGACTGACAAACTCTTCTTGATAATCCAACCAAATAAAATCAGATATCTTATAATTCACCAGAAGGTATTTTAATCCTTACTTGAAGGAACCAAATGAAATGAATGGACAAGATTAACAGATAATATTTTACTGGAGACAGAATGGCAATCCTAATTATATGGCTCTACTTAGTAATCCCAACTTACTACTTCCAGGCTACTGTGAATAAATCAGAAGGGTTTAATTCCTCAGATGGACACCAACCAAATTAATCACACAGATACAGCAAATGTGTATTGACAGATTAAATATATACTTGATATCTTAATCTGAATAACAGGGAAATGCAGAAATGGAGATAGCCACACAATTGAATAATTTCAACAAATAACTGATACCAAAGTAGAAATACTGAATCAGAGAACTTCAAACTTCTTCTTCAAATAAAATATGCAACATAGTCATTTTGGAATATTGTATATTATGTATATGTGAATATCTTCTACTGCTGATGATCATTTCAGCATCGATTGTTTAAACTTATATAGATATTTCTATGAAGAGATACAACTCTTCAATAAGTCTTTTGGGAACTTAACAAGTATTAACAACAATTACATAAGCGTAATTAGGCTCTATTCAGCCATAAATAAATTTTAGCCAGATGATCTAGGTACTCTTGATCACGGTGAAAATCAGTAAGCTCGATAGCACTTCTGGTAATTACATCAAGAGTAACCATCTCCTCCAATTGTTTTCCCGACGCTATGTAATGTCATATTTTAAGTGGGCAAGACCATCGGCATGACTTCCTTCATCGCCAAGGTTTTTATATCTCTCTGCGATATAGCGAGTCCCACCGATATGATTTGCTTATCGGGAAGATTGAGACTATCAGGATAATAAAATATTGTTCTCCCGATCTTTATTGTCTCGCCGATAGTCATCTTCATGTATGGACTTTTATCTTTGTCGGAATGACATTCACTATCAGGATAGCTTTCTCAAGACATCCCGATCCAAATCATCTCCCCGATGACCCTTTTCATATCTTTCATCGGGCAAAGTTTAGTAAAGTGTCACCAACACCTTTTGATCGCCGTGACTTGTGAATCGGCAAGACCTGGTTCTTTTGTTCCGATATGTCAAGTTATCCCGATAGAGGTGTATCGCTGTGAGTCTCGCCGATGGCTTTCTTATCGCCAAGACTCTTAATCATCGGAGGCTTACTTGTTTTCTATCCCGATAGCTTACCTCTCGCCGATGGCTATTTGTTTCATTACCCCCACATGTTGTTCGGTGAAACTCTTGCCGAAATGCTTTATCAGTATGATATATACCGTCAGGGCATCTTTTAAAAAGTCATCCGATAGATATCTGTCATACCGATCGGTATGACCACTTACCTTTCTTGCCGATTTAAAGTCATCGGTATTACTTACTCCAACGGTGACTTCCACAATTCTTCTTCCGATCTCTATTTTCACGCCGATGGTTGTTTTCAAACGATTCCTTGTGTATCGGTGTAAGCAACACAACCTCTTGCTGATGGATTGATTTTGATGAAATTTGGCACTGCTCATCCATAGACATCTCGTGAGATACAAAAATTTTTTATTATGGTCTTTTTGGGATATTCTTCAGGATTTATTCAAATATGATGGAGTAAGGAGATAGTAAAAATTTCAAATTTTTACTGTGCTAACAGGATGGATTTGGCGTTAGGAGAAGTGGTGGTAAAGTGGATGGAGGTATATTAGGAGTTGGAAGAAGTGAGGGTAGATTGGATGGTGGAAGGTGTATGGTCACATGATTTTGACATTTGTAGGATGATGGAGGTGGAATGGCAACATATTTTTTGGCGGTATGATAAGATCTGTGATGGAAATTGGTGGAATTAAGAGGAATGGAGGATTTACCAACATCTTTACATTGTCTACCTTAGGATGTATATCCAAGTCCATAGGAGAGTGGAGGGACATTGGCATGTATAGGCTCCAAAATACCTTGTTCATGAAGGCCTAAGCCTTTACCTTGGTAGTTCATGTTTTGGAGTATGCGGTGGACTATGGGACTAGGTGTAGTTTGAACATTAGACATGAATTCCTTATTGCATGAAGAAGGTGAAGTGGTGGATAAAGTTTTTTGTGTTCCCAGGGAGGAACATTCATGAATGAAGGTGGATAGACCAAGTGGATATGATGGTGGACTTGAAATGAGGTTGATAGTGGATGTGGAAGGATCATTAGGATCTTGATTATGTGCAAGTAGATCCATGCTATTTATTTGATCTTCTATGTGTGCTTGGGAGGCATGTGACTCATCATGTGAAGTGGACGTTTGGGGATCATGGGTAGGTGGAGTGATAAGATCTTGATCATGAAATGCATAAAGTTTGGCTAAGAGGATCATCATGGTTTTCATGATCATAGATAGAACCTTGATAACAAATGGGAGCAGAAATAGGATTAAGTGTGCTATAAATGGGATAAAGTTTCTCACAAATAGGGTCATGATCATAAATAATATCTTGATCATAGAAAATATATAGGTCATGGATGAGTTGAACTTAGAGATACTTTGATCTTGATTTAGATGAGGGCTTGATTTTTCCACATGCTTAGGATTGTGATCTCGACATACCTCTTGGTTTACTTGAATGGAAGTGGATGACTCTTGGATAGGTTCTTGGTCAACAACATGAGAGGGTAATGGAAAATCTTTAATAGGCTTGAGGGGTTGTGGACCACATGATGGGGTTGAAGATGTGGACATGGCATTCAAAGGTTCTTTGGTAGGCTCATCAATGGATGCTTGACATAGGGATAGTTTATTCCTTGCAAGTAGCCCTCAGAGAAAATCATCCAAGGATTCTTTGGTTGATGGATTAGAGCTTCATAAATTTGATGGATATGTTGGTGTAGGACTATTAGGATTTGAGATAGGCATGCTATTGGATGGGGATGAAGGACTAGTAGATGGAGTGGTGTATGATTCCAAACTTAAGGTGGTATTTCCCTTGTCAAGAGTATCATTAGAGCTTGAGGACATTTGATCTTGTTTCAAGGGGTGGCTTAGGTTAACATGTACTTGTTGTGATGTAGATGGATATGAATATTGGTTGGCATGGATAAAAGTGGGATAGGTTGATGTGGCATTGACTTGATAGGTGGGTGGATTTGGTTGGATTTAACAAGTGGCTATGAATTGTTGGACTTTGACTAGGAGTTGATGTATTTGTGGTGATTGGTTTTGTTAAAATTTTTGAATGAGGGCTTTAAATCTTTGTATGGTCTATTGATCTAGGGGTTGGGGTACCTAGTGAAGTGTTTGAATGAGGTCTTGGAGTTCTTGTGCTATGATCTTTTGCTCTTGCATTGGGATGGAGTTGCACATAGGTTGAGTTTTTGATTTTAGTTTGTTCCTCCAAGTATGTCTCAAAATCTACAAGATCCTCATCATCACTAGGATCTACAAAGCTCTCATCATCAATAGAAACAAATTTTAGGTCACCTTGGAGCATATATGGTTTTGGATTGTTGTTATGATTAGAAGGAAGGGCTCCTTAAAGTGTGAACTTGGGCTTTGGTTTAGGATTAGGCTTGCTTAGGATTATGACTATTTTGACAAGTGTTGACTAGGATGATTTAGTTTGGAAAGATTGGATGATGCGGCAAATTGTTTATTGATGGTTTGACTT
This sequence comes from Cunninghamia lanceolata, assembly GCA_027924645.1. NCBI lineage: Eukaryota > Viridiplantae > Streptophyta > Pinopsida > Cupressales > Cupressaceae > Cunninghamia > Cunninghamia lanceolata. The sequence goes on from BSBN01000228.1 coordinate 12,483,181, forward strand.
GGGCACTATCAAACACAAAATATCATATGTCAATGTATGAACACTCACACCAAACACAATGTTTAATTTTCCATTCAAGATTAAATGTTATGATTAAGCAAACACTTGAAGACACATGAACAAGCCCTAATGATTAGTCAGGTGCGGTATGGCCAATGAGGTCTTAAGCTAGGTTGCACAAGGTTGACTAGGGAAATGGATTGAAAGCAAAATCTTGCCACACATCTAGGAGAAAGGGGTAACCCACCCTTCACCTTCAATTTCTAAAGGTATAAAGTTCTTTGGGGCTTAGCCAAGAGTGACAAGATTTGTAACTCCCAATGAGGGTGTCTTTCGATTCAACCTCGGTTGAGGGCATCTCTTGGAGTAGTGTCTCCAAGTAGGCCTCCTAAGATAGGGTAAATAAAAGAAAATCAAGTGAGCTGTCACTTGATTCACACTTGTAGTTGTTAATTGACCCTTATAAATGAAATGTGTGGTAGACAGTTCAAGCACTTGTTCTTTTTAGATCCCAAATGAAGATGTGATGAAAGATACTGGTTGATTTTATACCTAATTTTTGATATGTGATGGCAAGCAATGTTTATTTTAAACCTAAATCCAAATGTGTTTGCAAGTAATGATTAAGAGATAAAAGAGGGAATGTATGCACCTGATTATTTTTCACTTTCCAAGTTGCTATTGTGATTGATCCAAACGCTGCTCCAGCTCCTTTGATGCACCTGCAAGTCACAAAATCTAAAAAGAAACAAGTAAACTTGCAAAGAAGAAAGCTATGTGAAAAATGTAGAATCTAATAAAAACTGATTAAGATGAGAAAATACAAAAAATAAATTGCATAATCAAAAAATTCAAGAGATTTCATGCACTTTTAAAAAAACAACGGATCAATTATGCTCAAGTTATGCTCAATCAAAGTTTAAATGCAAATTTGACTTTGACTAATAAAAAAATCTTGGAAAATGACACATTCACCTGATAGAAGTTGCACTGTTGCAAAGTTCATGGAACCAGCTTCTTGATGAGTCATCGTTTCCATGATTTGGAGCCCGTATTACCAAGTTATGATAAAAAGAAAAAAATAGCCCCTCTATGGCTTAGGAGGAATAAAAGGCAGACTTGACGGTTTGTATTAACTACTAACCATTTTCACCATGTTGGCCACATGTAGCCGTTAAAGTCAAGCGGTCATTGTTTTATGTTGGCAGTTTTCCTTTTGATGGCTAAAGCTAGTGGCACTCTTGGTGGTTTGAGTGGGTTGTTCACATGAAATTGTCTACAGACCACGGTAATTTTCTTTTTTGTTTTATGAATCAAGCAATTAAAAGAGCTTATGCCCTCGGTCTCCCATATGACCAAGGTTAAAGCTCAAGCAAAAATAAAAAAAATGAAAAAGGGACCTTAGTCTACCCCCCTCCGCTAGTTGTTGATAAGACCACAGTCTTAGGGATTCAAGCCTGTTAACAGCTAAGCCTTCAAATGACAATCAACATTAGTTAATGCTTATGACTATGACGGGTTTAAGGAGTGTTAAGGCTTATGATTGCAACAAGAATACATATAAGCTACGACCTAAGATGTACAAACTGTGACCAGAAGGCTTAGACTGCTAGGCAACGGGTGGTAGAGAAGAAGGTGTCGATGGTGGTTATGACCAAATTGTGAATGCTAGCTTTGACTATGGGTTGTGACAAGCTTCTAAGGGCATTGAAGGGCTTAATGTTGGTGGTGACATTGGAAACTTAATCTAGTAGTTGTGGGAGTTACAAGGAGTGGTAGTAATAGTAGCAGTTAGGGTTTACAGCTGATCGGCTAAGGATATATTCTCTTAAACCTACAAAAATACAAGATCTTTGAAACCAACAAACCAAGCAATCTGCAACTTGCAAAATAAACCTATAGCTGAACATAGACACCACCTAGTTAGTATGGCCAGTCCGTACCATATAGATCCGTACAGTACGGACTGGCAATATATAAAAAAAATTTCAAAAATTTTCAAAAATTTCACAGTGAATAAACTATAGAGTGTTTTTCATCATTTTTCATTTCTTAGGCCTCCTGGACTCAACAATGAGGTTTGTTTGAGCTCCAGAGGTCACATGCAAAATTCAATCACCAAAACTCAATAGAAAATGTTAGATTTTCATAGTTTCACATTGGGTTCACCAAAATGTAGTTAAGGAAAACTAGATTTAAAACTAAAACAACAAGATATCGAACCTTAACTAGCACAATAGAGCACGAGCAAGCATGAAAATCAAAATAACAAATGAATGCAAACCCAAATCCATGCTAAACAAAATTTATCTCCATTTCTCTTCTCAAACTCACATGAGAATGCAAGATTTTGAAGGATTATTGATGGAGGAATGTTGGTTGCTCATCAATGTAATAGCATAACAATACTTAAATTCTCCCCCCTCCAAATGGCTTGTGAGAGGTTTGATTTATAGGAAAGGCTGATATGATTTGATGGCCAAGATTAAAATTCAAATATATGATGTGTATGGCTAGGATTAAAAGTTGATTTTAGTGCCTATGACGTACATTAAGTGGGTTATGACATGAGGCTAAAATTAGGATGTGAGGGAATAAGTGGGATTTTTTTATTTATTTTGAAGGAAAAGATGCCTATGACACACAATGAATGGGGCTAAAAATAGGGTGTGAGTGGGAATCTCCTAATTTAAATAATAAAATTATTTAAATTATTTGTGCATGTGAAGAGTTGTAGTCATTTGACACTTGTTTGCATCTGGTAAAAGGTGAGGGATTTAATTCAAATATTTAAATTGAATTAATTTTAGACATGTGGAGGGGAATTAATTAAATAAAGGGGATTTATTTAATTAATTGGAAAGGTGATTAAATGGGATTTATAAGTGGGATTATGCTAGGACCTATGGAAAAATGTTACAAGATATCTATAGGTGATGTGTCGACTAGGTGTTGTAGGACATGGATAATTTTAAGTGTCTATAGTACCAAATTATTGTTCTAGATTGTAGATGTCTTGATTAAGATTGTAAATGGAGAAAACATGAAGAAAGGAGGCTATAAATAAAGTTTTGATGTTGAATTTAGTTATCTAAAACCACTTTTTGATGTTCTTACTTGAAAAATGAAGAGTTGCAACTACATATGGAGGAGATAAAAGCTTTCTATAGCTCTGCACATGTGTGAACCATTTAAATTTGTCATTTCATGAAAATACTATATCTAACTAAAACTACAATCATGTGGCAATTAAGATCAAGTTATGTCTTGTTGTATGAAACTACATATATCATCTTTCTACCAAGAAAAATAATCCTATATAACAAGAAGTCAGTCTATAACATGTTATTGATCATAACTCAACCATTGTAAATTGATTATACATCAAACTTTTAAGTTTCAAAGTAGGAATACATGCACATAAAGAATTTAAATTATATTGTATATCAAGGTGTGTTTATATTAAAATCTAGTTTATAATGATATACATATACAAAAATTTGGCAAATATGCCAACTCAACATTTCTTACAAAATGTGGCATATGCCATGTCTCAAAATCTATATACAATCTACATGCTAAATAGCTACATCAAATACTAAAGGTACACTTGACCCTATGTCTTTGGTGAATCCTCAATCTATGATGGATTCACAAAAAGTTTCCTCTTTGTACAATGATGTCTAGTAGTTGATGGAGCCAAACTTGACTGCATTAACAAGTCAAACCAGAAATTTGATTAATCTCTTCAATGGTAAATATAAATAAGTTAGACTTTGTAAATAGAATCTTATCTACTACAATTTAGAACATTCATTTGTTAACATACATCTAAATCACTACAATCAACTATAAGACTTCTATAATCTATCAATTATTTAGAAAAATTCAATTCAATTATCTCGACTCTTTTTTGTCATTCGGACAATCGTTCTGCAAATGATTTTCTCTTAAGACGATCATGTGTCCTACTGAAGCATGATGGAAAAGGTAGCACATCACTCACATTCTCAAGAGATTGTAAAAATAAAGTAACATTGAAATAAATTAATAGATATAATTATTAAACAAAAAAGGAAATGCATACATTAAAAAAGGTTAGTGTGTTACACATAAACAATTTGGAGTGCACTACACAAAAACTTATCTACTAAAAAACAAGCACATACCACCATTGAGGCTTCCTGCATCGATTGAGAAGGACTCGTCATGGATGAACCAACTAATATATCCTATATGAAAAATGACAAGAATGTAAGACTCTATGTATACAAATAATCATAATATTTTTTAAATTAATAGATTAATTTATTAATTTATCTATTCTCTATTTTATTATTTATCTAAATGACTATAATCAAATATTTAAGTTCTCTAAATTATCAATTAAAGTATAGTTCAATCGAATTACCTCCACCCTTTGTTTCCATTCAGAAAGTCGTTTTGTGAATGATAGTCTCTTGGGTCAATCAGGAGTTCAAGTAAAGACCATAGGAAAAGATGCCGCATCATTCATATTTTCAATTGACTATAAAATTAAATTAACATCAATATATAAATTAATATATAATTACTCACAAAGAAATAAATGCATACAATAAAAAAAGTTGATATGTTGAAAAGATTATACTCACAAATCAAAACCAAATTGGATGGCAGATAAAGTTCCATGATGAACTTCTGTCAATTCCTCCTCTGTCATCAACTCTTATCCCCCTTAGATACATTAGTACTAATATTTGTTTATATTATTCAAATGGAATACACCATTAAATTTAACTTTAAATTTTACCTACATAAAATATTGGCCATGCTCTTCTCCTTCTCTATGGTCCATTGATGCTTGTGCTTCTACTCTTATCTCCAACCCCTCAACTTGAGTTCTGGAACCCACTGCTTCATCTCATGAAGGGACATCGTACTCTGAAGTGTTCAAGGGTGGCTCACTACTCTCCATAAGAGGACCTAAGCACAAATAATTGTAAAAATTGCAATGATGAGGCACACAAACATGTGTGGACGAGGAGGGTCTAGTAAAATCAGGTGATCCAATATCACTGCCAATATCATGTAGTTGTGCAAACTGTGAAATCTATGTAATCAAGTTCTCAGTCAAAGAGTTTATGGCACTGAGGACCTGTTGTGTTGCATTTGCAACAACATTTGGGTGCTGAATTAGGGGTGGAGAAGGGATAGCAGGAGGGGGAATAAAAGGACCTTGTACTTGTCTTATTTCCCTATGCCTATCTTGAGGCATTCCCTTACCTACTCCCTAAAACTCTCTAAAATTAAAATAATTCACATGGTGACCCATTACAAACTGTAGACACCCAAATTTGTCCCAACTTTGTCCATGTCTTGCAACACCTTGACAAAAACATTATCCTAGACATCATGTAGCATTTTGTCCTAAATCCCACTCTTAATCCCACTTAATCCATTAAGCCAATTAATTAAATAAATTTTATTTATTTAATTAATTTCCACATCATATCTTATCTTATCCTATTCATTTATCCAATTAATTAAATAAATTTTATTTATTTAATTAATATCCAACTCATATCCCAACTAATTCAAATATTTTATTTGAATTAAGTTCTCATCATAAGCTGGCTTTCCAATTAATTAAATAAATTTTATTTATTTAATTAATTTATCTTATCATTTAGCCGACATGTGTGCCTCTTTCATTTAAAAAAGATAAGTGGTACTATAGCCTTTTATTTAATATCTTTTATATGTAGTACTTTTTATGTACACAAGCACACATGAGCCCTATTCTCCTTGACACTTGTCAAATGACTACAACTCCCTTGAAGAGTGGGAATACCTAATCAATCCTAGCCATCCACATCAATCAATTAGCTTTTTAATCTCAACCATTCATTTGAACCAAGCCTTTTCTATAAATCAAACCCCTCACAAGCCATTAGCAATGCATTGAGCCTCAAGTACCCTTATCCTGCCAAATCTTCTAGAATGCATTGAGCTTCAAGTAACATTATGCTGTTGAAATATCATTAGAGCCTTTGCATCCTTTATTCTAGCATCTTCATCTTAATGTTATGCTGCAGAAATGAGCACCCAACATTCTTCCAACAATAATCCTTCAAAATCTTGCATGCTCATGCGAGGTGGAGAAGAGCAATGGAGATAAATCAAGCATAGCATGGAGATCGGTTTGCATTTACATTTATTATTTTGATTTTCATGTTGTCTTGTGCTTCATTGTGCATTGCTAGGGTTTTATCATTGCTGATTATTCATTTGCCCTGATTTGCAATTTTACCCTAACATACATTTGGCACGCCCGGTGGAACTCACTTCGTTTGATCTTTTTTGCAGGTTTTTGTAATAAAAATTTGCATTCATATAACCCCCATTGTTGAGTTTTGCAGGTTTAATTAACTTTTTGTTGCAGATCTGCTACTTTTTGGACAAAACCCTAGGTTTTAAAGATTTCATCATATCTTCCAAACGGCTGTGAATTTTTCTACAAGATTTTAGCAAAAGTTTGTCCATGATATAAGGAAGCTACAGCAGAAAAATTTTGGGTTTATCACGATTTTTGCGGGATTTATCACGTTTTTATGTTTTTTCATAAAATCGCAATTCTGGGCGTAAATCAGCGAATTTTTTAGAAATTTTTACATTTCTGGAAAGCTCTTGAAATTCTAATGGGGGTCTATGTTTTGCAGATTTAATTTGGAAGTCGTTTATATTGCGAAAACATCAGATCTTTGCCGACTGTACCATTTTCATAAATCCGCATTTCTGGGCGCAAATCAGGGAATTTTTCTGATTTCTTTACATTTTCGGAAAGCTCTCTGAAAATTAATGGGGATCTCTTCTTTGATTTTTTAATTTTTGAATCAAAAATCTATCGAAATAATCAAATTTAATTCGGCTATGCATCTAAAATTACAATTTTCCTTGCCTGATGAGCCTATTTTTTATGCCTGCATTATAATATCATTTTTTTTAATGTTGTAGGTGATCATAAGGAGCTGGAGCAACATTAACATCAACATCTACAACAATTTGGATAGCGAAATAATCAGGTGCACTCATTCTAATCTTTCATCTCTTTCATCTTCTAATCATTGTTTGCAAACACATTTGGATTTTGGGCATAAAATGAACAATTGTTTGCAAATTCACATCAAAACATTGGGCTAAAACAAACCATTGTCTTTCATCACATTTAGATTTGGGCTTTAAAACAAACAAGTGCTTGCATTGTCTTCCACACATAGAATTTCTAAGGTTAATGAACCCCATGCGAGTGTGACCAAGTAAATGTGTATGCTCTCTCCTCGCGTCCCAACATGAATTTGGAGATCAAAAATATTTACTTGTGTTGCTTTTGTTTAGCCTTAGAGAGGCCTGCCTTGGTATCCACCCCAAGGGAACGACCTCAAGCGGTACTTTCATCCGGTCCGCTATAAAAATTAGAGGATAAGGCGAAAGCCAAGTCTAACCGGTATTAGCGCTCACCATACAGTGCTAACTCGAAAGGAGGTGTACCTTTGTGTATATTAAAACTCCTAGTAGGGTTAGTTAAAGTCTTAAGTGGCTTGCTGGATGCTCGTGGGGTGCCGGTCCCCCGGATTTTCACTAGAACCTCCTTGTGATAGTGGCCTTGCCTTTACTAGGACTTGTTGAATTGTCTTCATGTGCTTGCTTAACCATTATCACATTCTTCCAAAATAAAACTTGCTTATGTGTCTTGCGTGAGTGATTCATGCGTGTATATGCATAATCATTTGTTTGAATATTGCCACATCAAGCTCTAAACACCCAAACACATAAAGACAAGTCATCCTACACATTCTTCCAATAACATTCAAACCCAATCACTTTCATCCCAAACATAGCCAAATCACTTCCACATCATCATCCAAATCCCTAAACAAGCACTTGCTAAAAGGACTTAAGACAACCACTTGGTGACAACATGTCCACACTAGAAGACCTAGAAATCAAATTCTGAAGATTCCTCCAAAATCTTTATCAAGGATCACAACCCCTAAACCAAGACACCATTGAAATATTACAATTCTTCATCCAAAAAGCTCAACCCCACATAAGCCAATCACCTCAACTACAACACTTCGTAGCCCAAGTCCAACACCTTTTAGCCACTAGTCAAGCTCCACAAGTACAACAATCCTTAGCCATTCACTATCAACCTAATCCACCTCATAGCCACATGTCATATCCATCCACTTCCTATCAACCTAATCCACCTTATAGCCACATGTCATATCCATCCACCTCCTATCAACTTAATCCACCTATCCACCAAGTCAATGCCACATCAACCTATGAACATCCACCTCAAACTTATCCAATCCCTCATGCCACTGTTCCAATGCACTATCAAGCCCATCCACAAGGCAACCAAGTGATATTACAAGAACAACATCCAAGTCCCAATGGTCCTTTGTACATAAATCAAGCAAGTCCAAGTACACCTTTTCAACAAGACCACCAAGCACCATTGATAGATCTAAATCCACCTTTCCAACAAGAATCACATCCAAGTCCAAGTGGTCCCTTGTACATAAATCAAATGAGCCCAAGCTATCCTATGCAAGACTTAATTACCTTTGACAAGGGAGATACCAATCTAGAGTGGCCACCACCATCCAATCACGTGCCAACATATGAGCCAACAAGTCCTATCCCAACACCATCATGTGATCCCATTCCTAGTCCATTAATCCCTCTACCTTCCAAATCACCAAGCCCTTCATTACCTTCATCACCATGTCATTCTAATCCTTCACCAAAGGATGCAGCTGAGATAGTTTTACAAAGAATGCTTGAAGCAAAACTCATTGAACTTCCCCCCATCAACCCATGTGAAGAAAGTCCATATGATGAACATGATTATTGTGCATACCATAGGACCAAAGGCCATAATACAAATCAATGCCCAATATTTGTCTCAATTGTTTACAAGGTGTACCTACCTATAATGGGAAAACATGCCACATCATCCCAATCCCATGTGTCACCCTCATCTAGTCCAAATCCTAATCCACCCAATCCAATTAGCCCTCAACCTAATCCTAATCATAAGCTTACAACATCATCCTCTATTATTACTCATCCATTATATTTCCCATCCACTCATACCTTTGCAAAGGATGTGATCCATTGGCTACTAGATAGGAATAGACTACCCCTATGTCAAACACTAATTCATGAGCCTACCAATGAACTTCCAAAGATCATGTCCAATCATATAATCCCATCATGTGGTCCACCTATCCTTGAGCCTATCCAAGAGCCTTCCATTAACATACTTAGCCCTTTGAGCCCATCATGTGACCTACAAGCCATCAAGCATATTCAAGAGTCTCCTATTAAAAATCCAAGTCAAGAGTCATCATGTTCTCATGTTGTTGACCAAGAGCCTATCCAAGAACCTTCCACTTTCATCCAAAGTCAAGAGGTATGTCAAAGGTTTAATCCTAAGCATGTGGAAATATTAAGCACTAGTCCAACTCAAGATCAAAACACTTTCATGCAACCCATCCATAACATTCGCCTTCTTTATGCTCAAGATGATACCTATGAAGAAGCTATCCATGAGTACCTTGATCCTATCCATAATCCTATAATCCATGAGCAAGATATCCACATTTCTCCTAGTCATATGCCATCTAGCCCTATCCATAATAAGAAAACATCCACTTGTCATGATGAGACACTTGTCCCCCAAGCAAGCATAAAAGATCAAACAAATAACTTGGACCTTAGTGAACATAATGCTAATCAAGATCCTAATGATCCTTCATCCCCATCTACCATTGATTCCACTTCGAGTCCACCATCATGTCCTATTAGTCTATCCACCCTTATACATGAATGTTCTTCCTTAGGACAACAACAACCTTTGTCCTCCATTTCATCTTCTCCATCCAATAAAGAGCTCAAGTCTAGTTCCCAAAACACATCTAGTCCCATAGTCAATCGCATCCTCCAAAACATGAACTACAATGGTAAAGGTCTAGGCCTTTATGAACAAAGTATTTTGGAGTCAAACCATGTCAAGGTCCCTCCAAGCTCATATGGCCTTGGATACACACCCCAAGGTAAACAAGGCAAAGATGTTGGTAATCCCTTCATACATACTAAACCTATCACTTTCCATCACACCCCCCATCATCTACCCAAAACATATGTAGCCATTCCATCTCCATCATCCTATAAATGTCAAAAGCATGTGACCATACACCTTCCGCCATCCACCTTGCCTCCACTTTTACCAACTCCAAATATCCCTTCATCCACCTTGCCACCCTTGCTTCCAACACCTAACATACATATCATTCATAAGTATCCTTACATCCCTAATCATGGCCAACAAAAGCACACATCGTTTAAGCATAAAGCTTCCAATCATTCCATCCACTCCACCCACCCCATGGGATTCAAAAGCAAAATTTTTGATGTCTCTACCTACAAAGCTAAAAGTCCTACCAAAAATCCTAAGGACTCTCATGCCTTAGGGCACAAACATGAAAAATCAATGCAAATAACCAAAGCAAAGCAATCCAAAAAGCTATCTAAGCCCTTACCTCCAAAAGTAAAGCCTAAAAGCAAAATGGTTTGGGTTCCTAAGCAAATAGCTAGCAAAGGAAATGAGGCATCCTCCTCTACATCTCAAGAATCCCAACCACCTATCTCCATCCAAGAGCCTACTTCCATCCAGAACTTCCATTCCCTTCAAACATCCCACAAGCAAAGAAAAAGCACTAAAAATACTAAATCTATGTGGGTTCCTAAATTACTTCATCAACTATCTCCTAAGCAAACATCTCCATTGCTTCCTACACCACCATCTCATCAAAAGCTTCAATGTTTATCACGGTGTGTGCAACCATTGGTCATGGTTCCCTTCCATTCTAAAACATTCCCACATGCCTCCATCTCCCCATCCTTCATCCATTATCCTACAAATCTTCCCCATCACCTTCCTATGGTCCATGCTTTTGCATAAGCCTTTTATCCATGGATCCATCCTTGCATGAACCTTTCATAATCCACTATCTACCTAATCCATCTCCCATCCCCGCATTCCCTTATCAACATCTATGAGCACACTTGACATGGTCCATGCGACGACATCCATCTCTAATGGGACACTATCACCTCTCATAGCACTAGCCACTTGAGTCACCCCTATCCATTACCATGGTGAAAACCTGGCAAATAGGTGCCATGTGTAATTGTCATGCTATCCCATCAAAGCAAAAAGAAGAAAAAAAAATCAACATAGTAAAGAGAAATCCTTTCGTCCAACGGTGAAAACCTGGCAAACCGGCGCCTTGGATAAGTACCATGATGAAAACCTGGCAAACAGGCGTCATGTGTAGGTTGATCTTCTATGTCACTTACACTTGGGGGCACATTGTCTCATCCAACCTATCATTTTCCATCTTATCATGTCCTATCTTGCTATATCCTATCCTACCATCATTAGCCATTACATCCACATACCTATCATGTTGAGTCTATCCTTCTTTCCGCCTTTTGATCTTGATGAAGACATAGGGGCAAAATGTTGAAACATGTTTGGATATTTCTTAACATACCTTTTTTTCCAAACCAAGTCCTATCCATTAACAATTTATCCATCCCATCCAAATCCAATCCATCATGTCATCCCTTGGTCATGAACATTGTCATGTAAAAATCCTAAGCATTACCACCTAGAATGGGGCAAGTTATTCTTCCTATACGACATAGCCTTTGGAGATCACATCCTAGCTCCCTTGTGATCCATCCACTATGGCGTATCCGTATCATGATCTTTCCATCTTATAGCCTATCCCCATCCATTTATCATGAGCTTTCCCTTTTATGGCATATCCCTTTATCGACCCATTTAGCATGAGCCTCCCATCCCTTGTTGCCCAAACTTCTATCCATCCAATCCCATTCATCCCTCCTTGCACCTAGACTTGGTTTTCTCCCTTGTCATTGGTATCAAGCACAAAGGCTGCCCAATTGTAAATCCATTGACATCCCAAACATTCAAAAACACAAAAAAATTAAAATATTCAAAAAACACAAAAAAATCAAAACATTTCAAAAAAATCCAAAAAATTAAATAGCCAACAAAATCCAAGCAATAAGACCAATCATCATCAATCCAAAACCATCCACTCCATCAACATCAATCAAAATCATCATCATCATCATCAATTCTTCCTGTCAATAACATTCATTCATCCATTTCAATCAATCACTTCTTCCAATCATAGCAATCAAATCACTCTAAGCAATGATCTTAAATCCAAGTCACATTAATCCATATCAGGCAAGCTAATCAATCAAGGAACATTATCCAATCAAATCAACAGGTTTTGATCCTAATCTTGTCATGAACCAAATCAATCATCATCAATCATCATCAATGGGATAGAGCGTTCCCACATCCTTGTGTTGATCTAGGGATATAGCTTTCCCCGCAATGACAACACTATCTATCCTCATCAATCAAACAATCAATTATTGGTTTATGACTTGACAAGGGCAATACCTTATTTATTTTGCATCCTTTGAGCATACTGAGAACACTTGCTTATGCTTAGATTGAGTGGACACTCTAATCATCACACCATCACTATCATCACTCAAATCCTATCAATCATCAAAACAATCAACCTAGCAATAGCAAACATCAAAACCAAAGCACATCAAGCTAGCCATCAAAACAAATCCAATAACTTCAGCAAATCAAAAGTAGCTCAATCCACCACATATCATCACATCATCAACATTTCATCAATCTCAATCCATTTTTATCATCTCATCAATAAAACACAACATTAGAACTACATCACATTTCCATCGTTAAGTGCCTTGATCCCGTGGATATAGGGTATGTAGGCAGTCTGGAGTACGAAGGAAGTGCCCAGATTCAGGCACAAGCGATTTTCCTCTTTCTTCTCTCATCATTTCTTCTATCATCTATCTTATACATCATCAATAAACAACTTCTTCCAATCAATCTATCATAGCACATCAATCCAATCATCACTTCATCTAATCATCCTTCAATCATCTTCCAATAATTCCAAGCAATGATCCAAATGTAAGTCAATCCTTAAGCCATACCAATCAAGTTAAACAATCAAGCCAAGTTATCCAAACGCAATCCATGGTCTTGATCCTAGCCTTGTTGTAAGCCAAATCAATCAGCCAATTAGCCAACCAACTCAGCAAACAACCTTGTGTTGATCTAGGGATATAGCTTTCCCCGCAATGACAACACTCTCAACTATTATCAATCAGCAATTAATCATTGGTTTACAGCTTGACAGGGGCAATACCTTGTTTGTTTTTGAATCATTTGTGCATGCTTGCTTGCTTGCTTGTGTGTGTTATCATTTTATCTTGCATTTGCATCATATCGGTATCAATCCAGCTAATATTCATATCTTGTATCCAGACAAGGTTGTATTACGCTGGGGCATAAGACACATCATCACCTTGGTTCCTTATACCTTGGTGCATAACGTCAAGTGCTATATCAAACATCATGGTTGCTCACATTCATTGCAGCATAACGCATCATTCATTTCTTCTATCCATTCCCTTATCTTTCTTTCTTGACCAAGCTATTTCATTTCGAGAGCCTACCCGTGTTTGTCCAACCCGCATATCCTCTCGAGGGGGCATCATCATCCTATCTTTCCATCATCATTATATCCTTACATCATCATCATCATTTTCCTTTATCCATACCTTAACTTCTTTGAAATGATGTTACTCGATACAAAGCTCATCATCTTGAACATCATCTCAAAGAGGGGCAAAATGTAGACACCCAAATTTGTCCCAACTTTGTCCATGTCTTGCAACACCTTGACAAAAACATTATCCTAGACATCATGTAGCATTTTGTCCTAAATCCCACTCTTAATCCCACTTAATCCATTAAGCCAATTAATTAAATAAATTTTATTTATTTAATTAATTTCCACATCATATCTTATCTTATCCTATTCATTTATCCAATTAATTAAATAAATTTTATTTATTTAATTAATATCCAACTCATATCCCAACTAATTCAAATATTTTATTTGAATTAAGTTCTCATCATAAGCTGGCTTTCCAATTAATTAAATAAATTTTATTTATTTAATTAATTTATCTTATCATTTAGCCGACATGTGTGCCTCTTTCATTTAAAAAAGATAAGTGGTACTACAGCCTTTTATTTAATATCTTTTATATGTAGTACTTTTTATGTACACAAGCACACATGAGCCCTATTCTCCTTGACACTTGTCAAATGACTACAACTCCCTTGAAGAGTGGGAATACCTAATCAATCCTAGCCATCCACATCAATCAATTAGCTTTTTAATCTCAACCATTCATTTGAACCAAGCCTTTTCTATAAATCAAACCCCTCACAAGCCATTAGCAATGCATTGAGCCTCAAGTACCCTTATCCTGCCAAATCTTCTAGAATGCATTGAGCTTCAAGTAACATTATGCTGTTGAAATATCATTAGAGCCTTTGCATCCTTTATTCTAGCATCTTCATCTTAATGTTATGCTGCAGAAATGAGCACCCAACATTCTTCCAACAATAATCCTTCAAAATCTTGCATGCTCATGCGAGGTGGAGAAGAGCAATGGAGATAAATCAAGCATAGCATGGAGATCGGTTTGCATTTACATTTATTATTTTGATTTTCATGTTGTCTTGTGCTTCATTGTGCATTGCTAGGGTTTTATCATTGCTGATTATTCATTTGCCCTGATTTGCAATTTTACCCTAACATACACAAACTCTACATATAGTTTACGAAGGAAATACAAAGGTACATTTAAATTGTTGTTAGGTGGTTTATCAAAAACCATCCACCAACGATCCCAAAAATTCTAACTAATACCATCATGTATACACTATTTCATTGAATACTTAGGCTTACGAACATCAACATGTAATCTAGTTTTAGGATTGACAAAATATTGGGCTAACACAGCTTTGGTATTGTCTAACTCTTTCACTTGATCATATGATAAACCGTCAGCATATTCTACCTTCTTGGTTTCTCATCGTTGCCTAAATGATTCATGTTGGCTTGAGAGGGTTTGAACATGACTAATAATTCCCTCTAAATTCGATGTCATTGAAGACAATCGAGGCTGGCGGCGATACATTTCTATAATCCTACTTATTTGATCAATGTTTCTTTCAATTTTCTCTTCGATTGTTGGAGGGGGAGGGTTTGGTGGAGGATTTGGGTTTTCATCTTATTCATCCATTTTACCTATTTAAAATATAAAACATACCCATTTAGCATATAAAACCAAAAAAATTTACTTGAACATACAAAATAAATAAAAAAATGCAAGAACTTACCTCTTCGGATCAGATATCCATTCAAGAACTACTTTGATATCTGTTTTGGGAGAGGTCTATATTTTGCAAGCCATGGGTTCGCAAAACATAACATCTTTTTTCCCTTTTTATATTTTACAAAACAGATATTTTTAACATGCCTATGAAAGTCAAAGTTTGAAAACTCACGAATTTGGCTAAGTAAAAACATGATTTTTTTTCCTATGGCCACTGTTTGGCCCACGATGATCCTGCACATACCCATCGCCTAGTGCACCTAGATCACCAGCATCTTGGCAATCCACCTCAATCTCATTAGGTGAAGAAAGAGTCAATCTATGGCATCTAACCTGTCCCACAACACCCATGTCAATGGTCATCTCTCACGCAACTATAGCACGTACTCATCATCCTGCACATGCATAAAAATAGTTCATTAAGTACTCTTTTTAGTCTAGGTGCTAAACCTTGACACCTAGGTGCTAGTCCATTTTTGGCACTAAAATCTTTATTTTTGGCACTAATCCCTAGGCTCATGTGCTAATCTCTGGACCAGGTACTACTCTACATAGGATGCTAAGTCTACCATTTTTAGAGCTCCAACTTGCCCCCTAGTCACTACTTCTAGCCGTCTGGGTGCTAATCATCATAGCAGGCGCCACTACTTGGTGTTAAACCTAACATTTTCAGCGCTAAACTTTTCATTCTAAGTGCTAAACCCTAACCCTCTGTCATGTCTCCCTAGGTGCTAAATCACTCGAACTCAGCACTAATCGCTAAACTAAGCATTAAATCCTGATCTAGGCACTAATTCCTCCCGTTAGGGCACTAAAGTTGGCTTCTAGGAACTAAACTACCTAGTTTAGCACCTATATTCTACCCGCTTTCCCCTAGAATTTATTACACCTACCTACCCTGAAACCTAATTCACAAAGCATCATTAGGGTACTTACTAGGTCACCAATTGCCATAGGTCATAGATACTCCCTCACCTGCTTCACACAATGCTCCTCTCATGCAATATGTGTCATCTTGTCTTAGGTAACTTTCTCTTCTCTAATCAAGGATTTACAATTAACAATAAGAGAAATGAGAAGAATGGGCCCCCATCCCTAATATATAGCCCCCGAAACCCTAATTTCTTCCGCTAAAGCCCCTTTTTTCACCCCCAACCCCCATTTTTTGACCCCAATCCCATCCTCCATTCCCTGTCCAACCTTGTTTCTACCTTTCTCTCCCCATCTACCCTCTCTTCCTCTTTCGAGACATCAACGAATTTTTTTTTTTTTATGATCTCTCGAGAGGGCATCATCTCACCATCCTTTCTTATCCCATCATCCGATTGGGGCATGTGCATCATCCAAATATTCTTTGATGTCCCGTCAACCCCAACAGTAATGATGTCATATCAATGAGGAGCAAAATGTAGATACCTAAAAATGGTTAGAACCACCTTCACCCGTTATCCACACATTAGACCTTTCCAAACTTGATAATTCCCACTACTCTATCCGACACATTCTAATTAAATAATTTATAATTATTTAATTAATATTTATTCACCTTTCCTCATTACTAAAAATCAATTTCTTCTACTATAGTTAGAAAAATTAAAGATTATAAGGACTATAGTTTATGTGCACTCCCAAAAATTAAATAAATATTCTTATTTATTTAATTCCCTATTTTGTTCACTTTTGATCACTTTTAGTAATCATCATTATTTTCGTCTTAATCATGTGCACATGAGTTAATTAAAATTAACCCACAATTACATCTCCCCATGTTTGTAGAAGTCCACTTGTCATTCAATGTATTTGCATGTACATGACAACTAGTACTTTGGAAGCACGGACAAATCTTCCAAATATTTCCATTTGTCCCATTTTCTTCTTACCAGCTCCAAGTGTCACTATTCATAAAATTTAAAATTTCATGTGGCACTATTCCACAACTATTCATCTAATTTTAAATTCCACTTTTCCTTTTCTCCAAATTTTAAATTCTTCACAAAATCCAAACCATACATTTTCATAAATAAGTCCTTACATGTCATACACCTACCCAATCCTATCCATCCATCCATTCAACCATTTAATTTCATCCATTAATCTCCCCTTGAATCTTAGAGAATACTTCTCATCCAACCTCCTCATGACACTTGTCCAATTCTCCTCGCTTGAGGATCCTCAAGCTATATGAGCCCTTAATCTTCCAATTCAATCCTCACCCTTCATCCTCACCTCCAAAAATCTATAAATTGAACCCTCACCATCCATTCTCAACAATCACTTTGAATGTAATGAAATTCTATCTCATTGAGCACTTACATATTAGCAATTTAGCATAGAATCATAGCACTAAGACATATCAAGAGCTAGGCTTAGTCAATTAGGGTGCAATTAGGATAGCCTATTAGTATAGTTCTTTAGTCTTATCATGAGGTTGCAAGGGTTTTGAATTGAATAGGTTAGAGACACTCTAGGTTATTTAGGATAGTTCACATCTTCTTGTATACACTATGTGTCATTATTCAAATCTAAAAATTTGGTCACACTTTAAGCTTCATTATAAATAAGTTTTTTTTTAATTCCATATATTTTGGACCAAGTTATGTCTAGTGAAAAAATTCATTAGTGTTTCAAAAAGTTGCAGTAAAGAATTAATCATTATTTGTTTATTTATGAAAAAATAAAAATATCCGGCACACCCACACGTGTAATTTATATTCATATAATATTTTATTTAAAAGAAAGAAAAAATTTCAAAAAATGTTTGACAGAATAACCACTAATTTTTATGTTTCACTAGAATTTTAAGTAGCGCTTCTTGAAAATATGTGATTTTTCCTCAAATGGATTGAAATTGTTGAAAAATAAATTAGTAGCTTATTAGTTAAATTCAAAATTCTACAACTTCTATTATATTTATTTTTGAATTTTTATAAATAAACCATTCAATTTCTTACATGAAGTTACCTTATGTCTATTTTTTAGCATTTTTGTTGTCATTTAAAAGGGTGTTGTTTGGTATATCAATAGCTTGAACACACCCACACCCTATTATGCATTGTGTCCATATATTCCTCTCCCATGTGTATGCACTTCAAACCTTCTCTACAAGCTTATTTTTCTATAGCTTATCCCTTCTTTTTTTACTTGATTGTATCTCTTCATATCTAATTAAATTTATGGGGGCATACACACTCCTACATTATGAACCACTAAACATATGTGAAATGGTTAAAGTGGATCTTCAGGGATACAACATTGCAAACACTTCGTTGAAACAAATCCCTAGAGGCACTACACGACTCCTTTGATCATGGTGGCTCTATCTCAATCATATGCCAATATCCTTATGCAGACTCCATCACAACCATGTACTAGCTCATTTATGTAGGTTCCTTCACAACCACATATCCATTTCTATATCAGTTCCTTCATAGACACATGTCATCCCTTTATAATGTTTTTGATCTGAATGATTTGTCATGGAAACTTTAGATTCCCTCACCTAGTTCAACAAACATAAAGTAGACATAGTTGTTGAATGTGACAAACTTTTTCTTCTAAGCACTTGCATGGTGAACATTGATTTCTTCTCTTATGTGTACAACATACTTGAAAACAAAGCTCAAATAGATGATACAAAAATGATGTTAAGCATACATCTTTAGTATCCTTATTTGTAACATTTTTATCAAGTATTATAATATGATTTTTAGTTACTTTAGAATACTTTATTCTATGTAGCTCAGATGTTTGCTAAAGAGAGGCAAAAAGTAGAGACAAAAAGTGAATGCATTTTGCACCTTTCCATCTCATTTCGTATAATCCTATTTTAACAACCATTAAAGATATACATGATTTGGACCATTTCTAACCCTTCTAGAACTCAAACTACTTCAAAATATCTCATGTAACTAGAATAAGATCTCATGTACTATAGAAATTCTATTATGTCCATGCGCCCTAATTTTTGGTCATCAATGAACCCACCACCCACATAAGTGTCCACCTGTTCATAGATATTCAAAGCACCTTTTTCTTTCCTAATGATGATCTCTAAATTGGCAACCCTAACCTAATATATTTTCTAATGATCAACTCATTCTCAAACATGTTTATTTAAGGAAACTTTTCCAACCATCAAACCATCTCTCTATTCATTAATTCTTGGGACGTGACTAATTGACACTAGACATGAAAGTTTGTTGAACACATTTTGATAGCCCAAAACCTATTCTAGTTAACCTTCTAGTTAGCTTCAACCTTCTAAATTCATAAACAAACACTATTTCTTCAACCCTATTTTATTTTCATTTCTAATTGTAATACAATTTGGAGTCTTATATTAAATTACTTGTTGAAATCTGAATTTAATTTATTACTATTCTTTCTTTAAGAAACTGAGATTAATAGGACTTGCCTTTTCAGAATTATAGGCCTTACAAAGGTTATTTATGGTTGTCTCTGCATCTTCCTATGGTGGATTACCTAAACCTTCACTATTAAATCCAATCCTCTCTTAGAACCTGGCACCATCGATTCCAATACATCTGGTTAGCAATTCTAGAATTTGAGTTCGCTCATTTTGCCTATGCATTCTATACCAGGGCCTTTCCTCTAGGTGCTCATCTAGCTCATTTGAGTATCTGATGAAAGGGTAAATCATAAAACATCTAACAATAGAAATTGCACACAGAAAATAGAACTTTCTTTTATTGATTTAGACAACATATTACATTACAGAAGCTCAAATACAATCAGAGGAATCAACCCTCCACAGGTTGCAACACATTACAGCTTCCTATTACAAGACTTAGAATCATTTGCCTTCTGTAACCCCAAATTAGCTAGGGTTTTTGTTTTCCTACCTATTCTTGACTCCACACTTGCCCCCTTAACTCTACTACTACCCAGGGTTCCCAAAAATGTTTATTAATAGCCTTTTTGGTGGCCAACAACCTAATTTTAAAATTTGCATCTCCCTCCAAAAATAGGTCAACTTCTGGGAGCCATAACTTTTGATCCGGGTGTCTGATTGATGAACCGTTTTATGCATCGGAAAGCTCGTGGAGTGCTCTACGCGCTAAGAACTTGTTCTGCCAATTCTAATGATTTTCAGGCCCATACGGGGCCGTTTAATGCCTCAAATGTGAGTTTGAATAATTTTCAAGCATTTTTTGGGAAATGAAAATTTTAATATCTTTCAGCTCACAAATGATCTTTGCGTGATTCCTTCGCCAAAGGTCTTATTTTTCAGTTATGAAGCTTCCTGTAAATTTTTACTTCATTCCATGCCCAAATGCAAACTTTCTAAAAATAGTAGGTTGCTATTTTTAGCAGTTTAGAAAAACTGAAAGTTCTACATCATTATTCAAGCAATTATGGAACTAAAACCACAAATTTTGAAA
Source organism: Cunninghamia lanceolata (assembly GCA_027924645.1). Lineage (NCBI taxonomy): Eukaryota > Viridiplantae > Streptophyta > Pinopsida > Cupressales > Cupressaceae > Cunninghamia > Cunninghamia lanceolata. The sequence continues at coordinate 12,503,985 of BSBN01000228.1, forward strand.
ATAAATGGAAAGAACATCAACAATTTTGAAACACATCTTTTTTTGGGTGATGTAAGATTGCCCTTACACCACTAGATGCTCATGCATCAGACACCCAGGGTAATTTGAGAAGTGACCCTATCATGTCTCAGGTGTTTGTGTGAAGAAAACCCAAATGGTCAACCTCTGCCTTAGACAACCAAGAAGAATATTCAATAGACCTTCCCTTCCATTTCACCAGATATTCTTCATATTGCCTATTTTGAGTAGTTCTTCCCACATGGCTATCCAAGATCTCTTCTATCTCCTCTGTTGAAGTAGATGCCGGAATACTCCACTTTCTTCTATTGGTCCAACCTCTGTTCCACCTTCATGATATTCTGATAAATTAGCAATGTTGAAAATAGGGGAAATGTTGATCTCACTTGGCAGCTCAACCTCATATGCATTTCTTGAATCATGTTTCTTCAAAATTCTGCATGGTCCAAATTTCTTCATTTTCAGCTTATTGTATGTTCCAATTGGGAACCTTTCTTTTCTCAAGTGAACCATGACTTCATCTTCTACCTGGAATCTCTTATATCTCCTCTTCTAATCTGCCCTAGCCTTATACTGAGTATTCATCTTATTAATGTGCTTTCTCACCTCTTCATGCAAATTCTTCAGCTTCTGTACTTGTCTTTTCTCCTTTGTCCAACTTCCTTAACTTAGAAACATTTCTTGGACTATTGCCATATACAATCTGAAAAGGTGATTTACCAGTACTCCTATTGACAGAATTGTTGTAAGCAAATTTAGCCTGTGGTAAAATCAAATCCCATCCATTGGGCTTATCTCCTACTAAGCATCGTAGCAAGTTACCCAAACTCCTATTCACCACTTTTGTCTGTCCATTAGTCTATGGATGGTGTGCAGAACTAAACTTCAAATCTATTTTCAACTTCTTCCACAATGTCCTCCAAAAATAACCAACAAACTTGGTATCTTGATCTGAAACTATGCTCTTTGGTAGACCGTGTAATCTCACCACCTCCCTGAAAAATAATTCAACAATATGAACATCATTAGTCTTCTTGCAAGGAATAAAATGTGTCATCTTTGATAATATGTCCACCACCACAAAAATGGAATCATGTCCTTTCTATGTCCTTGATAAACCAAGAATAAAATCTATACTAATATCATCCCATGGCTTCTCTGGTACATGTAGTGGCTGATATAGACCTGTATTCTGACTTGCTCTTTTTGCCATCTAACATACTCTGCACAAATTTCCTCACATCCTGCTGCAATTATGGCCAATAATAATTTTCACCAACAATAGCAATGGTCTTATCTCGACCAAAGTGTCTGGCCAATCCTCCACTATGCTTCTCCTTAATCAGGTTCTCTCAGGGAACTCCTTGGAATGCACAATTGGCTTCCTCTAAACAAGATGCCATCTCAGATTATGAAATCCAAGCATTTTGTCCTGTCCAAAGTAATAGATTCCAGACAAGCTTTCCAAGCCTCTACAAAATCTGGATCTTCAAGATATAAACTTTTGAGCTCATCAAACCCAACAACCTCTATCTTCATTTCTATCAACAAATTTTGCCTTCTGCTCGAGGCATTTGCAACTCTATTGGACTTCCCACTCCTGTGCTTCAAAACCAAAGTATAGCTCTGCAAAAACTCAACCCATTTTAAGTGCCTCTGGTTCAACTTTTCTTGACTATTAAGATACTGCAAGGCCTGATGATTAGTATATAAAACAAACTCCTTTGGCAACAAATAATGTCTCTATTTCTTCAAAGCCTAAACTATTGCATAAAACTCCTGATCATAAACATAATACTTTTTCTTGGCATCATTAAGCTTCTCACTAAAATAGGTGATGGGCTTACCTTCTTGGCTCAAAATAGTTCCTATAGCACTGCCACTAGCATCACAATCTACCAGAAATAACTTATTGAAATTTGGATGTGTCAAAACAGGTTGCTTTGTAACTTTCTGCTTCAATGTATCAAATCTTTTGTTTGCTCCTTTAGTCCATCTAAACTCTTTTTTATCCCCTCATTGTATCAGTTAGGGGTGCACAAATGCTACTAAAATTCTTGATAAAATTTCTATAAAAACTTGTCAAACCATGAAAAGATCTTACCTCGGAAGCACTCCTTGGCATAGGCCATTCAATGATAGCCCTCACCTTCTCTGGGTCCATCTTAAGACCTTCCTCTGAGACAACAAATCCTAGATATACCAACTCCTTTGCAAAACTACATTTCTTCAGATTAATCAGCAACTTCTCCTCCCTCAGCTTCTCTAAAACTCTTCTAATATGCATCAAATGCTTATCCCAAGTCTTACTGAAAATTAAAATATCATCTAAATAAACAATAACAAAACTTTCCAAAAATTCTTTCAGTACCTTGTTCATGAGCCGCATGAATGTGCTCGGTGCATTGGTTAGCCCAAATGGCATGACTAACCACTCATACAAACCCTCCTTTGTCTTGAAGGCTGTCTTCCACTCGTCTCCTTCTCTAATACGAATCTAGTGATACCCACTCTTCAAGTCAATCTTTGTGAAGTACTTGGATCCACTCAAATAGTCCATTATGTCATCCATTCTTGGCAATGGAAACCTGTACTTGATCGTGATCTTATTGATGGCCCGAGAATCTGTACACATTCTCCACTCTCCATCTTTCTTCGGTCCTAGTACTGCAGGTACCGTACATGGACTTAGGCTCTCTCTAATTAGCCCCTTCCTTGACAGCTCTTGAAATGTTTGTTTAGCTCTTCACTCTCAGCAGGGGTCATTCTGTGGGCAGTCTTATTCAGCAAACTAGCTCTTGGTATCAAATCCATTTGGTGACTTATCTTCCTCACCGGTGATAAACCTTCTAGTACATTAGTAGAGATAATATCCTAAAATTCTTCCAACATATTTGAGACTTTTACTGGTACATCTTCACATTTCTCTTGACTAATCTTAGGAATCAATGCAAAGTAATAACGCTCATACTTCATACCTTCCAAAAAATTTCTACCAGCTACCAAGCAAATTATGGCAGTACTACATACCTTTTCTTCCACCTCCTTCAAGGGCTTCAATTTATGATGAACTCCATCCTTTGTTAGGGAATATGTGTTTACATGACCATCATGGACAACACTCCTATCATACTGCTATGGCCTCCCCAATAGCATATGGCATGCGTCCATTGGTATGATATCACACAGGACCTCATCATGGTAGTCTCCAATCTTGAACTTCACTAAACACTGCTCATTGACCAAAGCTTTATGGCCCTTCTGCAACCATGCAATCCGATATAGATGTGGATGCTTTCTTCTTGTCAACTTCAACTTGTTAACTTCAACTTGTCAACCATCTCCTCTGAAACAAGATTATCAGTGCTTCCACTGTCAATAATAATATCACAACACTTACCTTCACATTTGCACCTTGTGTGGAATAAACTCTTCCTCTGATTGGGTTATTTCTCCTCATTCAACAAAGTTCTTCTGAAAACTAGGGTTTCTCCCCATTCAGCATCTTTAGAACGCTCATACTGCGCATCTTCATGTACATGTGCAACTCGTGCATTACCTTTAGGTCTTCTATTTGTCCTTCCTTGATGTTGCAGACACTCATATGCTCCATGCTCTTCTTCTCTATATTGGAAACAGGTTCCTCTAAAACCTCCTCTTCCAGGTCCTTGCCCATGTCAGCCTCTTCCTCTTCCTCTTTGCTCTCCATTGTTCTGGTCATGAGGGAAATAGGTATTATCTCCTCTCTAATTTCGACTGGTGCTAGCTTCTTCACTTTTCTTTGAATCTTCATTTCAGCCCCCATAGGGTCTTCCACAAGTCCTTCCACCTTGACCTCTTCCCCTTTGCTTGCTATCAAATCTTTTATTCAGCTTCTCTTCCACCTTCAAGGAAAACTGGTATGCATCTTCTATGGTGGTCATTCTAACCAGGTTCAGCTCCTCTTGAATACTTGGTCTCAACCCATTAATGTAACGAGCTACCTTCTCCTTATTCGCCTCTACATGACCAGTTCTAATAGTAATCTTATAATACTCTTCTGTATACTCCTTAACAGACTTGTTGCCTTGCTTCAATCCCTGCAGCTTCTTCAATAACTCCATCTCATAGTCCACAGGAATGAACTGCTTCTTCAGTTTCTCCACCATCCAATCCCATCTGGTGATCTTTCCTTTTCCTCTTCTGTTCCTCTCTAACTAGATCTCCTTCCACCAAATACTGGCATGGCCCTTCAACTTTGTTTTTGCAAACTTGACCTGATCTGGGTCCTCCACATCTTCATACTCGAAATACTCCTCCATGTCATTGATCCAATCAATAAGCTATTGCGGATTCAAATCTCCATAATATGTAGAAACTTTGATCTTGGGCCTCTTTTTGATCTTCAAAATAGCCCTCAACAACCTAACTTTTGCAAGATCTCCTACAGCTTCTTGTTCTTCCTTGGATAGCTCTTCTTCAGCTTCATCCTCACTTTCTTCTCTTGTTCTCGGATCAAACCCTTTTCGCAGCTCCTCTTGCAATACATCGATTTGCCTTTGCAGGGATCTAAAACCCTCTTCCATCAAAGCATTCCTCCCAGTACAATTTCTTCGTCGAGGCATCTTGATCTCCGCAGCAAACCCACAACCTCAGGTCCTGGTGCAAACTGCCTCATGGTCGGCAATTTGTCTACACACTCAAGAACCCTTGCTCTAATACCACTTGATGAAGGGGGTAAATCATAAAACATGCAACAACAGAAATTGCACACAGAAAATAGAACTTTCTTTTATTGATTTGGACAACTTATTACATTACAGAAGCTCAAATACAATCAGAGGAATCAACCCTCCACAGGCTGCAACACATTACAGCTTCCTATTACAAGACTCTAGAATCATCTATCTTCTGTAACCCCAAATCAGCTAAGGGTTTTATTTTCCCACCTATTCTTGACTCCACACTTGCCCCCTTAACTCTACTACTACCCAGGGTTCCCAAAAATGGTTATTAATAGCCTTTTTGGTGGCCAACAACCTAATTTTGAAATTTGCATCTCCCTCCAAAAATAGGTCAACTTCCGGGAGCCATAACTTTTGATTCGGGTGTCCGATTAACGAATCATTTTATGCGTCGGAAAGCTCGCGGAGTACTCTACATGCTAAGAACCCGCTTTGCTAGTTCTAGACATTTTCAAGCCCGTACGGGGCCGTTTAGTGCCTCAAACATGAGTTTGAATAATTTTCAAGCATTTTTCAGGAAACAGAAACTTTAATATCTTTCAGCTCACAAATGATCTTTGCGTGATTCCTTTGTCAAAGGTCTTATTTTTTAGTTATGAAGCTCTCTGTAAATTTTCACTTCATTCCATGCCCAAATGCAAACTTTCTAAAAATAGCAGGTTGCTATTTTTAGCAGTTTGGAAAAACTGAAAGTTCTACATCATTATTCAAGCGATTATGGAACCAGAACCACAAAGTTTGAAAAGAAATGGAAAGAACATCAACAATTTTGAAACACATCTTTTTTTGGGTGATGCGAGATTGCCCTTACACCATTGGATGCTCCTACATCAATATCCTCGGTCCTCACTACCCTTTTTGTGGATACATTAAGAACCTCAAGCATCTCTTCAAGGTTTGTTCCTATACTGAGGAAGCTTAGAATTGGATTCATGACTTTTTTAGACCCTTTTGGCCTACTCCCTTTTCTTGGCACATGGTTTTTCTTGTAGATTGGACTTGTCTCCCACTCAAATATACAAAGATTTGACATGCTTTCAATGTGGAAATTATTTTTAGTATTTGGAAAGATAGAAGTGCAACTCTCTTCTCTAATTGCACTATAGATGTTCAATTTTCTTTGTACACTAAAGGAATGATTTTCTCTAATGTGCTTATGCAAATCCAAGTGCAAGCTAGTAAAGTTGTACTTGAGGTTTCTCATCTTCAGGAGTTGCTAGATCACTAGGGGAATGCCCCCTACACTTTTGTCGGGGATCCATCTGACACTATCTCTCCTCCAAGAGTTCATCGGCGTGGACACAACCATTTTGCTATAATAGACAGAGGCTCCTTCTCCCATGGTCCCCAACCTTAGGACTCCAAAGATAATGTTGCCTGTGGTGGGTGCTCCTAGCCTTCCTGATGTAGTATAAGGGGGTTCACTCATTCAAACTTGTCATGCACTTGGCACAAATCAGGTTCAAAAACTAAAATCTTCACTTAAGGCAATCAATCTTCAACACTTTGGGCAATATTTCCCCAATCACTCATGGAAACCAAATCAATCCTTTACACCAATCAGTGGTCTATCCCTTATGAGGCTACACATTGTCTCTTTAACCTTCAAATGATCAGCAACTTCCATTTAACTAATTTCACAATTCTTTATGCTTAATTCTTCATGCACACAAAACCATAGGTGATCACAATACACCAAAAGGCTCCAACACACACTAATGGACTCCAATATCTATCAGACTTGGTAAATGGTTTCAACAGATCTACAAAGACCCCACAAACACTATCCAATGGTCTAATGGCTTGACAACAATGGTTTATGGCAAAACATCTAGATCAACTGTCTAGTCTTGTAGGCCTCAAAAGTGGGACAACAGTTATGAATTTTGCTACAGGACTCCTAATAGAAATGTGAGGACCTTTTAGGATACCCATTAAGCCATAATATAACATATCTCAACCTTACCAGAGACGTTTTTGGACCAACACACTCAAAAATGGACTGTTGCAGAGATGGAAACCCTAGTAAATCACAGACCTGCCCTCACCAAAAATGGCATAACTCATTCAATTATTAATGAAAATTGTCCAAAACAAAAGCATATGAAACTAGACTCAGATATTCATCTTTTCCCATTAGTTTCAGACCAATACTTAATCTATACAATCTGTACCACTCCAAACTAGATGACTGTTACAGTGAAAAAACTTGAAGTGTCAATCACTAAATTAATCATAACTCTCACAAAACATAACAAAATTTGATCAAACCACTTACATTTGAAAGCTAGTTCAAAGCCCCATCCAAAAAAATTAGTTTCATCTCATTTGCATGCCGTACCAAGGTAGAAATAGTGACTGTTACATGAAAAAGTGCAGAAAACAAGGTCTTTTCATTGATTTTTCACCCAAGACTTTATAAACACCACCACATTCGACCACAAAAGGTCTCTTTATGCATTTTATAACCATTTTCTAACTATACTTTGAGATTTAATCACCAAAAACCTGTCTGCTACCTAATGACTCTTCATATTCCTAACTTTTGACACTCTCGCAACTATGACAATATTTTGACAACTTTTTAACAAAATTTGCAATATTTGCACCATGAACCCAAATGACCTCAAAAATATTATGAATGGTCACAATGGACCTTATTACATGACAAAACTATTAAACTTAAACCCAAAACCAAAATTTCCTCATGGAGGCTTGAACTTGACATGGTGCTTCTGCACCATACTCACGGAGGAAAGAAAATTCAAGTCCCACTGAATGCTAATCTGCTCCTTCTTCCTGGTCTTCCAATTCTTCTACAATTTGTCCTTCATCTTTGCACCTATCCCTAGGTCCTTCTTCCTCTTCTTTTTCTTATGCCATCTCTTATTCAGCATTATCTCAGCTTCTAGGCTCCAAAATTCTATTTCTTGTGTATACACCTCAGTAGTATTATCTATGTCTTCACTGGCAGCATATTCATCTAAAAAGAAAATCATTTCCTTAAGTGTTTTGGAAACATCTTCTTCACCATCATCTTCACACATTGTAGGCACTTCTTGTTCTTTATAACCTGCACATACATAATCCAATGAAATATTATAAATAAAATATTGAGACCTTGAGGTCTCCTCCTTGCTTCCTTGCACCATGCACTCTACTTCAACCTTGTCCTCTGAGGGTTTCCTTTGATGAACAACATCTTCTAATTCTTCCATTATAGTTATTAATTGCTTGGGACTTTCATATACAAAGTAGTATTCCTCTTTGTCCAAACTTGTCATCTCCTTCCAAAGGATTTGATCAATCTCTTGCTGCTATACTTTAGGGTTGCATTCAATTTGTCCTACTGCTGCAACTTCATCTTCCATAACTATTCTTTGTTTTCTTCTTTGGACTATCTTCTTAATGGGCCATACAACTTTCTTCTTCATTGTCACGTGCCAACTTAGTGTTCTTTTGAGCAACTGTTCCATCTCATCTTCCAACTTTCTTCTTATCTCTTCCATAGATTGACCCAACTTTTGTACCTCCTGCTTAAGACTTTCTAGTTCTGCCTTGTCATCTTTTTCTTTCTTCACACTTATCTCTTTTCTCTTCTCTTGCTTCTTCTTTTGTGAACTCCCAACTTGCAAGTACCTTCTAAACAAATCCATCTTTCCTCTAGCAAGTCTCTCCTTGCTTCTCATTGTCTTTGCCTCACCTAGGTCTCTACACTTTTCCTCTACCTAGTCTTTTGGTAACCAACCTGCACAAACACAAACACAAACACCAAACTCTCTCTTGTCCAGACCTTCTGAGCTTTGATACCAATTGATACAATACAAGAGGATTCACTCATGCAAATTTGTCATGCACTTGGCACAAATCAGGTTCAAAAACTGAAATCTTCACTTGAAGCAATCAATCTTCAACACTTTGGGCAATATGGGCTCAATCACTCATGGAAAACAACTCAATCCCTTAGACCAATCAGTAGTATATCCAATCTGATGCTACACAATGTTTCTTTAATGTTCAAATGATCAACAACTTCCATTTAACTGATTTCATAATTCTTTATACTTAATTCTGCATGCACACAAAACCATAGGTGATCACAATGCACCAAAAGGCTTCAACACACACTAATGGACTCCAATCTCTATCAGACTTGGTAAATGGTTTCAATAGGTCCACAAATACCCCACAAACACTATCCAATGGTCCAATGGCTTGACAACAATGGTTTATGGCAAAACACCTATATCAACCGTCTAGCCTTGTAGGCCTCCAAAGTGGGATAGAAGTTATAACTTTTTCTATAGGACTCCTAACAGAAATGTGAGGACCTTTTAGGATACCCATTAATCCATACTATAACATATCTCAACCTTACTAGAGACTTCTTTGGACCAACACACTCAAAAATGGACTATTGCAGAGATGGAAACCCTAGTAGATCACATCCCTGCCCTCACCAAAAATGGCATAACGCATTCAATTATTAATAAAAATTACCCAAAGTAAAAGCATATGAAACTAGACTCAGATCTTCATCTTTTCTCATTGGTTTCAAACCAATACCTCATTCGTACAATCTGTACCACTCCAAACTAGATGACTGTTACAATGAAAAAACTGGAAGTGTCAATCACTAAATTCATCATAACTCTCACAAAACATAACAAAATTTGATCAAACCACTTGCATTTGAAAGCTAATTCAAATTCCCATCCAACAAAATCAGTTTCATCTCATTTGCAGTCTGTACCAGGTTGTACCAAGGCAGAAACAGTGATTGTTACATGAAAAAGTGCAGAAAATAAGGTCTTTTCATTGATTTTTCACCCAAGACTTTACAACCACCACCTCATTTGACCACAAAAGGTCTCTTTATGCCTTTTATAACCATTTTATAACTGTCCTTTGAGATTCAATAATGAAAAACCTTTCTATTGCCTAATGACTCTTCATTTTCCCAACTTTTGACACTTTTGCAACTATGACAATATTTTTACAACTTTTTAACAAAATTTGCAATATTTGCACCATAAACCCAAATGACCTCAAAAACATTATGAATGGTCACAATGGACCTTATTACATGACAAAACTATTAAACTTAAACCAAAAACCAAAATTTGGTGCTCCTACACCACTTCCAAATTGCCCTCTGCCTCTTCTGATGGGTGTAGGGCTGTTGGTTAGCTTGACTCATGGATGTTTCCTCGTCTGCAACTTGCTATATCTTCAGTCTATGCTCAGTAGCCCTAAAAGGATACAATTGAAGAAGAAGATGCTCTCACTAGTTGGAAGCCTATTGATGATGTCCCTAGAGATGTGGGGAAAACTTAATGATCAAAATCCATCCTCTATTGGTGTGGCATTCGCTACTTAGTGTTTTTTGGGCTTGCCCTTTTTTAATTGTGAGACTTAGTCGAATTAAACTTTGTGAGTGTGCTATTTTACCATACGACCTTTTTAATATTATACTATTATATCTTTAGTTTAAAGTTAAATAGAAAATGAGACTTGAACTTAGGCGTTGGAGGAAAAAAAAAATAGCCGTAATTACTTCGGCAAACAACTCTCGGCAAAATGAGTCGTCCTTCCTGTGCATTATAATGTTTTACTTTCAATCCATTGTATTTGGTACCTTTTTTCTTTCGGCTTGACTTGTAGGCATTAGCATGTGAATCAAATACGTACCAACCACACGATGTTTCGAGTTTTGAAATGGCTTCGGTGCATCTGATATGAAAGATGTGAAATTGGGGCATTTGAAAGAGACATCTTTGCAGGCTTCCTATTTCATTCTTGGGGTGGCTGGAATATTTATAAATAAAGACGCCCCCACACAGTCATGGTTCGCCATCTCTCTCTTTACCGAGATGTACATTTTATCACAACCAAATGGACAAATGACACCGTCTAGCCTTTCTTTGGATTCTTAACATCAGTCAAAGTAAACAGACGTTACCCACAACACAGTGCCCTCCTTTGATTCTATCAGCCAAAGTAAATAGCAGTTAAGGGGGAAATGAGCTTATCTACCTATATTTACTCAATTCATACATGTAAAGTTTAGTGCTTCTAATTATTATTAATTTTTAATTTATTAAAGACATTAGATTTCTGCTGTCCATAATATTGTAAGAAAGTTTTTGGGAAAAGTTTTTTTTGGATTAAACTTTCTAGTATTTTTTTTCATCACCCTCGGATCACACTCCATGATTCATTCTTTTCTTGTCCTTTGATATCTCTCTGTGATGATGGAAAAAAATTAGTACACCATTTAGAAAACTTTCTTATAATATTAATTTAGTTATTTTTCTTAAAATAGAGGAAACCCTAATGACACATTAAAACATAAAATGGATCGCTCAATGACATTAAATAAAACTCCTTCCATATAAATATAGGTTAATTAAATAATTGTATATAAATTAAGCACACATTAATTTATATTAATTAATATAGTTAGGAATGATGAATGTGTAATGAATTTTATTGTCAAAAATCACATATAAGAAAGATTAATCATTTAGCTCTTGGAATTATCATAAAGAACAATCTCATGTTGTGTATAATATAGTTGTCTCAATGCGAAAAATAATTTATCAATCTACTAGATGTTTAATAACCATAATAATCACAAAATTCTACAAGCATGAATTTGTGTTGTGGACATGACGAGCGCTATTGGTGATCAGTTTGATATTCCACTAATTCTAGAGGGTAGATTCAATTCTCAAGCTCAGGGGTATTTGTAAACCTAAGCATGAAGTTATGACTCATAATTAGATAATTGGCAATAAGGACCAACTAACAAGAGTGGGCTACTTGCCTTCATTTTAGGCTTTGTTAAACCTAGGAGGGTGTTCCTAGGAATCTTTCACAAGACAATTAAATAGAAATACAAAACCACTAGCTTAGGCCCCGAGCAACCATACCCTATGCATATAGTGAACTCCAATGATGTATCACTAAGTTCACCTTATACTAGCTACTATAAGAAGACCTACAAGGCCTCTATCAAGAAGACTATATATATTATTCCCGTTAAGGTACATTCTCTTAAACATTGATCACTTTGCACACAACCTAAAACCCTATTGAGTAGAACTATCTAAATGTGTATCAAATTAAACTTCACTTATCTTATGGATAGAGAATATTATGATGAATCATGCAAATAGGGAAAACCTACAACTAATCCTAAACTACAAGGAACAACACAAAAATGTATGGAATTTGACTAATATGTTTGGTCTCTCACCACTCTTAGGATGGTGCATATCCATTTGGAACTAGAGTCAAAGTATGCAAGATAAGAGGATTGGTTGTATGAACCAACCATTGAACTAGAAATGTACATATACTCAAATCATAAATTCAAGAGGCATCACACATAACATCTACTTCAAAAATCTATTTCCAAATAGAAATATGCCATTTTCATTAAATAAAAGATTATTACAAAATCCTTTCTAATACGGTTATCTCACAATAGTGTGTCCCAATTGCTGGGGCAAGCGAATGAGGCAAAGATGCCAAAAATTTAAAAAACACCTTTGAAAGAACATATGCCTTTGAATGAATGACCATCATTCAATGATGATGTGAATGAAGGACCTTCATTCAAGGGTGATGTCATCATGACCTTTGATGAAGGTTTTTTTTTTCATTTTTAAATGTTTGATGTTCAAAATGCTTCATGGAAAGGGCCTTCATTTGAAGGTACCTTCAAATGAAGACTCAAAGGTACATCTTCATTCAAAGGTCCTTTTGATGTCATCCTCCTACTTCTCACACATATTTTAGAAGCAATTTGTTTGTAGAAGCAATGATTAGACCATCAAACAAAGTCATCATGACATGAGATTTTACAAGATTGTAGCCCTCAGAGTAAGCTTTCCAAATAGTGTAATTTTTAATATATTTTATTGAATTATTATTTATGAACTCTATTTTGTAGTGTACATAGGTATTTTACCAAACATAAAGCTCTATATTGATGCATGCGGTAATTTAAAAATGTAGAAAATAAATATGAAAAATATGTGTGCACTCGATATTGATGTCCTCATTTCAACAAAATAATATTAATTTTGTATGTCCTTTTTTGAATCCATTCCAACATTCTTGGAAACTCCAACTTTATTCAAGAGCACCTATTTTTCCTAAAAGAAATTCTTATGGTGGCAGCGAATTCTTGGAGCCAAGACAAGCACAATGGTACTTTTCATGTGTGAATCTGACATTTTGGGATCACTTCAAACTTCTTGTAGTAGTCCATCATCCTTAGAGAGTCAAATTTCAAATAGGCAGTTGTCCTATGCACTTATGGTGTTGGTGGCGCGGTCAGAAATCATATTTGTCCTATTTTAACATTTTCCATAAACATTCGTTAACATGCGACAAATAATATAATAATAATTTATTAAGTTGTCCAAAAAGGTACTTTAAGTTATAACTTTGGAAATAAACACTTACTTTATTATTAATGAATGGGGCCAAAAGTAAATATTAGACACATGGGAAAAAAAGTGAATATTCAATTAAAAGAAATAATAATTACTTAAAAGACAATTAATAATTATATGTTTTGAAAAAGATGAATATTCTATTAAAATGAATATTAATTACTTTTATGGTTGGATGGAAAAGATATTAAAAAGGAATTGATGGAAAAAAGAAGAGGTATTCTATTCATTGTCAAAATCAAAACCCTTATTTCCAAAGCTTGGATAATTTGTTCATTTTTTCTAGATAATGAAAACCCTACTAGAAAATAGTTTTGTGGACAAAAACACACCTAGCTGATCCAGTGATTTCACCTATAAATCACCATTGTGCTAAATGCATGAAGTTTTTTTGGGGATTTGTGTCAAAATATTATTTCCAGTTATGTATTTTGATTTTCAGTAGAGTTGTACATAGAAAACTCATTTGCAAGCAAATATAATTGATTTATGGAAATAAGGAGAGCTTAAATGTTGTTAATGGCACCATTTTGAATTTCTAAATAGGTTGTACCTTATTGCAATGCCGTACAAATTGTAGAATGGGCATTTGAAGAGGAAAATTAGCCAATTCATGTAGAAGGGTTTAAGGACCCCATCCTTCTAGCCAACCAACCTTTTGGGAGTTGCAAATCACACAAGGACTAGGTAAGGAGTGGTGTGAGGATTTTGGAGGACTATAAGATGGGATCACTACCTAAAATAGGGATATTTCATTTCCTTAATACTAGCCACCCACTTCCATTCATCTTCATATTAATTTTTAGGGGTGCTAAAGATATTTGATGGAATAATATGGTTTTACAATAGTAATTTTAGTACCTGATCAAAATTTATGCATGTTCTCAATATATATATTTTAGCAGCTTCCATTTACTAGAGATTTTTTAGTATATTTCCAACTTCAACACTCAAGGTTTACATTTATATAGCATCACACTTCAATATCACTACTATAGTAGGAGTATATGGTAATTTTGGATAGGTCTGAAAGCATCTTTTGAATATTGCAGTGGTTGGTTGAGTGTCAACAAGCAGTTTTGAAGGTCTATGGAATAATCCTCTTTTTACTCATCAAATTTATGTATCCACATAAACATGGAGGGTTAGTATTTTAATTTGAAACATATTCCAGTTTATTTCAATTACATACAAATTTCTAGAATTCTACTGTTGATGAAATTTCAGTATATAATTCATTATCAGTTAGCAATTGATTTTTTCATTCGTGAAGATTGTTTGTCATAACTGTGTTATCTTTCCAAGTATATTAAATAGATTAAACCACTTTGTACATTTGGTCAAAATTTTCTTGGAATAGAAAAAGTTAGTTAGGAATATTTTAGTGGCATCAAAGCCATTCTATTGCTAGCTATGTGTAGAGAATTTTTTTTACAGAATAAAATTCATGCATGGAAGTGATGTAGAGAACTTAGATATTACCAAATGGAAAGAAGAAAGGACCCAAATCGACTAGAAAATATTATAGGGAAACACAACTTAGAAATTCCTAGAAAAAACAAAGAAGAAATGGGTAAGAATAATTTGGACATAGATGATGCTTGGTTTGAGATTCTTGTTCAAGGCCAAGAACAGTTAGCTGTTATGATGGCACAAGTTGTCTCTACCATGCAAAATAAAAATATACAGAGGTCTTCCAATGGTGAAGGTAGTTCGTTAGGGGAAAATATTCATGAAAACACTCAGAGGACAGTCATTAGCTCTACAGAAAGACCCCTCCAACCCAATTTCATCCATAGGGAAGAAGTAGTTATTGAGACAAAGATTCAGCCTTCCATAGCAGGTGACATAGCAGATGGTTATGAGGAGTATAGGCTCCTTCTAGTTGAAATTAGGGAGGAAATAACACTCACTAATTTTATGGGTTTAAAGAAAAATTGGGTGGTCAAAGAGATAAAATAAGGCTGCAAACAAATCCAAGGGATCTCGAACTGGCATTGGGGAAATCGACTCTTCTTACATATGATGGATATAGTAAGTGTACAAAACATTCCTTGATATAGAAATTAGATGCCTTCTTATCATTGAGACCTACGATGGAGAATGAAGCTGTCAAATTCACCACCCTTCATCTTAAAGGTGTAGCACATTAATGGTGGTATCACGGGTTGAGCATACAAGGGCACAATCAATACACACTTATGCTAAGTTTAGTATTAGATTGATTGAGAGATTTGATAGAGTTGATCAAGAAATCTATTTTTTAGAATTATCTCAATTCAAACAAACCCATACAATTGATGCCTATGTTGTTGATTTTTAGAAGCTTTTAGTTATGGTGCCTGATGTGTTGGAAAGGAGGCTTGTGGTGTTGTTCATTGAAGACTTAGTTAAACCTCTTAGAGGCTTAGTAAAGGATTTCAGCCCTACCTCTGTACAGGAAGCTATTAAAAAGGCTTTGGATCTTGAAACTTCATCCCCTATAGGAAGATTTCAGCCCACTGAACAACAAAGATCATAACCATATGGGCAGCCCAAATTAGTTCCATAAGGGCAACCATGATAAATAATTATGGGTAGACAACATCCAACACTTTTGGGTAGCAATGGAAGCCATTTCAATAGGGTTATAAAAATAAAGAATTACCAAAAACCAACAAGGAAATTGAAACAAGGAATGAATTTTAAAGAAAGAAACTTTGCTTCTCATGCATAGGTGTCTTCCAAAAGGATAGGTGCACTACATTGAAGTAATTTCTGAGGATGAAGAAGAAGTTAAAGAACATGAGGACTCAAGAGAGGAAGAATAAAAAATAGAAGTTATTGAAGGGGAGAAGATTCCAATAGTACCCTTGCTACACTCTCAAGTGCACCCTAGTATCACCCATTTAGAGTTCAAGGAGTGTTGAAAGGATATAATGTGATAGTATTGATTGATAGTAGGGCAACCCATAGTTTCATTGATGAGATCTTGGTAAAATAGAGAGGCTACCAATAGAGAAATTTAAGGGATTTAATGTTCCTATGGTTAATGGATTTACTATACCCTGTACCAAGAGGGTCAAAGGATTGGACATTACTCATGGTAAACATAAAACTACAGATGATTTCTATGTAGTAGGCATAGGAGAAACAAATCTGGTTTTAGGGGTGTAACGGCTCCATTCCCTTGGGGAATTCACACAAATTGCAAAACCATGGAGTTAAAAATCCAACATGAAGGTAAAGAGGTTGTTCCTCATGGTATGACCAATGGAGCTCCTACTTTAATTATAGCTAAGAGCGTGGAGAGGGCTTTCTGTAAGGGAAAAGTAGAGTGGGTAGATCATTGCTATATGAGAGCTACATCTACATCTAATGATAAGAGATCTTATCATGTGGATATTCAGTTTATTTTAGATAGGTAGGTAATTAATGAGCTTGATTAGGCTTCAAGAAGAATTTATTTTAGAGCATTTTCTAGAGAAATCAGAAGTTACATGTATAGAGTTGGGTCAACATGAAGATTGGTTTGAACAAGAGGATAAAAATAACTTTCAATCTTTCGATAACCTACTTTTTGAAATGGATGTAGAGTCAACTTTTGATAATCCATTTTTGAGATGGATGCTGAGAAATTTTGTGGATTAAATTTTATAGCTAGTGATAATAATAGAGGGGTGCAATAGAAGCCATGAATATCACCAAAAGGCTCAAGGATTGGGAATTGCAAATTTTTAATATTGATGTGATCCAATTGAAAATTTTAGACTTAGTGCTACTATCATCATATCATTCAAATCATCCATCACATGATTTCATTTGAATAAATACAAGTGGGTTGGCAAGTATTTTCGGTCCAAGGATGGAACATTTTTTATTTGGTGATTGTTGCAAAAGAATTTACAGCCTTTAAAAAAGTGTTGTTAGTCATTACAATGCTCACATTTCCTATTCTTGCAAGGAGGTTTCAATTTTACAACTATTGTTTCATTTTCAAGTTGTTGACTTTGGTAAAATCAGATTCTAAGTTGTTATTACCAAACTTGAATAGCTACATGATTGATCATTTTAAGGCTACCAAATCACTAGAAAATTTTGGTAAATGGTTTCAACTGAAGAGAATACATATTTCAATGAACATAGCTCCAATTTGGGTAGAAAACTAGATGATTCATGACTATCATAATTTATTTTCAGTTTGCACACAAGTTGATTTGTGTCCTTTCTTGGAAGGAATAAATTACAACATCATTAATGAAGATCATCTCAAGAAGGTATGTGTTGTGGATTATGCACACTTGATGGTCAAATTATTTTTTGAGATGTGAAGAGACATCATTTTTAATGGAGTTGACAGATACACTTGTTGGTTCAAATTGTTTCACCTATCAAGCAAGATAATTGAACTTGAAAGTTGCATGGAAATTTTCAGACCTTGGGAAGAAGATATTATTGGACTTAAGTCAAGGAGGAACATTTGAAATGTTTGCTCATATTTTTGGTTCCAATATGGGAAGCTTGTACTTATGGTATGGTGAGATATGCACATATTTTTACTTTTAGCCATATGAGAACAAATTGTCTTTCAAAAAAGTGAACAAATTTCAAATGGTGCATAAGAATATTATGGATAGTAGTCTTCATAGACTTCAATGGCAAGATAGATGCCATTTGACACAAGGAGGACCTAGACTCTATGGGCATAAAAGTATGGTTCAACACATTGGTATAGTAAAGTTGGAACTTCTAAGTTTGCACTTGCCTAAAAATTTAGTATGTAGTTTGGTTAAATAGATACAATGGGGTTTGGGACAAAGTTTGATGAGATATGTTTGGAACTTTAATGTTTGCAAAATGATTCAATTAGTTGGAATTAATGAGTTGAATTGGCATTGCTTGACAATAATTAATTATGGGGAGGGAGGACTTGTAATGTTCTTTTTTTTATCCATTCCAACATTCTTGGAAACTCCAACTTTCTGGGAGAGCACCTTTTTTTTCTAAAAAAAATTTTATGGTGGCAGTGAGTTCTTGGAGCCAAGAAAAGTACAATGGTACTTTTTGTGTATGATTCTAACATTTTGGGAGGGGTCCATACTTTTTGGAGTAGTTTATTATCCTTAGAGAGTGCCAACTTTCAAATGGGCAGTTGTCCTATGTACTTATGGTGTTGGTGGTGAGGTCAAAAATCATATTTGGCCTATTTTAATATTTTTCATAAACTTTGGCTAATATGCAAGAAATAATATAATAATAACTTATTGTTGTGGAAAAAGGTACTTTAAATTATAACTTTTGAAAAAGGACACTTAATTTATTATTAATGAATAGGGTCAAAAGCAAATATTGGATAGATGGCCAAAAAGATGAATATTCAATTAAAAATAATATTATTTAGCTAAAAGGTAATTAATAAATATAAGTTTGGGAAAGGGTGAATATTCAATTAAAAGAAATATTAATTACTTAAATTAGGGTTTGGATGGAAAAATAATTAAAAAGGAATCGATGGAAAAAGAAGAGGTATTTTATTCATAATACCCTTATTTGTAGAGCTTGGACAATTTATTTATTTTTTCTAGAGGATGAAAACTTTGCTGTAAATAGTTTTGTAGATGAAAACCCACCTATGATCGAGTGATTTCACCCAAAAATCACCCTTGTGATGGATGCAAGAAGTTTTTTGTGGAGAATTGTGTTGGAATAACATTTCCAAATTTGTATTTTGATTTCTAGTAGATTTGTAGGTTGAAAAATTATTTACAAGCAAATATAATTAATTTATGGAAAGAACAAGAGTTTGAATGTTGTTAATGGCACCATTTTGAGTTTCCAAATAGGCTGTACTATATTGCAAGTCCGTACATATTCTAGGATGGGCATTTGAAGAGGAAAAGTAGCTAATTCAAGTAGAAGGTTTAGAGGACCCCATCTTTCTAGTTGACCCACCTTTGGGAAGTTGTAGACCATACAAGGACTAGGTAAGGAGATGTGTGAGGATTTTAAAGGATTGTAAGAAGGGATCGTTGCCTAAGATAGGGATATTTTAGTCACTTAATACCAGCCACCTCCCATTCATCTTCATATTGATTTTTAGGGGTGTTGTAGATATTTGATGGAATAATGTGGTCATACAATAGTAATTTTAGTACCTGATTAGAATTTATGCATGTTTTAAGTATATAAATTTTAGCAGTTACCTTTTACTAGAGACTATTTAGTCTATTTACAGCTTCAACACTTAGGGTTTACATTTATATAGCATCGCACTTCAATATTACTGCTCTAGTAGGAGTATATATGATAATTCTAGGCATGTCTGAAAGCATTTTCTAAATATTATAGTGCTTGTTTGAGTACCAACAAGAAGTTATAGAGGTCTATGGAATAATCCTCTTTGTACTCATCAAATTTATGTAACCACACAACCATTGAGGGTTAATATTTTAATTTGAAACATATTCCAATTTATTTCAATTGCATACACATTTTTAGACTTTTGTTGATGAAATTTTAATATATAAACCATTATTAGTTAGTAGCTCATTTATTCATTCCTGAAGATTGTTTGTCACAACTATGTTATCTTTCCAAGTATACTAAATATAGTAAACCACTTGGTACATTTGGTCAAACATCCAATACCCAAAAAAAAATAGTTAGGAATATTTTAACTTTAGATATATGAAAAAAAAATAGTTAGCAATATTTCAAATTTGGATATATGAAAAAAAAAATTTATGCATTATGGAATAAAATTAGTCTAAATTATAATTAATCTGAATTAAAAAATTAATAATAAAAAATATGCAACCAAAAATTATGAAATAATATACATGCACTAGATATTAGTGTTAATGATCTATGTTTAAGAAATTATGAAATTATTTTATTTCTAAAAAAAATTGTGTTATGTAATGAATTTAATTAATTAAAATTGTTGAAAAGTGAAACAAATTATTTTTTAAATTAAAATATATATATTTAAAATCTACACACAAAATCTCAAAAATCACATTATCCTCCAATTTTTAATGTTTGGCTTGCTATAAGTGGCATAAAGTAAATTAAGTTAGTTTAAAATGTTGATTTTATTGTCTCACTTAAGTCAAAAAGTGGGACATAATATTGTGGTATCACTCAATATCTCATAGCATTGTCATGCTAAGTAATCCTTAGAGTAACAAACTAGCAAATGTTGCTTGAGGAGCTGGTGCAGTCACGATAGGAGGGTTCACAGAATGAATGATCCAAACCGTGAAGCAAAAGTAAACTCAACGGAAACAACTTAAGAAATGGAACAAATGCAGATTCAGTCATTCAATATATCAAGGAATTTAAATATAATCGGTCGGCAACATGTGGGCTTACAATTAGGGCTCACAGGCCTAATTACATACATGCGCAAGATAAAGCTTTAAAGCCCCTTCGCACAAGTCTAAACTATCAATCTTATAGAGTCATGAGAATTGCTTTCCTAAGGATCTATTACATCAATATATATCATTTCCAGACCAATAGATTCCTTCGTGTCGGCCAAGGAAGGTCACAAACTCTAATGAAGAGATGTAACGTGTTCACAAATAGGTCGGACCTAAATGCCTAGAACACTTCCTCAAATGAATGGAACAATGTGCGGACCTTCGAGGAAGGTTCGCCATGAACCAAGGATCATAAAATGACGTGTCATTAGGATCTGCAAGTCAAGGAATGATCCACTAGCCTTCTCCTTCAGCTGATTATCAGGAACTGTTAGAATGCTCTGCTCTAGGAAAATAGATGATCTTCTGATAGCAATATCTTTTCGGTAGCTTATCCAAATGCTCTAAATTCTTGATATGATGCAGATGAATGGATGTAGATGCTAAGTCTAGATCCACAAGATGTGAGCCAAAACTGAACCACAAACTGAAATTGCTTTTGACTGAACTGCTTGAACTGAACTAGGAAATGAAAGAACTGAAATGTAAACAAACTGAAATGCAAATGTTCTTGGTTGATGCAAGATTACTCTTGAACTAGGGATGCTCCTGCATCAGACATCTGGGGTTATTGAAAAAGTGAGTCCCTCACTTTGCTAGGGCTAGGGGAGAACGAAGATGGTCCACCTCAGCCTAAGAAATCCAAGATGAGTCTTCTTCCAGTCTGCCTTTCCACTTCACAAGGTATTCTTTGTATTGTCTACCTCTAGTGTTGTGTCCAATTCTACTATCCAAAATGTCTTCTATTTGCTCTAGTGCTTGTTGTGGTAACTGCTTCTTGAGGTCTTCTTCCATGTTGTCACTAAACTCTGCTTCATGATACTGATAAATATATGCAATGTTGAAAATCAATGAAATACCTAATGTCTCTAGTAACTCCACTTCATATGCATTTCTTGAATCAAATTTCCTGAGTATCTTACAAGGTCCAAACTTCTTCATCTTCAATTTGTTATATGTCCTAATTGGAAATCTTTCTTTTCTCAAGTACACCATCACTTCATCTCCAACTTCAAATTCCTTATGTCTTCTCTTCTCATCTGCCTTATCTTTATACTTGTTGTTCATATCTTCTAAATGCTTCTTCACCTAATTATGCACTTTCTTCATGTGATCTACAAATTCTTCTACTTCTGCACTTCTCTTTTCTTCCATGTTGATGTCTCTCAACTCTGCAACTCCTCTAGGATTTAGTCCGGTAACAATCTCAAAAGGTGTTCTTTCGATACTCCTATTGACTAAATTATGGTATGCAAACTCAGCTTGTGAAAGAATCAAGTCACAACTTCTAGTTTTCTCTCCAACCAAACATCTCAACAAGTTTCCCAAACTCCTATTCACTACCTCTGTCTGTCCATCTGTCTATGGATGAAAAGTAGAACTAAACTTCAAATCTGTCTTCATCTTCTTCCAAAGTGTCTTCCAGAAGTATCCAAAAAACTTTGTATCTCTGTCTGAAACTATACTCTTAGGTAATCCATGCAACCTCACAATCTCTTTGAAAAATAGGTTAGCTACATGCACTGCATCAGTTTTCTTTTTACAAGGTAATAAATGAGCCATCTTTGAAAATCTATCAACCACTACAAATATTGAATCATGTCCTCTCCATGTCTTAGGTAATCCCATTACAAAATCCATACTTATGTCTTCCCAAGGTCTCTCCGGTACTGTCAAAGGTTTATACAATCCAACATTCTAACTACTCCCTTTTGCAACTTGACAAACTCTACAACTTTGCACAAATCTCCAAACATCCTTATGTATCTACGTCCAAAAATAGTTTTCACTCACCAAAGCCACTGTCTTATCAATGCCAAAATGTCCTGCCAATCCTCCACTATGCTTCTCCTTGACCAAATTATCTCTCATTGAACTTCTAGGTATGCACAACTGACTTCCTTTGAACAACATATCCTCTTGAATGAAATAATCCAACCACTTACTTCTATCTGCTACAACAGGTTATTTACATGATTTCCAAGATTCTACAAAATCAGTGTCTCCCTCATACATATTCTTCAATTCGTTAAATCCCAACACTTCAATTCTCATTTCTGTCAATAAGTTTCTTCTTCTACTTAAGGGATCTGCAACTTTGTTTGATTTACCACTCCTATGCTTCAACACAAAAGTATAACTCTGCATGAACTCTACCCATCTCATATGTCTCTAATTCAACTTACCTTGACCATTCAAATATTGCAAAGCTTGATGATCGGTATACAAGACAAACTCCTTAGGCAACAAGTAATGTCTCCACTTCTTCAAGGCTTGAATTATGGCATAGAACTCCTGATCATAAACTGAATATCTTCTCCTTGCATCATTCAATTTCTCACTAAAATAGGCTACAAGTCTACCTTCTTGACTTAACACTGCTCCAATTGCATTTCCACTTGCATCACAATCAACTTGAAATACCTTATTGAAATCTGGTAATTCCAAAACAGGTTGCTCTGTCACTTTCTACTTCAACAACTCAAAACTTTTATCTACTCCTGATGTCCACTTGAAATCTTTCTATCACCTCTCATTGTCTCTGTCATAGGGTTACAAACTAAACTAAAATTTTTGATGAACTTCTGGTAGAAACTAGCCAATCCATGAAATGATCTAACCTCTCCAATGCTCTCTGGTGTAGGCCACTCAACAATTGCTCTCACTTTCTCAGGGTCCATCTTCAATCCTTCTGCATAAATCACAAATCCCAAATATACCAACTCCTCCTTCATGAGACTACACTTCTTGATGTTTATCAGCAATTTCTCTTCTTCAAACTCTGCAAAACTTGTCTAATATGCCACAAATGTTCTTCTTTTGTCTTACTGAAAATTAAAATATCAACTAGGTATATAATCACAAGCTTACCCAAGAATTTCTTCAGGACTTAATTCATCAATCTCATGAAAGTACTCAATGCATTTGTCAATCCAAAAGGCATCACTAACCACTCATACAATCCGTCATATGTTTGAAAAGAAGTCTTCCATTCATCACCTTCTCTGATTCTGATCTAATGGTATCCACTCTTCAAATCTATCTTTGTGAAATATCTTTCTCCACTCAAACAATCCATGATATCATCTATCCTAGGTAGAGGAAATCTATACTTAACTGCATGATCTTGTTTATTGCTCTAGAATCAGTACACATTCTCCATTCTCCATCCTTCTTAGGTGCCAAAACTGCAAGTACTACATGAGGACTCAAAATTTCTCTAATCAATCATTTCCTCAACAATTCTTGTATCTATCTATTCAGTTCTTCATTCTTTATCGGTGTCATTCTATGTGCTACTTTGTTAGGCAAACTTGCTCCCGGTATAAGATCCATGTGATGACTGATACTCCTTATATGTGGCAATCCTTCAGGCACATTATCTGATATGATGTCTTCATACTCTGTCAACAACTCCTTTATCTCCTCCGGTTGTTCTTCTTTAGTCTCTTTCTTCAATGCTTCAGGTTTCTTAGGAATCAAGGCATAACACATGTTCTCATGTCTCAAACCATCCAGAAATTTCCTTCCATCTACCAAATAGATTCTAGCATTCCCACATACTTCATTCTTAGGATCATCCTCCAAAGGAATCAAGGTAATTCTCTTTCCATTTGTTGTTATAGTATATGTATTCTTTCTCCCATCATGCATAGCTTTTCTATCACACTGCCAAGGTCTACCCAACAAGATATGACAAACATCCATAGGCATAACATCACACAAGACTTCATCATGATAAGATCCAATATGAAATTTCACCAGACATTGTTCACTCACCAATACCTTATGATCATCCTGAATCCATGCTATCTGATAAGGCTTAGGGTGTTTCAATCTTTCCAACTTTACCTTAGTCACCATCTCCTCTGAAACTAGGTTTTACAACACTTACCTCCAGATTTGCATCAGGTTTTGAACAGACTTTTCCTCTGTGATGGTTCCTCATATGTCTCTACTTGAAATAGGGCTTTCCTCATCACCAATGATTCTCCTTTCTCTGGATTGCCAACTGAACTAGGTGATTCAATAGGTTCTTCCTCAACATAGGCGACCCTTCGACTATTCACTATCTTCTTGCTTATACTACCTTAATTACATTCAAATGCTCTATGTCCTTCACCTCCACACTTGAAACAAGTACCTTTGAATGTTTTCCTATCAAATCCTCTTCCTTCTCTTCTATATTCTTCATTCTGGTATGCACAAGGGTTTCCTCTACGGTAAATTTTTTTGTCATCTCTCTGGTAAGCATTGTCACCTCTGTCATCCTTCTTCAACGGGCTGTCAAACTTGTTCTGCTCCACAAATGATCTATCATATCCAAAAATTGTTCTTCCTCTCTGAAATTTACCTCCTCTACCTCTTTGTCTCTGGTCATGTCTTTTGTTTAGCTCCTCTTCAACTTTTAGGGCAAACTGGTATCCTTCCTCCAAAGATGTCATCCTTACCAAACTTAGTTCCTCTTGAATGTTCAATCTTAGTCTATTGATGTATCTAGCCACTTTCTCCTTGCTTTCTTCACTATGTCCTATTCTTATGATCATCTTATGAAATTCTTCAGTGTACTCCTTCATAGATTTCTCCTTTTGTCATAGGTTTTGAAATCTCTTCAATAGTTCCAACTCATAGTCAGCAGGTATAAACTGATTCTTCAACTTTGTCACCATCCGGTCCCACTTTGTAATCTTTTCTTTTCCTCTTCTATTTCTTTCCAACTGAACTTCTTTACACCATATAGCAACATGTCCTTTCAATTTTGTCTTTCCAAATTTCATTCTCTCCAGATCTTCCATCACTTCATATTCAAAGTATTCTTCCATATCATTTATCCAATCAATCAACTCTTCAAGGTTCAAATTACCAGTACAATTTGGCACGTGAACTCTAGGTCTCTTTCCAATCTTTGAAATAGCTCGCAACATATTTGCCTGATTTTATTCTTCTTCTTCATTACCTTCTAGGGTTTCACTAGTTTATTCAGTAGATTGAAATTCTTCTTCATCATCACTTTCAACATTAGGTCTCAGTGTCAATCCTCTTCACCTATCTTCTTCAATAGCATCTAATTGGATTTGCATTGTTCTCATCAATTCCATCATCACATCTATTCTATTAGCCATTGTACCAACAGGAGGATCTCTTCGCGGTGGCATCTTCCTAGGATCAAGTGCAAACTGCCTTAAGTTCGACGATCAGGCTACAAGCGATAACTGCCTCTCAATCAGCAATCGATTGCGCACAAGTAACCTACCTCAGATCGATGATCTTCTCACAACAAGATCTTATGGAATCCCCTTCACTAATTTGCTCAAAAGAATCAAACTAAGCGTTGATACCACTTGGTGCAATCATGGTAGGAGGGTTCATAGAATGAACGATCCAAACCGTGCAGCAAGAGTAAACACAATGGAAACAACTTAAGAAATGGAACAAATGTAGATTCATTCATTCAGTATATCAAGGAATTCAAATATAATCAGCCGGCAACATGAGGGCTTACAATTAGGGCTCACAGGCCTAATTACATACATGCACAAGATAAAGCTTTGAAGCTCCTTTGCACAAGTCTAAACTATCAATCTTCTAGAATCATGAGAACTACTTTCCTAAGGATCTATTACATAAATATATATCATTTCCAGACCAATAGATTCCTTCGCGTTGGCCAAGGAAGGTCAAAAACTCTAATGAAGAGATGTAACGTGCTCACAGATAGTTCAGACCTAAATGCCTAGAACACTTCCTCAAATGAATGGAACAATGTTCGGACCTTCAGGGAAGGTTGGCCATGAACCAAGTATCATAAAATGATGTGTCATTAGGATCCACAAGTTAAGGAATGATCCGCAAGCCTTCTCCTTCAGCTGATTATTAGGAACTGTTAGAATGCTCTGCTCTGGGAAAATAGATGATCTTCTGGAAGTGATATCTTTTCGGTAGCTTATCCAAATGCTCTAAATTCTTGATATGATGTAGATGAATGGATGTAGATACTAAGTCTAGATCTGCAAGATGTGAAATGCCAAAACCAGACCACAAACTGAAACTGCTTCTGACTGAACTGCCTGAACTGAACTGGGAAATGAAAGAACTCAAATGCAAACAAACTGAAATGCAAATGTTTTTGGTTGATGCAAGATTACTCTTGAACTAGGGATGCTCCTGCATTAGGAGCCTTGTGGCACACTCACATAACCCCTTGAGTTACTCTAGCTACTATGGATACATGTAATAGTGGAGAGGTCTCTACTTTAGTACATCTTCCTATGACTCACACGCTTCATTCTCTTATGCATTACAAACTCAAACTTGCATTAATTGATCCCTTAGAACAAATTTACACTATTCTATACAAAGATGACTTAATGATCAACCCATTTTTCATGAGAAAAAACATACATATATAGAGCTAATGCATTGCCCTAAAAATTCTAAGATGTTATCATTTTTCACAATCATAAAACTCTACAAGATACTCTTGAACTTTATTTTAATGTTCACTTCACTTGCAACAAGAAGACACATGGTCATATTTGATCATCCATGAAGAGGGACAATCCCCTAGGGTATGACTTTGTAAGGATAGAAGAGAACATTTACTATTCATGTATGCAACTACATTGAACAACAATCAATTTCTAGTCTTCATTAAATGCAAGTGACACCCATGTTGAAAAAAAGACTTCAACATTATATTGGATTATCTACATGGGGCATGTACCTTGCAGAGTTCATTGCACCCTATTATACATATGCACACTATTGGCCATCGAAAAACATTGTCCACTCTCCTAGAGTTGGCACTCAGTATTAAGGAAAGGGGAACAAAGTTGGCTTAGATACAAGGGTAAAGCTCATCAACAAAGAGTAGACACTTAGATACCAAGTGAAACTAGTGGGAAAAATCTTATTCTTATTTGGTCTCTACAAAACTTAGGATGGCATTTCCATGAGGTCTTTAGAAAAGATGAATAAAGATGAGTGCAAAACTATAAATCAATCCTATACAACCATGCCCGATGGCTTCCACAAAAGACTCACAAGAACTCATATAATGTAGATAGTGATAAGTTCACACATGCAATGAATGATAATAACTTATTTATACATATCCCTTAAATAGAAATACACACGTGAAAACTTGAAAAACATACTAGAATGACTCTAAGTATATATATATATAGATTAGGCTCTCCAAGAATCCAACAAAACTTGTAAAACTGAATCAATGCTACTAGGCAAGACAATAACTAACACAAAACTAAAAAGAAGGATGAGTGTTTATTATTTTAAATGGTACGGTGGAAGGATAATTTTATAGGAGATCAATGCCTTGAGCACTTGGACAATGGATTCAAACTTTAGACTCTAACATAAACATACTTGCAAGATCAAACATGGGAACTAGACACACATACTACAATAATAAGAATGTGTAATGTCCCCTTTCTAGAAGAAGCACTAAAACCTAAATCTATATTCAAAATGATCCTCAAAGAGACATTAGAAACATTAGAGATCATTAAATTCCAATGATCAGATCAAACAAGTTCAATGATAATCTAAATATATCATTCCTTTGTTGAATGATTATTCAGTTCATGATTTTCATTGATGACTATTCTATACTTTTATTCCATAAGAATATTACACATAATCTAAGATCCATATCCTCTCCTCTTGTTCTTCATCGAGGAACTAGGGTTTACATGATGTGGGCACTATGAAACCAATACATGGAAGGAATTATACTCGCCCCTCCTTACAATGCCAATCAATGGAGATGTAAGGCACATAGAAACTATTCACAAGTAGGAATTATACCATCATTCCCTGAAAATACCTGTCATTCCTTAGATGAAGTAACATGAGTTTTTAGTAATATGTTTTGTATTCTAATATTCTTAGGTACTATTAAGGTAGTATTAAACATGTATTAGGATCCGTATCTTCTCCTCTTGTTCGTCATTGAGGAACTATGATTTACATACTATGGGCGCTAAGAAACCAATGCATGGAAGGAATTATACACACCCCTCCTTACAATACCAATCAATGGATATGCAAGGTGCATGGAAACCATTCACATGTAGGAATTATACCATCATTCCCCCGCGATACCTCCATTCCCCTAAGACGAAGCAATAGCGGTGACACGATCTCTAATGCTAACACCCTTGTATTACAAATGGCCTTATCCATAAACATGGAAAGAAATATTTTTGTCATAATTTGGAATATCATATTCTTATTCATATAATTATTTATTGTCATTTGATGAGATGGTTTTCCTATACTTCGTAATGTTATCATATTGACATTACTATCTCAATATGCATACGTGGTTATATATATATATATATATATATATATATATATATATTCTCTGTCTCTATCTGTCTCTCTATTGTGGGGTGTGGTATCTATACGTAACATGTGGTTTGGTAGCGTGTGTAGTTCCTTTTTGGTGACTGGGTAAAAGGTCGCAATGGGTGGAACTAGGATGGGCTGGTTGCGGTTCCTCTTGAATGGCTAATGCTTCCATTGATGGCACCCACACCATGATGTAGGTGATTGCCCGGCTTCGATGCTTCGGAGCTTGTTGCCAGTTCCTTCCAACCTCTTTCTTGATAGCCTGCCCTAGTGAACTATATATATGTATATATGTATATGTATATATGTATATATATATATATATATATATATATATGTATATATGTATGTATATATATGTATATATGTATGTATATATGTATATATGTATATGTATATATGTATATATATATGTATGTATATCTATAGATATGTATATATATGTATACATATCTATATCTATGTATACATATCTATATGTATGCATAGATATATATATGTATGTATGTATATATATATATATATATATATGTATGTATGTATGTATGTATGTATGTATGTATGTATGTATGTATGTATGCATATAGATATATATATATATATAGATATAGATATATATATATGTATGTATACATATATATGTGTATGTATGTATACATATATATGTGTATGTATATATATATATATATATATATATCTTATCCTAAATAACATAATAATCATTGCGTACCTGTTGTGCTCTTGGTTTTTGTCTAGTTGTTGTCCTTTTTACTTGATTACAGATTTAATCTTGATCTACTGTACTACTCCCTAGTCAATAACTAATCCTTGATCGATGCTTGTTGCTAAAGACTTTTATTCTTCTTGATTGCTCCTTTGGAAGTAATGGAGTCCCCTTTTTATAGTAGAGGTTGTCCCTTGTGAGGGGACACAACCCTATGAAGATAGTAATTCCTTAAAGGAATTCGTACCACTTAATGCGGTCAGAGTCTCTTTGTGAGGTCTGATCCCCATATATCATTATTTATTAAATTTGTATATTATATATTATATAATACTTACTTTATATAATATAATAAATTTATATTTATGTTTATATCTTATATATTATAATAATCAATATTATATTATATAATAGTAATATATATGGATATCATTTACAATTGTTTCTTATAATAATAAATTTATAATCTTTTATATATTATATTATAATATTTATATTGACAATATTATATTCGTATATATATTCATTATATAATAAATATTATTGCCAAGAGACACTGCTCTGGTATAGAATAAAATGTTGTCATTGATGGCAATAAGGTAAAGATCCTTCATCACAATGGCAAGGACACATTACTCCAAAAGACAATCCTAATCCAACAATAAGACACAAGCATTTTGGTCCGGAAGTCCTAAAGTGGCTAAGTATTGAAAGTTTTTAGGTATGAGGCAGAAAAGGATCAGTACTCTTCCACAAGTAAAGATATGAAGATGTAGCTCAGTTATGATGCTCATAGTTATCTATTGATGTTATATTCCAATAATCAAGTCATGACTTCCTCTGAAAGTCATTTGATGAAAAGACTAAGTCTGAGTCAATAGAAGTTAGACAGAGATAGTGAATAGTACTGAGTAAATTGGTCTGCATTCCTTCGCATTAGTATATTTTGTTCTACAGTTTTGAATTGAGATAGAGATAAGTCATGACTATTAGAATCCAAGTTTGTAGCTCTGGAAGTGCAACAAATCTCATTCTACAGGCTCTCCAATACCGGCATCCAGTATAGCAGTGTGACAGGGCAACAGTTCTAAGGTCTGTATTTTGGCACATAGATTTATCTTATCCTCTGGAGTTGAAGACATGTTAAGAGATCATTAATGATTGTTGAATATGAATGATGAAGGCACATTTGATCCACAACAAAAGTTATGATGTGATAGAGGAACCTATCATATATGTTATTAAGGAACAAGTCGACAGGCTAGCTAAATCCTTATGCAGAAAAGAAATATGAGTTGGATGGTAAAGGTAAGTGGTTGTATGAATAGAGCCAACACATATGAAAACATGTACATGATGGTTTGGATCCACATTGAAGATTTAACACAAGAACAAGCTGATAGGGTACAACACTTGGTATACATGCTTCACAGTTTACTTACCGACCTGATCATGACAAAGATTTAGTTGTGGATATGAATAGAGGATGGATTTTAGTGTTTGAGTGAAGAAAAGTGTGATGTGATATATGTGGATGTGAAACATGTGAAGATAGAGTGGCTACAACAAATAAAGAGAGATCTTGAGCATATGTAAGAGCAGAGTAGAGAAACAGGAGTAGACTGAAATGAAAAGTTCTGAGTTAGTGTTTATGAGCTTAAGTGGAACTGTTTCCATGCATATGTAGATGCAATCACAACAATTCATCCTTGGCAGTGAGTCACCCTTATTCTACCTTCTTCTAATTGCCAGTGAGCCTTTTTTTTCTTTCAAGAGCAGTGATCTTCGGGCAGTGAGCCCTAAGGCAGTAATTCGGTATTGTGCTATAATAATATTTTGAGATCTAACATTCTTCGTGGTTTTTCCCTCCTTAGGTTTTCCATGTAAAAATCCTGGTGTTCATGTGTTATGTCTTTATGGTTGCTGCTCATTAGTTTAATTTTCTTTAACATAATTAAAATTGGTAAATGGATAAAAGAATAAGTTTATGAAAGGTTTTGTAGAACACTGATTCACCCCCCTCTCAGTGTTCATTATATTCAACAATTGGTATCAAAGCAAGGTTCCTTGGAAGAAGCCTAACAACTTGAGGAAGATTCAAGAAGATCCACCTATGGCAGCACAAAGGTATCTCACTTGTCCTAAAGCAAATCCTTCTAGCAGCATTATAATTGGCAATCAAGTATATGTCAATAATGAACAATTTGAAGCAGCTCTAGAAGATCTTGACAACTCCAAGGCTAATATCAAGGGTTTAGAGGAGAGTATCAAAGAAACTGATGATTGCATTCTAAAACTAAAAGAGAAGATCAATAAATCTCAGGAAAGAAGGAAAGAATTATGTGAGCAGCTAAAACAAGAAAATGAATCTACAGAGAGTCTCCTCAGAGTTATTGAAGAAAAGACCAAGAATGAGGAATATCTGAATCAAGTTATGAAGGACAAGTTAGAGGAATGTGAAAAACTAGGGAAACAAGTTCTACTCTTGAAGTTTGATCTAGAAGCAACAAACGTCTAGAGAGAAAAATTCAAAATAAGCTCTACAAAACTTGATGATTTACTGGCCAGTCAAAAGTATCTAGATGATAAATAAGGCTTGGGATTTGAAAAGGGAGAAAGTTCAAACTTAGGACAAGACAGATCTAAAGAAGGAAGAGGCAGAAACTATCCAGTAAGGAATCAAAGAAGAAGACCTGAAAGACCTCCAATCAGACAACCAAATGCACAAAGGTACCCATCTTTTAATGGTTACTATTTCAAATAAGTATGGTCGTAGGGCTACATAGTGTAGAAGTAGAATAAATAAAAATATTCCCTCTTTTTTGGGTCAATGTTTCAATTGCAAGAAGATTGGTCATAAAACAAATGAGTGTAGAAGTGTGTTAAGAAATGTGCCAAACTATTCAAGCAATAGTCAATTCTTCAATGGCAAGTGTTTTGCATACAATAGATTTGGGCATATGGCTAATCAGTACAGATCAAGATCAATCCCCAACTATAGAAGAAACCAAGGTAAGAGAAATGTTGTTTGTTTTAATTGCAGAAAATCCAAACATCTTGCAAAGTTCTGCAAAAACAGAAATACAAGAAGAGACTATCCTGCAAAAAAGTGGAAAACATAGCAGAGGGTGGACAAAGGCAAAAAGAAGATTGATCCAGTAGAAACCAAGAAAGAGATGAGTCAGATCTAGATCAAAAAGGATGTTACTAAGGTCAAGGATGGATACACACCAGTCTCTGGTGTACCTACTTCTTCCAGGAAGTAAATTGAAAGCTTTGGCTCCGGGGGAGTAGTGTCAAAATCTAAGTCCCCCAGCTAGAAAGTCAGTGCTAGAATCCAACATAGAGATATGTGGTAGAATCCAAAATTACAAATCCCTTGAAAGAAATTCTAGAAGAAAAAGTTCTAATGCAAAATATTGTGGAATAATCCTAATCGACTATATTCTACAGTGAAGAGTTTAATGACTTTTTGGAACAAGCATTAATGATGATTAGGTTAAGTCACGTGGAGGATAAAAGAGAACTAGTTTAGTTTCAAAATCAATTTGCACCTGAAGCTATCAAGTGTTCAGAGAGATTGAAGTAGAGTTTGAGCAACGACAACTAAGATTTGAAGCATTTGAAGAAATTCAAAGAAAGGAAACCCTAACACAACGAAACAAGGTATTTTCATTGAAACCCCATTTGTGAATCTATTAAATTTCTGCAATGGTAACTCCGTAATTTGTAGACATCTCTGAATGACCTTGGCCTAAGTTTAAGAAGAACCCCTACAAGGCAACTGAAGTTGATCCAATGGTTGCATTCTCAAAAATACCCTACAAAGTTTTGTATGTGGAAGACATTAGGCCATACATCCATGTGGCCCTAGATGAGCTCAGTGGTGACAAATTCTCAAAACTATTCTTGAAACATTTAAGTAATGGTCAATTTGACCTAAAGGAAGAATACAAAGCTTTAAAGGAGAAGAAATTCATCTAGTATGCAGAGTTTCCCACATTTGTAGAGGATGAATGGATCTAGTATATCCTTAGTCGAATCCACGATGAATTCATGTGGTTAGGGAAAGGGAAACCCTTTAAGATAACAAATGAGGCAATTCAGGTAGTCACTGGACTAAACTCCATTGGAGGTGTGCCGTTATTGAAGGCAGTCAAGAATCAAATGGTTACAGATGCCACCAGAGCCCAATTGGACAAAAGGGCATTGACAATAAATGATATCACTAATCCTACAATAAAGTTTGCCTCAATGGTCATAGGTTACAAGGTTTTCTTTTCAAATCAGGAGAAGTCTGTCTCTGGTACTACAATTTACACTGCCTATCAAATGGTTAAAGAGAATGCATATTATAATTTGTGCGAGTTGCTGTGAATCCAACTACTGGAAAATCTAAAGAAGATAAAGGAAAAAAAGAACTATCCATTAAGGTACTGTACGTTACTTATCTGTTTATTCTTCTACTTTATGAATGAATTCCCAAATCACAAGGGATTAATTTCTTTGAGTGATAAACCAGTAGCTGTTCAAATTAGAAATTGTCTTAACAACTTGGGTAGTTACAATGAGCAAAAAGTAGCCCTATGGGGATTCTTCAAGAACTTTCAAAGTATGATGCACTCAAGAGAAAGAATTCCTAAGCAAATTGTTGATAAGTACAAGGGCATAATTTGTTTCATGGTCACTAAGGATCAATGCTTAATGGAAGCCATGGAACCTAGAACTATATGAGTAATGCCCATGGGATATGAGGTAGATGGACAAATTTTGGTAAACTATGCCCAACACCTGCTCAACAAACCTAAAGATGCCAAAGAAGAAAGGTTTGGAACATATGAGGAGTTCTTTGTGAAACTTCATGTTGAACTTAGACAAACAGAATCCACCAAGAAGGTGAGAAAAGAGGTAGAAGAAATTTCTGCAAGATATGGAATCACTAAAGAACAAATGAAAGAAGTTAGGGAAAAAGCTAAGGAAGCAGAAGAAAAGAGAAAAAGTGAATCAATTGGAGCTCTGGATGAACAAGAAAAGCCAAAGGCCTCAAGAAGAAGAACTAGAGGATCTACCTCTGCAGAAGCTACATCCACTCCCTTCGGTTCCACACCATTTGTAAGTATGGAATCCCCAGCCACCAGCTCTAAAAGAAAAAATGCTACGGCCAAGTGAATCCATGTAAGCATAGCTGTTGATGAAGAAGCAACAGAATTAGATGAGGAAATAAATAACATGAAAGTTGAGGCTACTAAAGCCTTCAAAAGTAGCAAGGTGAAGTCCTTCAAAAGGAAGAAACCTAGCAAAAGACAGAAGGTAGATGAGCCTCAAGCCACATTAAAGCTTGAAGATGTATTAAAATCTGTCATTGTTGATGGAAATTTGAAACCTATGGCTGAATTTTATGATGACTACAATGATGTTGATAAAAGGATTTTGGAAGAAGCCACCATAAAGTACTTCAAAATATACAATAAAGCTCTCATTGAGATCATTGGTGATCTCCCATATATCCTGGGAAGTATTTTGTTAGCTAGAAAAGAAAATGCTATGGACAAAGACATTGAGCTCAGATAGCATGCACTAGCAAGGTTATGTCCGGAAATCACTCCTGAATAAGAAGCCAAAATTTCTAAGGAACTCAAGGATGCCTTCAGGACCAAGAAAAGGATGAATTCATTGATGATAGATGAAATTGACAACATGGTCAAGGAGACAGAGGAAACCATTTTGGAAATTTTAAAGAAATACAATATTCCCACCATCTATGACAATAAGGTAATAGATGGTGATAATATATTTTCTCAGGAAGTCAACATTGGAAAGGAGACAACTGAGGAAAAGGAGACTCTTGCCTCTCTGGAACTTCAAAATGTTGAAAGTACTGTTGGAGAGAATACCATAGAAGAAAAATTACCAACTATACAAACCAGTTCTTCTCTAACACATTAGATTGAAGAGGATCTGGTATAGGATAAATGGAAAGAAGACTCAAACAAGGCAATGGATATTGATCCTCCAGAGCTAGAACAGGAAGATGTGGTCTCCAGTGCAGCAAGAGACACTGTAGAGGCAATAAAATAGATTTTGGAAAAAGAACTAATTCTAGATGAGCTTTTGTCAATCTAAGGTCCAATAAACTTAGACACAATGTATCCTACTCAAATGTTCAAGTTGGCTTCAGTTGCTCAAGCCAAAGCAAGAAAAGAAATATTGAAGTCCGACATTCAAGATAGTGAACTCATAAATGATGCCTCTAACATTTTGGAAAATCTGGTACCAACATACTAGAAGTATACCTCTCTATCTACCACTTGTCAACTCAAGGGACTAATTCATTCTATAAGTACACACTTTGAATCTCTTGAAAAATCTGCTGAAACAAAAGTTAGACAAGAGTTCAATGAGAAAAGGTTAGATGAGTGACAAAGTTGATAGCCCATGATAAGGCTCAACTAGATAATGAAATATAGAATATTCAAAGTGCTATTATAGAAGCTAGTGATGTGTATAAATTTTATCTATCATGGCCAAAAGTTACAAAGAAGACAGAAGAAAAGATCAAGGAATTGGAAGAAAAACTGATGAATATTTTTGAGAAGTTTGATCGGGTAAATGAATCAACTAGTAACCAAGAAGCTCAAGTCATCAACATCCAGAATGACTTGAGTGATTTAATAAATAAAAGGTATCAAATAAAGAGTACAATGCGACAATTGAGAAGACTGATCAGTCCCAAACTAGAATCAATGACTAAGCTTGTAGCTGAAGCATAGCTTGCTACATAAACTGTCACATCATCAGATCTGTAAAAGGCAAAAACTCTATTTTTTCTACTCAGTGGACATATACAAATTTTGGATGGTGCTAAGAAGAGATAGTATGTTGAGATAGCTCAACTAAAGAACATCTTTAGTGACATTCTTCAACATATGTAAGATAAATAGAAGACTACACTTGTAAATATGCGACAGAGTACATAAAATTTTGAAGTCTTGACAAAATTTTTGGTTTTGGATCACACCCTTTGCAATTGATGTCAAAGGGGGAGAAGAAGATCAGTGAAAAATGGATAAACATATCAGGGAGAGCAGTCAAGCATTTTTCACTAAGTGTTGCCATCAATGTCAAAGGGAGAGATTGTTGGCAAGAGACACTGCTCCGGTATAGAATAGAATGTTGTCAATGATGGAAACAAGCCAAAGATCCTTTATCACAATGGAAAGGACATGTTACTCTAGAAGACAATCCTAATCCAACAATAAGACACAAGCATTTTGGTCCAGAAATTCTCAAGCGACTAAGTATTGAAAGTGTTCAGGTATGAGGCAGAAAAAGGATCAATACTCTTTTGCAAGTGAAGATATGAAGATGTAGCTCATGTATGATGCTCACAATTATCTATTGATGTTATATTCCAATAATCAAGTCATGACTTTCTCCAGAAGTCATCTGATGAAAAGACTAAGTCTGGGTCAACAGAAGTTAGGTAGAGACAGTAAACAGTGTTGAGTAAATTGGTCCGCATTCCTCTGCATTAGCATATTTTGTTCTATGTTTTTTAAGTAAGATAGAGATAAGTCATGACTATTAGAATCCAATTTTGTAGCTCTGGAAGTATAGCAGATCTCATTCTACAGGCTCTCCAATATTGGCATCCAGTGTAGCAGTGTTACAATGTGACAGGGCAACAATTCTAAGGTCTGCATTTTGGCACATAGATTTATCTTGTCCTATAGAGTTTAAGACATGTTAAGAGATCATTAATGATTGTTGAATATGAATCATGAAGGCACATTTAATCCACATCAAAAGTTATGATGTGACAGAGGAACCTATCATATATGTTATTAAGGAACAAGCCGACAAGCTAGCTAAATCCTTATACGGAAAAGAATTTAGCTAGCTCATATTTCTTTTCTGCATAAGGATTTAGCCCCCTCTCAGTGTTCATTATATTCAACAAATATGTTATATTTTGATTATATATAAACACAATTATTTCTATCATTCAATTGGACTAAATGTCATATTTCACAAGAACAACTTTATCGACTTGTATCATATTGTTTAAATATTTAATTTAAACAATGCCTTAATATCAAGACATGACAGTCCACCCTGCCCAAGATTGCTTGTCCTCAAGCAATCATAACTAGGATGCTTAAATTAAAACTATCTGGTTTGTGTTGAAGAATTGTTGTTAGTATTCTTGTCTCAATCTAACTGTCAACACTAGCATTATCCAAGTATGATGTAATTTTGTTGTTCCATTTCGTTCATATATTGTATTTCCCCAATATCTCTCAACAAGAATAGGAATCTAGTGATATTCGAGACAAGTTTCTTTGTAAGACATGAAGTATATGGGATACACGAAGTATATCTGTAATACACAAAGCATAAGTACATGTGAAGCATGTAAATACATGGAATACAATATACACGTGATACATGAAGATGCAAAGTATGTGAAACACACATACAAATACATGAAGTATACACCTGTAAGTCACAATGCATACACTTGATTATACATAAGTCAAGGAGTATACACATGAAGTATACACTTGAATACACATAAGTCATAGAGCATGAAGTATACACATGAATACAAGTCATGCATGAATACATGTAAGTCACAAAATACAAATATACGCAAATCACAAAGTATTCACATGAACATATGTTGCAAAGCATTCATTTGAATACACATAGGTCACAAAGTATACCCTTGAATATACTCAAATACACATAAGACACAAGGTCAACACTTGAATTCACTCGAATATACATACAAAATCATGGAGGATGCACTTGAATAGAGTATATTCTCGAATACATAGTCATAAAGTATACAATTGAATACAAGTCATAGAGTATACACTAGCATACAAATACAAATTCATAGAGTCATAAAGTATACACTCAAATACAATTACAAGAGAATACACTTGAATACAAATACAAGTCATAGAGTATACACTCGAATACAAATGCAAGTCACAGAGTATTCACTCGAATACATAGTCATACTTGGATACAAATTCATAGAGTATACATTTGAATACGAATACAAGTCACATAGTATACACTCGAATACAATTACAAGTTATAGAGTATACACTCTCATACAAATACAAAGTCATAGATTCATGGAGTATACACTTGAATAAAAATACAAGTGATAGAGTATACATTCACATACAAATACAAGTCATAGAGTATACACTCGCATACAAATACAAAGTCATAGAGTATACACTCAAATACATAGTTATGAAGTATAAACTTGAATACACATAAGTCACAAGGTATACACTTGAATACATTGGAATACACATGAGTCACAAGGAATGAATACACGTAAGTTGCATTAATACATGTAAATATACCATCGGACAATTGGAAAGGGTATTCAATGCATCCCATACTACACCATGGACCCATCCACCATCCAAAGGTCACCAAGTATACACATGAGTATGAAGCATACATGCGAATACATGTAATACACAAAGTGTTAACATCAACATATGTTACAAAGCATACATATGAGTCACAAAGTAAACCTTTGAATACACATGATAGATAAAGTATACAAAGGATGGCAGGAAAGATGCTCTGATTCTACTTGTAATGTCCCATTTCTAAAAGAAGCACTAAAACCTAAATCTATATTCAAAATGATCCTCAAAGAGACATTAAAAACATTAGAGATTATTAAATTCCAATGATAAGATCAAACAAGTTCAGTGATAATCTAAATATATCATTTTTTGTTGAATGATTATTCAGTTCATGATTTTCATTGATGACTATTCTATACTTTTATTGAATAAGAATATTACACATAATCCAAGATCCATATCCTCTCCTCTTGTTCTTCATCCAGGAACTAGGGTTTACATGGTGTGGACTCTAAGAAACCAATACATGGAAGGAATTATACCTGCCCCTCCTTACAA
This sequence comes from Cunninghamia lanceolata, assembly GCA_027924645.1. Lineage (NCBI taxonomy): Eukaryota > Viridiplantae > Streptophyta > Pinopsida > Cupressales > Cupressaceae > Cunninghamia > Cunninghamia lanceolata. The sequence continues at coordinate 12,543,720 of BSBN01000228.1, forward strand.
TACCAATTAATGGAGATGTAAGGCTCATGGAAACCATTCACATGTAGGAATTATACCGCCATTCCTCAGCAATACTTACCATTCCTTAGATGAAGTAACATGAGTTATTAGTAATATGTTCTTGTATTCTAATATTCTTAGGTACTATTAAGGTGGTGTTAAACATGTATCATGATTCATATCTTCTACTCTTGTTCGCCATTAAGGAACTAGGATTTACATGTTACGGGCACTAAGAAACTAATACATGGAAGGAATTATACCAACCCCTCCTTACAATACCAATCAATGGATATGCAAGGTGCTTGGAAACCATTCACATGTAGGAATTATACTGCCATTCCCCCGATATATGTGTCATTCCCTTAAGACGAAGCAATAGAGGTGACATGACCTCTAATGCTAACACCCTTGTATTACAAATGACCTTATCCATAAACATTTATCATCATAAACATGGATAGAAATATTTTTGTCATTATATATATATATATATATATATATATATATATATTATCCTAAATAACATAATAAACATTGCGTACTTGTTGTGCTCTTGGTTTTTGTTCGGTTGTTATCCTTTTTTCTTGATTGTAGATTTAATCCTAATTTGCTGTACTGCTCCCTATTTAATAACTAATTCTTGATTGATGCTTGTTGCTGAAGACTTTTATTCTTCTTGATCACCCCTTTGGAAGTAATGGAGTCCCCTTTTTATAGTCGAGGCTATCCCTTGTGAGGGGACGCAGCCCTATGAAGACACTGATTCCTTAAAGGAATTCGCACCACTTAATGGGGTCGGAGTCTCTTTGTGAGGTCTGATCCCCATATATCATTATTTATTAAATATGTATATTATATATTATTTAATACTTACTTTATATAATATAATAAATTTAAATTTATGTTTATATCTTATATATTATAATAATCATTATCATATTATATAATACTAATATATATGAATATCATTTACAATTGTTTCTAATAATAATAAATTTATAATCGTTTATATATTATATTAAATAATATTTATATTGACAATATTTATATTTGTATATATATTCATTATATAATAAATATATTATATTTTGAATATATATAATATAATATATATACACAATTATTTCTATCATTCAACTGGACTAAATGTCGTATTTCACAAGAGGAACTTTATCGACATGTATCATACTATTTAAATCTTTAATTTAAACAATCCCTTAATATCAGGACATGACAGAATGACTCTATGACTTTGTTTTTGCAAACTTGACCTGATCTGGGTCCTACACATCTTCATACTCAAAATACTCCTCCATGTCGTTGATCCAATCAATAAGCTATTCCGGATTCAAATCTCCATAATATGTAGAAACTTTGATCCTGGGCCTCTTTTTTATCTTCAAAATAGCCCTCAACAACCTAACTTTTGCAATATCTCCTACAGCTTCTTGTTCTTCCTTGGATAGCTCTTCTTCAGCTTCATCCTCACTTTCTTCTCTTGTTCTCGGATCAAAGCCTTTTCGCAGCTCCTCTTGCAATACATCGATTTGCCTTTGCAGGGCTCTAAAACCCTCTTCTGTCAAAGCATTCCTCCTAGTACGATTTCTTCGTGGAGGCATCTTGATCTCCGCAGCAAACCCACAACCTCAGGTCCTGGTGCAAACTACCTCATGGTCAGCAATTTGTCTACACACTCAGGAACCCTTGCTCTGATACCACTTGATGAAGGGGGTAAATCATAAAACATGAAACAACAGAAATTGCACACAGAAAATAGAACTTTCTTTTATTGATTTGGACAACTTAATACATTACAGAAGCTCAAATACAATCAGAGGAATCAACCCTCCACAGGCTGGAACACATTACAGCTTCCTATTATAAGACTCTAGAATCATCTGTCTTCTATAACCCCAAATCAGCTAAGGTTTTTGTTTTCCCTCCTATTCTTGACTCCACACTTGCCCCCTTAACTCTACTACTACCTAGGGTTCCCAAAAATGGTTATTAATAGCCTTTTTGGCGGCCAACAACCTAATTTTGAAATTTGCATCTCCCTCCAAAAATAGGTCAACTTCCGGGAGCCATAACTTTTGATTCGGGTGTCCGATTGACGAACCATTTTATGCGTCGAAAAGCTCGCGGAGTACTCTACATTCTAAGAACCTGCTTTGCTAGTTCCGGCCATTTTCGAGCCCGTACGGGGCTGTTTAGTGCCTCAAACATGAGTTTGAATAATTTTCAAGCATTTTTCAGAAAATAGAAACTTTAATATCTTTTAGCTCACAAATGATCTTTGCGTGATTCCTTTGTCAAAGGTCTTATTTTTCAGTTATGAAGCTTCCTATAAGTTTTCACTTCATTCCATGCCCAAATGCAAACTTTCTAAAAATAGCAGGTTGCTATTTTTAGCAGTTTAGAAAAACTGAAAGTTCTACATCATTATTCAAGCGATTATGGAACCAGAACCACAAAGTTTGAAAAGAAATGGAAAGAACATCAACAATTTTGAAACACATCTTTTTTTGGGTGATGCAAGATTGCCCTTAAACCACTAGATGCTCCTACATCAATATCCTTAGTTCTCACTACCCTTTTTGTAGATACATTAAGAACCTCAAGCATCTCTTCAAGGTTTGTTCCTATACTGAGGAAGCTTAGAATTGGATTCATGACTTTTTTAGACCCTTTTTGTAACATCCAAAACCATAATGACAAGAAGTAACTAAGTTTTCACAACGGTAATTTTTTTTTTTACAAAGTAGTCAAATACAAAATAAACTTATCTATAATCCATTACAACATTTTTCATTTTATCATAACAGGATTTCATTTTCATAAAACTGAAAGAAATGATATACATAAATCACTTTGTTTTCTAACAAATGAAATTTTCTTGAAACAACAAATATTGGAAACATACCATTATCATGCAAATCGATTGTCGACCCATCACATTCAAGACTTGGCATTCCTCAGTATTTGGAAGAGAAAGTATCTTCAAGGAGCTTAACCTCCAACCACAGACCGTCGGTCTCCCGCACTCCTTCCTAACCGGAAGTGGCCCTACCCTACTCAAGAGGATAGACTTAGGATAACCATTGGTGTTTGCCATTTGAGCTCTGGTGTTGTAACCTACGTATCTTGTTATCGTACAGATCCCTAGATACCCTCTAGTCATGCACGACACTCCACAAGAAACGCCATCCAGTTACGGTGAACGTTTGATGCACTTGAGGATAGTACACCACCTTGGCCAAAGGATTTGTATTTAGTTAGCGTTTTAAAAACGCATGAACTTGGTTCACCCACCCTACTCGACTTGAACTGGTTGAAATCCTATAGTTTACTATTTGTATAGTTTGAACTCATTTTGCCGACCTTGATGAACTCAAGGCTTAGGATATCCTCCTATAATAGTGCATTGCACAATATTATTTTAATCTCGAGTTCAGACTTTCATAATCCCATTATCCTATAAAATCATTATTTAGACACGTCCACTCCTAAATGGTTTCAAATCTGTTTACTTGGTTCTCATGTTAACACAACATACACAAGTATCTAATTCATTTCCCGTTATCCCAATATTCGAGGGTTCTAGACTCAAATGGTCTACAAGGTTAAGTGATCCTAACATCGTCGCATGCAACGCAATCTCGACTCACATGCAGGTTTTCAACTCAAATTGATCATTTCGGAATCCAAGACGGTTTCCTAAACATTACCAACACTTTTATCTTCCTACTCCTCTTTCCGAGTCATTAGTTTCACAAGATTTAAATAGCTGAGAGTCGTAAATAAATCTAAAAGGTTTGGGAATCTTTCAAATGTAGATAAAGATATTAAACGGATAAGACATCGGCTGTTTACAATGCATTTTCTGGCTATACGTCGAACATGCTTACTAACTACGGTTTGACTCCTGCATAGCATGCACGTGGAGCATCGTTTAAAACCTCCAAGGCAGTTTTATGTTCATAACACAGACCTAAAGGCAACTCTTCTATCTTACGTCACTGTTTATCGTTCACTGAAGGTAAATTAAGTCTTGCACCAAGATAAGTTCATTCCTAAATGCATATACCTTAGAGAGCAGCGTTCTTTTGCTATACATCGTCATTTATGACGAGAAAAACTACAATTTCTGAGTTTACAATTCCTAGAAGGCAGTAACACTTCTTTTTCAGAGTTTTCTAATCTTAAAACACAGTAATGTGACAACATACATTAGTTTCTGAGTTTATCACATGTCCTACACAGCAATAAAGCTATTTCAAGGAATTAACCGCACACTGAAATCGTAGTAAACTTACGTTATCATTCTATTCTACTCATGTTTAAATGTAATAATCTTCCATAACCATGAGACTCTCTTCCTTACTGTTTAAAACTGAGACAATTGGTAAAGAAAAAGAACCTGTTATTAAAAATGGAGGTTGCTGGAGTGCTCTTTCACACCGAGGGCTCTCTGCCTCTCGTTACTTCACTGCACAGTTCTAAACTCTTACTGCCCTTTTTCGCTCTTCTTACTGCACTATCTAAACTCTTACTGCCTTTTTGCTCCTCACTACACAGTCTAAACTCTCACTGTCTTTTCGTTCTCCTCACAGCATAGTCCTAACTCTTACTGTCTTTTTGCTCCTCACTACACAGTCTAAACTCTCACTGTCTTTTCGTTCTCCTCACAGCATAGTCCTAACTCTTACTGTCTTTTTGTTCTCCTCACAGCATAGTTCTAAACCCTTTCTCACAGCACAGTTCTCCACTCTTACCCATCGCACAGTTCCTAACTCGTGCTCTCCTCACTGCTCAATTCCTAACTTGTGCTCCTCTTCACTGCTCAATTCCTAACTCGTGCTCCTCTTCACTGCTCAATTCCCATCATTCGCTCCTGTCAAAAATGACCTCTCCCTACGCAAATACTATCTTTCGCTGCCTTCTCTACTAACTGCCTTTGTCCTTGCCCGACTCCTAGTTTTCCTCCACGTTGGAGTAGATCCTCTCCCTCTAACTTCCGCGATGGCCTACACACATGCAGTCCCTTATCCGTAGCAATAGATTTTTGCCTTATTCCGTCGACGGAGCACAGGAATTAACTCTCCCTCAACCTTGCGAAGATAATTCTCTTCGCTAACTGCCGCTCCACGCTATCCTCACTGCCCACGAAGGAAGTTACAACCACTTCCCATGCTGCACAGAGATATAGGGAACGTTTTCTCTCTCCGCAGATTCTTCCTCTTTTTTAAGTTCAATGCAGTTTCTTCACTAAAGAAGTTAACCAATTTCAACCGACTTTTTCAAACGTATACTATCATTAATTAGCACTTTCAAATCAAAGTTCATTGAGAATAAACGCCGTCTGTGGTAATCGAACCCACGACCTCCGATGCTTCTCCACACTCCAAGGTGATGGGAGATCGGCATTAATAATGGTTACACCCTCTCCAATTTGCGAGCTGACCTCTCACGTCTTGGTTAAAAGAATCCCACCAAAGAATTTTCGGTTGACGTAAATCTATACACATGGGTTAACATAACTAAACTTGAACCCGACTTCTCACGTAACATGATCATACAAAAGGTGGTGGCTCCTTTGGCGACGTGGTCCGCTAGAAGACACAACAATTCTGCCTTCACTCGATAACCAAGGCATCAAAATCAATCCAAAACCACTACAAGATGTATTACAGAGTTTAAGTTCGGCATGGCGGTGATTAGGCAATGACTAAAGCATTGTGTTGATCGAAAATGAAAAGGAGACAAAAACCTATTTATTAAGAGATCTACAAGGTTAAATTGACAACAAATCACGGTCTAAACTAGAAGGAAAGACTCACACTACACGACGACTAAAATAAATTACCTCACACTATGGCTTCAAATTGACATTTGTCGATCTATGCGAAAAGAAAATATTCGCAACATAAATTCGACGCGATTTACGACAATCACGACGGATTGATCGTATCGCAGACGAATTCTCACAACGTTAGACACTTAAGGTCGATCTCTCGCAATTTCGACTTCGAGACAAGATTTGCAATTTCGCCACAAGATGACTCAATAAATACTTATAGACGTAAATATCAAACATCTCAAATACGTCGACTTGTTATTAGGAACTTACGACGCCATAGACGACTCCAAGATTCTACAAGACGACTTTCGACTAGGATGTTTACTTTATCCTTTAGCATCGACATCAATTAAACTACCCAAACCGACAAACAAGACTTACTTGTTGGTTCCCAGGTTTATCTATCTGTTTGGCGATCTCAGTGACAAACACCTTTGGTTAGTTTCCAGAGTCTATACTCTCTCTCGAAGATACTTTCTCTTCCGTCGAACACGGTCCACCTGTTCCTACATCGACAAAACTCGCATACAATTTTTGTGGTCAAAGCATCTATGATCTAAATATAATATATTCGAACATCATTGCATTTAATATAAAGACTCTTAGTCTACATATCACTTGATCGTAATCAATAGATTCTGCAATTTCATAAAACAACTTTGTAAGATAAATTTTTAGTTTTCAAGTCGTTCACAACATAGTAATTTACTGAAATTTGTAAGAAAGTAAATAGCATCATTGTTTTCAAAAGGAGGGATGTAACATATCATTCCCCTTTAAAAATCATCGTCCCCGATGATTAAGTTTATCAAGCAAAAATTAAACTTAAAACAAACTTTCTATAAAGCAACATTAATGTCTTTAAAAAGTTTTGGAAATCTTTGATAAATGTCTTTGTAGTCTTCCCAAGTGGCGCTATCCTCGCCATATTGGTCCCACTGTATTTTGCATTGCAAAACTTCTTGATTACGTAAACGAAGTTTACGCATTTCGAGCACCTTGAGTGGCTCGATCACAACCACCCCAGGTTCTTGCATCTGTAAGGAATTCCAGTAAAGGATGTGGTTATTACCTACAAAATATTTCTTTAAATACGAAACATGAAAAACATTATGCATCTTAGACAAGGCTGGAGGTAGAGCAACTTTGTAGGCAACCGGATTAATAATTTCAAGAACTTCGAAAGGTCTGACATAACGAGGAGACAATTTTGAAGATTTACCAAACTTAATAGAACTCTTTTGGGGTTTCACCCGCAAAAGCACCTTCTCGCCAACAGAGAAGTGTCTAGGCACTCGTTTGCGATCAGCATAACTTGTTTGCCTGTCATTGGCTTCTGCCAACCTCTTCCTAATCACATTAACTTTTTCTTCCATATCAGCAAGCATTTCAGGTCCAATGCTTATCCTATCTTCCAGCTTATCCCAGCTTATAGGAGTTCTGCATTTCCTTCCATATAATGCTTCAAATGGCGCCATCTTAATGGCAGAATGATAGGAGTTGTTATAGGCAAACTCGACAAGAGGTAGATATTCCTCCCATCTATATTGCTGATCCATGCAATACATTCTCAAAAGGTCTTCTAATACTTGGTTCACTCTTTCTGTTTGTCCATCAGTTTCGGGATGATATGCAGTACTTACATTCAATTTAGTCCCTAATGCAGAAAATAAGGTTTGCCAAAATCGTGAAGTTATCCGAGCATCTCTATCAGATATTATCTTTTCAGGTACCCCATGCAATCTGAAAATCTCTTGCACAAATTTTTGAGCCAAAAGATGTGCTCCATCTGTCAAATTTCCCGGTATAAAATGTGCAACCTTGGTTAGTTTATCCACAACAACCAATATTGCATCATGCCTATTCTTAGACATTGGCAACCCCTGGACAAAATCCATACTAATAACTTGCCATTTCCATTCTGGAATCTCATGTGGGTACAACAACCCAGCAGGATGTTGGTGTTCTGCCTTCACTCTCTGACACTCCAAACAACTAGCTACAAACTTTGAAGCATCGCTTTTCATTCCTTTCCAGAAATATAACTGCTTGACATCAACTAATAGTTTTGTTACACCAGGGTGCCCAGAGTAGGGAGCACAGTGAACTTCCTTCCACACAAGGTTTCTAAGTTCCTCTGAATCAGGGACATAAATTCTTCCCTTGAATCTCAGCAATCCATCGGATTCAAAACTGAATCCGTCATATCTTGGGTCCTTAGGGTTTAGGTGCAGAGCCTGTTTCACTTGTTCATAATACTCATCCCCAGATAAGTTTTGCAATACCAAGTCTTTAAAGTTAGCATGTATGGAGATTATAGAGGCTATGTGCCTTCTTCTACTTAAGGCATCCGCTACTCGGTTCTCCTTGCCCTTGATATAAGAAATTTCAAAGTCATAATCTAATATGAGTTCCAGCCATCTCCTTTGCCTTGCATTGAGATTAGGTTGTGTGAATATGTAGCGAAGGCTTTGGTGATTAGATTTTAAAATAAAAGTCCTTCCCAACAGGTAATGTCGCCACATCTGAAGGGCGTGAACCACTGCTGCCATCTCTAGGTCATGAGGAGCGTAGTTCTGTTCATAATTTTTCAACTTCCTTGACTCATAGGCTACCACTCTACCATCTTGCATAAGCACACCTCCCAATCCTTCCCCCGAGGCATTAGTGATAACCTCAAACTCACCCTCTGGATCAGGAACTTTCAAAATTGGAGCGGTTGTTAATTTTTCTTTTAACAAGTCAAATGCCTTTTGACATTCAACCGTCCAAACAAACCTTTTTCCTTTTCTCTGCAATGAGGTGATAGGACTAGCAATGCTTGAGAAGTTCAGCACAAATTTCCTGTAATACCCTGCCAATCCCATGAAACTTCGTACCTCTGACACATTGGTAGGTTCAGGCCATTCCATAATAGCTTTTATTTTGGCCAGATCAACTGATATCCCATCGGCTGATATAATGTGCCCTAAATACTGTACCTCTTTCTGAAAGAAAGTGCACTTGGAGAGTTTCGTATACAGCTTATGCTCTCTTAATTGTTGCAACACTATTTGAAGATGTCGTGCATGCTCCTCTTCATCCTTGGAATAGATCAGAATATCGTCAATGAAGACTAGTACAAACTTATCGAGACAATCTCTGAATACACTATTCATGAGATTCATGAAAGCAGCAGGTGCGTTGGTCAATCCAAATGGTAACACCGTGAACTCATAATGACCATACCTCGTTCTAAAAGCTGTTTTGGGGATGTCTTCCTCTTTTAACCTTAATTGATGGTATCCGGATCTCAGATCTATCTTTGAAAAGACCGATGCGCCACGCATTTGGTCAAATAGATCATCAATTCGTGGCAAGGGATACTTGTTCTTTATAGTTGCCTTATTAAGCATCCTATAGTCTATGCACAGCCTGAGAGTTCCATCTTTCTTCTTGACAAAGATAACCGGAGCTCCCCACAGTGATACACTTGGCCTAATCAAATTCTTAGACAAAAGCTCCTGCAACTGAGCTTTTAATTCCATAAGCTCCGTGGTAGTCATACAATACGGAGCTTTAGAGATTGGCTCCGATCCTGGTTTAATATCTATACCAAAGTCAAAAGTTCTCTTCGGAGGCAAACTAGGTAACTCTTCGGGAAATACGTCTCTGAAATTGCACAGAAATGGATATCTTTCCTCAAAAGATTGCTTCTCCGAGGTTTCCTCTACTAGGTCCATCTTAACTGCAAAAAGTTGACACCCCTTTCGCCTAGCCCGCTTCAGTTGTTTTGATGAAATGGATCTAACCTTTATTTCCCTCTGAATTCCTTGGAGATTTACCGTTTTGCCCATCTCATCCAGACACTCAATGGTTTTATGAAAACAATCTACTTTGGCTCGATGTTTCCACAACCAGTTCATTCCTAGGATGACATCGTAAGACCCTAAAGGCGCTACGTACAAGTTTGCCTCAGTGGTGAAATTAGAAACATCAATCCTAGCTTCGAACAAACATTGCTCTACCTGAGCCTTTGAATTATTAGCATACTCTACTGTCCAAGGTTTTGACATAAAGCCAGCTTTTCTAGAAAATTTACTTAGAACTCTAGGTGACACAAAATTTTCTGTTGCACCCGTATCAAATAAAATAGAAATAGGAACTCCAAATAAGGTACCTGTCATCTCAATAGGAGTGATCTAATACGCTGCTTGCCGATTGTCGAGAGCGGCATGAATCCTTTGTTGAAAGGCTTCCTGTTGTGAAGGAAGCTCCGTGTTCCTGGGCCTCCCATTCGGCTTCTTGTTGGGGCAACGGTTGGCATAATGATCTCCTCCACAAGAGAAACATCCTCCTATAGGTCCTCGCTTCTCAGATGGCCTACTTGCAGAATCACCATTCTTCTTAAAATTTGCATTCCTCTTAAAATCTTCACCCCTGCGGTCATTACCAAATCCTCCTTGATTCTTTCGATTTCCCCTATCAAACCTCCTGTTTCCAAATCCCTTATTGTTTTTCCTTTTAAAAGACTGATCATTGTAGTTCTTGTCAAACTTCTTGCGTTTCTTATCACGGTAAGCGGAGATAGACTTAATCTTCTGCTCCTGTTTTATTGCCTTTTCATAAACTTGATCCATTGTGCTTGGACCATGCACCTCCACTTCACCACCGATCTGAGGGTTGAGTCCCATGATGAACTTTTTGATTCGGAACCTTTCATCCTTTTGGTATTGGGGAACATACTTCAGTAACCTAGTGAATTTTTCTGCATACTCAATCACAGATAATTCACCTTGCCTGAGGTTCTGGAAGTCCGTTAACTTCTGATCAAAATACAACTGTGGTAACCACCATTTACAGAATAGTTCCACGAACTCGTCCCATGTCACCTTCAAGGGACTTAGTTCCAACTCCATTTTCTTATTCATCCACCAAGTGGATGCTTCCCCAGATAGCTGATAGGCTCCCCACACGGCTTTAGTAACCTCAGAGTAGTTTCTGATCTCAAAATATTTCTCCATCTCCGTCAACCATGCTTCAGTTGCATCTCCAGTTTTTGTTCCATCGAACTTTGGAGGATTAACCTTCTTCATATCCTTTGATAACTCTAAAGCAAGTTTATCCTTGGTTCTTCTTTAGGCTTCACTGTCATCATGATGTTCACTTGACGTGCCATTTTCCCAATGTTTACTCTTGCTTGTGAAGTGTGAGTTCTCGTTTCCATCCTCTGTGTTACTAGTTTCATCTATTTTCCTCTCTAGTTTATTCAGTCTTTCCTTGGTTTCAGTGAGCATGTTGAGGATCCTATCCAACTTGTCAGTGGAATTTTCCTGAGAGTTACGACCTTCCCGATCCTCCCCCTCATTGAACCCTGATTGGTCCATGCTAGTTTAGTTTCACACCTGTTTAAACATATACTAATCAGTTTTACGCTTATTAAATTAAACACCATCAAAAGAACACAGCATTTGATCATATTCATAATTGCTCTCAAACCAAAATTTTGTCTTTATTTATTTTTTGTTTCAACATCATTAGAGATAGACAAATCTCATGTTTCTACATAATGTTATCTAGTGGAGTGTAACCTTCAGATTCATTGTCCGACACATAATCACGAGGTGTGTACCCCTCAGACTCACTATCAGAAGATATCTCAATAATCTCAGCTCTAGGCACTACACGAGGATCTCTAGTGATCATGGGTATAGTACTAGGTACAATCTCAGGTACACTAACAGGTACACTATCAGTTTCAATCCAGGAGCAACGGTCGATCATGGTTCGAACCGCCATCTCTGCTCCCTCTAGGAGTTCTCTCCTAACTCGCTTAAGTCGTGACATTGCATTGGCTAAGGTTTCCACATCATCAAGCCAAATGTCATTCTCGTCATTGGTTTTCTCTATGGTCTTGACCATCGCAAGTCGTTTCTGCTTAGCTTGCAGATAACGCTTCTTACCCGCGAAGGATTTTCTTGCGGTTCTCTTGGTGTATGCCATCCTGGCACAATAAACCAAATCATTAGCTACCCGCATAATGATGATTTCCTAATCAGGTTAGTGGACTCATCAGCCCTAGTGCTAAACCTGGCTAGCTCTGATACCATATGTAACATCCAAAACCATAATGACAAGAAGTAACTAAGTTTTCACAACGGTAATTTTTTTTTTTACAAGGTAGTCAAATACAAAATAAAGTTATCTATAATCCATTACAATGTTTTTCATTTTATCATAACAGGATTTCATTTTCATAAAACTGAAAGAAATGATATACATAAATCACTTTGTTTTCTAACAAATGAAATTTTCTTGAAACAACAAATATTGGAAACATACCATTATCATACATCTCGATTGTCGACCCATCACATTCAAGACTCGGCATTCCTCAGTATTTGGAAGAGAAAGTATCTTCAAGGAGCTTAACCTCCAACCATAGACCGTCGGTCTCCCGCACTCCTTCCTAACCGGAAGTGGCCCTACCCTACTCAAGAGGATAGACTTAGAATAACCATTGGTGTTTGCCATTTGAGCTCTGGTGTTGTAACCTACGTATCTTGTTATCGTACAGATCCCTAGATACCCTCTAGTCATGCACGACACTCCACAAGAAACGCCATCCAGTTACGGTGAACGTTCGATGCACTTGAGGATAGTACACCACCTTGGCCAAAGGATTTGTATTTAGTTAGCGTTTTAAAAACGCATGAACTTGGTTCACCCACCCTACTCGACTTGAACTGGTCGAAATCCTACAGTTTACTATTTGTATAGTTTGAACTCATTTTGCCGACCTTGATGAACTCAAGGCTTAGGATATCCTCCTATAATAGCGCATTGCGCAATATTATTTTAATCTCGAGTTCAGACTTTCATAATCCCATTATCCTGTAAAATCATTATTTAGACACGTCCACTCCTAAATGGTTTCAAATCTGTTTACTTGGTTCTCATGTTAACACAACATACACAAGTATCTAATTCATTTTCCGTTATCCCAATATTTGAGGGTTCTAGACTCAAATGGTCTACAAGGTTAAGCGATCCTAACATCGTCGCATGCAACGCAATCTCGACTCACATGCAGGTTTTCAACTCAAATTGATCATTTCGGAATCCAAGACGGTTTCCTAAACATTACCAACACTTTTATCTTCCTACTCCTCTTTCCGAGTCATTAGTTTCACAAGATTTAAATAGCTAAGAGTCGTAAATAAATCTAAAAGGTTTGGGAATCTTTCAAATGTAGATAAAGATATTAAACGGATAAGACATCGGCTGTTTACAATGCATTTTCTGGCTATACGTCGAACATGCTTACTAACTACGGTTTGACTCCTGCATAGCATGCACGTGGAGCATCGTTTAAAACCTCCAAGGCAGTTTTATGTTCATAACACAGACCTAAAGGCAACTCTTCTATCTTACGTCACTGTTTATCGTTCACTGAAGGTAAATTAAGTCTTGCACCAAGATAAGTTCATTCCTAAATGCATATACCTTAGAGAGCAGCGTTCTTTTGCTATACATCGTCATTTATGACGAGAAAAACTACAATTTCTGAGTTTACAATTCCTAGAAGGCAGTAACACTTCTTTTTCAGAGTTTTCTAATCTTAAAACACAGTAATGTGACAGCATACATTAGTTTCTGAGTTTATCACATGTCCTACACAGCAATAAAGCTATTTCAAGGAATTAACCGCACACTGAAATCGTAGTAAACTTACCTTATCATTCTATTCTACTCATGTTTAAACGTAATAATCTTCCATAACCATGAGACTCTCTTCCTTACTATTTAAAACTGAGACAATTGGTAAAGAAAAAGAACCTGTTATTAAAAATGGAGGTTGCTGGAGTGCTCTTTCACACCGAGGGCTCTCTGCCTCTCGTTACTTCACTGCACAGTTCTAAACTCTTACTGCCCTTTTTCGCTCTTCTTACTGCACTATCTAAACTCTTACTGCCTTTTTGCTCCTCACTACACAGTCTAAACTCTCACTGTCTTTTCGTTCTCCTCACAGCATAGTCCTAACTCTTACTGTCTTTTTGCTCCTCACTACACAGTCTAAACTCTCACTGTCTTTTCGTTCTCCTCACAGCATAGTCCTAACTCTTACTGTCTTTTTGTTCTCCTCACAGCATAGTTCTAAACCCTTTCTCACAGCACAGTTCTCCACTCTTACCCATCACACAGTTCCTAACTCGTGCTCTCCTCACTGCTCAATTCCTAACTTGTGCTCCTCTTCACTGCTCAATTCCTAACTCATGCTCCTCTTCACTGCTCAATTCCCATCATTCGCTCCTGTCAAAAATGACCTCTCCCTACGCAAATACTATCTCTCGCTGCCTTCTCTACTAACTGCCTTTGTCCTTGCCCGACTCCTAGTTTTCCTCCACGTTGGAGTAGATCCTCTCCCTCTAACTTCCGCGATGGCCTACACACATGCAGTCCCTTATCCGTAGCAATAGATTTTTGCCTTATTCCGTCGACGGAGCACAGGAATTAACTCTCCCTCAACCTTGCGAAGATAATTCTCTTCGCTAACTGCCGCTCCACGCTATCCTCACTGCCCACGAAGGAAGTTACAACCACTTCCCATGCTGCACAGAGATATAGGGAACGTTTTCTCTCTCCGCAGATTCTTCCTCTTTTTTAAGTTCAATGCAGTTTCTTCACTAAAGAAGTTAACCAATTTCAACCGACTTTTTCAAACGTATACTATCATTAATTAGCACTTTCAAATCAAAGTTCATTGAGAATAAACGCCGTCTGTGGTAATCGAACCCACGACCTCCGATGCTTCTCCACACTCCAAGGTGATGGGAGATCGACATTAATAATGGTTACACCCTCTCCAATTCGCGAGCTGACCTCTCACGTCTTGGTTAAAAGAATCCCACCAAAGAATTTTCGATTGACGTAAATCTATACACATGGGTTAACATAACTAAACTTGAACCCGACTTCTCACGTAACATGATCATACAAAAGGTGGTGGCTCCTTTGGCGACGTGGTCCGCTAGAAGACACAACAATTCCGCCTTCACTCGATAAACAAGGCATCAAAATCAATCCAAAACCACTACAAGATGTATTACAGAGTTTAAGTTCGGCATGGCGGTGATTAGGCAATGACTAAAGCATTGTGTTGATCGAAAATGAAAAGGAGACAAAAACCTATTTATTAAGAGATCTACAAGGTTAAATTGACAACAAATCATGGTCTAAACTAGAAGGAAAGACTCACGCTACACGACGACTAAAATAAATTACCTCAGACTATGGCTTCAAATCGACATTCGTCGATCTATGCGAAAAGAAAATATTCGCAACATAAATTCGACGCGATTTACGACAATCACGATGGATTGATCGTATCGCAGACGAATTCTCACAACGTTAGACACTGAAGGTCGATTTCTCGCAATTTCGACTTCGAGACAAGATTTGCAATTTCGCCACAAGATGACTCAATAAATACTTATAGACGTAAATATCAAACATCTCAAATACGTCGACTTGTTATTAGGAACTTACGACGCCATAGACGACTCCAAGATTCTACAAGATGACTTTCGACTAGGATGTTTACTTTATCCTTTGGCATCGACATCAATTAAACTACCCAAACCGACAAACAAGACTTACTTGTTGGTTCCCAGGTTTATCTATCTGTTTGGCGATCTCAGTGACAAACACCTTTGGTTAGTTTCCAGAGTCTATACTCTCTCTCGAAGATACTTTCTCTTCCGTCGAACACGGTCCACCTGTTCCTTCATCGACAAAACTCGCATACAATTTTTGTGGTCAAAGCATCTATGATCTAAATATAATATATTCGAACATCATTGCATTTAATATAAAGACTTTTAGTCTACATATCACTTGATCGTAATCAATAGATTCCGCAATTTCATAAAACAACTTTGTAAGATAAATTTTCAGTTTTCAAGTCGTTCACAACATAGTAATTTACTGAAATTTGTAAGAAAGTAAATAGCATCATTGTTTTCAAAAGGAGGGATGTAACACTTTTGGCCTACTCCCTTTTCTTGGCACGTGGTTTTTCTTGTAGATTGGACTTGTCTCCCACTCAAATAAACAAAGATTTGACATGCTTTCAATGTGGAAATTATTTTCAGTATTTGGAAAGATAGAAGTGCAACTCTCTTCTCTAATTGCACTATAGATGTTTAGTTTTCTTTGTACACTAAAGGAATGATTTTCTCTAATGTGCTTATGCAAATCTGAGTGCAAGCTAGTAAAGTTGTACTTGAGGTTTCTCATCTTCAGGAGTTGCTGGATCACTAGGGGAATGCCCCCTACACTTTTGTCAGGGATCCATCTGACACTATCTCTCCTCTAAGAGTTCATCGGCGTGGACACAACCATTTTGCTATAATAGATAGAGGCTCCTTCTCCCATGGTCCCCAACCTTAGGACTCCAAAGATAATGTTGCCTGTGGTGGGTGCTCCTAGCCTTCCTGATGCAGTATAAGGGGGTTCACTCATTCAAACTTGTCATGCACTTGGCACAAATCAGGTTCAAAAACTGAAATCTTCACTTAAGGCAATCAATCTTCAACACTTTGGGCAATATTTGCCCAATCACTCATGGAAACCAAATCAATCCTTTACACCAATCAGTGGTCTATCCCTTATGAGGCTACACATTGTCTCTTTAACCTTCAAATGATTAGCAACTTCCATTTAACTAATTTCACAATTCTTTATGCTTAATTCTTCATGCACACAAAACCATAGGTGATCACAATACACCAAAAGGCTCCAACACACACTAATGGACTCCAATATCTATCAGACTTGGTAAATGGTTTCAACAGATCTACAAAGACCCCACAAACACTATCCAATGGTCTAATGGCTTGACAACAATGGTTTATGGCAAAACATCTAGATCAACTGTCTAGTCTTGTAGGCCTCAAAAGTGGGACAACAGTTATGACTTTTGCTACAGGACTCCTAATAGAAATGTGAGGACCTTTTAGGATACCCATTAAGCCATAATATAACATATCTCAACCTTACCAGAGACGTTTTTGGACCAACACACTCAAAAACGGACTGTTGCAGAGATGGAAACCCTAGTAGATCACAGACCTGCCCTCACCAAAAATGGCATAACTCATTCAATTATTAATAAAAATTGTTCAAACCAAAAGCATATGAAACTAGACTTAGATATTCATCTTTTCCCATTAGTTTCAGACCAATACTTGATCTATACAATCTGTACCACTCCAAAATAGATGACTGTTACAGTGAAAAAACTTGAAGTGTCAATCACTAAATTCATCATAACTCTCACAAAACATAACAAAATTTGATCAAACCACTTACATTTGAAAGCTAGTTCAAAGCCCCATCCAAAAAAATCAGTTTCATCTCATTTGCATGCCGTACCAAGGTAGAAATAGTGACTGTTACATGAAAAAGTGCAGAAAACAAGGTCTTTTCATTGATTTTTCACCCAAGACTTTATAAACACCACCACATTCGACCACAAAAGGTCTCTTTATGCATTTTATAACCATTTTCTAACTATACTTTGAGACTTAATCACCAAAAACCTGTCTGCTACCTAATGACTCTTCATATTCCTAACTTTTGACACTCTCGCAACTATGACAATATTTTGACAACTTTTTAACAAAATTTGCAATATTTGCACCATGAACCCAAATGACCTCAAAAATATTATGAATGGTCACAATGGACCTTATTACATGACAAAACTATTAAACTTAAACCCAAAACCAAAATTTCCTCATGGAGGCTTGAACTTGACATGGTGCTTCTGCACCATACTCCCGGAGGAAAGAAAATTCAAGTCCCATTGAATGCTGGTCTGCTCCTTCTTCCTGGTCTTCCAATTCTTCTGCAATTTGTCCTTCATCTTTGCACCTATCCCTAGGTCCTTCCTCTTCTTTTTCTTATGCCATCTCTTATTCAGCATTCTCTCAGCTTCTAGGCTCCAAAATTCTATTTCTTGTGTATACACCTCAGTAGTATTATCTATGTCTTCACTGGCAGCATATTCATCTAAAAAGAAAATCATTTCCTTAAGTGTTTTGGAAACATCTTCTTCACCATCATCTTCACACATTGTAGGCACTTCTTGTTCTTTATAACCTGCACATACATAATCCAATGAAATATTATAAATAAAATATTGAGACCTTGAGGTCTCCTCCTTGCTTCCTTGCACCATGCACTCTACTTCAACCTTGTCCTCTGAGGGTTTCCTTTGATGAACAACATCTTCTAATTCTTCCATTATAGTTATTAATTGCTTAGGACTTTCATATACAAAGTAGTATTCCTCTTTGTCCAAACTTGTCATCTCCTTCCAAAGGATTTGATCAATCTCTTGCTGCTGTACTTTAGGGTTCCATTCAATTTGTCCTATTGCTGCAACTTCCTCTTCCATAACTATTCTTTGTTTTCTTCTTTGGACTATCTTCTTAATGGGCCATACAACTTTCTTCTTCATTGTCACGTGCCAACTTAGTGTTCTTTTGAGCAACTGTTCCATCTCATCTTCCAACTTTCTTCTTATCTCTTCCATAGATTGACCCAACTTTTGTACCTCCTGCTTAAGACTTTCTAGTTCTGCCTTGTCATCTTTTTCTTTCTTCACACTTATCTCTTTTCTCTTCTCTTGCTTCTTCTTTTGTGAACTCCCAACTTGCAAGTACCTTCTAAACAAATCCATCTTTCCTCTAGCAAGTCTCTCCTTGCTTCTCATTGTCTTTGCCTCACCTAGGTCTCTACACTTTTCCTCTACTTAGTCTTTTGGTAACCAACCTGCACAAACACAAACACAAACACCAAACTCTCTCTTGTCCAGACCTTCTAAGCTTTGATACCAATTGATACAATACAAGAGGGTTCACTCATGCAAATTTGTCATGCACTTGGCACAAATTAGGTTCAAAAACTGAAATCTTCACTTGAGGCAATCAATCTTCAACACTTTGGGCAATATGGGCTCAATCACTCATGGAAAACAACTCAATCCCTTAGACCAATCAGTAGTATATCCAATCTGATGCTACACAATGTCTCTTTAACGTTCAAATGATCAACAACTTCCATTTAACTGATTTCACAATTCTTTATACTTAATTCTTCATGCACACAAAACCATAGGTGATCACAATGCACCAAAAGGCTTCAACACACACTAATGGACTCCAATCTCTATCAGACTTGGTAAATGGTTTCAATAGGTCCACAAATACCCCACAAACACTATCCAATGGTCCAATGGCTTGACAACAATGGTTTATGGCAAAACACCTATATCAACCGTCTAGCCTTGTAGGCCTCCAAAGTGGGATAGAAGTTATAACTTTTTCTATAGGACTCCTAACAGAAATGTGAGGACCTTTTAGGATACCCATTAATCCATACTATAACATATCTCAACCTTACTAGAGACTTCTTTGGACCAACACACTCAAAAATGGACTATTGCAGAGATGGAAACCTTAGTAGATCACATCCCTGCCCTCACAAAAAATGGCATAACGCATTCAATTATTAATAAAAATTGCCCAAACTAAAAGCATATGAAACTAGACTCAGATCTTCATCTTTTCCCATTGGTTTCAAACCAGTACCTGATTCGTACAATCTGTACCACTCCAAACTAGATGACTGTTACAATGAAAAAACTGGAAGTGTCAATCACTAAACTCATCATAACTCTCACAAAACATAACAAAATTTGATCAAACCACTTGCATTTGAAAGCTAATTCAAATCCCCATCCAACAAAATCAGTTTCATCTCATTTGCAGGCTGTACCAGGTCGTACCAAGGCAGAAACAGTGATTGTTACATGAAAAAGTGTAGAAAATAAGGTTTTTTCATTGATTTTTCACCCAAGACTTTACAACCACCACCTCATTCGACCACAAAAGGTCTCTTTATGCCTTTTATAACCATTTTCTAACTGTCCTTTGAGATTCAATAGTGAAAAACCTTTCTATTGCCTAATGACTCTTCATTTTCCCAACTTTTGACACTTTTGCAACTATGACAATATTTTGACAACTTTTTAACAAAATTTGCAATATTTGCACCATAAACCCAAATGACCTCAAAAACATTATGAATGGTCACAATGGACCTTATTACATGACAAAACTATTAAACTTAAACCAAAAACCAAAATTTGGTGCTCCTGCACCACTTCCAAATTGCCCTCTGCCTCTTTTGATGGGTGTAGGGCTGTTGGTTAGCTTGACTCATGGATGTTTCCTCGTCTGCAACTTGCTATATCTTCAGTCTGTGCTCAGTAGCCCTCGGAGGATACAATTGAAGAAGAAGATGCTCTCACTAGTTGGAAGCCTATTGATGATGTTGTCCCTAGAGATGTGGGGAAAACTTAATGATCAAAATCCATCCTCTATTGGTGTGGCATTCGCTACTTAGTGTTTTTTGGGCTTGCCCTTTTTTAATTGTGAGACTTAGTCGAATTAAACTTTGTGAGTGTGCTATTTTACCATACGACCTTTTTAATATTATACTATTATATCTTTAGTTTAAAGTTAAATAGAAAATGAGACTTGAACTTAGGCGTTGGAGGAAAAAAAACAGCCGTAATTACTTCGGCAAACAACTCTCGGCAAAATGAGTCGTCCTTCCTGTGCATTATAATGTTTTACTTTCAATCCGTCGTATTTGGTACCTTTTTTCTTTCGGCTTGACTTGTAGGCATTAGCATGTGAATCAAATACGTACCAACCACACGATGTTTCGAGTTTTGAAATGGCTTCGGTGCATCTGATATGAAAGATGTGAAATTGGGGCATTTGAAAGAGACGTCCTTGCAGGCTTCCTATTTCGGTCCTTGGGCAGCTGGAATATTTATTGCATCTGATATGAAAGATGTGAAATTGGGGGCATTTGAAAGAGACATCTTTGCAGGCTTCCTATTTCGGTCTTGGGGCGGCTGGAATATTTATAAATGAAGACGGCCCCACACAGTCACGGTTCGCCATCTCTCTCTTTACCGAGATGTACGTTTTATCACAACCAAATGGACAAATGACACCGTCTAGCCTTTCTTTGGATTCTTAACATCAGTCAAAGTAAACAGACGTTACCCACAACGCAGTGCCCTCCTTTGATTCTATCAGCCAAAGTAAATAGCAGTTAAGGGGGAAATGAGCTTATCTACCTATATTTACTCAATTCATACATGTAAAGTTTAGTGCTTCTAATTATTATTAATTTATTAAAGACATTAGATTTCTGCTGTCCATAATATTGTAAGAAAGTTTTTTGGAAAAGTTTTTTTGGATTAAACTTTCTAGTATTTTTTTTCATCACCCTCGGATCACACTCCATGATTCATTCTTTTCTTGTCCTTTGATATCTCTTTGTGATGATGGAAAAAAATTAGTACACCATTTAGAAAACTTTCTTATAATATTAATTTAGTTATTTTTCTTAAAATAGAGGAAACCCTAATGACACATTAAAACATAAAATGGATCGCTCAATGACATTAAATAAAACTCCTTTCATATAAATATAGGTTAATTAAATAATTGTATATAAATTAAGCACACATTAATTTATATTAATTAATATAGTTAGGAATGATGAATGTGTAATGAATTTTATTGTCAAAAATCACATATAAGAAAGATTAATCATTTAGCTCTTGGAATTATCATAAAGAACAATCTCATGTTGTGCATAATATAGTTGTCTCAATGCAAAAAATAATTTATCAATCTACTAGATGTTTAAGAACCATAGTAATCACAAAATTCTACAAGCATGAATTTGTGTTGTGGACATGACGAGCGCTATTGGTGATCAGTTTGATAGTCCACTAATTCTAGAGGGTAGATTCAATTCTCAAGCTCAGGGGTATTTGTAAACCTAAGTATGAAGTTATGACTCATAATTAGATAATTGGCAATAAGGACCAACTAACAAGAGTGGGCTACTTGCCTTCATTTTAGGCTTTGTTAAACCTAGGAGGGTGTTCCTAGGAATCTTTCACAAGACAATTAAATAGAAATACAAAACCACTAGCTTAGGCCCCGAGCAACCATACCCTATGCATATAGTGAACTCCAATGATGTATCACGAAGTTCACCTTATACTAGCTACTATAAGAAGACCTACAAGGCCTCTATCAAGAAGACTATATATATTATTCCCGTTAAGGTACATTCTCTTAAACATTGATCACTTTGCACACAACCTAAAACCCTCTTGAGTAGAACTATCTAAATGTGTATCAAATTAAACTTCACTTATCTTATGGATAGAGAATATTATGATGAATCATGCAAATAGGGAAAACCTACAACTAATCCTAAACTACAAGGAACAACACAAAAATGTATGGAATTTGACTAATATGTTTGGTCTCTCACCACTCTTAGGATGGTGCATATCCATTTGGAACTAGAGTCAAAGTATGCAAGATAAGAGGATTGGTTGTATGAACCAACCATTGAACTAGAAATGTACATATGCTCAAATCATAAATTCAAGAGGCATCACACATAACATCTACTTCAAAAATCTATTTCCAAATAGAAATATGCCATTTTCATTAAATAAAAGATTATTACAAAATCCTTTCTAATACGGTTATCTCACAATAGTGTGTCCCAATTGCTGGGGCAAGCGAATGAGGCAAAGATGCCAAAAATTAAAAAAACACCTTTGAAAGAACATATGCCTTTGAATGAATGACCTTCATTCAATGATGATGTGAATGAAGGACCTTCATTCAAGGGTGATGTCATCATGACCTTTGATGAAGGTTTTTTTTTTTCATTTTTAAATGTTTGATGTTCAAAATGCTTCATGGAAAGGGCCTTCATTTGAAGGTACCTTCGAATGAAGACTCAAAGGTACATCTTCATTCAAAGGTCCTTTTGATGTCATCCTCCTACTTCTCACACATATTTTAGAAGCAATTTGTTTGTAGAAGCAATGATTAGACCATCAAACAAAGTCATCATGACATGAGATTTTACAAGATTGTAGCCCTCAGAGTAAGCTTTCCAAATAGTGTAATTTTTAATATATTTTATTGAATTATTATTTATGAACTCTATTTTGTAGTGTACATAGGTATTTTATCAAACATAAAGCTCTATATTGATGCATGCGGTAATTTAAAAACGTAGAAAATAAATATGAAAAATATGTGTGCACTCGATATTGATGTCCTCATTTCAACAAAATAATATTAATTTTGTATGTCCTTTTTTGAATCCATTCCAACATTCTTGGAAACTCCAACTTTATTCGAGAGCACCTATTTTTCCTAAAAGAAATTCTTATGGTGGCAGCGAATTCTTGGAGCCAAGACAAGCACAATGGTACTTTTCATGTGTGAATCTGACATTTTGGGATCACTTCAAACTTCTTGTAGTAGTCCATCATCCTTAGAGAGTGTCAAATTTCAAATAGGCAGTTGTCCTATGCACTTATGGTGTTGGTGGCGCGGTCAGAAATCATATTTGTCCTATTTTAACATTTTCCATAAACATTCGTTAACATGTGACAAATAATATAATAATAATTTATTAAGTTGTCCAAAAAGGTACTTTAAGTTATAACTTTGGAAATAAACACTTACTTTATTATTAATGAATGGGGCCAAAAGTAAATATTAGACACATGGGAAAAAAAGTGAATATTCAATTAAAAGAAATAATAATTACTTAAAAGACAATTAATAATTATATGTTTTGAAAAAGATGAATATTCTATTAAAATGAATATTAATTACTTTTATGGTTGGATGGAAAAGATATTAAAAAGGAATTGATGGAAAAAAGAAGAGGTATTCTATTCATTGTCAAAATCAAAACCCTTATTTCCAAAGCTTGGATAATTTGTTCATTTTTTCTAGATAATGAAAACCCTACTAGAAAATAGTTTTGTGGACAAAAACACACCTCGCTGATCAAGTGATTTCACCTATAAATCACCATTGTGCTAAATGCATGAAGTTTTTGTGGGGATTTGTGTCAAAATATTATTTCCAGTTATGTATTTTGATTTTCAGTAGAGTTGTACATAGAAAAATCATTTGCAAGCAAATATAATTGATTTATGGAAATAAGGAGAGCTTAAATGTTGTTAATGGCACCATTTTGAATTTCTAAATAGGTTGTACCTTATTGCAAGGCCGTACAAATTATAGAATGGGCATTTGAAGAGGAAAATTAGCCAATTCATGTAGAAGGGTTTAAGGACCCCATCTTTCCAGCCAACCAACCTTTTGGGAGTTGCAAATCACACAAGGACTAGGTAAGGAGTGGTGTGAGGATTTTGGAGGACTATAAGATGGGATCACTACCTAAAATAGGGATATTTCATTTCCTTAATACTAGCCACCCACTTCCATTCATCTTCATATTAATTTTTAGGGGTGCTAAAGATATTTGATGGAATAATATGGTTTTACAATAGTAATTTTAGTACCTGATCAAAATTTATGCATGTTCTCAATATATATATTTTAGCAGCTTCCATTTACTAGAGATTTTTTAGTATATTTCCAACTTCAACACTCAAGGTTTACATTTATATAGCATCACACTTAAATATCACTACTATAGTAGGAGTATATGGTAATTTTGGATAGGTCTGAAAGCATTTTTTGAATATTGCAGTGGTTGGTTGAGTGTCAACAAGCAGTTTTGAAGGTCTATGGAATAATCCTCTTTTTACTCATCAAATTTATGTATGCACATAAGCATGGAGGGTTAGTATTTTAATTTGAAACATATTCCAGTTTATTTCAATTACATACAAATTTCCAGAATTCTATTGTTGATGAAATTTCATTATATAATTCATTATCAGTTAGCAATTGATTTTTTCATTCGTGAAGATTGTTTGTCATAACTGTGTTATCTTTCCAAGTATATTAAATAGATTAAACCACTTTGTACATTTGGTCAAAATTTTCTTGGAATACAAAAAGTTAGTTAGGAATATTTTAGTGGCATCAAAACCATTCTCTTGCTAGCTATGTGTAGAGAATTTTTTTTACAGAATAAAATTCATGCATGGAAGTGATGTAGAGAACTTAGATATTACCAAATGGAAAGAAGAAAGGACCCAAATCGACTAGAAGATATTATAGGGAAACACAACTTAGAAATTCCCAGAAAAAACAAAGAAGAAATGGGTCAGAATAATTTGGACATAGATGATGCTTAGTTTGAGATTCTTGTTCAAGGCCAAGAACAGTTAGCTGTTATGATGGCACAAGTTGTCTCTACCATGCAAAATAAAAATATACAGAGGTCTTCCAATGGTGAAGGTTGTTCGTTAGGGGAAACTATTCATGAAAACACTCAGAGGACAGTCATTAGCTCTACAGAAAGACCCCTCCAGCCCAATTTCATCCATAGGGAAGAAGTAGTTATTGAGACAAAGATTCAGCCTTCCATAGCAGGTGACATAGTAGATGGTTATGAGGAGTATAGGCTCCTTCTAGTTGAAATTAGGGAGGAAATAACACTCACTAATTTTATGGGTTTAAAGAAAAATTGGGTGGTCAAAGAGATAAAATAAGGCTGCAAACAAATCCAAGGGATCTCGAACTGGCATTGGGGAAATTGACTCTTCTTACATATGATGGATATAGTAAGTGTACAAAACATTCCTTGATATAGAAATTAGATGCCTTCTTATCATTGAGACCTACGATGGAGAATGAAGCTGTCAAATTCACCACCCTTCATCTTAAAGGTGTAGCACATGAATGGTGGTATCACGGGTTGAGCATACAAGGGCACAATCAATACACACTTATGCTAAGTTTAGTATTAGATTGATTGAGAGATTTGATAGAGTTGATCAAGAAATCTATTTTTTAGAATTATCTCAATTCAAACAAACCCATACAATTGATGCCTATGTTGTTGATTTTTAGAAGCTTTTAGTTATGGTGCCTGATGTGTTGGAAAGGAGGCTTGTGGTGTTGTTCATTGAAGACTTAGTTAAACCTCTTAGAGGCTTAGTAAAGGATTTCAACCCTACCTCTCTACAGGAAGCTATTAAAAAGGCTTTGGATCTTGAAACTTCATCCCCTATAGGAAGATTTCAGCCCACTGAACAACAAAGATCATAACCCTATGGGCAGCCCAAATTAGTTCCATAAGGGCAACCATGATAAATAATTATGGGTAGACAACAACCAACACTTTTGGGTAGCAATGGAAGCCATTTCAATAGGGTTATAAAAATAAAGAATTACCAAAAACCAACAAGGAAATTGAAACAAGGAATGAATTTTAAAGAAAGAAACTTTACTTCTCATGAATAGGTGTCTTCCAGAAGGATAGGTGCACTACATTGAAGTAATTTCTGAGGATGAAGAAGAAGTTAAAGAACACGAGGACTCAAGAGAGGAAGAATAAAAAATAGAAGTTATTGAAGGGGAGAAGATTCCTATAGTACCCTTGCTACACTCTCAAGTGCACCCTAGTATCACCCATTTAGAGTTCAAGGAGTGTTGAAAGGATATAATGTGATAGTATTGATTGATAGTAGGGCAACCCATAGTTTCATTGATGAGATCTTGGTAAAATAGAGAGGCTACCAATAGAGAAATTTAAGGGATTTAATGTTCCTATGGTTAATGGATTTACTATACCATGTACCAAGAGGGTCAAAGGATTGGACATTACTCATGGTAAACATAAAACTACAGATGATTTCTATGTAGTAGGCATAGGAGAAACAAATCTGGTTTTAGGGGTGTAACGGCTCCATTCCCTTGGGGAATTCACACAAATTGCAAAACCATGGAGTTAAAAATCCAACATGAAGGTAAAGAGGTTGTTCCTCATGGTATGACCAATGGAGCTCCTACTTTAATTATAGCTAAGAGCATGGAGAGGGCTTTCTGTAAGGGAAAAGTAGAGTGGGTAGATCATTGCTATATGAGAGCTACATCTACATCTAATGATAAGAGATCTTATCATGTGGATATTCAGTTTATTTTAGATAGGTAGGTAATTAATGAGCTTGATAGGCTTCAAGAAGAATTTATTTTAGAGCATTTTCTAGAGAAATCAGAAGTTACATGTATAGAGTTGGGTCAACATGAAGATTGGTTTGAACAAGAGGATAAAAATAACTTTCAATCTTTCGATAACCTACTTTTTTAAATGGATGTAGAGTCAACTTTTGATAATCCATTTTTGAGATGGATGCTAAGAAATTTTTCTGGATTAAATTTTATAGCTAGTGATAATAATAGAGGGGTGCAATAGAAGCCATGAATATCACCAAAAGGCTCAAGGATTGCGAATTGCAAATTTTCAATATTGATGTGATCCAATTGAAAATTTTAGACTTAGTGCTACTATCATCATATCATTCAAATCATCCATCACATGATTTCATTTGAATACATACAAGTGGGTTGGCAAGTATTTTCGGTCCAAGGATGGAACATTTTTTATTTGGTGATTGTTGCAAAAGAATTTTCAGCCTTTAAAAAAGTGTTGTTAGTCATTACAATGTGGTGCAGGAGCACCCTCGAAAATCTAAAAGTTCCTCACATTTCAAGAAATGTTATGTCTGTTGTAAAGGCCTTCAAGCCATATATGTGTCAAAAAGGGTCAAAAGCATGTAACCGAACTGTTTGTTTTATAATGGTGGTCGGTGGTTGATTCACATTCCACCACGTATTGTAACTGTCCTGTTAAGTGTCTTTAAATAGGCAGTTCGTGTTTGTTAGACAGCAGTGAGAGATAGAGTGAAAAGAAACTGTATGTACATTCTGAATTAGAAGGAATAGAAGAAATTTTGTGTTCTGGTGCAATCACAGTGAATCTCGTTTGGGGTCATTCCACTGGAGAATTTCTCTGAAATCAGTGGAATGACCCCCGGTTGTTAGTTTATTTCCAATTCAGTGTTGGATTAGTAGTTTTTTCTGTGTTGGTTGAATTGTTAGCTTTTCTGTGTTGTTCGGTTACGAATTGTTGTAGAGGAGGTTTTGTGTGTATACAGCAAGTGGATATGGCAAACAGTGTGTGTATATCGCAATTTCATGTGAGGTCATTTTGTGGATTTCCTGCATTTAGATATCTAGTTGTGATAGAGGAGGGATCAAGCATTTTATACTTGTGGTGAATATGTTATGTATGTCCTGCATTAGTGTGAGAGTCTGGCTGTAGAAGGTCAAAGAATAAATGTGTGAAGTCATCGGCCTAAGATAGCCCATCGGAGAACAAGAAACGTGTGTGGCCGACGAAGCAAGTCCTGCCGAAGACAAAGTTGATATGTAGCCCGTCGGTGTGAGTAATGCTATCGGCATAAGAAAGTCACTTTGGACCGACGGAAGGAACTCTCACCGATCGGGGTGAGAACTAAGAAGTCTTGCCGATGGAAGGCTCATCGGTGAGAGATGTGTTGTCGGGGGATGCGGGAAATGTGCTGCCGATGGTCCAAGTCTTACCGACAGCTATGTGTTAGGCTCATCGGAGTGAAAGAGACGTTAGTGGGAAATGTATGAGGGTCACCGATAGTTAAGGTCTTGCCGATGGTAAGCCTATCGGTGTAAACCGCGGCGTTGACAGGAGATTCAAGGAACTCGTCGATAGACAGGAGTCTCACCGATGAAGAAAACAATGCATGGTATCGAGTGGTCGGTAAAAGAAGTTCAAAATCTTGCTGATAGGCAAGCCTATGTATATTTCGGTGTGACTTCTACCTTATCTGGCTGATTCACACTATAATGGCTATTTTGTGGGCTTTTCAAGGATTATTCAACCCTATTTTATCTGTTAACTGGTGGCACTCTGCATCAAATTGGTATCAGAGCTCAGCGAAAGAACTGGGCTATTTGTGTATTGATTCTGTCACTGAATAGGCAGAAGAAGAATGAAGAAGAAGAGAGAAGCAAGGAGCTGAAAGAGAGAGTGCTAGAAAGGAATTTTGCTGACTTCCGGTTGCAGGTGCAGATTCACTCGCTATAGTGGGCAGATGAGAGATCTGTCATGGAGCCATAGGAGATGGTTCAAGGGCCTAAGAAGGAGGTCCAGTTGGTGTCACCAAAAGTCCGGGGGAGAGAGGCGAGAGAGGACTCCCAGGTGAGGGACAGAAGTGGGTGTAGCATGAAGGAGTGGATTTCAGTTGTTACATTTCGGAGGTAGCCATTGATAGAAGGCACAGTTGCAGAGACATAGAGGAAGCAGCAGAGGCATCCAGTTAGCATTGAAGACATCGAAAAAGCCAAAGGATATTGCAGGTTTTTCTTCACTGAGCATTTCCATGGGACATGGAAATTTTTCAAGTCTGGGAGTATGGTGCAGGAGCACCCTCAAAAATCTAAAAGTTCCTCACATTTCAAGAAATGTTATGTCTGTTGTAAAGGCCTTCGAGCCATATATGTGTCAAAAAGGGTCAAAAGCATGTAACCGAACTGTTTGTTTTATAACGGTGGTCGGTGGTTGATTCACATTCCACCACGTATTGTAACTGTCCTATTAAGTGTCTTTAAATAGGCAGTTCGTGTTTGTTAGACAGCAGTGAGAGATAGAGTGAAAAGAAACTATATGTACATTATGAATTAGAAGGAATAGAAGGAATTTTGTGTTCTGGTGCAATCACAGTGAATCTCGTTTGGGGTCATTCCACTAGAGAATTTCTCCGAAATCAGTGGAATGACCCCCGGTTGTTAGTTTATTTCCAATTCAGTGTTGGATTAGTAGTTTTTTATGTGTTGGTTGAATTGTTAGCTTTTCTGTGTTGTTCGGTTACGAATTGTTGTAGAGGAGGTTTTGTGTGTATATGCAAGTGGATATGGCAAACAGTGTGTGTATATCGCAATTTCATGTGAGGTCATTTTGTGGATTTCCTGCATTTAGATATCTGGTTGTGAAAGAGGAGGGATCAAGCATTTTATACTTATGGTGAATATGTTATGTATGTCCTGCATTAGTGTGAGAGTCTGGCTGTAGAAGGTCAAAGAATAAATGTGCGAAGTCATCGGCCCAAGATAGCCCATCAGAGAACAAGAAACGTGTGTGGCCGATGAAGCAAGTCCTGCCGAAGACAAAGTTGATATGTAGCCTGTCGGTGTGAGTAATGCTATCGGCATAGGAAAGTCACTTTGGACCGACGGAAGGAACTCTCACCGATCGGGGTGAGAACTAAGAAGTCTTGCCGATGGAAGGCTCATCGGTGAGAGATGTGTTGTCGGGGGATGCGGGAAATGTGCTGCCGATGGTCCAAGTCTTACCGACAGCTATGTGTTAGGCTCATCAGAGTGAAAGAGACGTCGGTGGGAAATGTATGAGGGTCACCGATAGTTAAGGTCTTGCCGATGGTAAGCCTATCGGCGTAAACCGCGGCGTCGACAGGAGATTCAAGGAACTTGCCGATAGACAGGAGTCTCACCGATGAAGAAAACAATGCATGGTATCGAGT
This sequence comes from Cunninghamia lanceolata, assembly GCA_027924645.1. NCBI lineage: Eukaryota > Viridiplantae > Streptophyta > Pinopsida > Cupressales > Cupressaceae > Cunninghamia > Cunninghamia lanceolata. The sequence goes on from BSBN01000228.1 coordinate 12,574,043, forward strand.
GGTCGGTAAAAGAAGTTCAAAATCTTGCTGATAGGCAAGCCTATGTATATTTCGGTGTGACTTCTACCTTATCTGGCCGATTCACACTATAATGGCTATTTTGTGGGCTTTTCAAGGATTATTCAACCCTATTTTATCTGTTAACTGGTGGCACTCTGCATCACAATGCTCACATTTCCTATTCTTGCAAGGAGGTTTCAATTTTACAACTATTGTTCCATTTTCAAGTTGTTGACCTTGGTAAAATCAGATTCTAAGTTGTTATTACCAAACTTGAATAGCTACATGATTGATCATTTTAAGGCTACCAAATCACTAGAAAATTTTGGTAAATGGTTTCAACTGAAGAGAATACATATTTCAGTCAACATAGCTCCAATTTAGGTAGAAAACTAGATGATTCATGACTATCATAATTTATTTTCAGTTTGCACACAAGTTGATTTGTGTCCTTTCTTGGAAGGAATAAATTACAACATCATTAATGAAGATCATCTCAAGAAGGTATGTGTTGTGGATTATGCACACTTGATGGTCAAATTATTTTTTGAGATGCGAAGAGACATCATTTTTAATGGAGTTGAGAGATACACTTGTTGGTTCAAATTGTTTCACCTATCAAGCAAGATAATTGAACTTGAAAGTTGCATGGAAATTTTCAGACCTTGGGAAGAAGATATCATTGGACTTCAAGTCAAGGAGGAACATTTGAAATGTTTGCTCATATTTTTGGTTCCAATATGGGAAGCTTGTACTTATGGTATGGTGAGATATGCACATATTTTTACTTTTAGCCATATGAGAACAAATTGTCTTTCAAAAAAGTGAACAAATTTCAAATGGTGCATAAGAATATTATGGATAGCAGTCTTCATAGACTTCAATGGCAAGATAGATGCCATTTGACACAAGGAGGACCTAGACTCTATGGGCATAAAAGTATGGTTCAACACATTGGTATAGTAAAGTTGGAACTTCTAAGTTTGCACTTGCCTAAAAATTTAGTATGTAGTTTGGTTAAATAGATACAATGGGGTTTGGGACAAAGTTTGATGAGATATGTTTGGAACTTTAATGTTTGCAAAATGATTCAATTAGTTGGAATTAATGAGTTGAATTGGCATTGCTTGACAATAATTAATTATGGGGAGGGAGGACTTGTAATGTTCTTTTTTTTATCCATTCCAACATTCTTGGAAACTCCAGCTTTCTTGGAGAGCACCTTTTTCTTCTAAAAAAAAAATTTATGGTGGCAGTGAGTTCTTGGAGCCAAGAAAAGTACAATGGTACTTTTCGTGTATGATTCTAACATTTTGGGAGGGGTCCATACTTTTTGGAGTAGTTTATTATCCTTAGAGAGTGCCAACTTTCAAATGGGCAGTTGTCCTATGTACTTATGGTGTTGGTGGTGAGGTCAAAAATCATATTTGGCCTATTTTAATATTTTTCATAAACTTTGGCTAATATGCAAGAAATAATATAATAATAACTTATTGTTGTGGAAAAAGGTACTTTAAATTATAACTTTTGAAAAAGGACACTTAATTTATTATTAATGAATAGGGTCAAAAGTAAATATTGGATAGATGGCCAAAAAGATGAATATTCAATTAAAAATAATATTATTTAGCTAAAAGGTAATTAATAAATATAAGTTTGGGAAAGGGTGAATATTCAATTAAAAGAAATATTAATTACTTAAATTAGGGTTTGGATGGAAAAATGATTAAAAAGGAATCGATGGAAAAAGAAGAGGTATTTTATTCATAATACCCTTATTTGTAGAGCTTGGACAATTTATTTATTTTTTCTAGAGGATGAAAACTTTGCTGTAAATAGTTTTGTAGATGAAAACCCACCTATGATCAAGTGATTTCAACCAAAAATCACCCTTGTGATGGATGCAAGAAGTTTTTGTGGAGAATTGTGTTGGAATAACATTTCCAAATTTGTATTTTGATTTCTAGTAGATTTGTAGGTTGAAAAATTATTTACAAGCAAATATAATTAATTTATGGAAAGAACAAGAGTTTGAATGTTGTTAATGGCACCATTTTGAGTTTCCAAATAGGCTGTACTATATTGCAAGTCCGTACATATTCTAGGATGGGCATTTGAAGAGGAAAAGTAGCTAATTCAAGTAGAAGGTTTAGAGGACCCCATCTTTCTAGTTGACCCACCTTTGGGAAGTTGTAGACCATACAAGGACTAGGTAAAGAGATGTGTGAGGATTTTAAAGGATTGTAAGAAGGGATCGTTGCCTAAGATAGGGATATTTTAGTCACTTAATACCAGCCACCTCCCATTCATCTTCATATTAATTTTTAGGGGTGTTGTAGATATTTGATGGAATAATGTGGTCATACAATAGTAATTTTAGTACCTGATTAGAATTTATGCATGTTTTAAGTATATAAATTTTAGCAGTTACCTTTTACTAGAGACTATTTAGTCTATTTACAGCTTCAACACTTAGGGTTTACATTTATATAGCATCGCACTTCAATATTACTGCTTTAGTAGGAGTATATATGATAATTCTAGGCATGTCTGAAAGCATTTTCTAAATATTATAGTGCTTGTTTGAGTACCAACAAGAAGTTATAGAGGTCTATGGAATAATCCTCTTTGTACTCATCAAATTTATGTAACCACACAACCATTGAGGGTTAATATTTTAATTTGAAACATATTCCAATTTATTTCAATTGCATACACATTTTTAGACTTTTGTTGATGAAATTTTAATATATAAACCATTATTAGTTAGTAGCTCATTTATTCATTCCTGAAGATTGTTTGTCACAACTATGTTATCTTTCCAAGTATATTAAATATAGTAAACCACTTGGTACATTTGGTCAAACATCCAATACCCAAAAAAAAATAGTTAAGAATATTTTAACTTTAGATATATGAAAAAAAAATAGTTAGGAATATTTCAAATTTGGATATATGAAAAAAAAAATTATGCATTATGGAATAAAATTAGTCTAAATTATAATTACTTTGAATTAAAAAATTAATAATAAAAAATATGCAACCAAAAATTATGAAATAATATACATGCACTAGATATTAGTGTTAATGATCTATGTTTAAGAAATTATGAAATTATTTTATTTCTAAAAAAAATTGTGTTATGTAATGAATTTAATTAATTAAAATTGTTGAAAAGTGAAACAAATTATTTTTTAAATTAAAAAATATATATTTAAAATCTACACACAAAATCTCAAAAATCACATTATCCTCCAATTTTTAATGTTTGGCTTGCTATAAGTGGCATAAAGTAAATTAAGTCAGTTTAAAATGTTGATTTTATTGTCTCACTTAAGTCAAAAAGTGGGACATAATATTGTGGTATCACTCAATATCTCATAGCATTGTCATGCTAAGTAATCCTTAGAGTAACAAACTAGCAAATGTTGCTTGAGGAGCTGGTGCAGTCACGGTAGGAGGGTTCACAGAATGAATGATCCAGACCATGAAGCAAAAGTAAACTCAACGGAAACAACTTAAGAAATGGAACAAATGCAGATTCAATCATTCAATATATCAAGGAATTTAAATATAATTGGTCGGCAACATGTGGGCTTACAATTAGGGCTCACAGGCCTGATTACATACATGCGCAAGATAAAGCTTTAAAGCCCCTTCGCACAAGTCTAAACTATCAATCTTATAGAGTCATGAGAATTGCTTTCCTAAGGATCTATTACATCAATATATATCATTTCCAGACCAATAGATTCCTTCGTGTCGGCCAAGGAAGGTCACAAACTCTAATGAAGAGATGTAACGTGTTCACAGATAGGTCGGACCTAAATGCCTAGAACACTTCCTCAAATGAATGGAACAATGTGCGGACCTTCGAGGAAGGTTCGCCATGAACCAAGGATCATAAAATGATGTGTCATTAGGATCTGCAAGTCAAGGAATGATCCACTAGCCTTCTCCTTCAGCTGATTATCAGGAACTGTTAGAATGCTCTGCTCTGGGAAAATAGATGATCTTCTGATAGCAATATCTTTTCGGTAGCTTATCCAAATGCTCTAAATTCTTGATATGATGTAGATGAATGGATGTAGATGCTAAGTCTAGATCTGCAAGATGTGAGCCAAAACTAGACCACAAACTGAAATTGCTTTTGACTGAACTGCTTGAACTGAACTGTGAAATGAAAGAATTGAAATGCAAACAAACTGAAATGCAAATGTTCTTGGTTGATGCAAGATTACTCTTGAACTAGGGATGCTCCTTCATCAGACATCTGGGGTTATTGAAAAAGTGAGTCCCTCACTTTGCTAGGGCTAGGGTAGAACCAAGATGGTCCACCTTAGCCTAAGAAATCCAAGATGAGTCTTCTTCCAGTCTGCCTTTCCACTTCACAAGGTATTCTTTGTATTGTCTACCTCTAGTGTTGTGTCCAATTCTACTGTCCAAAATGTCTTCTATTTGCTCTAGTGCTTGTTGTGGTAACTGCTTCTTCAGGTCTTCTTCCATGTTGTCACTAAACTCTGCTTCATGATACTGATAAATATATGCAATGTTGAAAATCAGTGAAATACCCAATGTCTCTGGTAACTCCACTTCATATGCATTTCTTGAATCAAATTTCCTGAGTATCTTACAAGGTCCAAACTTCTTCATCTTCAATTTGTTATATGTCCTAATTGGAAATCTTTCTTTTCTCAAGTACACCATCACTTCATCTCCAACTTCAAATTCCTTATGTCTTCTCTTCTCATCTGCCTTATCTTTATACTTGTTGTTCATATCTTCTAAATGCTTCTTCACCTAATTATGCACTGTCTTCATGTGATCTACAAATTCTTCTACTTCTACACCTCTCTTTCTTCCATGTTGATGTCTCTCAACTCTACAACTCCTCTAGGATTTACTCCGGTAACAATCTCAAAAGGTGTTCTTCCGATACTCCTATTGACTGAATTATGGTATGCAAACTCAGCTTGTGAAAGAATCAAGTCACAACTTCCAGTTTTCTCTCCAACCAAACATCTCAACAAGTTTCCCAAACTCCTATTCACTACCTCTATCTGTCCATCTGTCTATGGATGAAAAGTAGAACTAAACTTCAAATCTGTCTTCATCTTCTTCCAAAGTGTCTTCTAGAAGTATCCAAAAAACTTTGTATCTCTGTCTGAAACTATACTCTTAGGTAATCCATGCAACCTCACAATCTCTTTGAAAAATAGGTTAGCTACATGCACTGCATCAGTTTTCTTTTTACAAGGTAATAAATGAGCCATCTTTGAAAATCTATCAACCACTACAAATATTGAATCATGTCCTCTCCATGTCTTAGGTAATCCCATTACAAAATCCATACTTATGTCTTCCCAAGGTCTCTCCAGTACGGTTAAAGTTTTATACAATCCAACATTCTAACTACTCCCTTTTGCAACTTGACAAACTCTACAACTTTGTACAGATCTCCAAACATCCTTATGTATCTACATCCAAAAATAGTTTTCACTCACCAAAGCCACTGTCTTATCAATGCCAAAATGTCCTGCCAATCCTCCACTATGCTTCTTCTTGACCAAATTATCTCTCATTGAACTTCTAGGTATGCACAACTGACTTCCTTTGAACAACATATCCTCTTGAATGAAATAATCCAACCACTTACTTCTATCTACTACAATAGGTTATTTACATGCTTTCCAAGATTCTACAAAATCAGTGTATCCCTCATACATATTCTTCAATTCGTTAAATCCCAACACTTCAATTCTCATTTCTGTCAATAAGTTTCTTCTTCTACTTAAGGGATCTGCAACTTTGTTTGATTTACCACTCCTATGCTTCAACACAAAAGTATAACTCTGCATGAACTCTACCCATCTCATATGTCTCTGATTCAACTTACCTTGACCATTCAAATATTGCAAAGCTTGATGATCGGTATACAAAACAAACTCCTTAGGCAACAAGTAATGTCTCCACTTCTTCAAGGCTTGAATTATGGCATAGAACTCCTGATCATAAACTGAATATCTTCTCCTTGCATCATTCAATTTCTCACTAAAATAGGCTACAAGTCTACCTTCTTGACTTAACACTGCTCCAATTGCATTTCCACTTGCATCACAATCAACTTGAAATACCTTATTGAAATCTGGTAATTCCAAAACAGGTTGCTCTGTCACTTTCTACTTCAACAACTCAAAACTTTTATCTGCTCCTGATGTCCACTTAAAATCTTTCTGTCACCTCTCATTGTCTCTGTCATAGGGTTACAAACTAAACTGAAATTTTTGATGAACTTCTGGTAGAAACTAGCCAATCCATGAAATGATCTAACCTCTCCAATGCTCTCTGGTGTAGGCCACTCAATAATTGCTCTCACTTTCTCAGGGTCCATCTTCAATCCTTCTGCATAAATCACAAATCCCAAATATACCAACTCCTCCTTCATGAGACTACACTTCTTGATGTTTATCAGCAATTTCTCTTCTCTCAAACTCTGCAGAACTTGTCTAATATGCTACAAATGTTCTTCTTTTGTCTTACTGAAAATTAAAATATCAACTAGGTATATAATCACAAACTTACCCAAGAATTTCTTTAGGACTTAATTCATCAATCTCATGAAAGTACTCAGTGCATTTGTCAATCCAAAAGGCATCACTAACCACTCATACAATCCGTCATTTGTTTTAAAAGCAGTCTTCCATTCATCACCTTCTCTGATTCTGATCTAATGGTATCCACTCTTCAAATCTATCTTTGTGAAATATCTTTCTCCACTCAAACAATCCATGATATCATCCATCCTAGGTAGAGGAAATCTATACTTAACTGCATGATCTTGTTTATTGCTCTGGAATCAGTACACATTCTCCATTCTCCATCCTTCTTAGGTGCCAAAACTGCAAGTACTACATGAGGACTCAAAATTTCTATAATCAATCCTTTCCTCAACAATTCTTGTATCTATCTATTTAGTTCTTCATTCTTTATCGGTGTCATTCTATGTGCTACTTTGTTAGGCAAACTTGCTCCCGGTATAAGATCCATGTGATGACTGATACTCCTTATATGTGGCAATCCTTCAGGCACATTATCTGATATGATGTCTTCATACTCTGTCAACAACTCCTTTATCTCCTCCGGTTGTTCTTCTTTAGTCTCTTTCTTCAATGCTTCAGGTTTCTTAGGATTCAAGGCATAACACATGTTCTCATGTCTCAAACCATCCAGAAATTTCCTTCCATCTGCCAAACAGATTCTAGCATTCCCACATACTTCATTCTTAGGATCATCCTCCAAAGGAATCAAGGTAATTCTCTTTCCATTTGTTGTTATAGTATATGTATTCTTTCTCCCATCATGCATAGCTTTTCTATCACACTGCCAAGGTCTACCCAACAAGATATGACAAACATCCATAGGCATAACATCACACAAGACTTCATCATGATAAGATCCAATATGAAATTTCACCAGACATTGTTCACTCACCAATACCTTATGATCATCCTGAATCCATGCTATCTGATAAGGCTTAGGGTGTTTCAATCTTTCCAACTTTACCTTAGTCACCATCTCCTCTAAAACTAGGTTTTACAACACTTACCTCCAGATTTGCATCGGGTTTTGAATAGACTTTTCCTCTGTGATGGTTCCTCATATGTCTCTACTTGAAATAGTGCTTTCCTCATCACCAATGATTCTCCTTTCTCTGGATTGCCAACTGAACTAGGTGATTCAATAGGTTCTTCCTCAACATAGGCGGCCCTTCGACTATTCACTATCTTATTGCTTCTACTACCCTAATTACATTCAAATGCTCTATGTCCTTCACCTCCACACTTGAAACAAGTACCTTTGAATGTTCTCCTATCAAATCCTCTTCCTTCTCTTCTATATTCTTCATTCCGGTATGCACTAGGGTTTCCTCTACGGTAAAATTTTTTGTCATCTCTCTAGTAAGTGTTGTCACCTCTGTCATCCTTCTTCAACGGGCTGTCAAACTTGTTCTACTCCACAAATGATCTATCATATCCAAAAATTGTTCTTCCTCTCTGAAATTTACCTCCTCTACTTCTTTGTCTCTGGTCATGTCTTTTGTTTAGCTTCTCTTCAACTTTTAGGGCAAACTGGTATCCTTCCTCCAAAGATGTCATCCTTACCAAACTTAGTTCCTCTTGAATGTTCAATCTTAGTCTATTGATGTATCTAGCCACTTTCTCCTTGCTTTCTTCACTATGTCCTATTCTTATGATCATCTTATGAAATTCTTCAGTGTACTCCTTCATAGATTTCTCCTTTTGTCTTAGGTTTTGCAATCTCTTCAATAGTTCCAACTCATATTCAGCAGGTATAAACTGATTCTTCAACTTTGTCACCATCCGGTCCCACTTTGTAATCTTTTCTTTTCCTCTTCTATTTCTTTCCAACTGAACTTCTTTACACCATATAGCAACATGTCCTTTCAATTTTGTCTTTCCAAATTTCATTCTCTCCAGATCTTCCATCACTTCATATTCAAAGTATTCTTCCATATCATTTATCCAATCAATCAACTCTTCAAGGTTCAAATTACCAGTACAATTTGGCATGTGAACTCTAGGTCTCTTTCTAATCTTTGAAATAGCTTGCAACATATTTGCCTGATTTGATTCTTCTTCTTCATTACCTTCTAGGGTTTCACTAGTTTATTCAGTAGATTGAAATTCTTCTTCATCATCACTTTCAACATTAGGTCTCAGTGTCAATCATCTTCACCTATCTTCTTCAACAACATCTAATCGGATTCACATTGTTCTCATCAATTCCATCATCACATCTATTCTATTAGCCATTGTACCAACAGGAGGATCCCTTCGCGGTGGCATCTTCCTAGGATCAAGTGCAAACTGCCTTAAGTTCGACGATCGGGCTACAAGCGATAACTACCTCTCAATTAGCAATCGGTTGTGCACAAGTAACCTACCTCAGATCGACGATCTTCTCACAACAAGATCTTATGGAATCCCCTTCACCAATTTTCTCAAAAGAATCAAACTGAGCGCTGATACCACTTGGTGCAATCACGGTAGGAGGGTTCACAGAATGAATGATCCAGACTGTGCAGCAAGAGTAAACACAATGGAAACAACTTAGGAAATGGAACAAATGTAGATTCATTCATTCAGTATATCAAGGAATTCAAATATAATCGGCCAGCAACATGAGGGCTTACAATTAGGGCTCACAGGCCTAATTACATACATGCACAAGATAAAGCTTTGAATCTCCTTTGCACAAGTCTAAACTATCAATCTTCTAGAATCATGAGAACTACTTTCCTAAGGATCTATTACATCAATATATATCATTTCCAGACCAATAGATTCCTTCGCGTTGGCCAAGGAAGGTCACAAACTCTAATGAAGAGATGTAACGTGCTCACAGATAGGTCGGACCCAAATGCCTAGAACACTTCCTCAAATGAATGGAACAATGTTCGGACCTTTGGGGAAGGTTGGCCACGAACCAAGGATCATAAAATGATGTGTCATTAGGATCCGAAAGTCAAGGAATGATCCACAAGCCTTCTCCTTCAGCTGATTATTAGGAACTGTTAGAATGCTCTGCTCTGGGAAAATAGATGATCTTCTGGTAGCGATATCTTTTCGGTAGCTTATCCAAATGCTCTAAATTCTTGATATGATGTAGATGAATGGATGTAGATACTAAGTCTAGATCTGCAAGATGTGAAATGCCAAAACCAGACCACAAACTGAAACTGCTTCTGACTGAACTGCCTGAACTGAACTGGGAAATGAAAGAACTGAAATGCAAACAAACTGAAATGCAAATGTTTTTGGTTGATGCAAGATTACTCTTGAACTAGGGATGCTCCTGCATTAGGAGCCTTGTGGCACACTCACATAACCCCTTGAGTTACTCTAGCTACTATGGATACATGTAATAGTGGAGAGGTCTCTACTTTAGTACATCTTCCTATGACTCACACGCTTCATTCTCTTATGCATTACAAACTCAAACTTGCATTAATTGATCCCTTAGAACAAATTTACACTATTCTATACAAAGATGACTTAATGATCAACCCATTTTTCATGAGAAAAAACATACATATATAGAGCTAATGCATTGCCCTAAAAATTCTAAGATGTTATCATTTTTCACAATCATAAAACTCTACAAGATACACTTGAACTTTATTTTAATGTTCACTTCACTTGCAACAAGAAGACACATGGTCATATTTGATCATCCATGAAGAGGGACAATCCCCATAGGGTATGACTTTGTAAGGATAAAAGAGAACATTTACTATTCATGTATGCAACTACATTGAACAACAATCAATTTCTAGTCTTCATTAAATGCAAGTGACACCCATGTTGAAAAAAAGACTTCAACATTATATTGGATTATCTACATGGGGCATGTACCTTGTAGAGTTCATTGCACCCTATTATACATATGCACACTATTGGCCATCGAAAAATATTGTCCACTCTCCTAGAGTTGGCACTCAGTATTAAGGAAAGGGGAACAAAGTTGGCTTAGATACAAGGGTAAAGCTCATCAACAAAGAGTAGACACTTAGATACCAAGTGAAACTAGTGGGAAAAATCTTATTCTTATTTGGTCTCTACAAAACTTAGGATGGCATTTCCATGAGGTCTTTAGAAAAGATGAATAAAGATGAGTGCAAAACTATAAATCAATCCTATACAACCATGCCCTATGGCTTCCACAAAAGACTCACAAGAACTCATATAATGTAGATAGTGATAAGTTCACACATGCAATGAATGATAATAACTTATTTATACATATCCCTTAAATAGAAATACACACGTGCAAACTTGAAAAACATACTAGAATGACTCTAAGTATATATATATATATATATTAGGCTCTCCAAGAATCCAACAAAACTTGTAAAACTGAATCAATGCTACTAGGCAAGACAATAACTAACACAAAACTAAAAAGAAGGATGAGTGTTTATTATTTTAAATGGTACGGTGGAAGGATAATTTTATAGGAGATCAATGCCTTGAGCACTTGGACAATGGATTCAAACTTTAGACTCTAACATAAACATACTTGCAACATCAAACATGGGAACTAGACACACATACTACAATAATAAGAATGTGTAATGTCCCCTTTCTAGAAGAAGCACTAAAACCTGAATCTGGATTCAAAATGATCCTCAAAGAGACATTAGAAACATTAGAGATCATTAAATTCCAATGATCAGATCAAACAAGTTCAATGATAATCTAAATATATCATTCCTTTGTTGAATGATTATTCAGTTCATGATTTTCATTGATGACTATTCTATACTTTTATTCCATAAGAATATTACACATAATCCAAGATCCATATCCTCTCCTCTTGTTCTTCATCGAGGAACTAGGGTTTACATGATGTGGGCACTATGAAACCAATACATGGAAGGAATTATACTCGCCCCTCCTTACAATGCCAATCAATGGAGATGTAAGGCACATAGAAACTATTCACATGTAGGAATTATACCATCATTCCCTGAAAATACCTGTCATTCCTTAGATGAAGTAACATGAGTTTTTAGTAATATGTTCTTGTATTCTAATATTCTTAGGTACTATTAAGGTAGTATTAAACATGTATTAGGATCCGTATCTTCTCCTCTTGTTCGTCATTGAGGAACTATGATTTACATACTGTGGGCGCTAAGAAACCAATGCATGGAAGGAATTATACACACCCCTCCTTACAATACCAATCAATGGATATGCAAGGTGCATGGAAACCATTCACATGTAGGAATTATACCATCATTCCCCCGCGATACCTCCATTCCCCTAAGACGAAGCAATAGCGGTGACACGATCTCTAATGCTAACACCCTGTTATTACAAATGGCCTTATCCATAAACATGGAAAGAAATATTTTTGTCATAATTTGGAATATCATATTCTTATTCATATAATTATTTATTGTCATTTGATGAGATGGTTTTCCTATACTTCGTAATGTTATCATATTGACATTACTATCTCAATATGCATACATGGTTATATATATCTATTCTCTGTCTCTATCTATCTCTCTATTGTGGGGTGTGGTATCTATACGTAACATGTGGTTTGGTAGCGTGTGTAGTTCCTTTTTGGTGACTGGGTAAAAGGTGGCAATGGGTGGAACTAGGATGGGCTGGTTGCGGTTCCTCTTGAATGGCTAATGCTTCCATTGATGGCACCCACGCCATGATGTAGGTGATTGCCCGGCTTCGATGCTTCGGAGCTTGTTGCCAGTTCCTTCCGACCTCTTTCTTGATAGCCTACCCTGGTGAACTATATATATGTATATATGTATATGTATATATGTATATATATATATATGTATATATGTATGTATATATGTATATATATGTATGTATATATATAGATATGTATATATATGTATACATATCTATATGTATGCATAGATATATATATGTATGTATGCATATATATATATGTATGTATGCATATAGATATATATATATATATATATATATGTATACATATATATCTATATGTATACATATATATCTATATGTATACATATATATCTATATGTATGTATACATATATATATATAGATATATATGTATATATATATATATACATATATATGTGTATGTATGTATACATACATACACATATATATGTATACATACATACACATATATATGTGTATGTATGTATACATATATATGTGTATGTATGTATACATATATATATGTATGTATGTATACATATATATATATATATATCTATATATATATATATATCTTATCCTAAATAACATAATAATCATTGCGTACCTGTTGTGCTCTTGGTTTTTGTCTAGTTGTTGTCCTTTTTACTTGATTACAGATTTAATCTTGATCTACTGTACTACTCCCTAGTCAATAACTAATCCTTGATCGATGCTTGTTGCTGAAGACTTTTATTCTTCTTGATTGCTCCTTTGGAAGTAATGGAGTCCCCTTTTTATAGTAGAGGTTGTCCCTTGTGAGGGGACACAACCCTATGAAGACAGTAATTCCTTAAAGGAATTCATACCACTTAATGCGGTCAGAGTCTCTTTGTGAGGTCTGATCCCCATATATCATTATTTATTAAATTTGTATATTATATATTATATAATACTTACTTTATATAATATAATAAATTTATATTTATGTTTATATCTTATATATTATAATAATCAATATTATATTATATAATAGTAAGATATATGGATATCATTTACAATTGTTTCTTATAATAATAAATTTATAATCTTTTATATATTATATTATAATATTTATATTGACAATATTATATTCGTATATATATTCATTATATAATAAATATTGTTGCCAAGAGACACTGCTCTGGTATAGAATAAAATGTTGTCATTGATGGCAATAAGGTAAAGATCCTTCATCACAATGGCAAGGACACATTACTCCAAAAGACAATCCTAATCCAACAATAAGACACAAGCATTTTGGTCCGGAAGTCCTAAAGTGGCTAAGTATTGAAAGTTTTTAGGTATGAGGCAGAAAAGGATCAGTACTCTTCCGCAAGTAAAGATATGAAGCTCAGTTATGATGCTCATAGTTATCTATTGATGTTATATTCCAATAATCAAGTCATGACTTCCTCTGAAAGTCATTTGATGAAAAGACTAAGTCTGAGTCAATAGAAGTTAGACAGAGACAGTGAACAGTACTGAGTACATTGGTCTGCATTCCTTTGCATTAGTATATTTTGTTCTAAAGTTTTGAATTAAGATAGAGATAAGTCATGACTATTAGAATCCAAGTTTGTAGCTCTGGAAGTGCAACAAATCTTGTTCTACAAGCTCTCCAATACCGGCATCCAGTATAGCAGTGTGACAGGGCAACAATTCTAAGGTCTGTATTTTGGCACATAGATTTATCTTGTCCTCTAGATTTGAAGACATGTTAAGAGATCATTAATGATTGTCGAATATGAATGATGAAGGTGCATTTGATCCACAACAAAAGTTATGATGTGATAGAGGAACCTATCATATATGTTATTAAGGAACAAGTCGACAGGCTAGCTAAATCCTTATGCAGAAAAGAAATATGAGTTGGATGGTAAAGGTAAGTGGTTGTATGAATAGAGCCAACACATATGAAAACATGTACATGATGGTTTGGATCCACATTGAAGATTTAACACAAGAACAAGCTGATAGGGTACAACACTTGGTATACACACTTCACAGTTTACTTACCGACCTGATCATGAGAAAGATTTAGTTGTGGATATGAATAGAGGATGGATTTCAGTGTTTGAGTGAAGAAAAGTGTGATGTGATAGATGTGGATGTGAAACATGTGAAGATAGAGTGGCCACAACAAATAAAGAGAGATCTTGAGCATATGTAAGAGTAGAGCAGAGAAATAGGAGTAGACTGAAATGAAAAGTTCTGAGTTAGTGTTTATGAGCTTAAGTGGAACTGTTTCCATGCATATGTAGATGCAATCACAAAAATTCATCCTTGGCAGTGAGTCACCCTTATTCTACCTTCTTCTAATTGCCAGTGTGCCTTTTTTTTCTTTCAAGAGAAGTGATCTTCGGGCAATGAGCCCTAAGGCAGTAATTCGGTATTGTGCTATAATAATATTTTGAGATCTAACATTCTTCGTGGTTTTTCCCTCCTTACGTTTTCCATGTAAAAATCCCGATGTTCATGTGTTATGTCTTTATGGTTGCTGCTCATTAGTTTAATTTTCTTTAACATAATTAAAATTGGTAAATGGATAAAAGAATAAGTTTATGAAAGGTTTTGTAGAACACTGATTCACCCCCCTCTCAGTGTTCATTATATTCAACAATTGGTATCAGAGCAAGGTTCCTTGGAAGAAGCCTAACAGCTTGAGGAAGATTCGAGAAGATCCACCTATGGCAGCACAAAGGTATCTCACTTGTCCTAAAGCAAATCCTTCTAGCAGCACTATAATTGGCAATCAAGTATATGTCAATAATGAACAATTTGAAGCAGCTCTAGAAGATCTTGACAACTCCAAGGCTAATATCAAGGGTTTAGAGGAGAGTATCAAAGAAACTGATGATTGCATTCTGAAACTAAAAGAGAAGATCAATAAATCTCAGGAAAGAAGGAAAGAATTATGTGAGCAGCTAAAACAAGCAAATGAATCTACAGAGAGTCTCCTCAGAGTTATTGAAGAAAAGACCAAGAATGAGGAATATCTGAATCAAGTTATGAAGGACAAGTTAGAGGAATGTGAAAAACTAGGGAAACAAGTTCTACTCTTGAAGTTTGATCTAGAAGCAACAAACGTCTAGAGAGAAAAATTCAAAATAAGCTCTGCAAAACTTGATGATTTGCTAGGCAGTCAAAAGTATCTAGATGATAAATAAGGCTTGGGATTTGAAAAGGGAGAAAGTTCAAACTTAGGACAAGATAGATCTAAAGAAGGAAGAGGCAGAAACTATCCAGTCAGGAATCAAAGAAGAAGACTTGAAAGACCTCCGATCAGACAACCAAATGCACAAAGGTACCCATCTTTTAACGGTTACTATTTCAAATAAGTATGGTCGTAGGGCTACATAGTGTAGAAGTAGAATAAATCAAAATGTTCCCTCTTTTTTGGGTCAATGTTTCAATTGCAAGAAGATTGGTCATAAAACAAATGAGTGTAGAAGTGTGTTAAGAAATGTGCTAAACTATTCAAGCAATAGTCAATTCTTCAATGGCAAGTGTTTTGCATACAATAGATTTGGGCATATGGCTAATCAGTATAGATCAAGATCAATCCCCAACTATAGAAGAAACCAAGGTAAGAGAAATGTTGTTTGTTTTAATTACAGAAAATCCAAACATCTTGCAAAGTTCTGCAAAAGCAGAAATACAAGAAGAGACTATCCTGCAAAAAAGTGGAAAACATAGCAGAGGGTGGACAAAGGCAAAAAGAAGATTGATCCAGTAGAAACCAAGAAAGAGATGAGTTAGATCTAGATCAAAAAGGATGTTACTAAGGTCAAGGATGGATCCACACCAGTCTCTGGTGTAGCTACTTCTTCCAGGAAGTAAATTGAAAGCTTTGGCTCCGGGGGAGCAGTGTCAAAATCTAAGTCCCCCAGCTAGAAAGTCAGTGCTAGAATCCAACATAGAGATATTACAAATCCCTTGAAAGAAATTCTGGAAGAAAAAGTTCTAATGCAAAATATTGTGGAACAATCCTAATCGACTATATTCTACAGTGAAGAGTTTAATGACTTTTTGGAACAAGCATTAATGATGATTAGGTTAAGTCATGTGGAGGAAAAAAGAGAACTAGTTTAGTTTCAAAATCACTTTGCCCCTGAAGCTATCAAGTGTTCAGAGAGATTGAAGTAGAGTTTGAGCAACGACAACTAAGATTTGAAGCATTTGAAGAAATTCAAAGAAAGGAAACCCTAACACAACGAAACAAGGTATTTTCATTGAAACCCCATTTGTGAATCTATTGAATTTCTGCAATGGTAACTCCGCAATTTGTAGACATCTCTGAATGAACTCGGCCTAAGTTTAAGAAGAACCCCTACAAGGCAACTGAAGTTGATCCAATGGTTGCATTCTCAAAAATACCCTACAAAGTTTTGTATGTGGAAGACGATAGGGCATACATCCATGTGGCCCTAGATGAGCTCAGTGGTGACAAATTCTCAAAACTATTCTTGAAACATTAAAGTAATGGTCAATTTGACCTAAAGGAAGAATACAAAGCTTTAAAGGAGAAGAAATTCATCTAGTATGCAGAGTTTCCCACATTTGTAGAGGATGAATGGATCTAGTATATCCTTAGTCGAATCCACGATGAATTCATGTGGTTAGGGAAAGGGAAACCCTTTAAGATAACAAATGAGGCAATTCAGGTAGTCACTGGACTAAACTCCATTGGAGGTGTGCCATTATTGAAGGCAGTCAAGAATCAAATGGTTACAGATGCCACCAGAGCCCAATTGGACAAAAGGGCATTGACAATAAATGATATCACTAATCCTACAGTAAAGTTTGCCTCAATGGTCATAGGTTACAAGGTTTTCTTTTCAAATCAGGAGAACTCTGTCTTTGGTACTGCAATTTACACTGCCTATCAAATGGTTAAAGAGAATTCATATTATAATTTGTGCTAGTTGCTATGAATCCAACTACTGGAAAATCTGAAGAAGATAAAGGAAAAAAAGAACTATCCATTCATGTATTGTACGTTAGTTATCTGTTTATTCTTCTACTTTATGAATGAATTCCCAAATCACAAGGGATTAATTTGTTTGAGTGATAAACCAGTAGCTGTTCAAATTAGAAATTGTCTTAACAACTTGGGTAGTTACAATGAGCAAAAAGTAGCCCTATGGGGATTCTTCAAGAACTTTCAAAGTATGATGCACTCAAGAGAAAGAATTCCTAAGCAAATTGTTGATAAGTACAAAGGCATAATTTGTTTCATGGTCACTAAGGATTAATGCTTAATGGAAGCCATGGAACCTAGAACTATATGAGTAATGCCCATGGGATATGAGGTAGATGGACAAATTTTGGTAAACTATGCCCAACACCTGCTCAACAAACCTAAAGATGCCAAACAAGAAAGGTTTGGAACATATGAGGAGTTATCTGTGAACCTCCATGTTGAACTTAGACAAACAGAATCCACCAAGAAGGTGAGAAAAGAGGTAGAAGAAATTTCTGCAAGATATGGAATCACTAAAGAACAAATGAAAGAAGTTAGGGAAAAAGCTAAGGAAGCAGAAGAAAAGAGAAAAAGTGAATCAATTGGAGCTCTGGATGAACAAGAAAAGCCAGAGGCCTCAAGAAGAAGAACTAGAGGATCTACCTCTGCAGAAGCTACATCCACTCCCTTCGGTTCCACACCATCTGTAAGTATGGAATCCCCAGCCACCAGCTCTAAAAGAAAAAAGACTAAGGCCAAGTGAATCCATGTAAGCATAGCTGTTGAGGAAGAAGCAACAGAATTAGATGAGGAAATAAATAAGATGAAAGTTGAGGCTACTAAAGCCTTCAAAAGTAGCAAGGTGAAGTCCGTCAGAAGGAAGAAACCTAGCAAAAGACAGAAGGTAGATGAGCCTCAAGCCACATTAAAGCTTGAAGATGTATTAAAATCTGTCATTGTTGATGGAAATTTGAAACCTATGGCTGAATTTTATGATGACTACAATGATGCTGATAAAAGGATTTTGGAAGAAGCCACCATAAAGTACTTCAAAATATACAATAAAGCTCTCATTGAGATCATTGGTGATCTCCCATATATCCTGGGAAGTATTCTGTTAGCTAGAAAAGAAAATGCTATGGACAAAGACATTGAGCTCAGATAGCATGCACTAGCAAGGTTATGTCCGGAAATCACTCCTGAATAAGAAGCCAAAATTTCTAAGGAACTCAAGGATGCCTTCAGGACCCAGAAAAGGATGAATTCATTGATGATAGATGAAATCGACAACATGGTCAAGGAGACAGAGGAAACCATTTTGGAAATTTTAAAGAAATACAATATTCCCACCATCTATGACAATAAGGTAATAGATGGTGATAATATATTTTCTCAGGAAGTCAACATTGGAAAGGAGACAACTCAGGAAAAGGAGACTCTTGCCTCTCCGGAACTTCAAAAAGTTGAAAGTACTGTTGGAGAGAATACCGTAGAAGAAAAATTACCAACTGTACAAACCAGTTCTTCTCTAACACATTAGATTGAAGAGGATCTGGCATAGGATAAATGGAAAGAAGACTCAAACAAGCCAATGGATATTGATCCTCTAGAGCTAGAACAGGAAGATGTGGTCTCCAGTGCAGCAAGAGACACTGTAGAGGCAATAAAATAGAATTTGAAAAAAGAACTAATTCTAGATGAGCTTTTGTCAATCTAAGGTCCAATAAACTTAGACACAATGTATCCTACTCAAATGTTCAAGTTGGCTTCAGTTGCTCAAGCCAAAGCAAGAAAAGAAATATTGAAGTCCCACATTGAAGATAGTGAACTCATAAATGATGCCTCTAACATTTTGGAAAATCTTGTACCAACATGCCAGAAGGATACCTCTCTGTCTACCACTTGTCAACTCAAGGGACTAATTCATTCTATAAGTACACACTTTGAATCTCTTGAAAAATCTGCTGAAACAAAAGTTAGACAAGAGTTCAATGAGAAAAGGTTAGATGAGTTGACAAAGTTGATAGCCCATGATAAGGCTCAACTAGATAATGAAATATAGAATATTCAGAGTGCTATTATAGAAGCTAGTGATGTGTATAAATTTTATCTATCATGGCCAAAAGTTACAAAGAAGACAGAAGAAAAGATCAAGGAATTGGAAGAAAAACTGATGAATATTTTTGAGAAGTTTGATCGGGTAAATGAATCAACCAGTAACCAAGAAGCTCAAGTCATCAACATCCAGAATGACTTGAGTGAGTTAATAAATAAAAGGTATCAAATAAAGAGTAGAATGGGACAATTGAGAAGACTGATCAGTCCCAAACTAGAATCAATGACTAAGCTTGTAGCTGAAGCATAGCTTGCTACATAAACTGTCACATCATCAGATCTGTAAAAGGCAGAAACTCTATTTTTTCTACTCAGTGGAGATATACAAATTTTGGATGGTGCTAAGAAGAGATAGTATGTTGAGATAGCTCAACTAAAGAACATCTTTAGTGACATTCTTCAACATATGTAAGATAAATAGAAGACTACACTTGTAAATATGCGACAGAGTACATAAAATTTTGAAGTCTTGACAAAATTTTTGGTTTTGGATCACACCCGTTGCAATTGATGTCAAAGGGGGAGAAGAAGATCAGTGAAAAATGGATAAACATATCAGGGAGAGCAGTCAAGCATTTTTCACTAAGTGTTGCCATCAATGTCAAAGGGAGAGATTGTTGGCAAGAGACACTGCTCCGGTATAGAATAGAATGTTGTCAATGATGGAAACAAGCCAAAGATCCTTCATCACAACGGAAAGGACACGTTACTCTAGAAGACAATCCTAATCCAACAATAAGACAAGCATTTTGGTCCAGAAATTCTCAAGCGACTAAGTATTGAAAGTGTTCAGGTATGAGGCAGAAAAAGGATCAATACTCTTTTGCAAGTGAAGATATGAAGATGTAGCTCATGTATGATGCTCACAATTATCTATTGATGTTATATTCCAATAATCAAGTCATGAATTTCTCTAGAAGTCATCTGATGAAAAGACTAAGTCTGGGTCAACAGAAGTTAGATAGAGACAGTAAATAGTGTTGAGTAAATTGGTCCGCATTCCTCTGCATTAGCATATTTTGTTCTATGTTTTTTAAGTAAGATAGAGATAAGTCATGACTATTAGAATCCAATTTTTTAGCTCTGGAAGTGTAGCAGATCTCATTCTACAGGCTCTCCAATATTGGCATCCAGTGTAGCAGTGTTAAAGTGTGACAGGGCAACAATTCTAAGGTCCGCATTTTGGCACATAGATTTATCTTGTCCTACAAGGTTTAAGACATGTTAAGAGATCATTAATGATTGTTGAATATGAATCATGAAGGCACATATAATCCACATCAAAAGTTATGATGTGACAGAGGAACCTATCATATATGTTATTAAGGAACAAGCCGACAAGCTAGCTAAATCCTTATACGGAAAAGAATTTAGCCAGCTCATATTTCTTTTCCGCATAAGGATTTAGCCCCCTCTCAGTGTTCATTATATTCAACAAATATGTTATATTTTGATTATATATAAACACAATTATTTCTATCATTCAATTGGACTAAATGTCATATTTCACGAGAGCAACTTTATCGACTTGTATCATATTGTTTAAATCTTTAATTTAAACAATGCCTTAATATCAAGACATGACAGTCCACCCTGCCCAAGATTGCTTGTCCTCAAGCAATCATAACTAGGATGCTTAAATTAAAACTATCTGGTTTGTGTTGAAGAATTGTTGTTAGTATTCGTGTCTCAATCTAACTGTCAACACTAGCATTATCCAAGTATGATGTAATTTTGTTGTTCTATTTCATTCATATATTGTATTTCCCCAATATCTCTCAACAAGAATAGGAATCTAGTGATATTTGAGACAAGTTTCTTTGTAAGACATGAAGTATATGGGATACACAAAGTATATCTGTAATACACAAAGCATAAGTACATGTGAAGCATGTAAATACATGGAATACAATATACACGTGATACATGAAGATGCAAAGTATGTGAAACACACACACAAATACATGAAGTATACACCTGTAAGTCATAATGCATACACTTGATTATATATAAGTCAGGGAGTATACACATGAAGTATACACTTGAATACACGTAAGTCATAGAGCATGAAGTATACACATGAATACAAGTCATGCATGAATACATGTAAGTCACAAAATACAAATATATGCAAATCACAAAGTATTCACATGAACATATGTTGCAAAGCATTCATTTGAATACACATAGGTCACAAAGTATACCCTTGAATATACTCAAATACAAATAGGACACAAGGTCAACACTTGAATTCACTCGAATATACATACAAAATCATGGAGGATGCACTTGAATAGAGTATATTCTCGAATACATAGTCATAAAGTATACAATTGAATACAAGTCATAGAGTATACACTAGCATACAAATACAAATTCATAGAGTCATAAAGTATACACTCAAATACAATTAGAAGAGAATACACTTGAATACAAATACAAGTCATAGGGTATACACTCGAATACAAATGCAAGTCATAGAGTATTCACTCGAATACATAGTCATACTTGAATACAAATTCATAGAGTATACATTTGAATACGAATACAAGTCACGTAGTATACACTCGAATACAATTACAAGTTATAGAGTATACACTCTCATACAAATACAAAGTCATAGATTCATGGAGTATACACTTGAATAAAAATACAAGTGATAGAGTATACATTCACATACAAATACAAGTCAGAGTATACACTCGCATACAAATACAAAGTCATAGAGTATACACTCAAATACATAGTTATGAAGTATAAACTTGAATACACATAAGTCACAAGGTATACACTTGAATACATTGGAATACACATGAGTCACAAGGAATGAATACACGTAAGTTGCATTAATACATGTAAATATACCATCGGACAATTGGAAAGGGTATTCAGTGCATCCCATACTACACCATGGACCCATCCACCATCCAAAGGTCACCAAGTATACACATGAGTATGAAGCATACATGCGAATACATGTAATACACAAAGTGTTAACATCAACATATGTTACAAAGCATACATATGAGTCACAAAGTAAACCTTTGAATACACATGATAGATAAAGTATACACAGGATGGCAGGAAAGATGCTCTGATTCTACTTGTAATGTCCCATTTCTAAAAGAAGCACTAAAACCTAAATCTATATTCAAAATGATCCTCAAAGAGACATTAAAAACATTAGAGATTATTAAATTCCAATGATAAGATCAAACAAGTTCAGTGATAATCTAAATATATCATTTTTTGTTGAATGATTATTTAGTTCATAATTTTCATTGATGACTATTCTATACTTTTATTGAATAAGAATATTACACATAATCCAAGATCCATATCCTCTCCTCTTGTTCTTCATCCAGGAACTAGGGTTTACATGGTGTGGACTCTAAGAAACCAATACATGGAAGGAATTATACCTGCCCCTCCTTACAATTTCAATTAATGGAGATGTAAGGCTCATGGAAACCATTCACATGTAGGAATTATATCGCCATTCCTCGGCAATACTTACCATTCCTTAGATGAAGTAACATGAGTTATTAGTAATATGTTCTTGTATTCTAATATTCTTAGGTACTATTAAGGTGGTGTTAAACATGTATCATGATTCATATCTTCTACTCTTGTTCGCCATTAAGGAACTAGGATTTACATGTTACGGGCACTAAGAAACTAATACATGGAAGGAATTATACCAACCCCTCCTTACAATACCAATCGATGGATATGCAAGGTGCTTGGAAACCATTCACATGTAGGAATTATACTGCCATTCCCCCGCAATATGTGCCATTCCCTTAAGACGAAGCAATAGAGGTGACATGACCTCTAATGCTAACACCCTTGTATTACAAATGAGCTTATCCATAAACATTTATCATCATAAACATGGATAGAAATATTTTTGTCATTATATATATATATATATATATATATATATATATATATATATATATTATCCTAAATAACATAATAAACATTGCGTACTTGTTGTGCTCTTGGTTTTTGTTTGGTTGTCCTTTTTTCTTGATTGTAGATTTAATCCTAATTTGTTGTACTGCTCCCTATTTAATAACTAATTCTTGATTTATGCTTGCTGCTGAAGACTTTTATTCTTCTTGATCACCCCTTTGGAAGTAATGGAGTCCCCTTTTTATAGTCGAGGCTATCCCTTGTGAGGAGACGCAGCCCTATGAAGACACTGATTCCTTAAAGGAATTCGCACCACTTAATGGGGTCGGAGTCTCTTTGTGAGGTCTGATCCCCATATATCATTATTTATTAAATATGTATATTATATATTATTTAATACTTACTTTATATAATATAATAAATTTAAATTTATGTTTATATCTTATATATTATAATAATCATTATCATATTATATAATACTAATATATATGAATATCATTTACAATTGTTTCTAATAATAATAAATTTATAATTGTTTATATATTATATTAAATAATATTTATATTGACAATATTTATATTTGTATATATATTCATTATATAATAAATATATTATATTTTGAATATATATAATATTATATATATACACAATTATTTCTATCATTCAATTGGACTAAATGTCGTATTTCACAAGAGGAACTTTATCGACATGTATCATACTATTTAAATCTTTAATTTAAACAATCCCTTAATATCAGGACATGACAGAATGACTCTATGACTTTGTTTTTGCAAACTTGACCTGATCTGGGTCCTCCACATCTTCATACTCGAAATACTCCTCCATGTCATTGATCCAATCAATAAGCTATTCCGGATTCAAATCTCCATAATATGTAGAAACTTTGATCCTGGGCCTCTTTTTGATCTTCAAAATAGCCCTCAACAACCTAACTTTTGCAAGATCTCCTACAGCTTCTTGTTCTTCCTTGGATAGCTCTTCTTCAGCTTCATCCTCACTTTCTTCTCTTGTTCTCGGATCAAACCCTTTTCGCAGCTCCTCTTGCAATACATCGATTTGCCTTTGTAGGGATCTAAAACCCTCTTCCGTCAAAGCATTCCTCCCAGTATGATTTCTTCGTCGAGGCATCTTGATCTCCGCAGTAAACCCACAACCTCAGGTCCTGGTGCAAACTTCCTCATGGTCGGCAATTTGTCTACACACTCAAGAACCCTTGCTCTGATACCACTTGATGAAGGGGGTAAATCATAAAACATGCAACAACAGAAATTGCACAAAGAAAATAGAACTTTCTTTTATTGATTTGGACAACTTATTACATTACAGAAGCTCAAATACAATCAGAGGAATCAACCCTCCACAGGTTGCAACACATTACAGCTTCCTATTACAAGACTCTAGAATCATCTGTCTTCTGTAACCCCAAATCAGCTAAGGTTTTTGTTTTCCCACCTATTCTTGACTCCACACTTGCCCCCTTAACTCTACTACTACCCAGGGTTCCCACAAATGGTTATTAATAGCCTTTTTGGCGGCCAACAACCTAATTTTGAAATTTGCATCTCCCTCCAAAAATAGGTCAACATCCGGGAGCCATAACTTTTGATTCGGGTGTCGGATTGACGAACCATTTTATGCATCGGAAAGCTCGCGGAGTACTCTACATGCTAAGAACCCGCTTTGCTAGTTCCGGCCATTTTCGGGCCCGTACGGGGCCGTTTAGTGCCTCAAACATGAGTTTGAATAATTTTCAAGTATTTTTCGGGAAACAAAAACTTTAATATCTTTCAGCTCACAAATGATCTTTGCGTGATTCCTTTGTCAAAGGTCTTATTTTTTAGTTATGAAGCTTTCTGTAAATTTTCACTTCATTCCATGCCCAAATACAAACTTTCTAAAAATAGCAGGTTGCTATTTTTAGCAGTTTGGAAAAACTAAAAGTTCTACATCATTATTCAAGCGATTATGGAACCAGAACCACAAATTTTGAAAAGAAATGGAAAAAACATCAACAATTTTGAAACACATCTTTTTTTGGGTGATGCAAGATTGCCCTTACACCACTGGATGCTCCTACATCAATATCCTCGGTCCTCACTACCCTTTTTGTGGATACATTGAGAACCTCAAGCATCTCTTCAAGGTTTGTTCCTATACTGAGGAAGCTTAGAATTGGATTCATGACTTTTTTAGACCCTTTTGGCCTACTCCCTTTTCTTGGCACATGGTTTTTCTTGTAGATTGGACTTGTCTCCCACTCAAATATACAAAGATTTGACATGCTTTCAATGTGGAAGTTATTTTTAGTATTTGGAAAGATAGAAGTGCAACTCTCTTCTCTAATTGCACTATAGATGTTCAGTTTTCTTTGTACACTAAAGGAATGATTTTCTCTAATGTGCTTATGCAAATCTGAGTGCAAGCTAGTAAAGTTGTACTTGAGGTTTCTCATCTTCAGGAGTTGCTAGATCATTAGGGGAATGCCCCCTACACTTTTGTCGGGGATCCATCTGACACTATCTCTCCTCTAAGAGTTCATCGGCGTGGACACAACCATTTTGCTATAATAGACAGAGGCTCCTTCTCCCATGGTCCCCAACCTTAGGACTCCAAAGATAATGTTGCCTATGGTGGGTGCTCCTAGCCTTCCTGATGTAGTATAAGGGGGTTCACTCATTCAAACTTGTCATGCACTTGGCACAAATCAGGTTCAAAAACTGAAATCTTCACTTAAGGCAATCAATCTTCAACACTTTGGGCAATATTTGCCCAATCACTCATCGAAACCAAATCAATCCTTTACACCAATCAGTGGTCTATCCCTTATGAGGCTACACATTGTCTCTTTAACCTTCAAATGATCAGCAACTTCCATTTAACTAATTTCACAATTCTTTATGCTTAATTCTTCATGCACACAAAACCATAGGTGATCACAATACACCAAAAGGCTCCAACACACACTAATGGACTCCAATATCTATCAGACTTGGTAAATGGTTTCAAAAGATCTACAAAGACCCCACAAACACTATCCAATGGTCTAATGGCTTGACAACAATGGTTTATGGCAAAACATCTAGATCAACTGTCTAGTCTTGTAGGCCTCAAAAGTGGGACAACAGTTATGACTTTTGCTACAGGACTCCTAATAGAAATGTGAGGACCTTTTAGGATACCCATTAAGCCATAATATAACATATCTCAACCTAACCAGAGACGTTTTTGGACCAACACACTCAAAAACGGACTGTTGCAGAGATGGAAACCCTAGTAGATCACAGACCTACCCTCACCAAAAATGGCATAACTCATTCAATTATTAATGAAAATTGTCCAAACCAAAAGCATATGAAACTAAACTCAGATATTCATCTTTTCCCATTAGTTTCAGTCCAATACTTGATCTATACAATCTGTACCACTCCAAACTAGATGACTGTTACAGTGAAAAAACTTGAAGTGTCAATCACTAAATTCATCATAACTCTCACAAAACATAACAAAATTTGATCAAACCACTTACATTTGAAAGCTAGTTCAAAGCCCCATCCAAAAAAATTAGTTTCATCTCATTTGCATGCCGTACCAAGGTAGATATAGTGACTGTTACATGAAAAAGTGCAGAAAATAAGGTCTTTTCATTGATTTTTCACCCAAGACTTTATAAACACCACCACATTCGACCACAAAAGGTCTCTTTATGCATTTTATAACCATTTTCTAACTATACTTTGAGATTTAATCACCAAAAACCTGTCTGCTACCTAATGATTCTTCATATTCCTAACTTTTGACACTCTCGCAACTATGACAATATTTTGACAACTTTTTAACAAAATTTACAATATTTGCACCATGAACCCAAATGACCTCAAAAATATTATGAATGGTCACAATGGACCTTATTACATGACAAAACTATTAAACTTAAACCCAAAACCAAAATTTCCTCATGGAGGCTTGAACTTGACATGGTGCTTCTGCACCATACTCCCGGAGGAAAGAAAATTCAAGTCCCATTGAATGCTGGTCTGCTCCTTCTTCCTGGTCTTCCAATTCTTCTGCAATTTGTCCTTCATCTTTGCACCTATCCCTAGGTCCTTCTTCCTCTTCTTTTTCTTATGCCATCTCTTATTTAGCATTCTCTCAGCTTCTAGGCTCCAAAATTCTATTTCTTGTGTATACACCTCAGTAGTATTATCTATGTCTTCACTGGCAGCATATTCATCTAAAAAGAAAATCATTTCCTTAAGTGTTTTGGAAACATCTTCTTCACCATCATCTTCACACATTGTAGGCACTTCTTGTTCTTTATAACCTGCACATACATAATCCAATGAAATATTATAAATAAAATATTGAGACCTTGAGGTCTCCTCCTTGCTTCCTTGCACCATGCACTCTACTTCAACCTTGTCCTCTGAGGGTTTCCTTTGATGAACAACATCTTCTAATTCTTCCATTATAGTTATTAATTGCTTAGGACTTTCATATACAAAGTAGTATTCCTCTTTGTCCAAACTTGTCATCTCCTTCCAAAGGATTTGATCAATCTCTTGCTGCTGTACTTTAGGATTGCATTCAATTTGTCCTACTGCTGCAACTTCCTCTTCCATAACTATTTCTTAATGGGCCATACAACTTTCTTCTTCATTGTCACGTGCCAACTTAGTGTTCTTTTGAGCAACTGTTCCATCTCATCTTCCAACTTTCTTCTTATCTCTTCCATAGATTGACCCAGCTTTTGTACCTCCTGCTTAAGACTTTCTAGTTCTGCCTTGTCATCTTTTTCTTTCTTCACACTTATCTCTTTTCTCTTCTCTTGCTTCTTCTTTTGTGAACTCCCAACTTGCAAGTACCTTCTAAACAAATCCATCTTTCCTCTAGCAAGTCTCTCCTTGCTTCTCATTGTCTTTGCCTCACCTAGGTCTCTACACTTTTCCTCTACCTAGTCTTTTGGTAACCAACCTGCACAAACACAAACACAAACACCAAACTCTCTCTTGTCCAGACCTTCTGAGCTTTGATACCAATTGATACAATACAAGAGGGTTCACTCATGCAAATTTGTCATGCACTTGGCACAAATCAGGTTCAAAAACTGAAATCTTCAGTTGAAGCAATCAATCTTCAACACTTTGGGCAATATGGGCTCAATCACTCATGGAAAACAACTCAATCCCTTAGACCAATCAGTAGTATATCCAATCTGATGCTACACAATGTCTCTTTAACGTTCAAATGATCAACAACTTCCATTTAACTGATTTCACAATTCTTTATACTTAATTCTTCATGCACACAAAACCATAGGTGATCACAATGCACCAAAAGGCTTCAACACACACTAATGGACTCCAAT
This sequence comes from Cunninghamia lanceolata, assembly GCA_027924645.1. NCBI lineage: Eukaryota > Viridiplantae > Streptophyta > Pinopsida > Cupressales > Cupressaceae > Cunninghamia > Cunninghamia lanceolata. Next base: position 12,602,696 of record BSBN01000228.1, read on the forward strand.
CTCTATCAGACTTGGTAAATGGTTTCAATAGGTCCACAAATACCCCACAAACACTATCCAATGGTCCAATGGCTTGACAACAATGGTTTATGGCAAAACACCTATATCAACCGTCTAGCCTTGTAGGCCTCCAAAGTGGGATAGAAGTTATAACTTTTTCTATAGGACTCCTAACAGAAATGTGAGGACCTTTTAGGATACCCATTAATCCATACTATAACATATCTCAACCTTACTAGAGACTTCTTTGGACCAACACACTCAAAAATGGACTATTGCAGAGATGGAAACCCTAGTAGATCACATCCCTGCCCTCACCAAAAATGGCATAACGCATTCAATTATTAATAAAAATTGCCCAAACTAAAAGCATATGAAACTAGACTCAGATCTTCATCTTTTCCCATTGGTTTCAAACCAGTACCTGATTCGTACAATCTGTACCACTCCAAACTAGATGACTGTTACAATGAAAAAACTGGAAGTGTCAATCACTAAATTCATCATAACTCTCACAAAACATAACAAAATTTGATCAAACCACTTGCATTTGAAAGCTAATTCAAATCCCCATCCAAAAATATCAGTTTCATCTCATTTGCAGGCTGTACCAGGTTGTACCAAGGCAGAAACATTGATTGTTACATGAAAAAGTGCAGAAAATAAGGTCTTTTCATTGATTTTTCACCCAAGACTTTACAACCACCACCTCATTTGACCACAAAAGGTTTCTTTATGCCTTTTATAACCATTTTATAACTGTCCTTTGAGATTCAATAATGAAAAACCTTTCTATTGCCTAATGACTCTTCATTTTCCCAACTTTTGACACTTTTGCAACTATGACAATATTTTGACAACTTTTTAACAAAATTTGCAATATTTGCACCATAAACCCAAATGACCTCAAAAACATTATGAATGGTCACAATGGACCTTATTACATGACAAAACTATTAAACTTAAACCAAAAACCAAAATTTGGTGCTCCTACACCATTTCCAAATTGCCCTCTGCCTCTTCTGATGGGTGTAGGGCTGTTGGTTAGCTTGACTCATGGATGTTTCCTCGTCTGCAACTTGCTATATCCTCAGTCTTTGCTCAGTAGCCCTCGGAGGATATAATTAAAGAAGAAGATGCTCTCACTAGTTGGAAGCCTATTGATGATGTTGTCCCTAGAGATGTGGGGAAAACTTAATGATCAAAATCCATCCTCTATTGGTGTGGCATTCGCTACTTAGTGTTTTTTGGGCTTGCCCTTTTTTAATTGTGAGACCTAGTCGAATTAAACTTTGTGAGTGTGCTATTTTACCATACGACCTTTTTAATATTATACTATTATATCTTTAGTTTAAAGTTAAATAGAAAATAAGACTTGAACTTAGGCGTTGGAGGAAAAAAAACAGCCGTAATTACTTCGGCAAACAACTCTCGGCAAAATGAGTCGTCCTTCCTGTGCATTATAATGTTTTACTTTCAATCCGTTGTATTTGGTACCTTTTTTCTTTCGGCTTGACTTGTAGGCATTAGCATGTGAATCAAATACGTACCAACCACACGATGTTTCGAGTTTTGAAATGGCTTCGGTGCATCTGATATGAAAGATGTGAAATTGGGGCATTTGAAAGAGACATCTTTGCAGGCTTCCTATTTCGGTCTTGGGGCGGCTGGAATATTTATAAATAAAGACGCCCCCACACAGTCACGGTTTGCCATCTCTCTCTTTACCGAGATGTACATTTTATCACAACCAAATGGACAAATGACACCGTCTAGCCTTTCTTTGGATTCTTAACATCAGTCAAAGTAAACAGACGTTACCCACAACGCAGTGCCCTCCTTTGATTCTATCAGCCAAAGTAAATAGCAGTTAAGGGGGAAATGAGCTTATCTACCTATATTTACTCAATTCATACATGTAAAGTTTAGTGCTTCTAATTATTATTAGTTTTTAATTTATTAAAGACATTAGATTTCTGCTGTCCATAATATTGTAAGAAAGTTTTTGGGAAAAGTTTTTTTGGATTAAACTTTCTAGTATTTTTTTTCATCACCTTCGGATCACACTCCATGATTCATTCTTTTCTTGTCCTTTGATATCTCTCTGTGATGATGGAAAAAAATTAGTACACCATTTAGAAAACTTTCTTATAATATTAATTTAGTTATTTTTTTTAAAATAGAGGAAACCCTAATGACACATTAAAACATAAAATGGATCGCTCAATGACATTAAATAAAACTCCTTCCATATAAATATAGGTTAATTAAATAATTGTATATAAATTAAGCACACATTAATTTATATTAATTAATATAGTTAGGAATGATGAATGTGTAATGAATTTTATTGTCAAAAATCACATATAAGAAAGATTAATCATTTAGCTCTTGGAATTATCATAAAGAACAATCTCATGTTGTGCATAATATAGTTGTCTCAATGCAAAAAATAATTTATCAATCTACTAGATGTTTAAGAACCATAATAATCAAAAAATTCTACAAGCATGAATTTTTGTTGTGGACATGACGAGCGCTATTGGTGATCAGTTTGATATTCCACTAATTCTAGAGGGTAGATTCAATTCTCAAGCTCAGGGGTATTTGTAAACCTAAGCATGAAGTTATGACTCATAATTAGATAATTGGCAATAAGGACCAACTAACAAGAGTGGGCTACTTGCCTTCATTTTAGGCTTTGTTAAACCTAGGAGGGTGCTCCTAGGAATCTTTCACAAGACAGTTAAATAGAAATACAAAACCACTAGCTTAGGCCCCGAGCAACCATACCCTATGCATATAGTGAACTCCAATGATGTATCACTAAGTTCACCTTATACTAGCTACTATAAGAAGACCTACAAGGCCTCTATCAAGAAGACTATATATATTATTCCTGTTAAGGTACATTCTCTTAAACATTGATCACTTTGCACACAACCTAAAACCCTCTTGAGTAGAACTATCTAAATGTGTATCAAGTTAAACTTCACTTATCTTATGGATAGAGAATATTATGATGAATCATGCAAATAGGGAAAACCTACAACTAATCCTAAACTACAAGGAACAACACAAAAATGTATGGAATTTGACTAATATGTTTGGTCTCTCACCACTCTTAGGATGGTGCATATCCATTTGGAACTAGAGTCAAAGTATGCAAGATAAGAGGATTGGTTGTATGAACCAACCATTGAACTAGAAATGTACATATACTCAAATCATAAATTCAAGAGGCATCACACATAACATCTACTTCAAAAATCTATTTCCAAATAGAAATATGCCATTTTCATTAAATAAAAGATTATTACAAAATCCTTTGTAATACGGTTATCTCACAATAGTGTGTCCCAATTGCTGGGGCAAGCGAATGAGGCAAAGATGCCAAAAATTAAAAAAACACCTTTGAAAGAACATATGCCTTTGAATGAATGACCTTCATTCAATGATGATGTGAATGAAGGACCTTCATTCAAGGGTGATGTCATCATGACCTTTGATGAAGGTTTTTTTTTTCATTATTAAATGTTTGATGTTCAAAATGCTTCATGGAAAGGGCCTTCATTTGAAGGTACCTTCGAATGAAGACTCAAAGGTACATCTTCATTCAAAGGTCCTTTTGATGTCATCCTCCTACTTCTCACACATATTTTAGAAGCAATTTGTTTGTAGAAGCAATGATTAGACCATCAAACAAAGTCATCATGACATGAGATTTTACGAGATTGTAGCCCTCAGAGTAAGCTTTCCAAATAGTGTAATTTTTAAAATATTTTATTGAATTATTATTTATGAACTCTATTTTGTAGTGTACATAGGTATTTTACCAAACATAAAGCTCTATATTGATGCATGCGGTAATTTAAAAATGTAGAAAATAAATATGAAAAATATGTGTGCACTCGATATTGATGTCCTCATTTCAACAAAATAATATTAATTTTGTATGTCCTTTTTTGAATCCATTCCAACATTCTTGGAAACTCCAACTTTATTCGAGAGCACCTATTTTTCCTAAAAGAAATTCTTATGGTGGCAGCGAATTCTTGGAGCCAAGACAAGAACAATGGTACTTTTCATGTGTGAATCTGACATTTTGGGATCACTTCAAACTTCTTGTAGTAGTCCATCATCCTTAGAGAGTGTCAAATTTCAAATAGGCAGTTGTCCTATGCACTTATAGTGTTGGTGGCACGGTCAGAAATCATATTTGTCCTATTTTAACATTTTCCATAAACATTCGTTAACATGTGACAAATAATATAATAATAATTTATTAAGTTGTCCAAAAAGGTACTTTAAGTTATAACTTTGGAAATAAACACTTACTTTATTATTAATGAATGGGGCCAAAAGTAAATATTAGACACATGGGAAAAAAAGTGAATATTCAATTAAAAGAAATAATAATTACTTAAAAGACAATTAATAATTATATGTTTTGAAAAAGATGAATATTCTATTAAAATGAATATTAATTACGTTTATGGTTGGATGGAAAAGATATTAAAAAGGAATTGATGGAAAAAAGAAGAGGTATTCTATTCATTGTCAAAATCAAAACCCTTATTTCCAAAGCTTGGATAATTTGTTCATTTTTTCTAGATAATGAAAACCCTACTAGAAAATAGTTTTGTGGACAAAAACACACCTAGCTGATCAAATGATTTCACCTCTAAATCACCATTGTGCTAAATGCATGAAGTTTTTGTGGGGATTTGTGTCAAAATATTATTTCCAGTTATGTATTTTGATTTTCAGTAGAGTTGTACATAGAAAAATCATTTGCAAGCAAATATAATTGATTTATGGAAATAAGGAGAGCTTAAATGTTGTTAATGGCACCATTTTGAATTTCTAAATAGGTTGTACCTTATTGCAAGGCTGTACAAATTGTAGAATGGGCATTTGAAGAGGAAAATTAGCCAATTCATGTAGAAGGGTTTAAGGACCCCATCTTTCCAGCCAACCAACCTTTTGGGAGTTGCAAATCACACAAGGACTAGGTAAGGAGTGGTGTGAGGATTTTGGAGGACTATAAGATGGGATCACTACCTAAAATAGGGATATTTCATTTCCTTAATACTAGCCACCCACTTCCATTCATCTTCATATTAATTTTTAGGGGTGCTAAAGATATTTGATGGAATAATATGGTTTTACAATAGTAATTTTAGTCCCTGATCAAAATTTATGTATGTTCTCAATATATATATTTTAGCAGCTTCCATTTACTAGAGATTTTTTAGTATATTTCCAACTTCAACACTCAAGGTTTACATTTATATAGCATCACACTTCAATATCACTACTATAGTAGGAGTATATGGTAATTTTGGATAGGTCTGAAAGCATTTTTTGAATATTGCAGTGGTTGGTTGAGTGCCAACAAGCAGTTTTGAAGGTCTATGGAATAATCCTCTTTTTACTCATCAAATTTATGCATCCACATAAGCATGGAGGGTTAGTATTTTAATTTGAAACATATTCCAGTTTGTTTCAATTACATACAAATTTCCAGAATTCTATTGTTGATGAAATTTCATTATATAATTCATTATCAGTTAGCAATTGATTTTTTCATTCGTGAAGATTCTTTGTCATAACTATGTTATCTTTCCAAGTATATTAAATAGATTAAACCACTTTCTACATTTGGTCAAAATTTTATTGGAATACAAAAAGTTAGTTAGGAATATTTTAGTGGCATCAAAGCCATTCTCTTGCTAGCTATGTGTAGAGAATTTTTTTTACAGAATAAAATTCATGCATGGAAGTGATGTAGAGAACTTAGATATTACCAAATGGAAAGGAGAAAGGACCCAAATTGACTAGAAAATATTATAGGGAAACACAACTTAGAAATTCCCAAAAAAAACAAAGAAGAAATGGGTCAGAATAATTTGGACATAGATGATGCTTAGTTTGAGATTCTTGTTCAAGGCCAAGAACAGTTAGCTGTTATGATGGCACAAGTTGTCTCTACCATGCAAAATAAAAATATACAGAGGTCTTCCAATGGTGAAGGTAGTTCGTTAGGGGAAAATATTCATGAAAACACTTAGAGGATAGTCATTAGCTCTACAGAAAGACCCCTCCAGCCCAATTTCATCCATAGGGAAGAAGTAGTTATTGAGACAAAGATTCAGCCTTCCATAGCAGGTGACATAGCAGATGGTTATGAGGAGTATAGGCTCCTTCTAGTTGAAATTAGGGAGAAAATAACACTCACTAATTTTATGGGTTTAAAGAAAAATTGGGTGGTCAAAGAGATAAAATAAGGCTGCAAACAAATCCAAGGGATCTCGAACTGGCATTGGGGAAATTGACTCTTCTTACATATGATGGATATAGTAAGTGTACAAAACATTCCTTGATATAGAAATTAGATGCCTTCTTATCATTGAGACCTACGATGGAGAATGAAGCTGTCAAATTCACCACCCTTCATCTTAAAGGTGTAGCACATGAATGGTGGTATCACGGGTTGAGCATACAAGGGCACAATCAATACACACTTATGCTAAGTTTAGTATTAGATTGATTGAGAGATTTGATAGAGTTGATCAAGAAATCTATTTTTTAGAATTATCTCAATTCAAACAAACCCATACAATTGATGCCTATGTTGTTGATTTTTAGAAGCTTTTAGTTATGGTGCCTGATGTGTTGGAAAGGAGGCTTGTGGTGTTGTTCATTGAAGACTTAGTTAAACCTCTTAGAGGCTTAGTAAAGGATTTCAACCCTACCTCTGTACATGAAGCTATTAAAAAGGCTTTGGATCTTGAAACTTCATCCCCTATAGGAAGATTTCAGCCCACTGAACAACAAAGATCATAACCCTATGGGTAGCCCAAATTAGTTCCACAAGGGCAACCATGATAAATAATTATGGGTAGACAACAACCAACACTTTTGGGTAGCAATGGAAGCCATTTCAATAGGGTTATAAAAATAAAGAATTACCAAAAACCAACAAGGAATGAATTTTAAAGAAATAAACTTTGCTTCTCATGCATAGGTGTCTTCCAAAAGGATAGGTGCACTACATTGAAGTAATTTCTGAGGATGAAGAAGAAGTTAAAGAACATGAGGACTCAAGAGAGGAAGAATAAAAAATAGAAGTTATTGAAGGGGAGAAGATTCCAATAGTACCCTTGCTACACTCTCAAGTGCACCCTAGTATCACCCATTTAGAGTTCAAGGAGTGTTGAAAGGATATAATGTGATAGTATTGATTGATAGTAGGGCAACCCATAGTTTCATTGATGAGATCTTGGTAAAATAGAGAGGCTACCAATAGAGAAATTTAAGGGATTTAATGTTCCTATGGTTAATGGATTTACTATACCATGTACCAAGAGGGTCAAAGGATTGGACATTACTCATGGTAAACATAAAACTACAGATGATTTCTATGTAGTAGGCATAGGAGAAACAAATCTGGTTTTAGGGGTGTAACGGCTCCATTCCCCTGGGGAATTCACACAAATTACAAAACCATGGAGTTAAAAATCCAACATGAAGGTAAAGAGGTTGTTCCTCATGGTATGACCAATGGAGCTCCTACTTTAATTATAGCTAAGAGCGTGGAGAGGGCTTTCTGTAAGGGAAAAGTAGAGTGGGTAGATCATTGCTATATGAGAGCTACATCTACATCTAATGATAAGAGATCTTATCATGTGGATATTCAGTTTATTTTAGATAGGTAGGTAATTAATGAGCTTGATAGGCTTCAAGAAGAATTTATTTTAGAGCATTTTCTAGAGAATTCAGAAGTTACATGTATAGAGTTGGGTCAACATGAAGATTGGTTTGAACAAGAGGATAAAAATAACTTTCAATCTTTCGATAACCTACTTTTTGAAATGGATGTAGAGTCAACTTTTGATAATCCATTTTTGAGATGGATGCTGAGAAATTTTGTGGATTAAATTGTATAGCTAGTGATAATAATAGAGGGGTGCAATAGAAGCCATGAATATCACCAAAAGGCTCAAAGATTGGGAATTGCAAATTTTCAATATTGATGTGATCCAATTGAAAATTTTAGACTTAGTGCTACTATCATCATATCATTCAAATCATCCATCACATGATTTCATTTGAATACATACAAGTGCGTTCGCAAGTATTTTCGGTCCAAGGATGGAACATTTTTTATTTGGTGATTGTTGCAAAAGAATTTTCAGCCTTTAAAAAAGTGTTGTTAGTCATTACAATGTGGTGCAGGAGCACCCTCGAAAATCTAAAAGTTCCTCACATTTCAAGAAATGTTATGTTTGTTGTAAAGGCCTTCGAGCCATATATGTGTCAAAAAGGGTCAAAAGCATGTAACTGAACTGTTTGTTTTATAATGGTGGTCGGTGGTTGATTCACATTCCACCACGTATTGTAACTGTCCTGTTAAGTGTCTTTAAATAGGCAGTTCGTGTTTGTTAGACAACAGTGAGAGATAGAGTGAAAAGAAACTGTATGTACATTCTGAATTAGAAGGAATAGAAGGAATTTTGTGTTCTGGTGCAATCACAGTGAATCTCGTTTGGGGTCATTCCACTAGATAATTTCTCTGAAATCAGTGGAATGACCCCCAGTTGTTAGTTTATTTGCAATTCAGTGTTGGATTAGTAGTTTTTTTTGTGTTGGTTGAATTGTTAGCTTTTCTATGTTGTTTGATTACGAATTGTTATAGAGGAGGTTTTGTGTGTATACAGCAAGTGGATATGGCAAACAGTGTGTGTATATCGCAATTTCATGTGAGGTCATTTTGTGGATTTCCTGCATTTAGATATCTAGTTGTGATAGAGGAGGGATCAAGCATTTTATACTTATGGTGAATATGTTATGTATGTCCTGCATTAGTGTGAGAGTCTGGCTGTAGAAGGTCAAAGAATAAATGTGCGAAGTCATCGGCCCAAGATAGCCCATCGGAGAACAAGAAACGTGTGTGGCCGACGAAGCAAGTCCTGCCGAAGACAAAGTTGATATGTAGCCCATCGGTGTGAGTAATGCTATCGGCATAAGAAAGTCACTTTGGACCGACGGAAGGAACTCTCACCGATCAGGGTGAGAACTAAGAAGTCTTGCCAATGGAAGGCTCATCGGTGAGAGATGTGTTGTCGGGGGATGCGGGAAATGTGCTGCCGATGGTCCAAGTCTTACCGACAGCTATGTGTTAGGCTCATCGGAGTGAAAGAGATGTCGGTGGGAAATGTATGAGGGTCACCGATACTTAAGGTCTTGCCGATGGTAAGCCTATCGGCGTAAACCACGGCGTCGACAGGAGATTCAAGGAACTCGCCGATAGACAGGAGTCTCACCGATGAAGAAAACAATGCATGGTATCGAGTGGTTGGTAAAAGAAGTTCAAAATCTTGCTGATAGGCAAGCCTATGTATATTTCGGTGTGACTTCTACCTTATCTGGCTGATTCACACTATAATGGCTATTTTGTGGGCTTTTCAAGGATTATTCAACCCTATTTTATCTATATGTATGCATAGATATATATATGTATGTATGCATATATATATATGTATGTATGTATGTATGTATGCATATAGATATATATATATATATGTATACATATATATCTATATGTATGTATACATATATATGTATATGTATATATATATATATATATATCTATATGTATATATATATATAGATACATATATATGTGTATGTATGTATACATATATATGTGTATGTATGTATACATATATATGTGTATGTATGTATACATATATATGTGTATGTATATATATATATATATATCTTATCCTAAATAACATAATAATCATTGCGTACCTGTTGTGCTCTTGGTTTTTGTCTAGTTGTTGTCCTTTTTACTTGATTACAGATTTAATCTTGATCTACTGTACTACTCCCTAGTCAATAACTAATCCTTGATCGATGCTTGTTGGTGAAGACTTTTATTCTTCTTGATTGTTCCTTTGGAAGTAATGGAGTCCCCTTTTTATAGTAGAGGTTGTCCCTTGTGAGGGGACACAACCCTATGAAGACAGTAATTCCTTAAAGGAATTCGTACCACTTAATGCGGTCAGAGTCTCTTTGTGAGGTCTGATCCCCATATATCATTATTTATTAAATTTGTATATTATATATTATATAATACTTACTTTATATAGTATAATAAATTTATATTTATGTTTATATCTTATATATTATAATAATCAATATTATATTATATAATAGTAATATATATGGATATCATTTACAATTGTTTCTTATAATAATAAATTTATAATCTTTTATATATTATATTATAATATTTATATTGACAATATTATATTCGTATATATATTCATTATATAATAAATATTGTTGCCAAGAGACACTGCTCTGGTATAGAATAAAATGTTGTCATTGATGGGAATAAGGTAAAGATCCTTCATCACAATGGCAAGGACACATTACTCCAAAAGACAATCCTAATCCAACAATAAGACACAAGCATTTTGGTCAGGAAGTCCTAAAGAGGCTAAGTATTGAAAGTTTTTAGGTATGAGGCAGAAAAGGATCAGTACTCTTCCGCAAGTAAAGATATGAAGATGTAGCTCAGTTATGATGCTCATAGTTATCTATTGATGTTATATTCCAATAATCAAGTCATGACTTCCTCCGAAAGTCATTTGATGAAAAGACTAAGTCTGAGTCAATAGAAGTTAGACAGAGACAGTGAACAGTACTGAGTAAATTGGTCTGCATTCCTTTGCATTAGTATATTTTGTTCTACAGTTTTGAATTAAGATAGAGATAAGTCATGACTATTAGAATCCAAGTTTGTTGCTCTGGAAGTGCAACAAATCTCATTCTACAGGCTCTCCAATACCGGCATCCAGTATAGCAGTGTGACAGAGCAACAGTTCTAAGGTCTGTATTTTGGCTCATAGATTTATCTTGTCCTCTGGATTTGAAGACATGTTAAGAGATCATTAATGATTGTTGAATATGAATGATGAAGGTGCATTTGATCCACAACAAAAGTTATGATGTGATAGAGGAACCTATCATATATGTTATTAAGGAACAAGTCGACAGGCTAGCTAAATCCTTATGCAGAAAAGAAATATGAGTTGGATGGTAAAGGTAAGTGGTTGTATGAATAGAGCCAACACATATGAAAACATGTACATGATGGTTTGGATCCACATTGAAGATTTAACACAAGAACAAGTTGATAGGGTACAACACTTGGTATACACGCTTCACAATTTACTTACCGACCTGATCATGAGAAAGATTTAGTTGTGGATATGAATAGAGGATGGATTTCAGTGTTTGAGTGAAGAAAAGTGTGATGTGATATATGTGGATGCGAAACATGTGAAGATAGAGTGGCCACAGCAAATAAAGAGAGATCTTGAGGATATGTAAGAGCAAAGCAGAGAAACAGGAGTAGACTGAAATGAAAAGTTCTGAGTTAGTGTTTATGAGCTTAAGTGGAACTGTTTCCATGCATATGTAGATGCAATCACAACAATTCATCCTTGGCAGTGAGTCACCCTTATTCTACCTTCTTCTAATTGCCAGTGAGCCTTTTTATTCTTTCAAGAGTAGTGATCTTTGGGCAGTGAGCCCTAAGGCAGTAATTCGGTATTGTGCTATAATAATATTTTGAGATCTAACATTCTTCGTGGTTTTTCCCTCCTTAGGTTTTCCATGTAAAAATCCTGGTGTTCATGTGTTATGTCTTTATGGTTGCTGCTCATTAGTTTAATTTTCTTTAACATAATTAAAATTGGTAAATGGATAAAAGAATAAGTTTATGAAAGGTTTTGTAGAACACTGATTCACCCCCCTCTCAGTGTTCATTATATTCAACAATTGGTATCAGAACAAGGTTCCTTGGAAGAAGCCTAACAGCTTGAGGAAGATTCGAGAAGATCCACCTATGGCAGCACAAAGGTATCTCACTTGTCCTAAAGCAAATCCTTCTAGCAGCATTATAATTGGCAATCAAGTATATGTCAATAATGAACAATTTGAAGCAGCTCTAGAAGATCTTGACAACTCCAAGGCTAATATCAAGGGTTTAGAGGAGAGTATCAAAGAAACTGATGATTGCATTCTGAAACTAAAAAAGAAGATCAATAAATCTCAGGAAAGAAGGAAAGAATTATGTGAGCAGCTAAAATAAGCAAATGAATCTACAGAGAGTCTCCTCAGATTTATTGAAGAAAAGACCAAGAATGAGGAATATCTGAATCAAGTTATGAAGGACAAGTTAGAGGAATGTGAAAAACTAGGGAAACAAGTTCTACTCTTGAAGTTTGATCTAGAAGCAACAAACGTCTAGAGAGAAAAATTCAAAATAAGCTCTGCAAAACTTGATGATTTGCTGGCCAGTCAAAAGTATCTAGATGATAAATAAGGCTTGGGATTTGAAACGGGAGAAAGTTCAAACTTAGGACAAGATAGATCTAAAGAAGGAAGAGGCAGAAACTATCCAGTAAGGAATCAAAGAAGAAGACCTGAAAGACCTCCGATCAGACAACCAAATGCACAAAGGTAACCATCTTTTAACGGTTACTATTTCAAATAAGTATGGTCGTAGGGCTAGACAGTGTAGAAGTAGAATAAATCAAAATGTTCCCTCTTTTTTGGGTCAATGTTTCAATTGCAAGAAGATTGGTCATAAAACAAATGAGTGTAGAAGTGTGTTAAGAAATGTGCCAAACTATTCAAGCAATAGTCAATTCTTCAATGGCAAGTGTTTTGCATACAATAGATTTGGGCATATGGCTAATCAGTACAGATCAAGATCAATCCCCAACTATAGAAGAAACCAAGGTAAGAGAAATGTTATTTGTTTTAATTACAGAAAATCCAAACATCTTGCAAAGTTCTGCAAAAGCAGAAATACAAGAAGAGACTATCCTGCAAAAAAGTGGAAAACATAGCAGAGGGTGGACAAAGGCAAAAAGAAGATTGATCCAGTAGAAACCAAGAAAGAGATGAGTTAGATCTAGATCAAAAAGGATGTTACTAAGGTCAAGGATGGATCCACACTAGTCTCTGGTGTAGCTACTTCTTCCAGGAAGTAAATTGAAAGCTTTGGCTCTGGGGGAGCAGTGTCAAAATCTAAGTCCCCCAGCTAGAAAGTCAGTGCTAGAATCCAACATAGAGATATTACAAATCCCTTGAAAGAAATTCTGGAAGAAAAAGTTCTAATGCAAAATATTGTGGAACAATCCTAATGGACTATATTCTACAGTGAAGAGTTTAATGACTTTTTGGAACAAGCATTAATGATGATTAGGTTAAGTCATGTGGAGGATAAAAGAGAACTAGTTTAGTTTCAAAATCACTTTACGCCTGAAGCTATCAAGTGTTCAGAGAGATTGAAGTAGAGTTTGAGCAACGACAACTAAGATTTGAAGCATTTGAAGAAATTCAAAGAAAGGAAACCCTAACACAACGAAACAAGGTATTTTCATTGAAACCCCATTTGTGAATCTATTGAATTTCTGCAATGGTAACTCCGCAATTTGTAGACATCTCTGAATCACCTCGGCCTAAGTTTAAGAAGAACCCCTACAAGGCAACTGAAGTTGATCCAATGGTTGCATTCTCAAAAATACCCTACAAAGTTTTGTATGTGGAAGACGTTAGGGCATACATCCATGTGGCCCTAGATGAGCTCAGTTGTGACAAATTCTCAAAACTATTCTTGAAACATTTAAGTAATGGTCAATTTGACCTACAGGAAGAATACAAAGCTTTAAAGGAGAAGAAATTCATCTAGTATGCAGAGTTTCCCACATTTGTAGAGGATGAATGGATCTAGTATATCCTTAGTCAAATCCACGATGAATTCATGTGGTTAGGGAAAGGGAAACCCTTTAAGATAACAAATGAGGCAATTCAGGTAGTCACTGGACTAAACTCCATTGGAGGTGTGCCATTATTGAAGGAAGTCAAGAATCAAATGGTTACAGATGCCACCAGAGCCCATTTGGACAAAAGGGCATTGACAATAAATGATATCACTAATCCTACAGTAAAGTTTGCCTCAATGGTCATAGGTTACAAGGTTTTCTTTTCAAATCGGGAGAACTCTGTCTCTGGTACTCCAATTTACACTGCCTATCAAATGGTTAAAGAGAATGCATATTATAATTTGTGCGAGTTGCTATGAATCCAACTACTGGAAAATCTGAAGAAGATAAAGGAAAAAAAGAACTATCCATTCAAGTATTGTACGTTAGTTATCTGTTTATTCTTCTACTTTATGAATGAATTCCCAAATCGCAAGGGATTAATTTGTTTGAGTGATAAACCAGTAGCTGTTCAAATTAGAAATTGTCTTAACAACTTGGGTAGTTACAATGAGCAAAAAGTAGCCCTATGGGGATTCTTCAAGAACTTTCAAAGTATGATGCACTCAAGAGAAAGAATTCCTAAGCAAATTGTTGATAAGTACAAGGGCATAATTTGTTTCATGGTCACTAAGGATCAATGCTTAATGGAAGCCATGGAACCTAGAACTATATGAGTAATGCCCATGGGATATGAGGTAGATGGACAAATTTTGGTAAACTATGCCCAACACCTGCTCAACAAACCTAAAGATGCCAAAGAAGAAAGGTTTGGAACATATGAGGAGTTATCTGTGAAACTCCATGTTGAACTTAGACAAACAGAATCCACCAAGAAGGTGAGAAAAGAGGTAGAAGAAATTTCTGCAAGATATGGAATCACTAAAGAACAAATGAAAGAAGTTAGGGAAAAAGCTAAGGAAGCAGAAGAAAAGAGAAAAAATGAATCAATTGGAGCTCTGGATGAACAAGAAAAGCCAGAGGCCTCAAGAAGAAGAACTAGAGGATCTACCTCTGCAGAAGATACATCCACTCCCTTCGGTTCCACACCATCTATAAGTATGGAATCCCCAGCCACCAGCTCTAAAAGAAAAAAGACTAAGGCCAAGTGAATCCATGTAAGCATAGCTGTTGAGGAAGAAGCAACAGAATTAGATTAGGAAATAAATAAGATGAAAGTTGAGGCTACTAAAGCCTTCAAAAGTAGCAAGGTGAAGTCCTTCAGAAGGAAGAAACCTAGCAAAAGACAGAAGGTAGATGAGCCTCAAGCCACATTAAAGCTTGAAGATGTATTAAAATCTGTCATTGTTGATGGAAATTTGAAACCTATGGCTAAATTTTATGATGACTACAATGATGCTGATAAAAGGATTTTGGAAGAAGCCACCATAAAGTACTTAAAAATATACAATAAAGCTCTCATTGAGATCATTGGTGATCTCCCATATATCCTGGGAAGTATTCTGTTAGCTAGAAATGAAAATGCTATGGACAAAGACATTGAGCTCAGATAGCATGCACTAGCAAGGTTATGTCTGGAAATCACTCCTGAATAAGAAGCCAAAATTTCTAAGGAACTCAAGGATGCCTTCAGGACCAAGAAAAGGATGAATTCATTGATGATAGATGAAATCGACAACATGGTCAAGGAGACAGAGGAAACCATTTGGAAATTTTAAAGAAATACAATATTCCCACCATCTATGACAATAAGGTAATAGATGGTGATAATATATTTTCTCAGGAAGTCAACATTGGAAAGGAGACAACTCAGGAAAAGGAGACTCTTGCCTCTCTGAAACTTCAAAAAGTTGAAAGTACTGTTGGAGAGAATACCGTAGAAGAAAAATTACCAACTGTACAAACCAGTTCTTCTCTAACACATTAGATTGAAGAGGATCTAGCATAGGATAAATGGAAAGAAGACTCAAACAAGCCAATGGATATTGATCCTCCAGAGCTAGAACAGGAAGATGTGGTCTCCAGTGCAGCAAGAGACACTGTAGAAGGCAATAAAATAGATTTTGGAAAAAGAACTAATTCTAGATGAGCTTTTGTCAATCTAAGGTCCAATAACTTAGACACAATGTATCCTACTCAAATGTTCAAGTTGGCTTCAGTTGCTCAAGCCAAAGCAAGAAAAGAAATATTGAAGTCCCACATTGAAGATAGTGAACTCATAAATGATGCCTCTAACATTTTGGAAAATCTGGTACCAACATACCAGAAGGATACCTCTCTGTCTACCACTTGTCAACTCAAGGGACTAATTCATTCTATAAGTACACACTTTGAATCTCTTGAAAAATCTACTGAAACAAAAGTTAGACAAGAGTTCAATGAGAAAGGTTAGATGAGTTGACAAAGTTGATAGCCCATGATAAGGCTCAACTGGATAATGAAATATAGAATATTCAGAGTGCTATTATAGAAGCTAGTGATGTGTATAAATTTTATCTATCATGGCCAAAAGTTACAAAGAAGACAGAAGAAAAGATCAAGGAATTGGAAGAAAAACTGATGAATATTTGTGAGAAGTTTGATCAGGTAAATGAATCAACCAGTAACCAAGAAGCTCAAGTCATCAACATCCAGAATGACTTGAGTGATTTAATAAATAAAAGGTATCAAATAAAGAGTAGAATGGGACAATTGAGAAGACTGATCAGTCCCCAAACTAGAATCAATGACTAAGCTTGTAGCTGAAGCATAGCTTGCTACATAAACTGTCACATCATTAGATCTGTAAAAGGCAGAAACTCTATTTTTTCTACTCAGTGGACATTTACAAATTTTGGATGGTGCTAAGAAGAGATAGTATGTTGAGATAGCTCAACTAAAGAACATCTTTAGTGACATTCTTCAACATATGTAAGATAAATAGAAGACTACACTTGTAAATATGCGACAGAGTACATAAAATTTTGAAGTCTTGACAAAATTTTTGGTTTTGGATCACACCCTTTGCAATTGATGTCAAAGGGGGAGAAGAAGATCAGTGAAAAATGGATAAACATATCAGGGAGAGCAGTCAAGCATTTTTCACTAAGTGTTGCCATCAATGTCAAAGGGAGAGATTGTTGGCAAGAGACACTGCTCCGATATAGAATAGAATGTTGTCAATGATGGAAACAAGCCAAAGATCCTTCATCACAACGGAAAGGACACGTTACTCTAGAAGACAATCCTAATCCAACAATAAGACACAAGCATTTTGGTCCAGAAATTCTCAAGCGACTAAGTATTGAAAGTGTTCAAGTATGAGGCAGAAAAAGGATCAATACTCTTTTGCAAGTGAAGATATGAAGATGTAGCTCATGTATGATGCTCACAATTATCTATTGATGTTATATTCCAATAATCAAGTCATGACTTTCTCCAGAAGTCATTTGATGAAAAGACTAAGTCTGGGTCAACAGAAGTTAGATAGAGACAGTAAACAGTGTTGAGTAAATTGGTCCGCATTCCTCTGCATTAGCATATTTTGTTCTATGTTTTTTAAGTAAGATAGAGATAAGTCATGACTATTAGAATCCAATTTTTTAGCTCTGGAAGTGTAGCAGATCTCATTCTACAGGCTTTCCAATATTGGCATCCAGTGTAGTAGTGTTACAATGTGACAGGGCAACAATTCTAAGGTCCGCATTTTGGCACATAGATTTATCTTGTCCTACAGAGTTTAAGACATGTTAAGAGATCATTAATGATTGTTGAATATGAATCATGAAGGCACATTTAATCCACATCAAAAGTTATGATGTGACAGAGGAAACTATCATATATGTTATTAAGGAACAAGCTGACAAGCTAGCTAAATCCTTATACGGAAAAGAATTTAGCCAGCTCATATTTCTTTTCCACATAAGGATTTAGCCCCCTCTCAGTGTTCATTATATTCAACAAATATGTTATATTTTGATTATATATAAACACAATTATTTCTATCATTCAATTGGACTAAATGTCATATTTCACGAGAGCAACTTTATCGACTTGTATCATATTGTTTAAATCTTTAATTTAAACAATGCCTTAATGTCAAGACATGACAGTCCACCCTGCCCAAGATTGCTTGTCCTCAAGCAATCATAACTAGGATGCTTAAATTAAAACTATCTGGTTTGTGTTGAAGAATTGTTGTTAGTATTCTTGTCTCAATCTAACTGTCAACACTAGCATTATCCAAGTATGATGTAATTTTGTTGTTCCATTTCATTCATATATTGTATTTCCCCAATATCTCTCAACAAGAATAGGAATCTAGTGATATTCGAGACAAGTTTCTTTGTAAGACATGAAGTATATGGGATACACGAAGTATATCTGTAATACACAAAGCATAAGTACATGTGAAGCATGTAAATACATGGAATACAATATACACGTGATATATGAAGATGCAAAGTATGTGAAACACACACACAAATACATGAAGTATACACCTGTAAGTCACAATGCATACACTTGATTATATATAAGTCAGGGAGTATACACATGAAGTATACACTTGAATACACGTAAGTCATAGAGCATGAAGTATACACATGAATACAAGTCATGCATGAATACATGTAAGTCACAAAATACAAATATACGCAAATCACAAAGTATTCACATGAACATATGTTGCAAAGCATTCATTTGAATACACATAGGTCACAAAGTATACCCTTGAATATACTCAAATACACATAAGACACAAGGTCAACACTTGAATTCACTCGAATATACATACAAAATCATGGAGGATGCACTTGAATAGAGTATATTCTCGAATACATAGTCATAAAGTATACAATTGAATACAAGTCATAGAGTATACACTAGCATACAAATACAAATTCATAGAGTCATAAAGTATACACTCAAATACAATTACAAGAGAATACACTTAAATACAAATACAAGTCATAGAGTATACACTCGAATACAAATGCAAGTCACAGAGTATTCACTCGAATACATAGTCATACTTGAATACAAATTCATAGAGTATATATTTGAATACGAATACAAGTCACATAGTATACACTCGAATACAATTACAAGTTATAGAGTATACACTCGCATACAAATACAAAGTCATAGATTCATGGAGTATACACTTGAATAAAAATACAAGTGATAAGAGTATACACTCACATACAAATACAAGTCATAGGGTATACACTCGCATACAAATACAAAGTCATAGAGTATACACTCAAATACATAGTTATGAAGTATAAACTTAAATACACATAAGTCACAAGGTATACACTTGAATACATTTGAATACACATGAGTCACAAGGAATGAATACAGGTAAGTTACATTAATATGTGTAAATATACCATCGGACAATTGGAAAGGGTATTCGGTGCATCGCATACTACACCATGGACCCATCCACCATCCAAAGGTCACCAAGTATACACATGAGTATGAAGCATACATGCGAATACATGTAATACACAAAGTGTTAACATCAACATATGTTACAAAGCATACATATGAGTCACAAAGTAAACCTTTGAATACACATGATAGATAAAGTATACACAGGATGGCAGGAAAGATGCTCTGATTCTACTTGTAATGTCCCATTTCTAAAAGAAGCACTAAAACCTAAATCTATATTCAAAATGATCCTCAAAGAGACATTAAAAACATTAGAGATTATTAAATTCCAATGATAAGATCAAACAAGTTTAGTGATAATCTAAATATATCATTTTTTGTTGAATGATTATTTAGTTCATGATTTTCATTGATGACTATTCTATACTTTTATTGAATAAGAATATTACACATAATCCAAGATCCATATCCTCTCCTCTTGTTCTTCATCCAGGAACTAGGGTTTACATGGTGTGGACT